>JBBGZY010000358.1:3502500-4702500 GCA_037952925.1 Lithobates clamitans | reverse complement strand
GAGGGTCTGTCAGTTCTGTTGTGTCTGTCTTGTCACAAGTTACTGTGCATACAAAAAACTAAAGCACACAACCTACTGTGCATACATTTTTGTCACACAGTCCATCCAGTTATAAAGTGGGTCCGTCGTTTATTTTGTGTCTGACGTATTTTACAACAAGCTAGGGTGACTGCTGTAGTTCCTCAATCAGCTTCAGCACAGCCAAGCTGTAATAGGGCTTTACAGCTTGCAGAAAGCAGATATGCCTTCCATTTCTTACTTGTGATGTTGGCCATCACTTACAATCGCAGTGCACTGAAGATGTAGTAGAGTGGATGACTCAGCATGGGTGACCTGGAACCGCCTCCTCCTCTTCCTTATTAGCACAGAGCAGCCAGTAAGTGGTAAGCAATGAACAAGCTCCCTCTACTTCATCCTGTGCCAAATCCCCAGACACCCTGAAGTTGTCTGCAGAACTGAATCAGCTTTCCATGTCAGTGCTGTTGACAAAGGACAACCAGAGGAAGAGGACAGCAACATACAATGCACTCATGCCCAACCCTTACTTTACCCTTAGAAGGAAGAGAAGCAGCCCCTGAAGTAAAAGTACGGTGAGCCAGTATCTGTAGTCAGCCCTACACAGGCCATGTCTGAGGAGCGGGACCACAGGCATGCAAAAAGGGTTGTGCCGCCTCCTCTCACATACTATGAACACAAGCCCAGTCAGGAGGAAGAGGTGGTTGAGGATGAAGTGATTGACACAGGTTGAAGGCATAGGCCATGCGCAGGGGGAGGGGGAGGAGGAATATTTACAGCAACTGAGCACAAAACCTCTGCCACTTTGGCATTCTTTGATAACTTGGTTTCTGACAAATTCATGACCATATGCCCATATGGCCATATGCAACATCTGTGATTGTCACTTTAAAACAGGCAGGAATGGTAACAAGCTAGGCCTCCTGTGCATGAGTAACGGTATGAAGATCTACCACCCAGCTTGCTGGGAGGACAGAGTATCTGACTCACCCTGCTCTCTCTGCAGTTGCTGTAGCTGTATCTTACTCTTCTACCTCCCTCCTTGTTCCTGCCACACAAAATAACATTTTGCGATACCTACTTTAGCCTTTTCTACCTCCAGCAGTAATGAATGGCAGTGGCAGAGCCAGGAGTGGGAAGTGGAAGCTGGAAGTGGAGCCATCAACCTCCCCATCACCTCATTACACTCCAAAATCTCCTGCATTGGTGTTCCCCAGTGAACCTTTCATCTTGCAGGATTTTGAGTGAAAGAAGCAAGCCACTCCAGTGCCTCAACACTAGCCTTGCATCGCTCCTAGTGCTGCAACTGTTGACCTAAAAAATAGTGGACATACTGTAGCCTGCTTCCATCTTATGGACCTTTTATGGATCTTATGGACTATGTGACCTTTGCTGTCCTCCCAGTATCCCATTCCCAGACACCATTATTTTTCCATAAGATTTTTACTCTGCCTTGCATGATCACATGACCCAAAATGGTGTCATTGTTATTACAGAAACTGTCAATGACAGGGTGCAATTGCATTTGTTTTCAAAACATGTGGGCCAGTAAGCAGGGGCAGAGGTGGTGCATATTTTTTTACCACACAGTGGGTAAATCTAGTGGTGGATAGGCAACAAGCTTTGAGGGGTAAACCTATTGAATTTGTGGTACCACCATGAGTTGGGGGGGGGATAGGCCATATTTGACATCTCTACCCCTGCTCCTATTCCTCCCCTGCCTCCTCCTCCTTGTTCTGTTTAGATACCTTTTCCAAGGACACACCCTTTACATTATAAACACTACTATTTGGACCTCCTAAGCACCACAGAGAATACAGCAATTCACAAGCTAAATGGTATGAAACTCATCTGCCTAGGAGACCTCTGCAACAGAGGCACAGAGCTGCTTTGCAGGAGCAGGCCGTCACATGAATAACCCTCCTCAAGCTCAAACCAGGCAAGACCATCTATAACAATGGGTCAAGCCTGCTGCGAGCCCTTTACCTAGGAAAGCTCACACATGTATCTTGCCTGGGTCCTATGATAAACCTGGTAGTTCAATGTTTCCTAGGCACCTACCCAGATGGGCTGCTGGATAAGGTCAGGAAACTGTTTGCCCATTTTAACCAGTCGCTGCTCATTTGTCAGAGGTACAGCACCAATGCAACCTACCTCCAAATGCCTCATTTGTGATATTCCTATGCTTTGGAATTCAACTTTATATATGCTGCTCTCTCAGCAACAGAGAGCAGTAATGAAGTACCTGATCAACTACGTAGAGCACAAACAATTTGTGGTGCTTATGTTTTTCACCCCTCAGTTAAGGCTAGAGATCCAATATATATGTGCCATTTTAGCCCCCACAGTCATTAGTGACATCATCCCTATTGCCTGCTTGCTGAAACAAATGCTTTTTGGCAGGGGGATAGAGTCACAGGGCCAGGAGGAGGAAGAGAAGGGGGAAGAGCTACACTTCTCCCAAAATCAACATTAGCTGTGCTGTTCAGTACACCACAGGGGAGGTACTTTGGCTAAGAAAGGGAAGCACAAATAGGCAGGCTTCCTCTCTGTCACAACTCTCCAAGTCTCCATCATTGGGACACAGATGCAGGAAGAGGAGGAGAGTTGTGTCGGTATAGGAGAAGATCAGTTAAGAAGGAATTACAAGGGACATTACATCCATTGTGAACCATAGCCATCGCCTTCAGATGCTTGGAACAATCAAAGGACACTGTTGTGCTGCCTGGCCAACAGGAATCTAGGTCTTCCGTGATAGGGAGTTTTAGGAACACCAACTTTCTTGTGGGTTGCAGTGATGCCAGAACAGCCCTCACACAGGTCACATAAATACTAATCATTTCAGGGTGGCCACCCTCTTGGACACTACAAGGTCAAAATGCAGCTCTGCAACCCATGGCAGACAAGCAAAAAAGTAGTACCACTACCAGCAAGGGAGGTTTAACAGAGGTGTTGAAACATTTTTTAGGGCACTACAGGCAGGCCTTGTCCCAGGTAGCACTCAGGGGCACTGCTTGTTCATGAAGGTCAACAGATATGTCAGTTCAAGCTCAGATACCTACAACTTCAGAAGACAACCCACTGTGACAGATATGTCAGGCGACATCAGCCAGTTCAATAAATACCGGGCGACATTCAGCCTGTGTGTAAGGCTGCCGGTCTGACAGAAGCCGGCCGGCTTTTCTCTGACATTTTTGACCGGCTTCCGTCGGACGAGCATGCTGGAAAACCAGCAGCTGACTGGTTACCGATCAGCACTCTCAGCCAATAGTAGGGGGGCGTCCCCCTGTTAGAACACAAGTGAACAGGAGGGAACATTAGTACAGCACCTCCGACTGGTGCTGTCAAAAAAATAGGGCTATGTACCAAGCTTAAGTGAGGATTAGACTGCTAATTGGGGTGGGGGTGGCTAGATGTGATTTTTGTGGAGTTCAGCTTTAAAACTTAGTTCTGTTGTCAGAAGATTGGTTTATAAAAGCCAACAGTAGAAATAAACAAAGCAAAGGCAGGAAAGACTAGCATTCCCTTTAGTCAATGTGCTGGATACACTTACAATCTATGCTGTATCTATTCAAACTTTTCTAAGATTTCTATCTCCAGAGAATATAGCATTACGTGCGAAGGGCATTCAAAAAATTCTCTTTGGTTTACCTCACTATAGGAAAAAGTGATTTTTTCAAGATAGCATTAAACCTCAAGTTACATATTTTAAGTAAACGATGTGCAGAAACCATTGCTAAAATTCACACATGTTGACCCAATGATAATCTATGAATAAATATACTTGCAAGCAATACTCAAAATAGAAAATACCAGTGTTCATATGAAATAATGCTTTTCACTTTTCCAAGTAACAAAACATTTTCATGACATCTAGGGAAAGTTGTCTGTACCATTTAACAGGTAGCTTTTATTTTTTGATGTTCATATACTTATTACTCATATCTAGCCCATATAATAAAGCTTAACATTTTTTTTTTTCACAATCAAAATCAAGTTTATTTTTAGGGAGGAATTAGAACCCCTTTAAGGTTTTTATGACCTATGTGAGAGATTTTCTCTCACTTCCGCTCTTGGTAATGTCCTTTCTCACAGACGTGCAGGTGGTGTCACCGGGACAGGAAGTGATGGAAAATCTCCGTAGTCAGGAAACAGACAGAATTAAAAGCCTAAATAAAAGTGGAATTGAGGTGCTGGTGAGTTAACTTATCCATGGGCATGATAGCTCTGGTTCAGCAGCTCTCAACAAAACAAGGTCACCCAGAGTTGAGAATTCACTAATAAATACAATTATAGCACCAAACCAATGTCAGAGTATCCAAAAGTTTTTAAACAGTTCATATCGGAAGGACACAAATCACCAATGCATTTGGGGAGTCAAACAAACTCCCCTTCTTTAGGGCTAAAAAACAGACATCTGTATAAGGGATGGGTACGTGAGTAAAATATATAGAACATAATAATTCACTTTGCACAAAATATATATAAAAAATAATGTAATAGATGAAAACTGATTTAAAAAATGGATGAACCTAAACATGTATTCGGAATAAACCCATGAAATATATATTACAAAAATGTTGATATAATTCTGTAGATCTTCAAAGCCCCACAAGCAGCCAGCAGCAAAACAACAAGCCCAGTACACAGTGCAAACAAACTGCCAAACAATAAAACAACTAGTGGCTCTAAATATTGGAAAAAAAATGCATAAATATAAAAATTTTATTCCAGCAAATAGATATTATAACCACTTGACCTCTGTAATATTTACCCCCTTTCATGACCAGGCCATTTTTTTGCAATACAGCACTGTGTTAATTTAACTGACAATTGCGTGGTCATGCAACGCTGTACACAAATAACATTTATGTAATTTTTTTTCCCACAAATGAAGCTTTCTTTTGGTGGTATCCGATTACCTCAGCATATTTTTTGGGCTATAAACAAAAAAAGACCAACAATTTAAATAAATAAATAAATAAATATATCTATATAGATATAGATATAGATATATAGATCTATATCTATATAGATCTATATATCTATATCTATATAGATATATATATATATATATAACTTTCTGCTATAAAAAATATCCAATATAAAAATTGAATTGAAAAAATCTAATTTCTTCATAAATTTGGACCAATATGTATTCTGCTACAAATTTTCAGTAAAAAAAATCCCAATAAGGGTATATTGATTGGTTTGCGCAAAAGTTATAGCATCTATAAACTATGGTATATAGACTTCAGTCTTTATTTTTTTTTTTACACTAGTAATGGCGGCGATCAGCGACTTATAGCAGGGCTGCGATATTGTGCTGGCAAATCGTACACTAACTGATACTTTTGACATTTTGTGGGAACCAGTGACGCTAATACAGTGATCCATGCTAAAAATATGCACTGTCACTGGGTGGGAAAGGGTTAAACATCTAGGGTGCTCAAAGGCTTAACTGTGTGCCTAGCCAGTGTTTTTGTGTACACAGTGTGCTGTGCCCAGCGGCGCTCTTGTGCCCTCTAGGCGGAAAAGCAGATTTACATATATATACGTGATTCTGCACAGGAGGGCCACCCTGTAGCAGTAAATCTGCTATAGGGCAGTCCTTAAGTGGTTAAAAACTAAACCTGCATATTTGAAATATGTAAACTGAGCACTGTTACTATAACTATATAGATATAGATACAGCCCTGGTCTCCCTTACTAGTTTAGATGCTGGCAGGCCCAGACACCAGTTTTAAGCACACAGACACACACAGGCTCAGTTTAGGGTTCTTTGCAGCAATTAACAGGAGAGGAGGATGAGGGTGCAGGATACTCCAAAATGTGAAACAAACAGGATAACAATCTCTTAATCACAAATCCTCTTTATCTGATTCTCCTTAGAAGCAGTCCCAGTCCTTGCAGCAACTTCTGGCAATCAACCCCCAAAGCACATGCACACCTGGAGTCTTAAACAAGGGTTCACAATGTTCAAGGACAGCTGTCACCTACCAGCTTCCAAGCAACACTCTTCTCTGGAGTATTCAACCACCAAGCTTGGGGAAATCTGACCAGACCTAGAAAACAGATCACTACTCCATGGAGTACAGCAGAGCCAAAAGCTAAATTTAGCCTAACTAGGTCAGGGCGCCACATATTATTATATATACACCGATCAGTCATAACATTATGACCACCCACCTAATATTGAATATGGCCCCCCTTTTGCTTAAACAGCCCTGACCCATTGAGACATGGACACCAAAGTAACATCCACATGAATGGCAGGACCCCAAGGTTTTCCAGCAGAACATTACCCAAAGGATCACACTGCCTCTGCCGACTTGACTTCTTATACCGATTCCGGGTGCCAACTCTTCCCCAGGTATGTAGCGCACACGCACCAGGCCATCCACATGATGTAAAAGAAAAACGTGATTCATCAGACCAGGCCACCTTCTTCCATGGCTCCGTAGTCCAGTTCTGATGGTCATGTGACCATTGTAGAAGCTTTTGGCTGTGGACATGGGTCACCATGGGTTTCAAAGCCCCTTACACAACAGACTGCAATGCCCTTTTTTATTTTTTTCTGCTTTCACTACATCAACTTCATGGGCAACATGTTTGCTTGCTGCCTAATATGTCCCACCAATTTTCAGATGCCATTGTAACAAGATATTCCTTTTACCTGTCAGTGGTCATAATGTTATGGTTGATCAGTGTATATTAAAATGGAGAAATGATACTACAATTAAGCAGGTTAATAATGAATAAACAAAATAGAATCATCATAATCTTGTAACAGTATATCCCACACATAATATGGAACCCCTGATGCGTACCATCTAATTTAGTGCTGAGAATTATTATTACCCACTTACAAAGTATGAAAAACAAATCAATTGTCCTAACATAATATTGCAACAATGTATCACACACATAAAGAATAAAGCCATCGTGATATTACCAAGTGTAAACTTTGGGGGTTATTTACTAACGGAAACTCCACTTTGCACTGAAAGTGCACTTGGAAGTTCAGTCGCTGTAGATCTGAGGGGGACATGCAAGGAAAATAAAAAACAGCATTTTAGCTTGAACATGATTGGATGATAAAATCAGCAGAGCTTCCCCTCATTTCAGATCTACCCCTTAGATTTATTTAACGACTGCACTTCCTAGTGCACTTTCAGTGCAAAGTGGATTTGCCTTTGGTAAATAACCCCCATAATATGTGACAATACTGGAAACCAGGGGCGGACTGATAACTCATGGGGCCCCCGGGCAATAGGAGATTATGGGGCCCCCAGGCAATCAGAGATTATGGGGCCACACAGTATACACACACACAGTATACAATTACACAGTATACACATACATGTACACACAGTATACACAGACAGATGTAAAAAAAACACAGATTTATACATACTGTCCCTCGTTTTACTGAGGCTGGCAACCCTGATGGGGCCCCCTATGGGCCCAGGGCCCTCGGGCAGTGCCCGAGTCGCTCAATGGTCAGTCCGCCCCTGCTGGAAACTATTGTGATAATGGTCACCTGCTAAAATATCAAAAACTAACCTCAGGTTTGGAATAGTAGGATGGTACAAAAACCTGGAATAATCTGTAGGGGAGGGAAAAGAAATGACTACATTGATACCAAAGTGCTGAATAGACAAATAAGCAGTAAAACCAGCTAGTAACGAGAATTTTGCTTTTAGCAGTGTAAAAGTCAGAGAGTGCCTTAAAACTATAATTGTATACAAAATCTATTAGCGTAAAAATGCAGCTAATGCTGATTGTGAAGCGTGTTGGCTGTTTTGTGTTCTTTTGCTGTGAACCGGTTTTATCATTAAAGGACTTCTGGAATCTTAGACGTTGATTTGGTTCTCTCATTAGACTTTTTTTATGAGCATTAAAAGCCTGACAGAGCTTTTAAACCTCTATTCAGCAATAAAAGTTTTGGATAGACTTCTGCATTCATTATCCTGCATAAATATATTAAAGATCAGCATAAATATTTGGAGGTGGACTGTAATTAAAAAAAACACACAGGTGGAGTGAATTTTAATTTCAGTAAGGGTAATAGGATCAACAGCCATATACACTATATTGTCGAAAGTATTGTGACGCCTGCCTTTACATGCACATGAACTTTCATGACATCCCAGTCTTAGTGCATATTGAGTTGGCCCACCCTTTGCAGCTATGACAGCTTCAACTCTTCTGGGAAGGCTGTCCACAAGGTTTAGGAGTGTGTCTATAGGAATGTTTGACCATTCTTGCAGAAGCGCATTTGTGAGGTTAGGCACTGATGTTGGATGAGAAGGCCTGGCTCGCAGTCTCCACTCTAATTCATCCCAAAGGTGCTCTATCCGGTTGAGGTCAGGACTCTGTGTAGGCCAGTCAAGTTCCTTCACCCCAAACTCGCTCATTCATGTCTTTATGGACCTTGCTTTTTGCACTGGTGTGCAGTCATGTTGGAACAGGGAGGAGCCATCACCAAACTGTTCCCACAAAGTTGGGAGCATGAAATTGTCCAAAATGTCTTGGTATGCGGACGCCTTATGAGTTCCCTTCACTGGAACTAAGGAGCCTAGCCCAACCCCTGAAAAACAACCCCACACCATAATCCTCCCTCCACCAAATGATTTGGACCAGTGTACAAAGCAAGGTCCATAAAGACATGGATGAGCGTGTTTGGGGTGGAGGAACTTGACTGGCCTGCATTGAGTCCTGACCTCAACCTGAAAGAACACCTTTAAAATGAATTAGAGTGAAGACTGCGAGCCAGGACTCTTGTCCAACATCAGTACCTAATCTTACAAATGCGCTTCTGGAAGAATGGTCAAACATTCCCATAGACACACTCCTAAACCTTATGGACAGCCTTCCCAGAAGCTGTTATAGCTGCAAAGGGTGGGCCAACTCAATATTGAACCCTACGGACGAAGACTGGGATGCCATTAAAGTTCATGTGCATGTAAAGCCAGGCGTCCCAATACTTTTGGTAATATAGTATATTTCACCCTTTTTCTTGCCTACTTACTTGTCTTTTTCTTTGAGTTAAGAATAAAAGAGTAGAAACAGATATTGAGAATTGTGGTGTTAGCCACTGCTGCATGTGGTGACACATGCTAAGATAACATCTCAAATGTTGCCACATTGAACTGGGAGCATGAGCCACTTTTAAGGAAACGCATCATATAAGCAGTGACTTCACTGCCCAAATTTTGCCAATGCAACAAAAATAAATAGTGACAAATGGACATAATCCCAAAATGTTTTAAAGAAATAACAGGGAAAATTTGATGAATGGAATGCTTCTTTTCTTATGTTACTTTTTCAGCTTCTCCTTATTGAAAATGTATATTTTCCATTAAAACCTGACACTGATTTTGACCTTTTTAAAGTTAAAAGTTTTATTTGAACTGCTGGCTGTAGATGACAAAGATGTCCATTTTTTAAGATGTTCCCCAGATTCCCTACTGATGAACAAAGGGAGTAATATCCCAGGTTGTATCCAGGTTTTAGGGGCCTGGGCCTACAAAAGATGGTATTCCTATCTATGTCCTCCCTAAGTGCTTATTCACACCTTCATATTTGAATGTGGTGTGTTAACGCACAAGTGCTGCTGTCTGTTATGTTGTACTTTACCTTGTATTACATTAAGGGAGGCCATTTATTCCCTGGGGTTGCCAACAACCTAGATTGCACACAAAAGGAGAAAGAAAAGATTCACCATTTCTAGCTATACAGTGAATATTTGAAATATGTGCCATGAGGGCAGGGCTGGCCCAAGACACAGGGCCGGTGCTACCACTAGGCAAACTAGGCAGCCGCCTAAGGCACACTGCTGCCTAGGGCGCTCGGCCACTGGTGTTCCCACTCTTTTCTCTCTGCAGCAAGCAACTAAGTCTCAGCATCAGCAGGCAGCTGCAGCTCCATTCGCTCATAGTGTCAGAGGCGCGGCAGGAGGACTGTGTCTGTGTCTCAACTCCTGAATGAATGGAAGCAAGCAAACAATCATTGGTAGGCTGCATTTGATGGGCGCTGGTGAGGCTGCATTTGATGGGCGCTGGTGAGGCTGCATTTGATGGGCGCTGGCTAGGCTGCATTTGATGGGCCCTGCCAAGACATTGTGCTGCCTGGGACCAAGAATGAAATGCTGGCCCACCCCAAAAAAAAACACGCCTACCAAAAGGCCCCCCACATTCATTATTGTATATCATGATAACTAAAGAGGACCTGTCATGGCTCTATACATGTATATAGAAGTATAAAGAGTACCTGTCATGGCTCTATACATATATGTAGGAGTATATAGAGGATGTGTCATGGCTCTATACATGTATATAGGAGAAAGAAAGAGGAGCTGTCATGACTCTATACATGGATATAGGAGTTTAAAGAGGAGCTGTCATGGCTCTATACATGTATATAGAAGTATAAAGAGTACCTGTCATGGCTCTATACATGTATGTAGGAGTATATAGAGGACGTGTCATGGCTCTATACATGTATATAGGAGAAAAAAAGAGGAGCTGTCATGGCTCTATACATGGATATAGGAGTAGAAAGAGGACCTGTCATGGAACTATAGTTACCACAGTTAGAAGCACCTCCCAGGGAACATATTTAACCCCTTCCCTGCAAGTGACATTTACACAGTAATCAATGCATTTCTATAGCACAGATCACTGTATAAATGTCAATGGTCCTAAAAATGTGTCAAAAGTGTCCGATCTGTCTGCCACAATGTTGCAGTCCTACAAAAAATCGCAGATCGCCGCCATTACTAGTAAAAAAAATAAGAATGAAAATGCTGTAAAAAATATTGGTTTTTTTTTTCAAAATTGTCGCTCTTTTTTTGTTTATAGTGCAAAAAATAAAAACCACAGAAGTGATCATATACCACCAAAAGAAAGCTCTATTTGTGGGAAAAAAAGGATAGCAATTTTGTTTGGGCACATCGTCACACGACCGCGCAATTGTCAGTTAAACTGACGCAGTGCCGTATTGCAAAAAAGAATGATTGAAGCGCATTATTTCTATTATTACATATACAATTAAATAGTGCATAATGCAGAATCAGTGGGAGCCCTGGGTGTGTCACTGGCCGCGTCACCTGCCGCACGTTGTGGATTGTCACTTGCCAAGACGTCACCTGCCACATGTTGCAGATTGTCACTTGCCACGTCACCTGCCGCACGTTGTGGATTGTCACTTGCCAAGACGTCACCTGCCACATGTTGCAGATTGTCACTTGCCACGTCACCTGCCACACGTTGCAGATTGTCACTTGCCATGACATCACCTGCCACACACTACGGATTGTCACTTGCCACGACGTCACCTGCCACACATTGCGGATTGCCACTTGCCACGTCACCTGCCACACATTAAAGATTGTCACTTGCCATGTCACCTGCCACACGTTGCGGATTGTCACTTGCCACGACATCACCTGCCACACGATGCGGTTTGTCACTTGCCACGACGTCACCTGCCACACATTGCCAATTGTCACTTGCTGCGTCCCAGAGTGAAGGCAGGCAGCAGAGAGATGATGTAATCTCTCTGCTGCCCGTGGCTGCACAGTGAGGGCGGAAATGCAGTGATGCAGGATGAGTGGTGAGAGATGATGTCATCTCTCTGCTCCCCCGCCCGCCGGTGTTCTATCAGATAGCCGCTTCATGTCACTTCGGCTGCGCATCGCATCGCGTATGCGCGGTAGGCCAGATAGTGGCTTTTTGATGGGTAGCGGCTATGGGATCAAACACCGGCCCGCTAATTTGCCAGCAAGCCCGCTCACCTGCCGAGTGGCCCGCCCACTCACTCAGCCGCCGACCTGCCCGCTGACTGCTCCCGCCTGGGCAGCGAGCAGGGCTGGCCCTACCATGGGACCCGGTGGGGCTGCATAATGCCACCAGCCAGGCTATTCCGCCCGCCTCTGCTGTTTATCCCATTGTGAGGGAGCCCAGCTCCGAGGTGACAGGAGTGTGCAGGAAGAACACTCGCTGCCAGTGTGTATTTGATTATAAGGCCTATACAAAATCTTACCCACAATGTGGCTACATGTGTGGTGCCATGGTATATGTCTATCCTGGCGAATATGGGAGCACTATAATAGGAGATATCTATTCCCAATCTGGTGGCAAAAGAGATCTTTTATTTATGTCATCATATAAAGTCTATAAAAAGCAGTCTAAAAGGATAAGGTATTCAAATTTAGTTACATACCATATAAATGTTTGATATGTATCAGATAATCCTGTCCACGAAACATGTTGAGAAGAACCTGGATATCTATGCTATGTGAAATGTTTGAAAGTATCTTTGGCTTTCACTATATCAGTGTGTCCAGTTTATAGAGAGCAATTAAGTGCCTTGGTATGGCACAATTTGTCTTTTATGTGTTTTTTAAAAAAAAGCTGTTGTAATAAATATTACCTTTTATATATTTACCTGTTGTGTGAAGTCCTTATACAGTACCATTACAGTCCATGATAGCCTCTACAATTGGTGCTTCTACAAATACATTGAATATTGTTGGTAGTGTGTTATGCCGTGTACACACGACCGGACTTTCCGGCAGAAAAGGTCCGACGGAATCATTCCGTTGGATATTCCGATCGTGTGTGAGCTTCATCTGACTTTTTCTTTCTAAAATTCTGACGGACCTAGAAATAGAACATGTTTCAAATCTTTCCGACAGAATCAATTCCTATCGGGAAAACCGATCGTCTGTATGCTATTCCGACAGACCAAAATTGACGCAAGGGCAGCTATTGGCTACTGGCTATTGAACTTCCCTTTACTAGTCCCATTGTACGTCATCGCGTTCTAAACGATCGGACTTTGGTGTGATCGTGTGTAGGCAAGTCCGTTTCAGCAGAACTCCGTCTGAAAGACCATTGGAGTCTATTCTGATGTTAAGTCCGGTCGTGTACGCGGCATTACTGTACATTAAGGTGCACTGCAATGTTGGTACATTGTAGAGGTGCATTATGGTTCCATTTAAAATACAGTAAATGCATGTGATATGTGTTTTTGAAGTGTGGAGGCGTGAAGGGGCCCTAATGAAGGATGTGCTTTTGCCTTAAAAACCACAAGCAATAAAAGAGTGAGAAGTTATCTTTGTGAAAATATCAGTTGAATGAATGGCGAAATGACAAATCTCCCTTTTATGTTATTTTATACCAAAAAATAGATGGTTAGGTTAAAAAAAGGTGCAAAACTCATAGGGGGGTATTTACGAAAGCAAATCCACTTTGCACTACAAGTGCATTGCAAGTGCACTTGGAAGTGCAGTCGCTGTAGATCTGAGGGGGACATGCAAGGAAAATAAAAAACAACATTTTAGCTTGCACATGATTGGATGATAAAATCAGCAGAGCTTCCCCTCATTTCAGATCTACCCCTTAGATTTACAGCGACTGCACTTCCAAGTGCACTTGCAGTGCAAAGTGGATTTGCCTTTCGTAAATAACCCCCATAATGTATAATGGGATGATTTAGTACAGCAAAGCTACATGTGCAATGTGCAATATCCTATGTCAACCATTTGTGTCCAATCCCCCAAATGAGACAAAAACAATAAAGATATTCTGATGGGTTCCATTGCCTACTCTAAAACTAGAAAAAGAGTTTTGGCTTTATATACAATATCCATCAAGGAACAGTACTGACACACTTACCCAGCTCCATCATACGTTCATACTGCCTTTTTTTATTGCTTGCTTTACTATTTATATCAGGAAGCAATGCACTGGGATGGATGACATGTACTCTTTCCTCCAGGTTTTAGTTCAGGCAATGATAAGTCTCAGAAAAAGGCAGCAATGCACTGAGCGGATCAGGAGAAATTAAACTGGACTTCTCTGACACCCAGTAAATAGCTAGCTGCTCTGGGCCTAGGGCAATCAAAAAAAGTCCTGCCTATAGCAGTTCTGGCAATCTAGACCATCTGGCATTTGTCAGAAGGAATGCTGTATCTGGGTGTATGGGTATAAAAAGTTTTTTTACCTTTCCACCCCATACAGTACTGTTGTAGATATGTTCCGTTTGGTTCACACTGTAACATTTGACTATCTATGCGTTTCAGATTGAAATACACTCTAGTCTAGCAATGAATAATCTTTCAATCCTGTAGGGTTAGTTATTGGCAAAAGCTAAAAAGGTTAATTGAAACTTGTATAGGCTGTAACATAAATATGTATGGTGTGTGGTTCCCATATACCAATTACTTTTGGTAGATGCGGGTTTCCAGACATTTCTCTGTTCTTTTATATTTTAGGTTCAAAAGCTATTACTTTCCACACAAATAGCAGTTTCCTGTGTGTGATATAATGGTTTTAAAAACCTATCCCATGCAATAGATTATAAAAAAAAAATGTTTGTCAATTAAGTAAAAATGTGTTTGCAAGGAGCCTTCATGGAAATGCAAATATTTTGTGACAAATAGCTTTGCGAACAAATGACAGAGCTAGGCTAGTCAGTGAGGGTCCTTTTCTAAGATGGCGTTGAAGGAATTGTACTTTAATTATGCCTTAGTTATGTTATCTGCCAAATCCCAACAGCCTTACATATATCAAAATATGCATTTCTTTGCCGACTTGCAAGAGCCACCTGTTTGCAGAGCATTGGGGGTTATTTAATGAAGCTGGAGCAGGCAAAATCTGGTGCAATTCTGCATAGAAGCCAATCAGCTTCCAGGTTTTTTGAACAAACTAAAGTTATGCCGCGCACACACGAGCGGACTTTACGGCAGACTTTGCCCGGTGGACTGGATTTCGTCAGACAATTCGATCGTGTGTGGGCTCCAGCGGACTTTGTTTTCTCAAAAGTTGGACGGACTTAGATTTGAAACATGTTTTAAATCTATCCGTCGAACTCGAGTCCGGTCGAAAAGGTCGACGGACAAAAAGCCACGCTAGGGCAGCTATTGGCTACTGGCTATGAACTTCCTTGTTTTAGTCCAGTCGTACGTCATCACGTACGAATTCGACGGACGTTGGTGGATTGTGTGTAGGCAAGTCCATTCATTCAGAAAGCCCGTCGTAAAGTACGTCGAAAAGTCCGCCGGGCAAAGTCTGCCGTAAAGTCCGCTCGTGTGTACGCGGCATTAGAAGATGACTGGCTACCATGCTCAGCTGCACCAAATTCTAAGTGCTCCAGTTTTAGTAAATTTGCCCCATTGTCTTTTGTTACCTCTTTGTTGAGCTGGTTGGGATGGGATGATAACTAGGAAATCTCTTTCTAAAGCCTACATCCTATTGGTATGAGCTTTCATGGAACATCTTAACGGAAGATTTGGCTGCTGAATGACCAGGCCATTTTTTGCGATTCGGCACTGCGTCGCTCTAACACTGCACCAAAACAAAATTGACGTCCTTTTTTCCCACAACTAGAGCTTTATTTTGGTGGTATTTGATTATCTCTGTGGTTTTTATTTTTTGAGCTATAAACAAAAAAAGAGCGACAATTTAGAAAAAAACACAATATTTTTTACTTTTTGCTATAATAAATATCCCAATTTTTTTTTTAAAAAAGCACATTTTTTCTCAGTTTAGGCCGATATATATTCTTCTACATATTTTTGGTAAAAAAATTGCAATACGCGTATATTAATTGGTGAGCTCCATTCCCTGCGAGCGTTGGAGAACGGCGCCAAATTCAAGAAGTAAAACACACAATACATACAGTACACTGTAATCTTACAGATTACATTACTGTATCAATTTATTTCACATCCCTTTTGTCCCTAGAGGTTTCTCCAGCGGCCTGCATGCAGTTTTATATTATATATACTGTTCTTTCTGCCTGGAAACTGGAGATTGTCCATAGCAACCAAAACCTTTACATCAAAAGTGGTTTTAGACCAGCTAGAAAACAGCGATAATAAATTAGAATGACTTGCAGAATTGAGCGATAGTGATTTGTGGGTAAATCCATCATCAAACACTGAAAAGTAATGACAGCGACAATTCTGCAACTGAGCAAATTTCAGTGTTTTTGATTTGCTTACATTATTGAATAATTTTTATTATTATATATTTGGTATAATTATTTATAGTTATTTATTATATAATAATTTATCATTTTATGTTTCAAACTTTATCATACCCGAGATGTCTACTACACTCTGGTTTGGACAGATTTAAGTGAGTCATTCCTAAGAATTACAGGCCTACAATATAAAACGTCAAATTTCCATGCAAAATAATTGTACTGCTTTCAGCATCAAAAATCTGAAATAATCATACCACCAGGGAGGTTAAAGGATCCGACATATAGCTACGATGGCTCGCAGGATCGTGCCAACCTGCCGCAGTATAATGACGACGGCTGTTCGGCAAGCGGTTAATGCATGGTGTAATGAATTCAGCAACAGTACTATGTAGTTTAGAGGGATCTGATGACAGGAGGTCTGGAAGTCAGTGCAGGGGGACAAACAGTGACTATGTAAGGCTGAACATACACTCTTAACATTTCTCTTGTTCATCCTGGTGATGAAGAACAAATCTCCCACTAATTTCTATTGTAGTTTTACAACAGGAACTGCCTGTATACCCGAACAGTGCATGATTGGACACAGCCACTATCTGGCCAACAATTTACCTCCAAGCTATTTTGATCCGATATTCAGAAATCGTATTTTGGCTGGTTCATCAGGAACCAGATTAAATTTGCTCCAATAATAGCCTGATAAAGGTGCATCACAGAGATGTTCGACTTCCCACGCAGATTCAGGGAACCACCAGCCCAGATAGCAAGCAATTGTGCTGCAAGTTTGAAAATGACTTGCAAAGCTATTGCTAGACTTGCCAGGCTTCCAAGTTTGTTGCACAATTGCAGCAAGTCCTCATTGCATGACTCCAGATCACTTTTCTTTGCAAACATTCTGCAAGTCTGCTGCAAGTTCTGTCAGTTATGTTGTGCAATAGTCATCCCACCACAGGGGGTCACTGTGACTGAATTTTCATGCTACAGACTTGCGGAACTCTTGCTGTAGACTCACAACTTGGCTCTTGCTAGAGGCTTGCCACACAAATTTGCTACAAATTGGAAAAGTGTCAACTAGAACTTGTGCTTAAAGTGCTCTGCAAGTGTAAAAAGTAAAGACTTAACAAGACAGCATACAGGGTTATGTGTGAAGTACAATAATCTGGCAAGGAAACTGGAATCAGATAGGCTCCCAGATAGCGAGGATAACTTGCCACAAATTTGTGGCAGTGTTGAATTTTAAGTCTGTTAACTTGCTGCACATTTTTACTGGCAAGTTGTACACTTGCAGAGCACTTGAATCACAAGTTCTAGTTGACATTTTTTCAATTTGAAACACATTTTCGTGGCAAGTCTCTAGCAGGAGCAAAGTTGCAGTGGTGAGTCTACATCAAGAGCTCTGCAAGTCTACAGCATAAACATTTAGCCACAGTGACCCCTGTGGTGGGATGACTATTGTACAACATAACTGAACCAGAACTTGCAACATACTTGCAGAATGTTTGCAAAGAAATTTGATCTGGAGTCATGCAATGTGGACATACTCTAATTGTGCAACAAACTTGTGAAGCCTGGCAAGTCTAGCAATAGCTTAGCGAGTCATTTTCAAACTTGCAGCACAATTGCTTGCTATCTGGGCTTATATAACTGGCCAATCACCTTGTTTGGCTACATGTAAGAGATGTGGAGCAAGTGCCCTGGGTGCTCACTCATTGGCGGGGAAGGGGGGATGGACTGGTGTTGCGCTGGGTAGGGGGGTTAAGAGAATTTGTTCTGGAGAGGATTAGGGGAGCGGAGAGGATTTGTTCCAGGATGGAGGGGACAGGGTGGTATGCCCAGGGGTCACAATTGCAGCATATAGAGGAGGGGCAGTGGGGGTGGCATATAAAGCAACCAATCCCCTCCAAAATGGAGGTGATAGGTTCCTCTACATGCCACCCCAACACCCCTCCTATCTACCTCCTGCTGCTCCAGGCCCCTGTGTACTCCCCTGGCTCCCTCATCCCCCACAGCACTGCTGGGTTCCCCCTCTCCTATCTCACCAGCTGCTGCAGGGGATCTGTCAGAATGGAGAGTGGGCAAGGGGCCGGTAAATGTGTAATTCACTGACCCCTTCCTTGTCTTAATGATTAGAGTCAGTGATCTGTACTGATCACTAACTCTGTTCATTCATAACTGAAGCATAATAAACTGTGTTTACTATGCTTCGAATGAACAGGAAGCCTCTGTTCAGAGCTATTCCTATCCATTCATTCTGTGCAGCTGAGACTGCAGAGATGGAGATTTAGGGCTGTGTCTCAATCTCTTTAGTCTGTCTCAAAGGTGAAACATCAGAAGTCTGTTCAGACCCCTGATATCACACCAAAGCCCCGGCAGGGCTCCTAAAAAAATGTAAAAATGTATAAAAAATACCATTGTAAAAATAAATAAAATGAAAACTAATAAACAAATAAAATAACAAAAATAAAACTGCTGACACCAGTGGTGAAACTACCAGGGTCACAAAGGTCGCACTTGTGATCAGGCCCTGGTGTTTCGCCATTGTGGGGGGGCCCCTTATGATTTGCTGCATCAGGGCCCTGAAGGTTCTAGTTACGCCTCTGCATTTTAACACGGAAGACAACATGAATGGCAAGGACACTATTCAACAAGTATACCCCAATAGATCCATACATACATACTGTATATCTTTGGTCTTTATTTTCAGAGAGGTTGGGTGTCAAAAAAAAGGGCACAGATGCTATACAGCAAACATTATACAGTCTAACAATAGAACATGAAGATCCTCTCTAATGCTATTTTCCGTGTTCCAAAGAACATGTTATCAGGGAATAAATACTTTTTTTTAACCACATATAGCAGAACATTAGTTACTTAAACAAATTTAGCTCAGATGCTCAGCATGATCGTACAACTTACAATCACAATGTTCTAACACTAAAACAATGTGTGCTTTCCCAGTGTGATAGAACTTTTCCTCGGGTTGCTCTATGCTGCGCATGCTCTGCACTTGTCTTTTACTGACATTAGAGAGATGATGCAGTGAAAGCTTCTGGATGCCAGGATACTTAGACAGTCATCTTGCAGGCACTTAATGTTAATCCAACAAATCCAAAAAGAATGATACAAAAATGACAGGTTAACATGGTTCATGAGTGTAGGATTTTTCTTTAGAACACTGACAGAAAGAACATTAGGAAGTATTAAAAATGGCACCCTGACAAAGTTAAAGCAGTATTAAACTCAAAACAAAAATGTATTATATTGCAGCTAAACAATCAATAGATGTGGTGGCTGCATCCGTTCCCCCCCCCCTCAGTTTTCACCTGGTGATCTGACCAGTAACAGACCTTCTTTATTAGTGGGACACCACTCTGGAGGAATAAGAGCAGGGGGCACAGCAGACAGCAGCATTGTCAGTTTGGCAGGGTAGTGTTAAATGTATTAGCATATTTAGATACACTAACAAATTGAAGCCAAACGCCAGATAATACTTTATATCCAGCTAAAGCAAGCAGCTGATCATTTTAACCGCCCCTGCCCGTGTTAGGTGGTTTGTCTCATCCATGTAAACTGATGCATTCTGCTGGAGAGCTTGAGCTTGTAAAAATTAACAGACTTGCTGGCTGGATCACCAGATGGAAATAGAAGAAAGAAAGGAAAAAAAAAACAAAACAAACTAATACAGTCATCGCATCTAAGAACTGGTAAGTTGCAATATAATAAATTGTTGCTTTTGGGTTTAATACTGCTTTGAACAATGCAGAGTATGTGGCACTTATGAAAACATATTTAAAAGTTAAGCCAGTTACAAACCATCACATTAAAACACTTTGAAGAGTTAAAGAATTTCATTAAGACCTCTAGCTACAAATCAAATCAAACATGGGCTTTGCCAATGAAATGCAAATGAAAGTGCTTACCTTTTCATTCACCCCCCCCCCCCCCAAGACTCAGGAATGAGAAAAGAAAGACAGCATTTGGCATGTTTAAGAGTTGCTCTAGTTGGAGCTTACACAGGACTGAGTTTACACAGGACTGAGCCCAAATAGCAAGGATAACTTGCCACAAATTTGTGGCAGTGTTGAATTGTAAGTCTGTTAACTTGCTGCAAATTTTCACTGGCAAGTTGTACACTTACAGAGCACTTAAAGCACTAGTTCTAGTTGACACTTTTCCAATTTGTAGCAAATGTCCGTGGTATGTGTCTAGCAGGAGCAAAGTTGTAGTGGTGAGTCTACAGCAAGAGCTCTGCAAGTCTACAGCATGAAATTTCAGTCACAGTGACCCCTGTGGTGGGATGACTATTGCACAACAAAACTGAACCAGAACTTGCAGAATGTTTGCAAAGAAAGTTGCTCTGGAGTCATGCAATGTGGACTTGCTGCAATTGTGCAACAAACTTGTGAAGCCTGACAAGTCTAGCAATAGCTTAGCAAGTCAAACTTGCAGCACAATTGCTTACTATCTGGGAGGCTAAATAGAGTAGGGGAGCATATGCAGCAGTAGAGGATGTATAAGAACAAGTGTGTGTGTGATTGAGCTCTAGATATCAGGTGTTAAAATACTATGACATTATGAAAGGCGAGGTGATTGATGGATGATATGTATCACCTTGCACGCGTTCATATGCAGGAAACTAACGTTGAATCTGGGCCAGGTTGAATCTGGACCACATTTTGCGGTCCACTAATGACCATCAGCAGGTGGTATAAATAAAGCAGGACTGGAGAAAGAGATTGCTCTTGGCCTGGGACTCAGGAAGCCAAACCTTAGAGAGCTATCAACGTCAGGATGGCTTTATAGAGAAAGAAAAAGGTTTGCATTATGAATGTTTTGTTGGTGACTGGGAAAAGCCGTTCATCTGTGAGTTAGGAACCTGAAGTGTTTAGTTAGACCCCTTTCACGCTGGGGCTCTTTGCAGGCGCTACAGCACTAAAAATAGCAGCTGCAAAGTGACCTGAAAGAGCCGCTGCTGTGTCTCCAATGTGAAAGCCCCGAGGGCTTTCACACTGGAGTGGTGCGCTGGCAGGACGGTAAAAAAAGTCCTGCTAGCAGCATCTTTGGAGCGGTGAAGGAGCGGTGTACACACTCCTGCCCATTGAAATCAATGGGGCAGCGAGGCTATACCCTTTCTCGGCTGCTAGCAGGACGGTAAAACCTCCCCGATAACGGCTAAATACCGCCGCTAAAACGATGGTAAAGCGGTGCTAAAAATAGCGCAGTTTTACCGCCGACGCCGCCCCCGCCCCAGTGTGAAAAGGGCCTTAGTGCCAGAATATCATGGGTTTCTTTTCTGTTCTGTTTGTTTGATATTTATACAACATTCTGGCTACAAGTCAGATTCTAAGAAAGACCTGCCGTCTGGACTACCTTTTCCCCAGGGAAAGTGATCACCATTTGAGCTAACCCCCCACAGTACCTAAAACAAGAAAATTGTATAAATAACACTATAACAATGTGTCTACAAAATATCCACTTTTAAAAAAAAAATTCTCAAAAAAAGTAAGCTGTTCAATTCACAAACAATGTGTCCATAATCGTTATTCCTAAATCCAAAGAAACAAAAAACAACGTCTTAATGTGCACCATCAAGTGCAATCTGTGCAAAAAATAAAATAAAAATTGTAATAAATAAAAATCCTCATTACTCACAAATGTGATATCAAAGCACCTAGTGTCCCTCACCTCTTCATGTAAATGACTCGCCTCTTTCCAACTTAAAGTGTTACTAAACCCAGGACCCTGCATTCACTGTATCTGGTCTCCCACAGTACACAGAACATGGAAATGCAAATATTTTAGTAAATAAAAAAACTGCTAAATACCCTTTCTCTTCAGCAGTATATAGCAGTCTTGTGACTATCAATGTCTGGTTAACGCTTATAGGAGGGTTTTCATTCTCCTTTGACCATCCTATTAGGCTGCAGGACCCCTGACCCTCTGTCTGAACACTGCTGATTGGTCCTGTGACAATCACATGCACCTTCCCAAGAAAAAAAGAAAACTCTCTAGCAATACACATCGAACTGAGCATGTGCAGAGTGACTTCAAAGGCTCTGTCTTATCAGGAGATGAATTGGGGATAGTGGAAGAAGTGGAAAAGCTGGCAGCTTTACCTGTCAATGTGCATACTTCCTTAGTGTGTCTGGCATATCACATGGCAATATGAGTGCATTTATTTCAGTTTTTATCAATAGTGGATTGTTTTACGCTATGAAGCCTTCCTTTCTCAGTTTAATATGATCTGGAATTATGAGAAGCTTGCATGACTGGTTTGCAAGTCCATTAATGAAGAGAGTACATCCATTAACCCATCTTTGGCTGCTAAAGATTGCATAGTGCTCCAATAGGATCTGAAGTGGATTGTACGGTGTATGACACCTCTTAAAGTAATGAATTTTTATTTTGGATTTTAAAGCGGGATTCCGGCCAGCTAAACTTTAACTTGCTGACTTTAAATACGTAGACTTACCTGTCCTGGGTGCCCGCGATGTCGGCCGCCCGAGGCCGACCCGTCCCTCGGCTCTTGGGTCCTGGCACCGCCATCCTGGGTAAGGGAAACAGGCAGTGGAGCCTTGTGCTTTCACTGCCAGTTGCCTACTGTGCATGCGTGAGCGGCGTGGCGATCTGTGAATGGCCCCGTGGTGTTCTGGGAACACACACAGTTCCCAGAAGACAACGGGGCCGCACACCGAGGAGCAGAACACGCCGCGGAATAGGAAGAGGGATATTAGGAAGACTGCCTAGCAACAAGGGTTTAGGTAAGTATAACATTTTTCTTTTTTTCAAATGTTTTTTTTTTTAATTTTTTTTGGTGGAATCGTTTTTTTCCAGGGTGGCCCTCCACTTTAAGTTGTAAAGAGTCATTTACCTGAAGAGGTGAAGGACACTGGGTGCTTTGATATCACATTTTTGAACAAAGAGGATATTTATTTATTACATTTTTTTTATTTTTATATATATATATATATATATATATATATATTTTTTTTTTTTTTTTTTTTGCAAAGATTGGACTTGATGGTGGACATTAAGAAATTGTTTTTTGCTTATTTGGATTTAGGAATAGTGATTATGGACACAATGTTTGTGAATTGAACATCATTTGTTTAGCACGATATTTTTGAAAGTGGCTATTTTGTAGACACGTTATACAGTGTTATTTTTACAATTTTGTCATTTTAGGTATTTTAACACTTGATATTTAGAGCGCAGCCACACGTATGATTGTTCTTGCACACTCCACAGTGAATATGGTGACTGCAGCTGGATAATTATAATATTACATTTTTGGTGCAGAGTTATCATATTTATAAAGAACATGTTTAATTCACAGTACAGTGCAGTCAAAAATTACCCCAAACAATATCAATTTTAATACTCGATTTGGGGTATCAAAAATCATAAACACATATATATTATTTATGCTGTTGTCCTACATTCTTATACTGGACAGGTTTCTGATAAAGCCTCTAATCAAACATAAATGAAAAAGACCAGATTCCTACCATTTGTTACTGACAACATAATCTAAGTTGATATATTTACTTGAATTTATTTAACAGTAATGTAATTACAAGCTGTATTTAATTATTTGAATATGCTTATTTGTTACCACTTAAAATTATTAGTTTATTAAAAAATCCAAATTTATTTGGCACTTATTAGGTCAATTATTTTTATATTTGTTACTGATTAATGATTCACGATTTTTTTGTACCTCTAAATTCCTTTTTAATATCAATCATGCTTTGCTGTACTAAATCATCAAAATCTTAGTTTAAAATGTGAAAACCATATTCTCAGTTTTAATTGCTTGAATGTAAATGATACCCAATGCTATTTTTTACATTTTGCATCTGCCTTAGCATTCAAAAGGTCCCTTTTGCTAGTGTAGCAGTTGCTATTTTCAGTGAGCATGTCGTGACCAGATCTCTTATGTATTTTTGGAAAGATGTGGCCACCTGCTTCAGTTTTACATTCGCCCACTCAGTACAAGGTGATGTGTTAATGTTACAGTAAGTGAGATTATTTAGGGAAGTTGTACACAGTGCAAAGAAATATATATATTTGATAACTGGATTGGTTTATTGTAAATATAACCTATATATACTGTATACACACATATACCGTATATATATATATATATATATATATATATATATAAATATACACTGATGATTTATTTATCATCAGTTTAGGCCAATATGTATTCTGCTTAAAAAAATCACAATAAGCATATATTGATTGGTTTGCGCAAAAGTTATAGCGTGCAAAATAGGGGAATAGGGGATAGATTTATGGCATTTTTATTATTATTTTTCGTTTTACTAGGAATGGCAGTGATCAGTGATTTTTAGCATGACTGCGACATTGCAGACACTTTTGACACTAAATATGGTCCACGGAAATATCCACTGATCAATGTATAAATGACACTGGCAGGGAAGGGGTTAACACTAGGGAGCGATCAAGGGGTTAAGTGTTCCCTAGGGAGGTGTTTCTAACTGTGAGGGAACGGGAATGACTGGGATTAGAAAGATCGCTGTTCTTGATCACTAGGAACAGACGGTCTCACTGTACTCTCCTGTAAGAATGGGGATCTGCTTTGTCTACATGGGCAGATCCCCGTTATGCCTCTCTGAGGAGCGATTGCGGGTGGCCGGCGGACATCGCGGCCGCCGGACCCACGCATCGGCTCCCCCGCTGTGGAGTGGGCACGCACGGCCACAGTGTCTCATGTACGAAACAACGTACAGGTACAGGGCCGCCCTGCCGCATTAATATGCAGTGGGCGGTCCTTAAGTGGTTAAAGTGGAACTTTAGTCAGAAAATTAACCACTAGCCGACCGCCGATGTATGTCCAAAGTTTGGCGGCGGATATCGTTGTTATGGCAGCAGCTAGCTGCCATAGCCCTGGTATCCCCGTTTTCGTGCAGCGGTCGGCTTTCGGATAAAAGTGGTCTCTGCGGCGGGTTCACCGCGAGATCACTTTTATCGCCGATCCGGTGCCCTCCGCCGCTTACCGGAGCCGTCGGTAGCGGCGGAGGCAATCGCGTCTGTCCCCTTGTCCCCCTGTCCCCTTGTTGTGCCTGGAGAGGAGTGAGGGGCGCCCACTCATCTCCATGACACTGCAGGGCGGAAGTGACGTCAAACGTCACTTCCGCCCATACGTCTTAAAGGCACATTTTTTTCAATGTCATTTTTATAAATGACTTTTTTTTTTTTTTAAATTGCATTTTAATGTAAATATGAGATCTGAGGTCTTTTTGACTCCAGATCTCATATTTAAGAGGTCCTGTCATGCTGTAATAGAAATAAAAGTGACACCATTTTTTGGTTTAAAACAGTTTAAAAATAAATAAAATCATGTAAAATAAATAAGAAAAATAAATGTATTTTTTTTTAAAACCCCCCCATCCCGACGAGCTCCCGCGCATAAGTGAACGCATATGTGAGTAGCGCCCGCATATGAAAACGGTGGTTAAACCAAACATGTGAGGTATCGCCGCAATCATTAGAGCGAGAGCAATAATTCTAGCCCTAGACCTCCTCTGTAACGCAAAACATGCAACCTGTAGAGTTTTTTAAACGTTGCCTATGGAGATTTTTGAGGGTAAAAGTTTGACGCCATTCCACGAGCGGGCGCAATTTTGAAGCATGACATGTTGGGTGTCAATTTACTCGGCGTAACATTATCTTTCACAATATAAAAAAAAATTGGGCTAAGTGATTTTTTTCCAAAAAAGCGCGCTTGTAAGACCTCTGCGCAAATACGGTGTGAAAAAAAGTATTGCAATGACCACCATTTTATTCTCTAGGGTGTTAGACAAAAAACAATATATAATGTTTGGGGGTTCTAAGTAATTTTCTAGCAAAAAAACCTGTTTTAAACATGTAAACACGTAAAATCCAAAACGAGGCTGGTCCTTAAGTGGTTAAGTTCTGCCATATCACTTCAGGCTGGCCCATTTTGCAATTAAAGCTATGTAAAATATTAAAAATAAGTATCTATATTGTTTAACTACTTTAGCCCCGGAAGGATTTGCCCCTTAATGACCAGGCCCTTTTTTGCGATATGGGATTGCGTCGCTGACAATTGTGTGGTCATGCAAAGCTGTACCCAAACAAAATTTATATCCTTTTTTTGCCCACAACTAGAGCTTTCTTTTGTTGGTATTTGATCACCTCTGCGGTTTTTATTTTTTGCGCTATAAACAAAAACCGACAATTTTGAAAAAAAAAACAATATTTTTTTACTTTTTGCTATAATAATTATCCCACATAAAAAACAAAAAAAAAAACAAAAAACAAATATCTTCATCAGTTTAGACCAATATGTATTCTTCTACATATTTTTGGTAAAAAAAAATCACTAAAAGTGTATATTGATTGGTTTGCGCAAACGTTATCTACAAAATAGGGAATAGATTTATAGCATTTTTATTAATTTTTTTTTCCTAGTAATGGCCGCGATTTTTAGCGAGACTTTTGACATTAATACAGCAATCAGACCTAAAAATAGCCACTGATTACTGTATAAATGCCACTGACAGGGAAGGGGTTAACACTAGGGGGCAATCAAGGGGTTAACTGTGTTCCCTGGGTGTGTTCTAACTGTAGGGGGGTGGGCTACCTAGGGCATGACAGAGATCACTTTTCCCGATCACAGGGAACAGAAGATCTCTGACATGTCACTAGGCAGAACAGGGAATTGCCTTGTTTACATAGACAGTTCCCCATTCTGCCTCTGTACACCACGATCGCAGGTCGCCGGCGGACATCGAGTCCTCAGGACCTGCGGGCACGCTCCTGCTGCGTGTGCGCCCGCTAGCCTCCCTGCACAGACCAACAAACACCTACGGCGGTTTGCGCAGGAGTGCCGACCTGCCGCAGTATAATGACGGTGGCTGGTCAGGAAGAGGTTAAAATCCACTAATATACTGTCTGACCTTGCACTGCACATGCTCATTTGCTCTATATTTTCCAGAACTGCATTTTCCAGAAAATGCAGAGGCCAATTCGCTGACAGTTTTAAAGTGGAAATAAACCCTCCTTTCCTTTATAGCCAAGGAAGCTGCCACCTTTGCCTCTGTTGGATCTGCAACTGCCATGGTGCTGCACATGTGATCAGTTATGACACCAGCCATTTGATGGTTTGACAGTTTGGTTTAGAACACAAGCAAATGTGACAGCTAGCACGCCTGGCAACTTGGGAATGTACCTATTTTTGAAACCGCTAAATTGATGGGTTTAGTTCTGCTTTAAGATTTACTGCTGCTCAGGAGCTCTGGGCTTAAGCAAAATGGCAGCCTTAAGCAAGGAGAAACAGGAACAATGCTGGAGGCAATTTACAGAATATGCAAATTTTGGTAACATAAATATTAATGTGGAATGTATGTTCCTTACCAAAGAACATTATTTTTATAAAGTTGTTATGGGTAAAGTTGCGCTTTAAATCTTAAACCACAGGAAAGCATTTTACAAATGTCACTATCATTTTAGAAGCATAGCTGATATTACAGATAGTTTCAAATGATGTATGACATAATAGGCCTGAATGCTAATGCTAAAAAGATGGAAATTATACATATAAATAAAAGGGGCATTCTAATAATGATCTAAAATATATGGTCAAAAATGAGATGCCATGATTGAGGTGAGGAGGTGATTAGATGCTAACATTGAAGTAAAAGAAAGTATGGCGGTTCCACAAATTTTCAGCATTGGATCTAAACAAGGATTATGATTCATATTTGTTTTTGCGATCATATTAGGGGAGAATTTGATGTATTTGATTGTATTTTTGGGCTACAAAACTGGAGGAATCCTTAGGAGTATGAATATATATATTTGTATACAGTGTGTGCGTGTATATATCTATATATCTATATATATATCTATATCTATAAAGGCTGTACTTTTATAACACATCAGCTCTTTTAACCACTTGCCGACTGCCCGCCATGGAAGAATGGCACTCCTCCGCAAATCAACATAGCTGTACGGCGGGCGCTTTAAGGAGTATAGGGGGTGCACCCGTGCGTCAGCAATGTCGCTCCTGGCGGAGAGAGAGTGGGGATTTGTGTGTGTAAACACACAGATCCACGTCCTGTCAGGGGTAAAGAGACAGACCATGTGTGCCTAGTATATAGGAACAATGATCGGTCTCCTCCCCAAGTCAGTCCCATCCCCCCACAGTTAGAACACACAGTGAGGGAACACATTTAACCCCTTGATTGCCCCCTAGTGTTAACCCTTGCCCTGCCAGTGACATTTATACAGTAATCAGTGCATTTTTATAGCACTGATTGCTGTATAAATGTCAATGGTCCCAAAAAAGTGTCCGATCTGTCCGATTTTGTTTTTTGTTTTTTTAATCTTGGGATATTTATTATAGCAAAAAGTAAAACATATTGGGAGTTATTTACGAAAGGCAAATCCACTTTGCACTACAAATGCACTACAAGTGCAATTGAAGATTGCACTGAAAGTGCACTTGGAAGTGCAGTCGCTGTAAATCTGAGGGGAAGATCTGAAATGAGGGGAAGCTCTGCTGATTTTATCATCCAATCATGTGCAAGCTAAAATGCTGTTTTTTTATTGTGCTTGCATGCCCCCCTCAGATCTACAGAGACTGCACTTCCAAGTGCACTTGCTTGTAGTGCAAAGTGGATTTGCCTTTTGTAAATAACCTCCATTGTGTTTCTTTCTAAATTGCCGCTCTTCTGTTGTTTATAGCGCAAAAAAAATAAAAAATGCAGAGGTGATCAAATACCACCAAAAGAAATCGCTATTTGTGGGAAAAAAAGGACATCAATTTTGTTTGGGTACGACTTCGCACGACCGGCCAATTGTCAGTTAAAGCGACGCAGTGCCGAATCGCAAAAAATGGCCTGGTCAGGACAGGGGTAAATCCTTCTGGGGCTGAAGTGGATAATATAGGTAGGTATACCAAGCAACCTTGCCTTATCTTTGGCTTTTTTTTTCTTGTGCTTAGAGAGCTGTTGTGACAGTAGAACAATGTAAACATAGCTCTGTTTACATGGAGCGTGTCTGCATCTCTACTATAATTGCAGTCAAGGAGTGAAAACAAGACAGTTAAATACTTTGCATACCTGTCTAATGTAATGTCTTTTCTGCTAGGAGTCATACGTGATGATTTCCAAAATACTTTCACACAGATTACACACTGTTAGAGGGAGACTCCAACTACAGGTCAACACTATGCAATTAAATAGATATTTAGGGTTGCGTATAATACAAGTAACACGCTTTCCAGTATCATCAGCTAATTGTTTGTTGTATGCAAGGAGCGGTGGTTCATATATATATATATGTAATTACTATATTGGGCAAATTGCCAAGAAAGGAAAAAGGGGGGAGGTTTAATTATTTCACAAAGTATTTCCCTAAATTACTTTCAGTGACTAGGATCTGTAAACAAACGCGTTTAGATAAAAAAGCTGCAGGTGCAGAGGTACAGTCTATTATGTCAGTAATTTCTGCTATAATGAATATGTCCATATATTTATGAGCTCTACTGTGGCATCTATATTGTATTTAGGTCATTGCCCATTTTAGGGCTCCAGGGGCCTGCAGCCCATGCTAGCACTGGAATTGTATTTAATTGAGCCAGTTATTTTTTTCCCACCTGTTTATTAAAAATATAGTGATAAAACAAGAACGTAAAGTTAACATGTTTTGCTAATTTAATACAAACGTTTGTATTCAAGTGGTATTAAACCCACAAGCAGTTATTAGATTGCAGCTTAACAATTCTTAGATGTGGCGGCTGCATTCGTTTTCTTTATTATGCTTTCTTTCCTTTATTTTCATCTGGTGATCCAGCCAATAAGCCTGTTGTCTTTCAAGAAAACAAGCTCTCCTACAAATGTAGCAGTTAATGTATACAAAAAAAAATCACCGCATGTAATTACAAAAAATGGAGCTGCCAGCACAAATATTTGTGATACCAAATTAAAAATATTGTGAACACATGTGCAGCGCTAACTTTAAATAAATTACAAATATTCCATAGTCTTTTATTGTCTTATACACTATGTTGTCAAAAGTATTGGGGCAACTGGCATAACTCCTGCAGACATCGAGGATGTGTCCTCCTTCTGTGCAAATTATTCTAAGGACAGATCTGGGGTTTCTCCTGAAAGTTTCTTCTTCGTTTCACAGCACTCAAGAGATAATACAAAAGATGATATTTCCATTTTTATATCCTATTCGGCATTATCTGGTTCTATTGGTTACACCTACCAACTGCCTTCATCCCATCTGTGGATACAAGCCTGTAGGACCTTCTGTTAGCTCAGAGTTTGGATTTGTTGGTGGAGGATTAGTCACCCAGAATATTCAGCAGATTTGAATTCTGTCTCTCCTCACAAGGTGTCCCTGCCTTCCATTGCTGAAGAACTTTACTGTTTTTCTCATACATGCTTATGGACTCATATATTGCGCTGCACTAATTTTATCTTTTACATTTTATCTGAGGTGTTGTGATTAACTTACAGTCTACAGCTTACATTTTCTTATATTTGATTCATTATTTTACATCTGTCTTTACACGCACACGAACTTTAATGGCATCCCAGTCTTAGTCCGTAGGGTTCAATATTGAGTTGGCCCATCCTTTGCAGCTATAACGGCTTCAGCTCTTCTGGGAAGGCTGTCCTCTAGGTTTATAAATGTGTCTATGGGAATGTTTGACCATTCTTCCAGAAGCGCATTTGTGAGGTCAGGTGTGGATGAGAAGGCCTGGCTTGCTGTCTCCACTCTAATTCATCCCAAAGGTGTTCTATCGGGTTACAGTTAGGACTCTGTGAAGGCCAGTTAAGTTCCTCCACCCCAAACCCCGCTCATCCATGAAATAAAGAAAACCACAATATGCAATCTTCATATGTCTACTGGTCACAAATGAACCTAAAATAACCATATAGTGACCATACAAAGTCCACATAGAAACAAAAGAATGTTGCTTCATTTCTACAATCGTGAATACTGGTGTGGAAAAATAAAGATAAGCTGGTGCACCCACAGGAAAGATACACTTCAGCTTCTTACCAGATTCAGTTGTCCATTATATAAACTATTGGTCAAACATCGTAAACGGGGTTAACATCTCCTAGTCGATCTCACATCACTGGAATCCAAACCACACTATTTATTTATTTACTAAAGGCAAATCCACTTTGCACTGCAAGTGCACTTGAAAGTGCACTGAAAGTGCAATTGGAAGTAAAGTCACTGTAGATCCGAGGGGGACAGGCAAGGAAAGTAAAAAACAGCATTTTAGCTTGCACATGATTGGATGATAAAATCAGCAGAGCTTCCCCTCATTTCAGATCTACCCCTTAGATTTAGAGCGACTGCGCGAAATTTGCCTTTCGTAAATAACCCCCTATGTATCTGAGTAAACTCCCATTAACCACTTGCTTACTGGGCACTTAAACCCCCTTCCTGTCCCGACCAATTTTCAGCTTTCAGCCCTGACGCGTTTGAATGACAATTGCGCCGTCATACAATACTGTACCCAAATGATGGCCACTGATAAGATGGCACTGATGGGCCCTGATGGGTGGCATTGATGGGTGGCACTGATGAGTGGCACTGAAGGGCACTGATAGGTGTTACTGATAGGTACCACTGATAGATGGCCGTCATACAACACTGTACCCAAATAAAATTTTTATCATTTTTTTCCCACAAATAGAGCTTTCTTTTGGTGGTATTTAATCACAGCTGGGGTTTTTATTTTTTGCTAAACAAACAAAAAAAATGTAAAATTTTGAAAAAAAAATCATGTTTTATAGTTTGTTATAAAATTTTGCAAACAGGTAATTTTTCTCCTTCATTGATATGCACTGATGAGGCGGCACTCATGGGCACTGATAGGCTGCACTGGTGGGCACTGATAGGCTGCACTGATGGGCACTGAAAGGGAAGGATAAGGGGGTACTGATAGGCACAGATAAGTCGGCACTGATGGGGACAGATAAGGCGGTACTGATGGGTACAGATAAGGCGGCACTGATGACCACTGATAAGATGGCACTGATGGGCCCTGATGGGTGGCATTTATGGGTGGCACTGAGGGGTGGCACTAAAGGGCACTGATAGGTGTTACTGATAGGTACCACTGATAGATGACACTGATAGGTGGCACTGATGGGCACTGGTAGGTGACACTGATGGGCACTGGTAGGTGACACTGATGGGCAGCGCTGTTGATGAGGCACTGTGGGCACTGATAGGTGGCAATGTGGGCACTGATAGGTGTGCACAAATGAGCTGGCATCTTGGATCGGGACCGATGTCCCTCTGACAGCTGCCGGTGATCAGCTTTTTTTTCTCCTATCAGCTATCAGTGTGAGGAGAAAAAATAGCCGATTACCGGCTCTGTTTACATCAAATGATCAGCTGTCATTGGCTGACAGCTGATCATGTGGTAAGGGGTCATAGTTCTGTGATCATAGACTCGCTGATCACAGAGCGTGATGCGCGTGACCTGCAGGGGGGCTCGCAGGTTGCTAGTTTATTGACGCCCTCCCAACAAAGTAGGTCCACGCTGTAGCCGTCATTTGGCTATAGCGCGGATCTGAAGAAGTTAAAGAGAAAGAACAGGGTAACCCCATAGCGTAATATAATTTAAAATGCTTTTTTAAAAATCACACAGTGTGCACTGACATCGATGAAAAACATATGAGCCCATCGCAGTTAATGTGAATCCTATGGGCAAGCAGTGCAATTACAGCTGTGATGACTTCAATCCTGCAGGCCCTGCCCTACGTGTTTCTTCATAAATTACATTGTAATTTAGACGATGTCTAAGAGGACGAAACGCGTCGTGTAGGACCCCACTGCTGCCATACTTTTACAGCGCTGATTTTAAGAAATTCATGTGAGTGTATCTCTTTTTTAATAAATTTGGTACTTGTTTTACGGAATCACACTATGTGGCCTTATTCCTCCCTGCTATACAATACTGCCATCTGCTTCCCAACATCATCTCGAGGGACCCACTAGCATCCGGTCTGTTCTTGGACTTTCATCCTTACCACTCCTTTGGAACATCTACCATCACCCACCACCCAAGCCTGATTTGACCCAGTTGGGCGTATGCCCTCTCGGGTCTACGTGATCTGGTAAGCCTCCCTATTGTTGGTGGTGGTATGTTTCTTCTGTGTTCACTCCAGATGTCACATATTTGATATGTTTCTCACACGAAGTCACTGAAATTACATCGACCACTTTAAGAGTCTTATGTGCATGGAGGACTTCCTTCTAGGTTTTTCCTTGATATCTTTCATCATTGGTTGGATATTGTTTTTTTTGTTGAATTTTTAGCGCTACACATAATCTTCTGTTTTACTGTCATATGCCCATATCCTGTTGGCCGTGTGAGCTGCTTATTCCTCTTTTTTGGCAGCGCAGAATTACTTGTTACCCTTCTCTGTATGTGAACCCTTACCTTGTAAAACAGCTCCTTCAGTTAAAAATATAAATGAAAGGCAAACATTTGTGCATACATAAAAAACAAACATTATAAATATCTTTTTTTCAAGTGATCATATAATCTCTGTTCTCAGCTGCATAAGGAGCTTCTAGAGGTAGAGGTGGAGAAACTACAGCACATTGACCTTCCTAGTGAAGAGCTGTTCAGGGAGGCATGCCAGCACAAGTCTGACTATTGGTGGACAGGCAGGAAAACAGACCACACTTGGATGTGCTCTCATTACTAGCGTGGTCAGTTTGAAAAAGGAAAGCAGGGGAACTGGCAGGATCACTAGATATTTCACACAAAGGAAGCAATGCAAAAGAACAGGGTGCTTTTTAACACAAGTACATGGTACAGTCACGTATCAGGAATATGAAATGTTGGGGTAACATACTCTTTAATACCACTTTAACCTCTACATAATCTCAACAAATGGCCAAATAAATGGCATATGAAATTAAATGTAAAAAAAATTGAAAGTTTTTACAGCTAGTATATGGTAACAGAATTGCTTTCTTACATTAAAGTAAATACAACTTAAATAACCATTTGCCAACTGCAATATGAATATATATAGTACATTCCTGTTTGCAAATGGTTTACCAAGGTTATGGCTGAAGCTATCAGCCATAACACCAGTATTTTTATTTTCAGCTGGCTTTCTCATGAAAGCACTCCGCTTTCAGAAGCGGTCGGAGGGGACGTTTCTCCACTCTCGCCCCTCGTCGGGGGTTTCTCGGGCACACTGTTTCCACTGACACGTCTGAGAAACGATCCGACGGTGCGGCTGGGGGGGTCGCAGTGGCGATGCAAACTAGATCATCTTTGATCACCTCTATGGCCCTGGAGGACTGGACCGATGTCATGATGTCACTTCCAGTTCAGGGTGGAAGTAAACAAGTTTTATTTTTTTTTTTAAAGCAAAAGATCAAAACATTTTTTTTTAATCTTTTGCTTTTAAAGGTAAAAGAGAGTTTTGTTTTTTCTTACCCCAGATCTCGCCATAAAGAGGACCGGTCATCCTTATTTCTATTACAAGGGATGTATACATAGGATAAAAAGTGATAGAAAAAAAAAATGAAAGGGACAGTGTAAAAAAATAAAAAATAAAAAAATAAACAAAAAAAAATCATGGTCACGCGCAGAAGCGAATGCATATATAGGTTGTGCATGCATATGTAAACAGTGTTTGCATCACACATGTTATGTATTGCCACTAACGTTAGTGCGGGAACAATAATTCTAGCTCTAGACCTCCTCTGTAGCTCTAAACTGGTAACCTGTAAAAATTTTAAAGTGTCACCTATGGAGATTTTTAAAGAGGAAGTAAATGGGACGTCTAATGTTTGTACCTATAGGTAAGCCTATAATATCAATTTATGTACTTTATGCTACACTTATATTGCCTATGCCAATATGTCATTACTTCTTTATTTAGTCTGACGATACTTCTGCTTCATTCAAAGTCCCAACCTCCTTTTTTTATCTTAATGAATAGGGATGGAGGCGCCCATATACACATGGGTGCCTCATTTAAAGTCCCACCCCCCTCTTTTTTTAAGGCTTACCTATAGGTACTGTAAATATCTCTTAAACTTGCACCGTTTAGGAGATATTTACTGTTCACTGGGCCGATTATATCATCAGCGCATATGACATGAAGGAACGGCTGCCCGTGCCATTTCTTCAGAAGCCTGTGACGTCATGTGGCTCCGGCTAATGACAGGGTTTCATTGGCAGGTAAGTTTCACATAATGTGCTAATATGCGATGCATACTAGCACATTATACCTTTACCTTTACTTTGCAGATAAGGAAAAAGATAAAAAAAAAAAAAAAAAGACTTTACTTCCTCTTTAAGTATTGTAGTCGGTTGCCATTCCACGAGCGTGTGCAATTCTAAAAACATGACATGTTAGGCAGGGGCATTGCTAGGTCTACAAAAGATCTGGGGCTAGAGCCCATAGCAGCGTATTAAAGAAAGTCATACACTTGGGTGGGCATACACATGTAATATACGTGTGTGTATATATCCCCAGAGAGTTCCCCACTTACATCAGGGTCCCCAGAGAGCCCCTTCTTACATCAGAGAGCCTCCCCCATGCATCAGGGTACCCAAAGAGGCTCCCCCTTGCATCAGGGTTCCCAGAGAGCTTCCCCTCCCCTTGAGGACCCCTGCAGAGACTTGGGGCTATGGGCCCCAGATTCAGGGCTATAGCCCCAAAAGCCACCCCCTAGCGACGCCACTGATGTTAGGTATCTATTTACTTGGCGTAATGTCAAATTGGGGTATATATGTTTTTTTTTTTTTTTAATACATTAGAGTGTACTTTTTCCCAAAAAATTGCGTTTGAAAAAACTGCTGCATAAATATCGCGTGACATAAAAAATTCAAATGATTGGGTGTCTGCTAAAAAAAAATATACTGTATAATGTTTGGGGGTTATAGGTAATTTTCTAGCAAAAAATACTGATTCCTCTCATTGCTTCTCTCTCCGGTTCACAGCTGCAGTGGATGGGGCCGAGCCCTTTCGCTGATGTCAGCCGGGCAGAGAGGAGGCAGAGAGCCCCGAGCCACCAACAATCAGCTGGGAGAGGAGCCCATACAGGTACAATCGTGTAGATTTTTTACAGAACACAGGCACAGGGACAATTATTATAATGATGCAGAGAGGATGGCAGCATTTAATAGCTGATATAAGAGCAGCAAGAGCGGGGTGAGGAGGGGCACTGGTATGAGCAGAGACAGGCAGAGAGGGGAGGGGGAAGGAGGAGGGAGAAGGACACAGGAGACAGTTAGCAGGCTGCGGCTGACTGAATCACGCAAACAGATCACAATGTCAGGGCTCAGCAGCCATGATTATCGTGGTCAGTTTGCAAAGGGGAGGGCATAACCAGGCAGGATCAGCCAGGTATTTCAGGTGATTTGGGGGTCCAAATGACACAGTACAAGTACTGTATACCATGCTTTAAGGAAACAGGATCTTTATTTTTTGGGGGGGGGGGGGGGTTAAAAAACGCTTTAAACATCACCTGAAAAACGAGTAAAAAAGATAGGATACATGAAAATTGGTACTTGGTTGTTCTCACTACAAACATAAGAGACAGAATAGCCAGCACTAATGTCATTCATAGGGTTACAGAAGCTCAAGTGTCAAAACCAGAATGTTAGGCTGGCCATACACAGAGGGAATTTCTTTCCTACAACTATGGGTTGCAGGAAAGAAATTTGCTCAATTCCCCCATCAATACAGACAGTGTTAATGCGGGATACCCTCCTGGTGGGCCATTGTCTGCTCGGTGGGGAAAACCATCCCCGCCAGGAGAAGACAGTGATTATTGCTAGCAGCTATAGCAGCCACTAGCAATAATCGCAAGGGAATGGTTGTACTAAAGTTGATCGATCAATCATATATTCAGCCAGCCCATTAATGGTTCGAATGTCAGCTGGTTCCTGCTGAACCGACTGAGATTTGAACCATGTATGGCCAGCCTTAAGCAGCATCAAGGTCAAGAGGCTTAAGTTTAAAGTTTAACATGGCTGTAATCCCTTTGCATGTACCCAGTGAAGTGACTAGCCTCAGGTGATACACAGAGATGAAACAAATCCTTTCTATCTGCAGCCCTCTCTTCTCTACATCTGTTCAAAGTGCTGAATTATAAAGCTTGTTTGAAAGTTCAGAAAAAAGGGTGCGGAGAGCTGACCTTACACTCTGCAGAGCTCAGTGAGTGGAGCTCTGAGAGATGATTGAATAGGAGGGATACACCCCCCTCCCCACAGCATTTAGGAACAGAACTGAGACTGTCAATCAGCTGGGGGTCCCTCCCCTGCTACCCTTTTTCTCTTGGTCAAAGCCCAGACCTCAATCCAATAGAAAATCTTTGGTCAGACTTAAAGATTGCTGTTCACAAGCGCAAACCATCCAACTTGAAGGAGCTGGAGCAGTTTTTCAAGGAGGAATGGGCAAAAGTCCCAGTGGTAAGATGTGGCAAGCTCATAGAGACTTATCCAAAGTGACTTGGAGCTGTGATAGCCACAAAAGGCTCTACAAAGTATTGACTTAAGGGGGGTGAATAGTTATGCACATTGACTTTTTCTGTTATTTTGTCCTATTTGTTTTTTGCTTCACAATAAAAAAAAACATCTTCAAAGTTGTGGGCATGTTCTGTAAATTAAATGATGCAAATCCTCAAACAATGTTATTTTATATTTTAGAGCCTCAACAAATTCTGTTAAGGAGACAGGAGCATCTAAAGCATCTCTCCCCTAACTTATGAGGTGGGGAAGGGAAGCCATATGTTGGAAGGATCATAATCAGCCCCAGATGTGTACAAGTTATGACAGAAGGAATGAAACTCAGTAAATCTGCTGAAGTAAATAAATCCTCCCCAGTTGGGGATTTGAGATGACTGACAAAAGTGGTTTGGTCTCCCTCTGGCTACTTATGACCTGACTAAGTAAATGTCTCACTTTTTTCCCTTCCACTAAATGTTGACAATTATTAAAGACATTTTGCTGTTCTGCCTCTATCAAGAATATATTCCTTAATGCATTTTGTGTTTGAAGCAATTTAGCTTTAATTCTTCTGTTTGGGAAACTACACCTAAGAGGTCAGATTCCCACTGTTTAGATTTAATAGGTAAAGCCCTCATAAAACCACCCTAACACCTCCAGTGTATATGGGGGAGGAATATAGACATTCCCAAATACTGTATACATGGCAAGTTATTAATGAGGGAAAGAAAAGCACATCTACCATGGTCATCTAGCTCCACTTGTTTGCGTACAAAGGGTAGGTTCCTATGTATTAGGATACTTACACCCCCTGAATGTGAAGACAAAATATCATGGGAGTCTCTCTCACCAAGGATAGATTCCCCTTCTACTGCCAAAACAGCATGGACCACTAGACCTCTGAAGGTATGCTGTCGTATCTAATACCAAGCTGTCAGTAGCAGATCCTTTAAGTCCTCTAAGTTGACTGGTGTGTTTCCAGCACATGCCACAGATGCTGACTTGGACTGAGATCTAGGGAATTTGGAGGCCAAGTCACCTCAAACTTGTTATTGTGTTCCTCCAAACCGTTCTTGAACCATTTTTGCAGAGTGGCAGCGCGCATTATACTACTGGAAGAGGCCACTGCCATTAGGGAATACCATTTCCATGAAGGGATGTACTTGGTTACCAACAATGTTTAGGTAAGTGGTACGTGTCAAAGTGACATCCACATGAATGGCAGGACTCAAAGTTTCCGAGCATTATCCAAAGCATTACATTGCCCCTGCCAGCTTGCCTTCTTCCCATACTGCATCCTGGTGCCATATCTTCACAAGGCAAGTGACATTCCCATTTTTTCTACTTTCAACACAAGAACAACATCTTTACTTGTTGCTAAATAAATTCCAGCAACTTTCAGATGCAATTGTAACAATTTACCCATTTAACCTGTTAGTGATCTTAATGTTTAATTAATCCATGGGGCATTTGCTATACTGACCCCACCTCTGCACATGCTTTATTTGTGGCTGGTTACTGTGACTACCAGCTGGATAGTCCCTAATTAGTATAACTGTGGTGTGGTAACATGATGTACATTGCTGACCCAATACTCCAATGATATGAAACTTTGTTTCAGCTGCTGCAGGGTTACAAATAAACAGATACTTAATCCTGGCATCTAGAGTGCCTTTTCAGGGATCTTTGTGCATGTGCTGCCATTGGCTGATGTAAAAGTGTTGCACATAACTGTTGCTAGACACAGGTACTCATGGCATGTGCCTTAGGCCACTCTCAAGGCTACCTGGGTCTGCAACACCTGGCAGTAGCACTGTGCTGGCATAGCAGCACTGCAGCAACATTTGTTAAGGTTATGCAGGACCCCATCAGATCTCTGACCCAGAGTAAAACAATCTGTTGCGGGTGGGGATGTTCTTTAAAGATTGTGGAAACCCCTATAAGAAGATGACAAAAGACAAGAGATCATTCCACTCAATCAGAGACCATCCTAGTTGCTCTTTAAGAGAAAGCTTTTATAATGGTTTCCTCATGGATGCAAGAACAATAATTTATAAAATGTTAACAATTGTGACCAGAAATAGAAAACAGATCTTTTAAAAAAATAATGTGAGTTTAATCTAGACAACATTCTTAAGGTAGCCAAGCATGACTTCAGTGTGCTTTTCTAGGCCACTTGTGAATAAAATGCAGCTTAAGTGTACCAAATATTGTCAGTGAAGAATCAGCAGAGTTAAATTAATGCCAAGGACAGCTAGATGAAGCATTTTCTTTATGTATTTACAGCAACATCCTTTGTAAAGGTGCACATAGATTTAAATCTGTAGTATCAGCAGAATCATTTTCTAAGGTGGCAAAGAATTGTTTGTTTTCATAAAACTTTTTAGACACTATTCTAAAAAGTATATTCTTTATGAATGGCAATAACACTTGTGTGGAAATTTTGTATTTTTGACAAGTTCCCTCATTTTTCTGTAAATTTCTGTTTGAGTGTGCTCCAGCAGGCTGTGCTAGAGAGGTAGCATTCTGTGTTATGATTGTTTAATGATCTAGAAAATCCGCAGGCTTGGGGTGATGTATACTGGGGGAATTATTAAAGGTTTGGGTCACTTCCTGTTCTCTCTCTCTCTCTCTTCCCCCATGGGCTTCTGCCTTGTGAAGATGTCACTGTAAATAATCTGATATCTAGCAAATAATCTAGCAAATACAGTTCAGTCATTTATTGAGAACAATAAATGTCACATAGGTTGATGTACAATGTTTCAAGGTTTCACAGGGTGCCCATCTTCACTGCAACACCATGACAAAATACATCTGGTATAGTACTGTATAGATTATACAACTCTCATTTGTACTGAGTGAAAGATTTGTCTCACACCTTAGGTTGAATATTCCTAGGATCTTATTGCCATGTAATGCTAGGTACACACGGGCTGAAACATTTGGTCGGTGTGTATTGCTGTCTGTCAGAAGCCGGCCTAATGATGTTTTTTTGTCGAAGCAACATGAAGGAAAAGCAGCATCCAATTAGCACTCGCAGTCAATGGCTGATCAGTGTATTCTGGTGATCAGGAGGTCTCTGTCAGAATACAAAGAGACAGCGGGGAAGATCACCACACAACATCACAACAGTTGGTACGACGATCTGTCAGGTTTTTTTTTTACAGCCCGATGGGTTGAACAAAAAAGAAAAGTGGCAGTCTGTACCGGGCTTAAGCCCTGGTTCACATTGATGCTACTTTAAAATTGCGCTACTTCACTTGAAGTAGAGCGATTTCAAAGTAGCAAGGTCAGCGCAATTTCAGGTGCTACTTGATAGACATCTGTGTGGCTTCATGCACAGATATCTATTGAAGTCGCACCTGAAATCGGCAAAAGTAGTGCAGGAACTACTTTTGCAAATCGGTGCAAAGCCGCAAAATCGTTGTTGCACCCATTGGAACAGTGCCACTGCCTCCAATAGGCTGCGACTTGTCATGCGATTTGATCTCTCAAATCGCATAACAAATCGCTCCAATGTGAACCTAGGCTTAGAGTGCATTGGACATTTACAATGTAGCTGTTGGTCATCTAATATTTATTGAAGTAGCAAGAGAAAAACTCACCAAGCTCTACTGCTATACAGTATAGTTGATGTGTAGAGTAGTCGGTGCTCTGGTTAATTAATCTCACAAAAGATCCATAGAAAGTACAGGACGGTGTCTTGCCGAGAAAGTTCCCCGGCGGATAAGGACCCCCTTGTACTGCGCATGCGCTGCGCTTGCGCAGTACGAACGACTACGGAGCCGTGGAAAATTGCCGAAGAAGAACAGCTTATCGTCAGCTGTATACGGCGCCTGCGTACTACATTCTAACCTAAGTCCACGTTAAAGCCCCACCATCCAAGTGGACATAGAGTTAGAATATTAAAATGCCGAGCGCAGCAAGGCTGGGCCCGAAGCTTGGCGAGCGTAGCGAGCCCGCAAGGGGCCTGTTACAAAGTGTTTTTTTTTACTATACTATACTATACTATACTATACTATACTATATATATATATATATATATATATATATATATATGTGTGTTTTCAAGGAATTCCAAGTTTTCCAACAATTTTTTGCACATTGTTTTAGGGGTAATCTAAAAAAGCTGACACATTAGAGCTGGAAGTATGTAGCTGTGTAGACAAAGTTTGGCTTTCTTGTGAAAATGTATTATCTATCATGGTCACTAAAGTGTGTAATCGGTGAGAATTCTTGTGTCATCTAATTAGTGCCTAATATCAGTATGGCAGGGCTGTGGCCTAGGCTTTATATTAAGTAGATAGCTTTCATGTCTTTCATGTCAAAGAATGTCTTATGTTTTACACCTCAAATCACAATGTTAATTGTAATTAATATCTCAATATGTTTTCTATTTATTTGACTATATATAGAAATTAATTGCAGCATAGCTTCATTTGATCCTTCCTTTACTTAACAGCTCTAAGATTATAACCAGTTATTAGGAAATCTTGAAATCCTAAAGCAAGGTAAATGCAGAACAGATTTGTTAGTTATTATTTCTTTGAAATTGGAGCAGGGCAATAATTGATTATATTACCAGACAGCTTAACAGGTCCAGTGTACAGATTAATTTAAAAATCTGTACTGTGCTTTTAACAATTCCAAAGAAAAAAATGAATGCAGGGGAAAACATAAGACATAAAGCAGAAAACAAGTTTTTTACTTTCAATTTTCATTACTAAGCATGCAATATGTAGTAGAAATACTATGCATAGTATGCCAAACCAAGAATTGCATAATCACATGTGACAATACGTTAGATAATAGATAAAAACCTGCTCAAAAGGAAAAACGAGTAAATTCACACTTCTTAAATGCAAGAACTGAAAAAATCTAGAAGAGTTTATATAATTTGTCTATTATACAGACGTTTAAAGAATAACTATGCAAAATATTTATTTTGACTTGGTTAGAGAATCATCATCTAATACCTTCATGAATGTTCCCCATCTGATCCCCTTCACTCTGAGCTATTTTATTTTCAGTGCTATTTATTTAGCGGCTTCTACATGAAAAGTTCCAATAGAACTAGGCAGGACATACTAGTAGTGTCAAAACAAAAAATGGATATCTGTGGTTGAACTTTAACCGCTTGCCATCCAGCAATGTACCGCTACATTGCTGGATTGTAAGGGTGATATAATTTTTTAGGACCAGTGATTCCATTCAATGTAAAAGTAATCCTAGTGGCTAAGAAGCTTCTGGATTACTTTTACAGCCAGGGGGATGAGCCAATAATGATGCGACCAGTGGCATCTGGTTCCTGGGACACAGTGAGAGGAACTGATGTTGTTCCTCCCACTGAGTGACATCAGAAACCAGAAGAAACGAGGATTACATTACTTCTGGTTTCCGTCTCATGTAAACAAGTCGTTACCAGGTTGAACATGCATCTTATCAAACTGATCTTGGTTTGATCAGATGCTTTGGAGGGCAGAGGAGAGATCTGGGGTCTAATAGACCTCAGATCTCCCCATAAAGAGGACCTATCAAGGCCATGCTATTGCAAGGTGTAGGGATATTTTAGCTTTCTGTCCTTTATTTTAGCTATAAAAATCTATAAGAATATGTATCCATCTTAGAATAATATGTTTATGTGACGTCTATCAAAAGTTAGTTTCAAATTCTTGTAAATAACATGATTTCCCCGAAATGACGTACAAAGTTTTTCCTTTGCGGGTGGGGCGGTCATTGTTCATGAGATGATCATCATCCAAGTTTCTAAAGTCCGGTGAGTCTGATTTAAATATTATTTCTTTCACCGTGACTTTAGTTTAAAAGACCATTTCCTTATATGGGGTTAACAGAAGGTGTAGTGTTAAAAACATTTATGTAAATGTATGAACCTCGGTAGAGGTCCGTTCGGGTGATGGATCAAAGGGCTCCGAGTAGTCCAAAGGGCTCTGAGTTAGTCCAAAGGGCTCTGAGTTAGTCCAAGGGGTTCTGAGAAACGCAAAGTAATATAATACAGTACTGTAAGAAGTTTTATAAAGATATCTGATAGAGTGTCCCGGAAAAACCCAAACCTCTTTGCTTACCTTATCTATCGCAAATTGCTTAGATTATATATATATATATATATATATATAAAATAAGATAAGATAATCTGTACGTGTATTGTGTGGATTTTGTCGGACGCTGTGAGGTGAGGTGGCGTTCACCACTGTATTGTTATGGGTCAATCATCAGGGAAGAAGATTCCCCTTCCAGATGTGGGAGAGACATGTAAATGTTATGTAGCCAGAATATGTGGAACTGATTATGTGTATATTAACCCTTGGGTAGATAATCTGGCGGGATGGACTGAAGGCATGAGGAGTAGTGACTCGTTTCCCCGACAGGGTCAGAATGACATTTTTCATATGGACATGGTCAAGGGACTTTGTTTAGGAGATAGGGAAGCTTTCCCATATTATACGGGAGACCCCCTATGGGATAAGGAATATATGAGGAAAGGTGGGGAAAAGTGCTTATTGTATGCCCCCTACTGGTATGAGAGAGCGGATAAGAAAATAAGAAAGAGAAGTCCAAATCCAAGGGACAAGGAAGCTCCGGGGTTACATGCTTGTGAGAAGAGACTTAAATTAGGTTTCCCGTCCTTAGTTCCATGTGCATCGGCTCCCCCAGTAGCTCCTACAGTTGATCCCCCAGTTGTTCCGTCACCTCCACCTTATATACTGCAGCCAAATAAGGGAGCCCCAAAACAAATATACCCCTCGTTCTCAAAAGAGGACATTGAGTTTTTGGCTGCAATTGCAGCAGTTCGTCCATTTGAGAAAAGAGTGTCACCTGCAGAGGCACCTGCTTCCTCTGTATCCGTTCCACAGCAAGGTGCAGTGGTGGGTCAGGCACTGCCTGTGGTCTTACCAGAGTCACAGGTTGCTGTCCTATCAGATCAGCCACTGCCTGTAGTTTCACAAATGCAACAGCCGATGGGTGCTGCCTCCTCCACAATGGATGAGGAGTTACCTGAAAAGACATCTGCGGGGGAACATAAAATAAAGATGCCCCGTGGACCTTTTAGGGAGGATCCGGCTCAGACCAGGAGTACAACTCAGAAATTAAAACAAGCTGCAGAGGGTGAGATCGCACAACACGCATTTTTAAAACAAACAGCTGACAGGAAAAAAGAGGAAGTAGCTACGCAGCTAGCAATGCAAAGCTTCCCTTTTCTGACTGTGGGTGATGTAATGGTGATAAAATGTATCGATATTGAAGATATCAATTGTATTGTCAAACATTGCCCCAAACCTTCCACATCAGCTTTGGGGGCAATAGCTTATTTAAAGAAAGCTTGTAAGGGTAGAAATTATACACAGGAAGATATAAGGATTATTATAGATAGTTTGGTGGGAACTACCTCCCCATGGGATTGGACTAAAGTGCCCACCATAGATGTCCTAGAGGCACCCACTACCAAAGCAGAGGCTTATTCACTAAACACTGTTGAAGGAAGGTAACTTATGTGGGAAGAGCTAGAAAAGGAAATGAAGAGAGTTTTCATAAACAAGTCGTCACTCCCTACTGCAGTAGCTTGCAAACAGAAATCATCAGAGTCAGTTTTGGAATTTTGGAAAAGATTTCAGGAGGTCTGGACACAAGATGCCGGACTTAATACTAAGGATGGAATGCACAGTCTTTTAATACAGACTTATCTTAGCAACCCGGCCCCTAAATATGCCCTCGTTGTGAGACAGCAGATTTCAGATTGGGCGACAAGGAGTATGACTGACTTTCAAAAAAAATTGACTGAAAAAGACGCAGCGGGGTGTTTTGACATTCCCAAGCAAACACCAGCACCGATACATTACCAGGATAATTTCCCAGGAAATCAAAGGGGAAACTTTTATAAGAAAAGGGGACAGGATAGAGGGGGTTATAGAGGTGGATATAGGGCAAGAGGACAGCCACAAAGAGGGGATTTCCAGCAGAGACAACCTAAGACAGGGTGTTTTAATTGTGGGGACCCCGGACATTGGAAAGTTCAATGCCCCTGGTATGACCGAGAGTGTACAAATTCAGGGCCACCGGCTGCACCTACTCCCCCTCAGGCACCACCCCCAGTACAGCAGCAGCATGGTGTCAAGTACCCCATTTCTTGGAAACAACAGCAGTTACAATGAAGCTGCCCGGAAGGTAGTATCCCGGCATTTCCACTTGTCTCTCATTCTTATCATGAACAGCCTATAATTTCATTGCTTGTAGATGGGCATGAGGTACCATTTGTGCCTGATTCAGGAGCGACATGCAGTACCATTAGCAAGGATTTTTATAGGGGAGAGATTGTGGATGCTGAGCCTTCAATGGGAATAAATGGGATACTCACCAAAACTTTTAAAACACCCCCGCTTTCACTAAGCACCCGTACTGGTGCTGATTGTAATCTGCAACATTGCTTTAGAATTATTCCTGGTTGTCCCGTGAGTCTCTTGGGTAGGGACTTGCTGGGAAAATTGGGCATCACAATGAAAATTACTGCAAAAGGAGGATTATATGTAAAATCTGACAGGGTTCACCTTTTTACATCGCTCTCACACCCAGAAGAGGAAGATGTTAAATTGAGTGAGGAGGGAGTATGGGCAGTGAATCCTCTTGATGTAGGGTTCATTTCCTGTACACCCTATAAAGCCACTTTGAAACCAGGAGCTTTACCTGTGTATCATAAACAGTACCCCATATCCAGAGAAAAAGAAGAGGGTATAGAGCCCATTGTGGAAGATTTCTTGAAGAAAGGTATTTTGAGAGAAATCATTTCTCCTTATAACACTCCTATCAATCCTGTTAAAAAGCCGGATGGCAGTTACAGGTTTGTACAGGACCTTAGAGCCATAAACAACTTAGTGGTACCAATTGCCCCAATAGTGCCTGATGTGCCATCATTGCTCACCTCCATACCATCCGATGTTGAGTATTTTTCTGTAACTGACCTTTCAAATGCGTTTTTTTAAATTCCTGTGGACGAGGAAACACAGCCACTCTTTGCCTTCCGATTTAAAAATCGGACGCTGACCTGGTGCAGATTGCCCTAGGGCTATATAGACTTACCTGTTGTCTATTCTATTGTCCTCCAAACCACTCTTAGAGCTTGGACACCTGAACAGGGTTCAGCCTTGCTGCAGTATGCGGATGATCTGCTACTCTGCAGCTTGACAAGGGAGGCCGCCCTGGAGGATGGGAGAAATCTTTTGAAATGTCTTTTTGAAAGTGGTCATAAAGTGTCAAAGAAAAAGTTGCAATGGTGTCAGAAAACAGTTGAATATCTAGGGTTTGTTCTCACAAAAGGAGAAAGAAGAGTCAGTCATAAAAGAGTTACGGCTCTGATGGGTCTGCCCCGCCCATTCAACAGGAAGGACATGCTCACCTTCCTAGGTAAGATTGGTTACTGCCGCCAATGGATACCTGACTGCTCTTACTATGACAATCTCCTGAGACAGGCCACAGGTTCAGATATGCCAGACTGTGTTAAATGGATAGATGAAATGTGTAATGCTTTTGTGTATTTGAAAAATGCTATGGTAACAGCTCCAGGACTCGGCCTTCCTAAATATAATGTGATGTTTTATTTGTATGCCAGGGAAAATTGTACAACGATGGCAGGTGTCCTCGCTCAGGAGCATGGAGGCAAGCTTCGCCCTGTTGCTTTTTTTTCAAAGGTGGTACCAGTACCAGTTCAGGGCATGCCCGCATGTTTCAGAGCTTTAGCGTCTTGTGCTATGTTGGTTGAAATGGCTGCAACTTTCACTTTGGGCCATGATACTACTTTGTATACTTCTCATAATGTGTCCAAATTACTGAGAAATATACATACGCAACATATGTCCGCCCAAAGGTTGAGCGGCTATGAGGTGATACTGTTGTCAAATCCAAAACTGCATATTAAATATGCTTCCCCTAATGCAGGCCCAGCTCCAATTTGAAATGCACTGCTAGGATTAAAAGGAGAGCAGGATGAAGTGGTGCCACAATATGACTGCACCAACCTCATCCACCAAGACACATCTCCCAGACCTGACTTGTCCCCTACTGCTTTGCCAAATGTGCAAAATGTGTATGTGGATGGATCTTGTTCTAGGCCAAATGATCACACATATCATGCAGGATATGCGGTTGTGCAACTTCCAGATGTTATACTTGAGGCCAAACCTATCCCATATCAATCAGCACATGCTGCGGAATTGATTGCTCTCACCAGGGCATGCCAAATGTTTGAGGGTCAAGATGTAAACATTTACACTGACTCCAAATATGGGTATGGTGTGGTGTATGATTTTGGCATCATATGGAGTAGGCGTGGCTTTATTGCAGCTGATAGAAAAAGCATCTCTCATTCTTCTTTGGTAGTCTCATTGTTAAAAGCTATTCAGTTGCCCAGAACTCTTGCCACAATACATTGCAGAGCACATACAGGCCAACAAACAGAAGTAGCTCGAGGAAATGCTCTAGCTGATTCAGCAGCCAGACAAGCAGCTATCTCTCAACCAGCTCAAATCCAAATGCCAATGTTACAGCCTGAACTACCTTGTATTGATCATGTACTGTCTGACCTACAAGATTATGCCTCAGAGGCCGACATGAGAGATTGGGAAAAAGTAGGTGCACAAATAGATCCAAAAACAGGACTTTTGTGCAAAGAGGGGAAGGTATGTATTCCAATGACAAGTGCATCACTTTTTATTGCCCAGTATCATGGAATAGGTCACAAAGGCTGGAAGGCAACTTGTGAGTTACTAGGCAAGGATTTTTACATTTCAGATCTCCCCTTGTTGACAAGGGATTACATGTCCAGGTGCATTACTTGCATTAGGAACAACCCATATAACCCAAACAAAGTGAAACACGAACATTTGATATATCCCAGTACACCTTTCACCCACCTACAAGTTGATTTCACACACATGCCCAAGTTAGGGAAAAGACAGGAATATTTTTTGGTGGTCGTGGACATGTTTTTGAGATGGGTCGAAATTTTTGTAACTACAAAGGAAGACGCACAAACAGTAGTGAAAATTCCCACACAGGAAATTATTCCTCGATGGGGATGTCCACTTCAGATAAACTCAGACAGAGGTCCTGCATTCACCTCAAAAGTATGTCAGGACTTGGTACATTCACTCCAAATAGAATGGAAGTTTCACATTCCATATCATCCCCAAAGTTCAGGGATAGTGGAAAGGGTAAATAGGACCGTGAAGGATAAAAAAAGGAAGGCCACAGGAGGAACCTTTGTCCATTGGAAGAGGGTTCTCGCAGCGGTTTTGGCAGAGAAAAGAAGTACTCCCTCCAAAACTACAGGCTACTCTCCTTTTGAAGTGTTGATGGCTCACCCCTTTCCTACTCCCTGGGCCAGAGCACCTCTTATGATAGAGCAGGGGGATTTGGATCTAGTTCAGTCAGAGTATGTGAGGAAACTAATTAAAACGTTGGATACAGTTGAGAGAAATGTTGCTCGCACCTCTCCTTTTTCTTCACAGGAACCTATCCACCCTTTTAAAGTAGGAGACACGGTGTTGGTCCAGCAGTTGAACAGAAGCAAGAAACGGGAATATGCTTTTGGACCTCCTACTACGGTGATTGCAGTGACCAGAATGGCTATCCTGGTGGAGAATTGCCAATCCTGGATCCATGCCAGCCGAGTGAAAAAAGTTGCCCAAAGCCCCAAGAGCAGGAAGGAGATCTTAAATACAGGAGGCCCTCAAGCAGAAGTCCAAGCAGATGAAGGAGAAGTTCCTGGAAAAGCAGGTCTGGCCAGAGAAGATGACCTTGCTTATTCCACCACAGACTTCTGGCAAGGCATTCTGCCTCCTGTTCCTGATCACCCTGATAGTGTTCCCGCCCATTTGGATCATCACTAACTGTATCTACCACCCTGAAGATTTGGGTGCGATTAAAAGTATTTGTGGTAACACATATACACAGAAGAACATTACAGTGATACAAGTTAGAAATAAGAGAGACATTGAAGATAATTTTGCTGATAAAATGCTTTTGTTAAAATTTAAATATGCTTATGCTTGGAAATCAGGATTTCAAAAATGTTGGATCTGTAGTAAACTGCACCCTAGCACTGTTAGGATACTCTTAATGGCTATACCTTTAAATATTACTCGCCTGTTGAGAGAAGAGATTCTCCTTGACCTTCTGAATGTCAGCAGAAGAACTAATGACACCATTTCCTTTCACATCATCAATAGAAGTCATAATCCTACCTGGTGTTTCAATTTAGGGAATTCTACTAGAAATGCTCATATCTGTAGTTAATCAGTTTTGAACATTTATAATTGCTATGCCCCTAGTGGGAAGTCTTGTTCTTTATATCAAACACACCACGATGAGGTCAGAGTACGGGCTGATTTTGAAAAGATTCTTGCCTCTGAAGATGAAAGTAGTAAACCTGTACAGCATTTGTTTCAGGTTTTAGCAGCAGTTACAGCAGTAGATCAAGAGACTGCTGTGAATACACCCTTCTCGTTTGGTAACCACACTTATGTTTGTTGTGGAAAGACTTGTTATCCCTGGATTCCACAAGAGGTCCAAGGCTGGTGTTACCTGGCCTCACTGGTGCCCATAATGGGGGTGATAGGTGATAGTGATGGGAGTCATTTGCTTGAAGCTAGTATACACCCAAGGTATCCATTGAAACATTGTAACAAGAGAGAGTTATTCCTTGAGAAGGATATGGCCTGGGCATGGTTCCCTTCCTGGACATAGATTTGATGAAAAGGTTAAATAATTATTCAGGAATTATTGATGAGATGATGGAAAAGAATTCTGATGACATTTCTAAACTTAATGTTGAAACTAAGGCTATTAGAAAACAACTAGAATTGCATGACTTATCCATCGAAAGCATGAGTTCAGCCCTTACAGGATTATGTGAAATGACTGAGGATTATGAATGTTGTAATTGGGTACACAATACCAGTATAGAGATACCAGACTATTATGATGTGATAGCTCAGCATAGAAAAGAGGTGGCCAAGCTGCAACAAGAGGCTCGCAACATAGCCCAGACCTAGAGTCCTTTTGGAAATGTTGATTTTGGATTTGGAGGGATATTCTCTTGGACAAGGGATATTGCCATAATTTTAATTATTGTCGTGTTCTTTTTCCTTTATCTTGTGTACAAGCTTATTATGTGCCTTATTAATAGAGCCACTCGCATTTCAGATCCCACATCTCCCAATAAAACTTATCTCAGTATGTATCATCAGAAGCAAGCTGAGAATACCGCCATAATAAGGAAGTGAGATCATACATATATATATATATACATGTGTGATCAAAGAGGGGATTGTAGGGATATTTTAGCTTGCTGTCCTTTATTTTAGCTATAAAAATCTATAAGAATATGTATCCATCTTAGAATAATATGTTAATGTGACGTCTATCAAAAGTAAGTTTCAAATTCTTGTAAATAACATGATTTCCCCGAAACGACGTACAAAGTTTTTCCTTTGTTGATAGTTTCTGTATGAAGAAATCATGTTTTATTTTTAGGTGTTTTTTAAACATCTGCTGTATACGTAATGTCTGTATATTAATGAAAGGGTTGAACTTTTTTTGTGATGTCGTTTTGATTATATAAGTGATTGTCTACGGAAGTAAAAAGCAGAACATTCCAGGCATTTGACTGTTGTGTCATTATTTTTCTTACTGGAATGATCTCCGGGCCTGATTTGGGTTTGAAAGAACACTCTAGGCAGATATTCTAAGAAGAGGTTCACTTGCTCCAAGAAGAAGATCGTTAGCCCCCTATCACAAGGGGTGTTTCCCTTGGGATTAATAAAGTATTCTGTTGTTTATCCATTCTGATAGCAATAAAAGAGATTAAAAAAAGAATTAAAGTAACAGTGTAATAAAAAAAATTTAAATAAGGAAAAGTAAAGCACCTCTGTACCATGTGCTCATGTGCAAAGGTGAACACATACCTAGGTGTTGCACACATATGTACAGTGCCTTGAAAAAAGTATTCATACCCCTTGAAATTTTCACATTTTGTCATGTTACAACCAAAAACATGAATGTATTTTATTGGGATTTTATGTGATAGACCAACACAAAGTGGCACATAATTGTAAAGAGAAAGAAAAATGATAAATATTTTTCAAACTCTTTTATAAATAAATATCTGAAAAGTGTGGCAGGTATTTGTATTTAGCCCCCTTTACTCTGATACCCCTAACTACAATCTAGTTGAACCAATTGCCTTCAGAAGTCACCTAATTAATGAATAGAGTCCACTTGTGTTAATTTAATCTCTGTTTAAATACAGCTGTTTTGTGAAGCCCTCAGAGGTTTGTTAGGGGATCTTAGTGAGCAAAGAGCATCATGTAGGCCAAGGAACACATCAGACAGGTCAGGGATAAAGTTGTGGAGAAGTTTAAAGCAGGGTTAGGTTATAAAAAAATATCCCAAGCTGTGAACATCTCACGGAGCACTGTTCAATCCATCATCAGAAAATGTAGAGTATGGCACAGCTGCAAACCTACCAAGACATGGCCATCCACCTACACTGGCAGGCCAGGCAAGGAAAGCATTAATCAGAGAAGCAGCCAAGAGGCCCATGGTAACTCTGGAGAAGCTGCAGAGATACACAGCTCAGGTGGGAGAATCTGTCCACAGGACAACTATTAGTCGTGCACTCCAAAATCTGGTCTTTATGGAAGAGGCAAGAAGAAAGCCATTGTTGAAAGAAAGCCATAAGAAGTCCAGTTTGCAGTTTGCGAGAAGCCATGTGGGGGACACAGCAAACATGTGGAAAAAGATGCTCTGGTCAGATGAGACCAAAATGTAACTTTTTGGCCTAAAAAGCAAAACGCTATGTGTGGCGGAAAACTAACACTGCACATCACCCTGAACACACAATCCCCACCGTGAAACTTGGTGGTGGCAGCATCATGTTGTGGGGATGCTTTTCTTCAACAGGGACAGGGAAGCTGGTCAGAGTTGATGGGAAGATGGATGGAGTCAAACACAGGACAATCTTAGAAGAAAACCTGTTAGAGTCTGCAAAAAACTTGAGACTGGGGTGGAGGTTTACCTTCCAGCAGGACAATGACTCTAAACATACAGCCAGAGCTACAATGGAATGGTTTAGATCAAAGCATATTCATGTGTTAGAATGGCCCAGTCAAAGTCCAGACCTAAATCCAATTGAGAATCTGTGGCAAAAAATATTCCTTACGGAATTACGCTATGTGCCCTGTTCTTCCTCTCTTTTCTCTTTATGGTTGGGCTTATTTGCCCATTCGGTTTACCTGCTTTATCCATCATTTTAGAGTGTTTGCCTGAAGACTGTATCCACATAGTGAGCCTGAATTCCCTGGTCATCCTGTAAAGCCTGTTTGACCCATCAGATGTACACCTGTATGAGTCTATCTTTTCTGGTAAGCGACTGGTGCTTTTGGTGGTGGATCATCTATGTTACCTCTGTCACATTTTGGATGTTCACTCAGGAGTTCTGTGACTGTTACCCATTTATGTTTTGAACTTCACTCTTTTGGAATACATTTGGGACTTGTCTGTCCCCCCCCCTTTTTTTTTTTTTTTTACACCTTGGACATTAATTCTCACGGAACACGTGTTATTATGTATATTGCTTTTTTTCATATGTCAATTTTATTTTTGATATTGATCATTATTTGCTTAGCGCTGCACATTTTCCATATATAGAATCTGTGGCAAGACTTGAAAATTGCTCTTCATCCAATCTGGATAGCTTGAGCTATTTTGCAAAGAAGAATGGGCAAAGATTTCACACTCTAGATGTACAAAGCTGGTAAAGACATACCCAAAAAGACTTGCAGCTGTAATTGCAGCGAAAGGTGGTTCTACAAAGTATTGACCTAGGGGGCTGCATACAATTGCACAACCTACCTTTCAGATATTTATTTGTAAAAAATGTTGAAAAACATTTATCATTTTCCTTCCACTTCATAATTATGCGCCACTTTGTGTTGGTCTATCACAAAAAAAAATCCCAATAAAATACATTTACGTTTTTGGTTGTAACATGACAAAATGTGGAAAATTTCAAGGGGTATGAATGCTTTTTCAAGGCACTATAGTGACACACATGTGAGGTATCGCCACAAATGTTATAGTGAGAGCAATAGTTCTAGCACCAGACCTCTTGTGAAACGCTAAACTGGCAATCTGTAAAAACGTATAAATCGTCACCTATGGAGATCTTTAACTACTGTATCTTTGGGACTCTAATCAATCTTCCCCGCTGCATCTTCGGGACTCTAATCCGGACCTGAGCCACCCTGCACACCCGCTCTCCTCGCGATCGTCTTCGGGAACATTCTCAGCACACTCCCAGCATACTTACGATGGTTCTGACCGGCCATCAAGGGAAGAATAAACTGAAGCCTATCAAAGAGGCATTAGCCCACGCCACCTCCAAGATAGTGGCGAAGGCTGCGGCTCAGCAGCACGCAGCTTCCCCGGCCAGATCCGGACTCACGGACAGTGATTATGAGGCCAATGCAGGGTTCAATCTCAGCGGGTCTCCCGTCATACCACAATCAGTTATGTCTCAGAAAGACATCCTCAAATTTATTGAAGCAATGCTGCAGAAGGCCCTTAAAGTCACCTCTGACCAGATCACCAATAGGCTCTCCCGTGAGATAAGCAAATTAGGCCATCATACAGCTGACTTTGAAACCAGGGTAGATGACATGGAGCTCACGTTGCAGGAGCATGCCCAGGAACTTGAGGCACTCCGAGAGGAAAATAACATGCTCCTCTCCCGCTTGGAAGATGCAAAAAAATCGTTCACGCAGATCCAATTTGAGGCTCCACGGCATTCTCTGAATCCATCGATGACCTGACCTCTTTTACTACTAACTTATTCCAGGAACTTGCTCCATCTATCCCAATTGAACGCTTGGAATTTGACAAGATCCATAGGGCCCTAACCTGCCATCAGGCAGATGGCCCGTCCGTGACATAATTTTCAAACTACATTTCTTTTACACCAAAGAGCAGATTCTTTCAGCTGCCCATAATAAGGACACTCTCCTGTTGCGGGGTCATGCATACAAACACTTCTCTCACCTAGCTCTCTTCACTATAGCCAAACATCGTGCCATGAAGCCCCAGCTTCAAATCTTGCGGCAGCATCAACTCAAGTATACATGGCGGTTCCCGTTTGCCCTGCAGTTCACCCATCAAGGCCAACAGCACTCCTGCACTTCACCTGAAGCCCTATAATGCCTCCTGGAATCCCTACAACTGTCAGCTCCTGCGGAGGTATCTGAGAACTTATTGCTCCAAGCACCTGCCCGTTCGGCTGCTCATCCCTACTCCACAACTCCGAATCATGCCCTCGTATGTCCATCCTCCATTCGCAAGGGAACTCCATTACGTGTATCTGCCTCCAGCTCCAGAGATCCTTCAGCATTCACACCTGGCTGAGTGAACTGCGCCACTCTCCGCTGTTCAGTGAACTGTTCCTGGTTGTATTACCAAGAGGAGCCCTGGCTTTTTTAGTAGGCTCCATACAACCGGGACCCAGATGCCACTGTATACTCTCACTACTGGATAGGCGGAAGGCCTATGTCGTTCTTACAACCCCATCTGGGTTACATTGGCTCAGGTTCTATGCATAATATTTGTTTATCACCTTGTTTTGTTTTTCCTCATTCAGTCTTATACTTTATAGTGCTATACTGTTTCTTGTAGCTTATAACCCCATTACTGCAGACTTCATGTTTTACATTTTGGCTGTGCAATTGGGCTGCATGCGTATCCATAGTTTGTGGGCGCCTACGCAGCCTAACATAGCTTGTACCCTGAGCGCCTTCCAACCATATACCATTCCTTCCTCTACCCTGCACCCCTACCCCTTTTTCATTTTAATTCTTTCTCCCATACCCCTGTCCCCCCCCATTCCCTCAGTCCCACCCACCTCCCGCTCCTCCTAATCCTACCTCAAGGTTCTGCCCATAGGGGAAATTTTGACACTGTTATACTAGAAAATGTGATTGCTTTCATATCACTCCATAGATAGCTGATGTATCTACAGATGTATGTATAAGGTTTTGCTTTGCTTACCTCAGATGCAGTGGGAAGAAAACACTGCTCCCTCTCCTTTTCCCGTATGCCCACACTCCACGGCCAGCTGGCTATCTGGAGAGGCTGTGCACTACCCTTCATTTCTTTAACCTGCAACCCCCCCTCCCCTTTTTAATTTAATTTTTTCTCTCCCATCCTTGTCCTTCCCCCCGTTCTCTCAGTCCCACCCACCACCCCTTCCTCCTAATCCTACCTCAGGTTTCTGCCTATGGGGCAAGTTATGTCACTGTTATACCAGAAAATGTTGTGATTGCTTATATATCCCCTCATGGATAGTTGATGTATCTACAGATGTATGTACATGTTTTTGGTTAGTTTACCTCAAATGCAGCGGGGAGCAGACACTGTTTCCCCCTTTTTGTGTGCCCACACTCCGCGGCGAGCTGGCTGTCTGGGGAGTCTGTGCACTACCTGGTCAGGCAACAAAGTCCAACCACTTTGGTATATCTTGCTACCTTGTTTGCCTTACAGAACTTCCCCCCTACTAGAAACCCTTCTCGTTTTCTCTCTTCTTTTCTACTTTTCTCTTTCTCTGCGAGGTCGATGGGTTCTCGAGGGCCCGATGTCCCCTTACGCTGACCCCTCCCATTTTTGCAGATGGCCCCCATAAACATATTGTCCCTAAACGTCAAGGGACTCAACTCTCCTCACAAGCGGGTTAAAGCCTTTCAGACGTTTGCTTCCTTAAAAGCAGGTGTAGTAGCTCTCCTGCAGACTCACTTTGCAGCCCGCACTACTCCCAAATTTTTCAGCTCCCGTTACCCTCAAGTATTCACTGCCGTTGCCGCAGGGGTGTATTGCTGGCTTTCCATCACACTTTACCATTCACCTCTCTTGCCGAGATCAAAGACCCATTCTAGTTGGTCTACTTCATGATGTTGAAACAACATTTGTGTCATATTATGCCCCCAATGTTAATCCCAACCCTTTCTTCTCCCACCTCCTACAAGTCTTTAGAGCACACTGTAGAGGGACTTTATTTATGTGCAGGGACTCTAATCAAGTGCTCCACTCGCACCTAGATAAATTTCCTTATGCTCCAGTGTCACAATCCCCCTTCCTACAGTTCCGTAAACAGCTCCAACAAGCTTCTCTGCTTGACACCTGGAGAAAATGTAAACACTTAAAATAGAATTACACGTTCAACTCCTACCCGCATAAGTTCTTCTCTAGAATAGACCATATCTTTATCCCAGTGGTGTCTTCGTCGATCTTGCTGAGTTCCTGTATTCATCCTATCCCATGGTCTGACCACTGTGCAGTCACCTCTGTCTCATCCCTGATCCCCCAATCCAGGGATCGGACCTGGTGCATGAACAATGCGCATTTAACCAATAAATCCTACTGCTTTGACAAACGGCTCACCCTCAAAGAATACCTTTTACACAAAACCACCCTGGATATTTCATCAGTTCTCATGTGGAAAGCACATAAGCCGGTGATCCATGGTACCTGTATCTCGGTTTCTACACATGTTCACTGAGATAAAAAAATAAAATTACAGCAGCTAAAAACAGATTACCATTACCACTTCCTACAATTTCAAGCATCCCCTACTGAAACCAACAGACTCCAACTAAAGAAGCTTAAGGCTGAACTGGACCTGCTCCTGGCTGAGTCAGCGGACAAGGCCATTTGTAGGTCCTGCCACACAATAAATACTAAGGCCAACAAGCATGACACATTTCTAGCTCTACGTCTTCATCAGCCAGAACAGGTGCGCATGCCGATCAGGCTCAAGCTGGCTAAGGACATTCACTCCAGTAACCCTGTTAAGGTACTCTCTGAATTACGTAGGACCCTGGCACAGCTATATGAAGCCAAGGCCTCATTCCCTCTGAGTTAGGCAGAGTCCTTATTTCAAGACATACCCATACCAAAGTTGTCTGATGCCAACCATGGAGTGCCCTGTTTCGTTCGAGGAGGTCCTCCTAGTGATAAAGACACTCAAACCCCATAAATGCCCCTACCCAGATGGCCTCTCAAGCATGTACTTTAAAAAATTTGCAGACACGCTAGCTCTACTTCTCTCAAACTCTTTACACACCTTACTCAAGCAACACAAATATGGTCGGGACACACTGACTGCCATAATCTCACTGATCCCGAAACCCAACACTGACAGCACCCTCTGGTCTAATTACAGGCCTATTTCCTTGCTTAATTTGGATATCAAACTACTGGCCAAGATATTGGCACTTCGTCTCAACCTGATCATTGGGGGGGTTAATTCATATGGACCAAGTGGGGTTCATTCCGCAAAGCCAGGCTAGTGATAATATACGTTGAGTAATCTTACTACAACACCTGGCTAGAGCCCGTAAGATTCCCATTCATCTCTTTCTTTAGATATTGGGAAGGTGTTTGATACTGTCTCATTTTCCTACCTGCATTTTATACTTCAGCGTTGGGGCTTCGGCACCAACTTTTTACAGTGGATAGATTCCCTCTATAATCAACCACAGGCATACGTCAAGTATTCTGTATTTTGCTCTGACTGTTTCCCTATTTTGAGGGGTACCAGACAGGGATGCCTGCTCTCACCCCTAATCTTTGCCTTAGCAATTGAACCCTTGGCAACCCTGATCAGAGCAAATCCAAACATTTAAGGTCTGGAGGTCGCTTCCACGACCCTTAAATTATGAGGGGAATTTATCACTTCTCCTCACACAACTCTCCCGAATCTGTTCCACATATTGGATAAATTTGCACTGGTGTCTGGATTGGAGGTTAATCCATCCAAATCCAGGGCACTCAACGTGTCCCTTCTACAATCTGAGTTTACCCACCTACAGACTACATTCCAATATATTGGTCTTCAATGACTATTCCATATTTATGAATTAAATAAACTAGTAATCCAACCCATCTTTACCAGGCAAATTATCTTCCCATGTTGTCTCGCTTGTCTTCCCTGCTGGCTGCTTGGCAGCTGCTATGCATCTCTTGGCTTGGGAGCGTGTCAAGATGACCCTATTGCCAAAACAATTGTATCTTTTTTGTATCAGCGGTTCTTGGCGCTCCACAGATTGACGCAGAGGAATGACAGGCTGGAAGATGACCCCCTGGTGATACAATTTGTGGGAACATCACGCTTTTTACAAACAACTTTGGGACTGACATTATTGGTTCGTCCTCTCCTCCCTGGTTTTAAGGTTTTGGAGTCTGTGATTCCACATACTATAAGATAAGCTTTTTAGTGACCTTAGGTCTATGACCAGTCAGCCCCCTCTTTATGGGCTCTGGCATGTCCCATTCTTAAAGGGTGGCTGTGCTCTTCTTCGGGAGTGCCCTTTGTGGAGCTACTGCAGCCTTTGGTGTCTTCTGACCATTCTGGAGTTCAGCCCCTGCGCCCTACGCCAGTATCTTCTTTTCCCTCCGTATTTTCTCCTGCTCTCTGGTCTTGGGCCCCTGTGGAGCTGTGACAGGTTGAACTGTTCTTATTGGTTGCTGAGAATGTCCTGGAAACCTCTATGTGAACTTGAGTGAAAAAATTCATCCTGACCAATTGTCACTACCCCTGAAGAAGAGGTCAACCCCTTTTTACCTCGAAACGTCGGGTCATATGGTTATTGTTGTTCAATCAACTTTATCATTACAATTGGTCATTGTTCCATGTATATCAATTTTCCTCAATTGTATGCATCCATTTTATTTATGTATTATTGTTAGGTCATGATGATCCTCTTTCAAATATTTTCTTTAATAAATATTCAACATTTTTAAAAAATCTCCATTACTCTTGTACTTATACTGGAAGTGACCCTCGTCAAAAGTCCCATTAGAGGAGCTGCACTCCTTGTGAGTGTGTTTCTGTTTTGTATCTTTTTAGGGTTCTCCCGATAATTTATGAGGGTGTGTTTAGGGGTGGGATTAGGGGCAGGGCATGGTTGGGGTTGGGTGGGGCAACTGGTGGTGAGTAACTCTAAAGGCCTGGCTAGTAGCTCAGGACTTGAAATTTTGAGCCCTGAGTATATGGTTTTTAACAATATTATACTATCGGAGTGCTTTTGTTTTCATGTGATCAGGACCCGCTCTGGAATGAGTGTTTAAACCTCCATCTAGATGCTGGATTTGTTCAGGGCCGCCTTTCTGAGAGTGATTCTCTTGTCTGTCAGGAATGCTGGATTGTTTTTATACGAAAGAGCAAGTTGACCACTCTAATTAGGGTGTCACACGTTGTCTGGTAAGCAGAGCATGAGAGTATGAGGTGCCACCTGGCTTATTTAACCACATGCCGACCAGAGCACGATGATGTAGGTCGGCACAATGGCTCAGCTGGGCAAATGGGCGTACAGGTACGTCCCCTTTAAACCGTGCCCGCGGGTCCTGCGGACTCGATGTCTGCCAGGGGGCCTGCGATTTTGTCACGGAGCAGCAGAATGGGGAGATGTAAACAAGGCATTTCCCTGTTCTGCCTAGTGACATGACAGAGATCTACTGCTCTCTGTCATCAGGAGCAGTGATCGCTGTCATGTCAGTGGTAGCCCATCCCCCCATAGTTTGAATCACTAATTAAAAAAATTAATAATAAAAATGCCAAATCTATCCCCTATTTTGAAGATGCTATAACTTTTGTGCAAACCAATCAATATACGCTTATTGCGATTTTTTTTACCAAAAATATGTAGAAGAATACATGTCGGCCTAAACTGAGAAAGAAATTAGTTTTTTTATATATTTTTTGGGGATATTTATTATAGCAAAAAGTAAAAAATATTGCTTTTTTTGTGTTTATAGCGCAAAAAATAAAAACCGCAGAGGTGATCAAATACCACCAAAAGAAAGTTTTTCTATTTGTGGGAAAAAAAGGATGTCAATTTTTTTTAGGTGCAACGTCGCACGACCGCGCAATTGTCAGTTAAAACAACGCAGTGCCGTATCGCAAAAAGTGCTCTGGTCAGGAAGGGGGGGGTAAATACTTCCGGGGCTGAAGTGGTTAAGGATCCTTACTTCCATCATGGCTGTGGGACTATTGCATATGCTATTCTCTTGTTTTTTGGGGACTTTTTTTGATCACATATATATAACCAATATTCTGTTCACCCTTTGGAATTGGGGTCTATCTATATGTATTTCAATAACATTAGAGCGCTGCACTATTTGATAATTATGTATTATATTGTGTTTTTGTGCATTAAAATTCACTGAAGTGTATTTTTTACCAAAAAATTGCATTTGGAAAAACCACTGCACAAATACCATGTGACATTAAAAATTGCAACACCCAACATTTTATTCTCTAGGGCTTCTGCAAACAAAAAAAAAATATTTATATAATGTTTGGGGGTTCTGAGTATTTTCTAGCAAAAAAAGTAGATTTTTACATATATGTGAGAAGTGTCAGAATTGGTCCAGGGCTGAAATGGGTAATTGGATGTATATATAGAGAGGCAAAGCAGGCATAAATATAATCTTTACAAGGTGAATAACTTGGTGTTCTTGAAAGAAATACATTTTCCTTAACATACAAAGCATATCATTCTGAAAATGTACCGTCATAAAACTTTCCAGAAATAAATTCACCCCTTGAAAAACTAAGATCAACTGACCAATCAGCTGTATTTAATTACAAAACCCATTAGGGATCTCTTGAGCATCAAGACATTTTAGCTGCTTTCATGGAGTTCAGATACTTTATGGTCATTCTTGAGAGTAAAACTGCATGAATGGTATCTACATGAAATAATTTGGGTGCCAACAATCCATAGTTATTAGTCTGAACATTAGACAATTGTTTTAATACAAAAGAACAAAAGGACTTCAAATTACAAAAATGATAAGCAATGCGAAGTAAGACACAGCATCCAATCATTTCTAACCTCAGCAAACAGAAATTATCCACTTACTTTGATTTAAAGCTCTTTGCATAATATTGTCCGCACTCTGCACAGCTGTGCTATTTCTGAATAAACTAAAATATGCCTCACATTTTAGTCTGCTAGAGCTACAGCCAAGTTGAACATTTACATGGTAATGCTGAATTTCGATCATCATGAAGTATCTACATTTTTAGTGGCCCAAGCCGCCCCCCCCCCCCCATTGCAAGAGTTAAATGCTTCTTTAGTCTAGGGGTGCAGGCATAACCTGTATTACTTACCATATCCCTGGCTCCAACAGACATTCATGCAACCATTCCAATAAAACATCCTCTCTATGCAACTTCAGGCTGTGATCACTTGCTCGCCTCCTCACAGTGCAGTGTTAAAATCCCAGAACTGTGCCTAATGACACTGAGGGACCATTCACAGAGACTGAGGGCAGTGCTGGAGTATGCCAGACCATGAGATAGGGTTAGTAATAGAGTTTATCCCTGCACCCTTAAGCCGGCCATACATGTCTTGAAATTAAGCTGGTTCAACAGGGTGGCCAAATTTGGATCCATGTATGGCCACCCTGGTTGAACACAAGTCGATCTATTAATGTCAAATACACAAATTTGATATCAACTGAACTTTTAATTACAAAATTGCACTTACCCTTTAAATGCTTAAAAAAATTACCAAGTTCTTACGTCTAATTTATTTATATAAGGCTTTTCCACATTTTTTGATGAAAACACAATCTTGTAAAATGATAGCAGGATAACAGATTTTTACTTAATATTGTGTTGCTATTAAAGCAAAGCAGTGATTGATTGTTGCCAGATGGTTTAACAGGTCTGTGCGTCTGTGGTTAATGCCAAAGTACTGTATTTTCAGACAACGCAAAAACAAAAAGAAACACAAGGGTAAACATACATTGTGAGGTGTAGTGAACAGTTATCATGTTGACCCATTTATTCCATAATCCTTAAGATAAACTAAAGTCATCAGTCTCTGCATGACTAGGAAACTAACTTTGAACAGCTATATAAAGCACAATAATGACATTTCGTAGCCAGCAAGGAATTAAATTAGAAATGTAAATAAAAAGGATAAGAAAGATAATCTCAAATGCTTTAATAGCCAAAATGTTCCATACTCTTTAATTTAGGAATTATGTCTAACACACATGTCATGTGCAGTTTCCATTGTGGCATGCCTCTAATATTTTAAAAGCTCAACATACTTTAAAAAGACTAAAGCCTCGTACATGCGATCGGATTGTTGGCCAACAAAACCGCGGACTTGTCCGAAGGGCGTTGGCCCAAACTTGTCTTGCATACACACAGCACCCAATTGTTGGCTAACAAATACAAACGTAATGACATACTACGTTTCTTTTCAGCTCTTTAGCGCCACCCTTTGGGCTCCTTCTGCTAATTTCGTGTTAGTAGAAGTTTGGTGAGTGTTGATTCACGCTTTTCGTTTCCCACTTTTCATTTCGCGCTTTTCAGTTCGTTTCTGAACGGCCATTCGTCAACCAGCCATGTTGCAGAATCGGAGGAGATAACGTGTTATTTATTATAGGCCTTGGAGTTATTGCTTTAACATAATTTTTTGGGTTGAATAATGATTTAATTTGGTATATTTTCTATATTTTTGGATGCATAGAATGCACTTTTTGGTTAAGTTCTATTGGCAGATAGCATGTCTGATTTTATTTGTTTTCTTATTTTAATGCACAATAAAAAAATTGTGGAGAATAATACTTGGCTATGTGTTTTACTTCAAATGACAGTTTGGGAGTAGGCAGTTACATTTTAAAAAATACAATGTAAAATTGACAAGGGACACCAACATAATTGTATCTTTGATCTTAAAAACTACGGGATAATGGTGTTGTGGTAACTTGGCCAAATAAAAAAAAAAAAGAAAAAAGCATAACAATATTATTCTTGATATCACTAGGAAAAAAAAGCCTTTGAAAATGTGTTTGCAATAACTTCATCATTATCACCAGCAAAGCAGCTTCATTATTCTCCCATTAAAGAGGAAGAGAATTGTGCGCTGCATTTGGAGATTTCATAATTTTCAACGTCACAAATGTTAATTCTCCATTACGAAAGCTAGTTTACAAGACCGACCGCTTCTGGCTTGTCCTTGCTTCCGAGCATGCGTGTGTGTACTTTGGACTTTTGTCCGACGGACTTGTGTACCCACGCTCGGAAAATCCGACAACAGACATTTGTTCACGGAAAAATTTTAAAACCTGCCATCTGACATTTGTCTGCGGAAAATCTGACAACAACTGTCCGATGGAGCATACACACGGTCGGATTTTCCGCCAACAGCCTGTCATCGAACATTTCCCGTCGGAAAGTCCGATCGTGTGTATGCGGCTATAGGATGGCCATACATGGTTTGCATCTCGGCTGGTTCAGCAGGAACTAGTCGAGGTTTGAACCGTTAATGGGCAACCTGAATGTACCAAGTTGATCGATCGACTTGGGTACAACCAGCCTGCCAGATTCGCTTCCAATTATCGCAAGCGGCAGCTAAAGCCGCTAGTGATAATTACTGTCTTCTCCCGGCAGGGACAATTGCTAATTCCCCTGTCAGCGATGTCTGTGTTGATGTGGGGAATCGTGCAAATTTCTTTCCTGCAATCCATGGTTGTACGGTCGGCCTAAGGCCTCGTTTAGTATAGCGGTCCGAGGGCTCCATTCACAAAAGCAGATCGCATGAGGTATTTAGGTGTCCGTACACATTTTTTCTAAATATTGCATATTGCATAGTGTCATGGCTGACTGCAAGAATTTCTCAGCTACCCCAGCAGGATCTGTCCCAACACCTGAGATGGGGACTGGCTGAGTCCAGTTCTAACTAATATACAATGGAGAAGCCCAGGTCCTAAACCTTTAATCTTCCATTAAGGTAGACAGTGTTCAAATCTAGTGTTACTAATGAGATATCTAAAAAGGTATGCTGCATTTTTAAAATATTAAAAAAAAAATATTATTTTCAGGAATGGATATTTTATACATGTAGTAGTTACATTTGTGCAGCTTGAATGCAACTATGCATATACCATACCTAGCCAATGGCTCTGAAAGCCGGAAGTCACTGAAGTAGACACCACTACTCCAATGATTACTACTTGCTTTCGGGTCCTGTGCCGAGCAGCTGCCCTGCTGCATTTTGAACACATAAAGCCAACTGTTTGGCACGGGTAGCATTCAGGAATGCTTTGCATTTTTCTGAATAGATGTAGCTATAATCAATATCTAGTTATTTAATAGCTAGAATGGTTATCTAAACCATGTTCATTTATGTTGAACCCAACATACATATGGAAAATGGTTTATAAGCCCCCTAACACACTCAGTTCTACTCATATAGTAGCACCACCCTAATGTGCAGCTTAAAGCCCAAGTCCAATCAAAAATTAAATTTAAATAGTACATTGTGCATCAATTTCCTTACTTCTCAACCTTGATTCCAAACACCATTTCCTAAGTCATCCTGTAGTGTACTCCCACAGTTTCTTCTATGAGACAAGCTATTTTCCTGCCATGGGGTCCAGAGATTTTTCTTGCTTATTATCTTCTTGGGCACTAGTCCCCTCACTGCCCCATAAGTTCTCCTGCCTCTGAAACCAATAAGAGAGGACTGAGCTGCTGCAAGAGTGACCTCCTCCAATAGAACATGTTCACACTTAGACTGGGAGGGAATATTGGCATCAATGGACACAGAACAGAAATGGGAATTCTTCAAAGTGACTGTATGTAAACTCACTGCAATGTATATTCCAATGGGCAATAAGTTTAAAAGGCTAAAAATAAAACCTATGTGGCTCACGGCCAAAGTTAAAATAGATATAAATATTAAAAAAGAGTTTTTAAAAAAATATAAAAATGAAGGAACGCTATCATCGTTTAAATGTTACAAAGAATATAACAGAATATGTAAAAAGGAAATCAAGGATGCAAAAATTCAAAACGAACGACAGATTGCAAAAGATAGTAGGACAAACCCAAAAAATTCTTCAAATATATTAATAGTAAAAAGGTCAGGTCAGGTCAGGACTGTAGGCACTTTACAAAATAATCTAGAGTGGGTGACTGGTGACAAAGAGAAGGCAAATGTATTAAATACTTTCTTCAGCTCTGTGTATACAAAGGAGCATGGGGGGGCTCATGTCCATAATGGGGATGGTATTGACACAGCCCCAAATGATCCACAATGGCTCAAAAGGGATATGATCCAGAAATATTTAGACAGAATAAAGGTGGATAAATCACCTGGACCAGATGGCATCCACCCATGGATCCTAAAAGAATTGAGCTCTGTCATTTCAAGGCCATTGTTTCTAATTTTTAGGGACTTGTTAATAACTGCAATGGTACCACTGGATTGGAGCAGGGTCAATGTAGTGCCTATATTTAAAAAGGGATCAAAGTCTTTACCAAGTAACTATATACCTGTTAGTTTAACTTCTATATTCCGTAAGGTACTGGAGGGTTTATTAAAAGACCACATAGACAAGTTCTTGTTGGAAAAAAAAATTTAAAAACAACAGACAGCATGGATCATGAAAGACAGAAGTTGTCAAATTAACCTGATTTCTTTTTATGAGGAGGTAAGTAAAACCTTGGACAGAGGGGTGGCTGTGGACGTTGTATACCTGGTCTTTGCAAAAGTGTTTGACACAGTTCCCCACACATGGCTCATGTGTAAGGTAAAGTTTACAGGCTTGGAAAGATCAATTTGTAAATGGATAGAAAACTGGCTAAAAGACAGAATTCGGAGAGTAGTGGTTAATGATTCTTACTCTGAATGGTCTAAGTTTATGAATGGTATACACCAAGGTTCAGTGCTGGGACCCTTAATTTTTAATATCTTCATAAATGTTATAGGGTCTGGGATTAAGAGTAACATTTCTGTCTTTGCAGATGACACTAAGCTATGTAGTGGAATAACATCCTTACAGGATGTCTCCAATTTACAAGCCGGCCTCCATGCACTGTCTAATTGGGCAACTAAGTGGCAAATGAGGTTTAATGTTAATACATGTAAAGTTATGCACTTGGGGGCTAAGAATATGCATGCATCATACATACTAGGGGGAGTACAACTGGGGGGAATCAATGGTGGAGAAGGATCTGGGGGTTTTGGTAGATATATACATAAGCTCAATAATAGCACGCAATGCCAAGCTGCGGTTTCCAAAGCAAGCAAAGTCCTTTCATGTATTAAGAGAGGTATGGACTCCAGAGAGAGAGAGATAATTTTGCCCCTGTACAAATCATTAGTAAGACCTCATCTGGAAAAGCAGTTCAGTTTTGGGCACCAGTTCTCAAAAAGGATATCGGGGTACTGCAGAAAGTGCAGAGAAGGGCAACCAAACTGATAAGAGGCATGGAGGAGCTCAGCTTTGAGGAAAGATGGGAGGAACTCAATCTATTCCCTCTTGAGAAGAGGGGATTAAGGGGGGATATGATCAACATGTACAAATACATAAGTGGTCTAATGACCAGAACAAAAACAGCCACTAATTCTTCAGAGTATTTAAGCCTAATGAATGCTGACCTTTTACTGGATAATGCTTTTACTAATCTGATAACTTTATTTGGATAATGCTTTTACTAATCTGTACTCTAGGTTGTAAAATAAAATACATTTATGCAAATTGCTTCAGCTAATGTGGCACATTGAAAATGGGACCATTCTTTAATGAACTCCTGTATCAAGACTTGCTTGAAAGACCATCCACAGCCTAGAACTGTGGCAATATCTGTATCTACATGGTTTGCAATAAGCTTTAAACTTCTTTTTTGTTATAATGTCATTACAATTATGGTGATATACATTTAGCCACAGAAAAGAGTGATCTGTCTGTTTTTGTTGGCTACTCTAATATGAGGAAAAAATCTCTTTTTTTCTGTAATAACAACATAAGTGATAATACAGGAGGTAGTGCTGTATGGTATGTGACACATCTTTTCAGGAAAAAAGAGGTGGAACTGAGGGACCCAGAACATAATCACACCATGGAGAATTTGGCATTAGCGGTCGTTGGCTATGTAATCATTTACGAAAAACACAATATATCATGTAGGAGATTAGTACAGTGAATCCAGCACAGATGGGCCCTAATATTGCTGTAGATGGTGGCAGCAATTGTGTTGCTACATGAAATGATCTTGCTAAAATCCATAGTCTTTTAATGACAGCAGAAGTATGTGCTATTGGCACCAGAATGCCTGACAGACTTTTCTTTTAATTTAGAACTGAATTGCTTGCCTTTCCACTCTAAATGAGGAATATAAATACGAAACTAAATAACAAAGAAAGAACATCACATATGCTGCTTAAATTGTTGCATGGGTGCTTAATCACAACATTTTTATTATGCACTGTAACAACTGTTCTTAAAGAAGAAAAATATAAGTCTATTTGAAAGAGATTTTTAAAATGAATAAATGCAACCAATTAACATTTTCTTCTTTCTTTACAATGACACATCAACTAATATACAGTCTAGAATTTGACATCCTGCAAAATGCCTACACAAAGCATTATGTTGAATCATGGGAGCACATTCTTTTTTTTGGTTTAGACTTGCTCTGCCATGACACCATGGGAAGTTTAGATATGTTACAATGGGCAGTTTAGATATGTACATCAGTGGTTATTAGCAGTATGGTAAGAATCAGTAAAAATACTACATTTGCAGAATTGATACAGTACATAACAGACAATAATGCTCATCATTAAAAACAAATTAAAAAGTGAATCTATTTCTATAGAAACTCATATTAGCTATCATATTTTTTTTTTTTTTTACAAAATGAAAGCTAAACCATATAGGTGTATTCACTAAGGAGAGGATATAGAGTCACCACGGTCTGCAAATCTAGCAATGCTTACAATATTTTAGCTTTATGTTTTTCTTGGTTTACAATATTAAGTAAATTGAAAGATGGTTAGATATATTTTCCATAACTGTAGTCAGATTAAATAAAAGGTTACGTCCTCCCATAAGTGATCTATTTGTCATATGTGTAGATTAGTTGGCTGAGTCACACTCTGTCTTCTTAAAGGTCTTTGATACTCCGACAATGAGGTCTCCCTGCCATAATTCCTCACTATGTTGTCATCTAAGTTGGACATTTGTGTGTTTGCCACCACCTCTTGTGTTTCAGTATCTTCTGTTTGCATTCTCCATAATAAAAAAAATATTAGATATTCATTAGGGAGAGTGAGAATCAAATATTATGATCATAGCAGCTGTGTACAAACTACCCAGAGGTATCTCATCATTGGAGTCCCTGAGAGATATAAGAAACTGTCAGGTGGCTTAAATCTAGCATCCAACAAAAACCTAGAATATCAGTTTTTAATGGGATGATCCATTATGATCATCTGACCAGCTGCTATAGGTTGTCATATCTTGCATCAATATTGCTATTTGCTACCTTTAGGGTCTGTGTCAATAGCATCAGTTTGAAATAAGTTTCAGATGGTGGGGTTGATTTATTAAAACTGGAGAGTGCAAAATTTGGTGCAGCTTTGCACAGAAACCAATCGGCTTCCAGGTTTTATTGTCAAAGTCTAAAGTGGTTGTAAAGGCAGAGGGGTTTTTAACTTAATGCATTCTATGCATTAAGATAAAAAGTCTTCTGTGTGCAGCAGTCCCCCTCAGCCCCCCTAATACTTACCTGAGGTCCATATCTATCCAGTCATGCCCATGAGTGCCTCGGCCATCTGGGACTCCTCCTGGTTGGCTGAGACACAACAGTGGTGCCATTAGCTCCCACTGCTGTCAGTTAAAGTCAGTTAGCCGCTGGGGAGAGAGAGGGGGCCGGCTGAACTGCAGCTTCATGTCTGAATGGATACACGGAGTTGGGGCTTGGCTTGGGTGTCCCCTTAGCAAGCTGCTTGCTGTGGGGGCACTCGACAGAAGGGAGGGGCCAGGACAGCCGAAGAGGAACCCGAGAAGAGGGGGATCTGGGCTGCTCTGTACAAAATTTCTACACAGAGCAGATAAGTATGACATGTTTGTTATTTTTAATGAAAAAAACAAGACTTTACAATCACTTTAATTGGGCAAGCTGAAGTTAGAAGCTTATTGGCTACCAAACACAGCTGCACCAGATTTTTCACCCAACTAAGAACACTCATGTCGTTTACCAGTGCAACTGACCTCCTTCTGATCTGCATTTAACCTCTTTCAAGCAGGTTTTGCATTCTTGAAGATATGTATGGGGATGAAGTAAACAAAAGTCTGTCAACACAGGCCCTTACTAGGCAACCCTCATATATAGCAAGTATAACTTGCCACAAATTGGCAGTGTTGAATTTTAAGACTGTTAACTTGCTGCACAATTTCACTGGCAAGTTGTACACTTGCAGAGCACATAAAGCACAAGTTCTAGTTGACGCTTTTCCAATTTGTGGCAAATTTGTGTGGTAAGTCTCTAGCAAGAGCAACATTACAGTGGTGAGTCTACAGCAAGAGCTCTGCAAGTCTACAGCATGAAAATTCAGCCACAGTGATCCCTGTGATGGGATGACAATTGCTCTAAACTAGAACTTGCAGCAGACTTGCAGAATGTTTGCAAAGAAAGTTGATCTGGAGTCATGCAATGAGGACTTGCTGCAAATGTGCAACAAACTTGTGAAGCCTGACAAATCAAGCAATAGCTTAGCAAGTAATTTTCAAACTTGCAGCGCAATTGCTTGCTATCTGGGCTAAGGGCTCCTGTAGATGGTTTTTCTTGTCAAACGCTGCATTTGCTTTTAAGTGCAAAAGCATGTGCTCAAATGGCAAATGCAGCATGCCATGTGTACTGCTCAATTAAAATGAATGGGTATTTGTTTAGAACACACATCAAATCCAGGAATACAATACCTGCTGGCATAAGGCTTTGGGATTGGTTGCTACTAGTAATAACAATACGTCCCTTAGCTCCAGTTTTTGCAATTCAAACCAAAGTTTACATTTAGCAATGCTTCTGCATTCTCCCAAGAATTTTCCTATTATGTTGCATGGAACGATTTCGAATATTAAGAATTTATTGCTGTAAATGGCTCTGTCAAACTATTTTTGTTTCAATTCTGTCTTGTTGGCATATAAAACAATGATTTTGTTCTGTGTATATTACCTTGCATGTTTATAACGTGAAATCTTTCATTTTCTTTGAATTTTCTCTTGAACCACAGAAGAGCTGTTCCTCATTCCCACAAGTCCAAACAATGAAAAGGAACTCATACATCAATCACTGGAAGCTCCTACAAAAGAGAAAATATTGTTACCAACAAATAAACCCTGAAGCAGCAATACCTTTTTATATATGAGGATATGCCTAAAGCCAGGCAGCCTGAGATGACAGAAATGTGAGTATTATAAAAACTGCTTTGGATGCAAGATTGTCAATATCCTACAAGCCTTCAGAAATACTTCGATGTACAAGATCTTAGTCTTCTACAAACCACTTGTGAAAGCTAAAGAGAAATGATACACTTATGTAACAATGGGCATCACCCACGCTGATTAAAGGATGGATTTCCCAGCAGGCTCCAGGCAGAGCAATACAGTAGCATGCAATGCGTTCATACACCCATGGTAGTTCACCCAGTAGGGGAAGGCGGCTGAAACAGAAAGCAAAGTTCAATAATATCTAGTGTCATTGACACTAACTTACTCCAAGGGTGGCCTAAAGTAATCACTACATGCAGTTATCTTTAGTTAACTCATTATTACATTTATTGAATGTATCAAAAAAGTTATCACATTTTTCCCATGCAGAGCAACTTCAGCTTTGAACAGAAAAATCAAATGAATAATACGTTCAAATATTTACTGCTTTGATGTTGCGAAAGGCTTAAAGCAAACCTTTGCCCAGACCATGGTAACCACAACTGCTCCCTAATAGTTATTTATTGTACAGAAGATTAAAAGAAAACTTAGATAAAAAGGCTGCAGTGTCAAAAATAGAAGGGTGAGCTAATGGGGATAGCTTGGCAGCCTGAGAACGTGACTCTAATCAAAGTCACCCTTGGCTGTGAAGTCTCACACAGAATTACACCACAGTGCCTGTAGCCATTGGAGTCAGGGAGAGTTTTATTTCAACAGTACTGGAATACTTAGTATATATATTTAATTAGTTGTCTATCCATGGCCTGGCCATGGGTCCTGTAATTAGCCACAAAAGGATTTCCTGCATATAAGAGCTGAACTCATTCGAAGAGTAATTTAATGTAAAACAGCTATGTAGATAAGTAGACTGCCAAACATTCTTGTCACTTAAATAAGAACAGTACTAAGAAAAAAAAACGAGGTTGCAGTTGAGAACTTTTCTTGGAATGATTTTTTTGTCTGACAGTCTCTGGCTTTAGTACTTTCTGAGAGACTAATTTGGAATCAGTAGAAAGTCAGATCTGATATGCATGCTTGTCCTGGGTTAGTGACACAGAAAGTACTGATGCCATTGGATCAGCATGAGAGCAAGACTTAACATTTTAATTCTAATTGGAATGAATCTTTAACTGAAATCATATGTATGCAAATTAACACATTTAGTTAATCTGTATTAATCTGTGTTTAGCAGTGCATGCACAATCTGTAACTACCTTGTTCAACAAACTTAAAGTAGCAATAAACCCTCAGCATTTTTTATTTTAACCAGTTCCCACCCAGGCCAATTCTGACATTTCTCTCCTACATGTACAAATCAGTATTTTTTTTTTGTTAGAAAATTACTCAGAACCCCCAAACATTATATATGTTTTTTTCAGCAGAGACCCTGGAGAATAAAATGGCATAAATACACTTTATGAATTTTAATGCAAAAAAAAACACAGTATATAACCCTTTTTTTTCCATATAAGTTTTTATTGAAAAATGTGTAAAATACAGAAAACAAATAAACAGAAAAGGGTAGGTAGACGTCCTGAATGAATACAGAAAATCAACACTATGTGAGGTGAAGGAAGAAAAAAAAACAGTTACAATATAACTCATTATTTGTAAAATATAAAAGATGAAGTTATGCTGAGTAAACAGATACATAACTTGTCACGCTTTACAATTGTGCACGGTCATGGAATGGCTGCAAACTAAGGTACTTAAAAATATTCATAGGCGACGCATTACAATCTTTTTTACAGGTTACCGGTTTAGAGTTACAGAGGAGGTGGAGCAGTAAAATTATTGCTCTCGTTCTGACGTTCGTAGTGATACCTCACATGTGTGGTGTGAACACTGTTTACATATGCGGGTGCGACCAACATATACGTTTGTTTCTGCAAGCGAGCACGAGGGGACAGGGGTTCTTTAAAATTTTATTTTGTATTATTTATATTTATTTATTTTTAATTTTACACTGTTCCTTTACATACCAAAGCCCCCATTATTGGCCATTCTAACTCCCCTGACCACAGTTGAAAGATAAGGCAGGACTTTTTGTGGTACCTCAAATTTAAGCAGATTTCCCAGTTAATATCCTAGATTTCAGTCAAATTTAGAATCTTTGTCATGATTTTAAGTTGCCCGTCCCTATCCAACCATACAGTGCCTTGAAAAAGTATTCATACCCCTAGAAATTTTCCACATTTTTGTCATGTTACAACCAAAAAAACATTAATATATTTTATTGGGATTTTATGTGATAGACCAACACAAAGTGACACATAATTGTGAAATGGAAGGAAAATGATAAATAGTTTTCAAAATTATTTACAAATAAATATATGAAAAGTGTGGCGTGCATTTGTATTCAACCCCCTATACTTTGATACCCCTAACTAAAATCTAGTGTAACCAATTTCCTTCAGAAGTCACCTAATTAGTAAATAGAGTCCACCTGTGTGTAATTTAATCTCAGTATAAGTACAGCTGTTCTGTGAAGCCTTTAGAGGTTTGTTAGAGAACCCTAGTGAAAAAACAGCATCATGAAGTCCAAGGAACACATCAGACAGGTCAGGGATAAAGTTGTGGAGAAGTTTAAAGCAGTGTTAGGTTAAAAAAAAAATCCCAAGCTGTAAACATCTCACAGAGCACTGTTCAATTCATCATCCGAAATGGGAGAATATGGCACAACTGCAAACCTACCAAGACATGACTGTCCACCTAAACTGACAGGCCAGGCAAGGAGAGCATTAATCAGAGAAGTAGCCAAGAGGCCTATGGTAAGTTTCACAGCTCAGGTGGGAGAATCTGTCCACAGGACAACTATTGGTCGTTTACTCCACAAAACTGGCCTTTATGGAAGAGTGGCAAGAAGAAAGTCATTGTTAAAAGAAAGCCATAAGAAGTTTTCTTTGCAGTTTGCGAGAAGCCATGTGGGGGACACAGCAAATATGTGGAAGAAGATGCTCTGGTCACATGAGACCATAATTGAACTTTTTGGCCTAAAAGCAAAACACTATGTGTGTCGGAAAACTAACACTGCACATCACCCTGAACACACCACCCCCACTGTGAAACATGGTGCTGGCAGCATCATGTGGTGGGGATGATTTTCTTCAGCAGGGGCAGGGACGCTGGTCAGAGTTGATGGGAAGATGGATGGAGCCAAATACAGGGCAATCTTAGAAGAAAACCTGTTAGAGTCTGCAAAAGACTTAATACTGGGGCGTAGCTTCAGCTTCCAGCAGGACAACGACCCTAAACATACAGCCAGACTGCATCCATCTTCACCGGGTCCTCCTTCCAAGTTCGTGGACTCAAGCTCTGTGACTGGCCGGAGCTGCGTGACATCACTCCAGCACATGCGTTTGGGAGCTGCTGATCACGGCACAGGGATCTGAAGAGACGCCACAGGTGGCTGTTCCTTCAGAGAGCATGTGCCAGTGATTTTACTGGCTACATGTACAGTAAATATCTCCTAAAAAGTGCATGTTTAGGAGATATTTACACTACCTATATGTAAGCCTTATTATAGGCTCATCAAAACCTAACGATGGAAGTTTACTTACTCTTTAATATAGTAAAGTACCTTTCTCACTCTAGAAGTTTTAGACTGGCTACGATACCCAGATCATTTCAGTCATTGATTCGTCAAGGTGTTCCCCCTCTAAGATGTATGATGAATGCATGTTTTTAGCCTCCAAGTGCATAACAGTACATAGAGTTTATCACAAGTAAAACTTATTTTACCATATTAAACCTTTAGGCCTCTTTCACATGAACCAGATTTGTTTTTTTCTCAGCAGAGGATCCGTCAACTGATTCCCTGCTGAGCTGAGCGGAGTGGCCGCATGACAGGTCTGTGTCCGCTCAGCTTAAGTGGGCACAGACACAGCCTGCTGTGCTCTACGGGCAGCCGGATGTAAATGGACCAGCTTTCCATTTACACCTGACCACTCTCTGATCCGATCTGGCTAGCTGGTGGGGATCCCCTTCCGTTTTATTTTTTGCCAGATCAGATCGGACCCGGAGCTAGCCGGGTGTAAACGGACACAAGTTCCGTTTACATCTGGCAATTCATAGAGGAGAATGGAAGGTCTGATCGGACCCGATCAGACCTCTGGTGTAAAAGAGGCCCTATATATATATATATATATGTTGTAATTGTCCAATCAAACAGTTTATTTTTATTGATTTTTTTTAATTTTAATTTTATTTCAAAACTTACTTTATTACTGTCACAGTCTGCCCGGGTTTCGATAAGATAGTCTCATGACTCTCTAAGGAGCCTAGTGAAAAAATGACCATTAAGCCATCTCATATCTCCGGTGCAAGGATTGTAATGCCCCCGGAGAGAGACATATATGGTAGTATACTGTAGACTTTTTGGGTCTGAACAGATCTCGGTGTCTGCTATTCTTAAAAAGAGACAAAGAAAAAGAGATTGGGACACTGTCAGTGACCTTGGAAGTACTCGGTACTAAGTGCTTCAGGGTTCATATTGAAGGAGATGTGTTAGCACTATAAAAAATTATGTAGATTCAGTTTGTTACTTAGTAGATATAACGGACTATCACATCTAAAGCAAGCATTACAGCTGCCAGGGTTAGCAGAAGCTAACAGATACTGAAGAAACTGTTATATTTTAATCATAACCGTGGCCAGATGATGCTAATTTAATTTTACATTGGCCTGCTGGGTGTGGTGCTGTTCCACCCGTTTTGTTAACCTTATCACCAGTAAAAGGTTTAATGAATGCAAGAATGCTGCCACAATACTAATTAGGTGACCTAAGCTTTGGCTGTGTCATCCAAGAATCAGGGTTCCATATCCAGCATAACTCAAAGACCATTATGCTTATGGGAACATTTCTTCATATTTCTTTATATTAGAATGTGCAAAAAATAATATAGAACATTAGCATAGAAATCGGAGTTAAGCTCTACATGTTACCTGTCACAAGATACATCATATATCTTGTAAATCAAGCAAGGTAATATAGTACATAAGACTCAGTAATAAAAGACAATACACCCCACTACCTTTTGCACATAAAGTGCAAACAATACAAAAATCCAAAGTAAAATTTCGTCTGACAAATGATCTGCTGATTTTCATTAGTATGGAGCTTTCGTTAGTCAATTCCGATTTTTCATCCGACAAAAGCTGGATGTGCAGACTATAACATTTTTGTCGTACGTGAACTCAACGTCCAATTTTTGTTTAATTAGTACGATTTTCATAAGAGCAAGACTACGCATTCTCAGAAACAAAAGAATACATACAAAACTATTCAACACATGATGTCTCTTCTCAAGTTGTATTCTTTCGTTCGAGAATTTTCGTATGGTGAGTAACCTCTTCACTTTCGACATGAGACTAGCATGCAACAAAAAACGGACGAACGGTCATCCAAAAATCTAATCGTGTGTACGAGGCTTAACACCAGGAAGAAGACCACAAAATGTATTCATGTACATAATTAAACATGTATTTAGCTTGCAAATTTATAATAACAATATTTTTGCTGTGTATTCAATGTTTAGAAGTTAGAACTTAGGTTTTGTACGCATTTTGTAGAGTCTTGTAACCTATAAGTATTTCTAGAATTTAGTCTGAGTCTCTGGGTTTTATTATCTAGTGCGGGGGTCAGCAACCGGTAGATCGTGGACAGGTGGCTGGTAGATCTCTGTCTGGGCTTGCTGACCCACCATTCCAGAGCATCAAACAGAGTGCAATGCAGAGGGGCTACCTGTAAAGTTGGAGCTGTAGTAAGGAGCAAGAGCCAAATAAGCCGATGCCTCCTCTGTAGTGCTGGCTTCTGTCCGATGCGGACAGGGATGTACTGGCCATCGGGGCTACCGGAAGTTTCCCGGTGGGCCGATGGCTCAGTGGGCCGGTTTGTAACAGACAGCTTGTCAAAGTAATAACTGCGCAAGCCATGCAGCCATTTTTTTGAGCCCCGCACCACTGTACTGTCTATAAGCAGGGCCGGGATGGTACAAGGAAGGGGCGGATGCCCTGGACTGGGCGGTACAATTTGCTGAAGGGAAGGGGGTGCAGGTGAAGTGCTGGCAGTGCTTCACACAGTACACACTAGCCAGCACTGCTAGCTGTACTGTAGTCATCTCTAGTCTGTACCTTACTACTCTGAGTCTGTAACAATTTGCGCTTCTGCACCCGGCACAAGCACCAGCCATCCCTGTCATCGCTGCCATTTCACTATCCCTAAGGCGCTTTGTAGTCCCATCCCAGCGTCGTGACATCACTCACGGCCCGAATAAGGAATGCTAGGATCATGGGAGGAGCGTAGAGTGCTGCTGCTGAAGCGGCAATCAAAAGGAGCTGGCCCCGCCAAGGAGAAACCAGCAAGTTCAGACAGGAACAAAGTGTGTATTGCAAGTAAGCAAGCACCAAGCCACGCTGAGTGATAATAAATGATTGCCAAATGCCATGTGGGATGTGGCCCTCTGACTGCAGATTAATAATGAACTGTGACTGTCTACTCTAGATCCGATTGGGGGAGGGGAGGAGGCTGAGGGGACATTAATTACCAATGCTACCTATTTCTAATTTCTGTAATATATAGCATGGGGGATATTGTACTGCCACTGCTGGTCATGGTCACTGATGATGAATTAATGTACTGCCACTGCTGGTCATGGTCACTGTTTATGAATTAATGTACTGCCACTGCTGGTCATGGTCACTAATGAATTAATCTACTGCCACTGCTGGTCATGGACACTGATGATGAATTAATGTATTGCCACTGCTGGTCATGGACACTGATGATGAATTAATGTACTCTACAAGACTCTGGTCCAGCCGCACCTAGAGTATGCTGTCCAGTTCTGGGCACCAGTCCTCAGGAAGGATGTACTGGAAATGGAGCAAGTACAAAGAAGGGCAACAAAACTAATAAAGGGGTGGAGGATTTTAGTTATGAGTATAGGTTGCGAGCACTGAACTTATTCTCTCTGGAGAAGAGACGCTTGAGAGGGGATATGATTTCAATTTACAAATACCATACTGGTGACCCCACAATAGGGATAAAACTTTTTCGCAGAAGGGAGTTTAACAAGACTTGTGGCCATTCATTAAAATTAGAAGAAAAGAGGTTTAACCTTAAACTACGTACTGGGTTCTTTACTGTAAAAGCAGCAAGGATGTGGAATTCCCTTCCACAGGCGGTGGTCTCAGCGGGGAGCATTGATAGTTTCAAGAAATTATTAGATAAGCACCTGAACGACCGCAACATATAGGGATATACAATGTAATACTGACATATAATCACACACATTGGACTTGATGGACTTGTGTCTTTTTTCAACCTCACCTACTATGTAATGTATTGCCACTGCTGGTCATGGTCACTGATGTTTAATTTATGTACTGCCACTCCCGGTCATGGTCACTGAAGAATTAATGTTTTTGTGCGTGTTTGCAAAATTAAAGTGGGTCGGTCTGGATGAAGTCCAGGGCCAAATTTTTGTTCCAGTCCAGCCCTGCACCTCTTATCCCAGCTAGCGGTCTCCAGAGTGGTGCCAGCAGCAGGAAAGAAGAGATCTTCAGATCAATGTGAAGCAATACACTGGGTATAATAGTATAGGGCTGCTTTTACACTGATGTGCTGCGGTTTATACGACCGTGGGTGTAGTGCAGTATACCTGCAGCTTTCCTGCAAGTTTGCTGCGCTTAGCCATAGACTTTTATTATATCCTGCTGTTTTACCACCCCCTAACTTTACGTGTGAATGAGCACGTGCTATGGTAGTCCTGCAATTGGAGGTATAAATCAGGTGTGAGGAGGCGACATTGTGAGCGGTGATCTTTGACTACTCCCGTGTTGTTCAGGTATATCTTCACCTCTCTAAGGTTGCCTACCCCTGTTCTAGTGTGTTGTACAAACAATATAAATTTAAACATGCAAGGTAATAGAGTTGATATGTTGTCCTACTATAGAATTTTGTGTTACACTATTACATTTTAGGTTGTTTAAATGATCCATTTATGTAAAGAGACCAATAGCCAACAAATGTAATTATATGTGTTCATATTATGCAAGGTGTTCAATATCTCTTTATTAATATACATTTTTATGATATCATTTAAGAATTGAGATACTTACAGTTCACAATATATTTTATTTGTTTTCCAATGTAATGCAAATTGATGGCTACTTGGGGAGGAATAAACCACAAAGGTTAAAATGGGTTAGATCTTTTATCTCACTTTTTTAGCTTTTTTTATTGTTATTTAAAGTGGTTCTAAAGGCAGAAGTTTTTTTTACCTCAATGCATTTTATGCATTGACTCATTGACTCACACAACAGTGGGAGCCATTGAATCCTGCTGCTGTCAATCACAGCCAGGCAAGTACTGGCTATCATGACTACTGGGAGTTTCCGGGTGGGCTGATGGCTCAGTGGGCCGGTTTCAGTGACAGCATGTCAAAGTAATGGCTGCGCAGCTCACGCAGCCATTAATTTAAGTACCGCTGTACTGCCCAGTGGCGTCGCTAGGGGGTGGCTTTTGAAGCTATAGCCCCAAATCTGGTGCCCATAGCCCCGAGTCTCTCAGAGATGGCCGTGGCCATGGACTCTCTGCAGCCGAGCTGGGAGTGCAGCGGGCAGCAACGGAGAGCAGGGCAGGCAGGACCAGAGAGCTGGGCGGGCGAGAGAGCAGAGAGATGACATCATCTCTCACCGTCCGCCCTGCTTTACCACTGTTCCGCACTCACTGTGCAGCCACGGGCAGCAGAGAGATGACATCATCTCTCACTGCTTGCCCTTACTCTGGTGACCTTAATGTAAGGAATGGCTCTCTGGGGACTCTGAGGTAAGGAGGGGCTCTCTGGGGACCCTGATGTAAGTGGGGGGGGGCTCTCTGGGGACCCTGATGTAAGTGGGGAGGTTCTCTGGGGACCCTGATGTAAGTGGGGGGCTCTCTGGGGACTCTAATGTAAGGGGGGCTCTCTGGGGACCCTGATGTAAGCAGGGGAGGTTCATTGGGGACCCTGATGCAAGGGGAGGCTCTCTGGGGACCCTGATGTAAGTAGGGGCTCTCTGAGGACCATGATACAAGGGGGGCTCTCTGGGGGCCCTGATGCAAGGAGGGCTCTCTGGAGACCCTGATGTAAGTAGGGGCTCTCTGGGGACTCTGATGTAAAGAGGGGCTCTCTGGGGACCCAATGTCAGGAAGGGGCTCTCTGGGAACCCTGATATAAGGAAGGGACTCTCTGGTGACCCTGATTGAAAGAAGGGGCTCTCTGGGGACCCTGATGTAAAGGGGAGGCTCTCTGGGGGCCTGATGTAAGGGGGGCTCTCTGGGGACCCTGATGTAAGAGGGAGGCTCTCTGGGAAAACGGGCATAAGGGGGGGCTCTCTGGGCCCCCTGATGTAAGTGGGGGGCTCTCTGGGGATGCTGATGCAAGGGGGCTCTCTGGGGACTCTGAGGTAAGGAGGGCTCTCTAAATGACCCTGATGTGAGTGGGGGAGGCTCTCTGGGGACCCTGATGCAAGGGGGAGGCTCTCTGGGGACTCTGGTGTAAGGGGAGGCTCTCTGGGGATCCTGATGTAAGGGGGGCTCTCTGGGGACCCTGATGTAATGATAATAGCAGCGAAGTAAAGAAAGTCATACGTTTGGGTGGGCATACACATGTATCTAATATACGTGTGTGTATATACTGTATATATATATATATATATATATATATATATATATATATATATATATATATATATATATATATTTATATATACAGTGGGGATGGAAAATATTCAGACCCCCTTAAATTTTTCACTTTTTGTTATGTTGCAGCCATTTGCTAAAATCATTTGAGTTCATTTTTTTCCTCATTAATGTACACACAGCACCCCATAGTGACAGAAAAACACAGAATTATTGACATTTTTGCAGATTTATTAAAAAAGAAAAACTGAAATATCACATGGTCCTAAGTATTCATACCCCATTCAGACCCTTTGCTGTGACACTCATATATTTATCTCAGGTGCTGTTCTTCTGATTATCCTTGAGATGGTTCTACTACATCTTCATTTGAGTTCAGCTGTGTTTGATTATACTGATTGTACTTGATAAGTAAAGCCACACACCTGTCTATATAAGACCTTACAGCTCACAGTACATGTCAGAGCAAATGAGAATCATGAGGTCAAAGGAACTGCCTGAAGAGCTCAGAGACAGAATTGTGGCAAGGCACAGATCTGGCCAAGGTTACAAAAAAAATTCTGCTGCGCTTAAGGTTCCTAAGAGCACAGTGGCACAGAGCCTGGAAGACGTTTGGGACGACCAAAACTCTTCCTAGAGCTGGCTGTCCGGCCAAACTGAGCTATCGGGGGAGAAGAGCCTTGGTGAGAGAGGAAAAGAAGAACCCAAAGATTACTGTGGCTGAGCTCCAGAGATGCAGTCGGGAGATGGGAGAAAGTTGTAGAAAGTCAACCATCACTGCAGCCCTCCACCAGTCGGGGTTTTATGGCAGAGTGGCCCGACGGAAGCCTCTCCTCGGTGCAAGACACATGAAAGCCCGCATGGAGTTTGCTAAAAAACACACGAAGGACTCCAAGATGGTGAGAAATAAGATTGTCTGGTCTGATGAGACCAAGATAGAAATTTTGGGCCTTAATTCTAAGCGGTATGTGTGGAGAAAACCAGGGACTACTCATGACCTCTCCAATACAGTCCCAACAGTGAAGCATGGAGGTGGCAGCATCATGCTGTGGGGGTGTTTTTCAGCTGCAGGGACAGGACGACTGGTTGCAATCGAGGGAAAGATGAATGTGGCCAAGTACAGGGATATCCTGGATGAAAACCTTCTCCAGAGTGCTCAGGACCTCAGACTGGGCTGAAGGTTTACTTTCCAACAAGACAATGACCCTAAGCACACAGCTAAAATAACGAAGGAGTGGCTTCAATACAACTCAATGACTGTTTTTGAATGGCCCAGCCAAAGCCCTGACTTAAGCCCAATTGAGCATCTCTGGAGAGACCTAAAAATGGCTGTCCACCAACGTTTACCATCCAACCTGACAGAACTGGAGTGGATTTGCAAGGAGGAATGGCAGAGGATCCCCAAATCCAGGTGTGAAAAACTTGTGCCATCTTTCCCAAAAAGACTCATATAACAAAGAGTGAAAAATTTAAGAGGGTCTGAATACTTTCTGTCCCCACTGTACATATGAATATATATATATATATATATATATATATATATAGATAGACACACACACACACACACGTATATTACATACATGTGTATGCCCACCCAAGCGTATGACTTTCTTTACTTCGCTGCTATGGGCTCTAGCACCAGATCTTTAGTAGACCTGGCAATGCCCCTGGTACTGCCTATAAAAGAAATAAAGTAGAATGGCTAATGGCCAGGGAAGAGGGGGGGCTTGGGTGGCCATCAGGGCTTGTCTTGCTGGCCAGTATGGCACAGACCTGTCATCCGCACTGCCCAACACCTCACTTCATAGTGCGCAACCTGGCTCAGCCTCAGCGCCGCTGCACTGCTAAAAGGCAGCCAATGGCTGTGCACCAATGCTGGTTTCTGAAATTTCAGCCAATGAGGCTGTAGCAATGTTCCTGCATGACGTTAGCCCTCCACTTCATGCAGTGATGTGAGAAGGAGGAGAAAAATACAGAGGGGAATAGATTGAAATAATAAAAGAGTGAGGACTCCTTATGTTATGCTACTTATGTTTTTTTGCGCAATTGCGTATAGTTTATATACTGTTTTTGTGCTTGTTTGCACAATTAAAGTGGACCGGTCCGGATGAAGTCCAGTGACAAATCTTTGTCCCATTCCAGCCCTAATTACAGCCAGTGAGCCAATGAGGAGAGAGTGGAGGGTGGGGCCGAGCCATGCTCTGTGTGTGGATGGACAATGTCCATTCACAGGAGCGCGGCTCGGAAGGGAGCCTTCTTTAGCGCTCCCATAGCAAGAGGCTTGCTTTTGGAGGCACTTGGCAGGGAGGGGTTGGAGCCAGGACCTAAAAAGAAGAGGATCATTGCTGCTCTGTGCAAAACCATTGCACAGAGCAGGTAAAAAACATTTTGGTTATTTAAAGCAAAAATCACAACCTTTAGAATCATTTTACGTTTACAGCTTCTAACAGAGCCATGCTTTCAAAGGTGCTCCCAGTCAAAAAGAAGCACCTGATATTGGAACCCAAAAAAACAGAAAAGAGGACAGACTGAGTTCGTTGCGGGAGGTATAAGTATGTATGCTGTTGTTAATTATCCAAAATGTGCTCCGATATCACTTCTACTTCCAGCCATAATGGCCTACTCCAATCCAGCCAACGCTGCCTTGACTCCTCAGCTTTGCCCTAGCTTTTGTTTCTGCTTTGACATGGCTGATTTAAACACAGCTCAAACTATTGGCTCCTGCAGTGTGTTACTGGCTCCATCCTCACATTTCCTGCATTCTGGTGTACTGCTCTGATGTTTCCTTTTCAAGTAAGTCTCCCACTTATGCCTAGTACACATGAGCCGAATGTCAAGAGAGGTATGTGAAAACAGCCCCCTTAAATAAATGCATCAGGCTGTTAAAGTAGAGTTGTACTGATTAATTATGTTGTTGATGAAGATCCTATTATAATTCTATTATTTATACATGTATATGGCAGTACCATACATTATAGATTCATTTATTATATTTGTTTATTTTATACATACATTCCTTAAGATAGGTAAGTGCTAAAGAAAGGTAATGTATTCTTAAGATTAACTTCATACATTATTTATTGTAGCATTTAGAACATTGCATATCGTCATCGTGTGCTTGCTTGTATACAACCATAGAGAGAAATAGATACACATTCATGTATAAAGTTTAGTGCTTTAAATTCTTTATCCAGTTGGTGTTATCCCATGCCATGCTTTGTGCTTTGTGCCTTCACAATTCACTGACATATCAAAGGCACTATGCTTAAATTAAAACCTTTTTATTCCTTCTAGATATGGTCCAATTGTTTAGGTTATACCACAGTCGGCGGTATTACTTTTCAACCAGCTTGTTCTTGTGCAAAGAGGCTTATCATTTCTGCCCTCAAACCTTCTAAGTCTTTATATCTTTTGTGTGATCAGTTCCCGAATCCTTATATGTAACTTGGTAAAAGACAAGTCCAAAAAAAGCACAAAACTCAGTAATAAAAATGGGAAAAGAAAGGGAGGGGGTTTTGGGACTTTAAATGAGGTGAGTACACATGGCTAGAAGATGAGAAGATATAAAAAAAAAACATGTTTTTATTGGTAAAACAAGAAACATGGCAAAATGACATGATACATGCAGCAATGAATAAAATTGTCAATCATATATTACAGACCATATATAGAAACAAACATGTACATATCCTTCCGGTTTAGGGTACAACATTGGATCATACTGGTCTACTAATGTTTTGTTTTTTTATAGATTTGCGTGCACCTGCCCCTGAAGAGTGGTATTATCCACAAAATGCATCAGGCTAATTTGGATGCACTTATTCTCATGCAGATGCCCCTACTCAATACATTATCTTGAGTTCTCCATCTATCATGTAATTTTAAGTGCTTTTACTACATCCAGGATTCGTTCCATACCACACAGTGGTTGGCTGGTTGCTACCGATGTCTGTTTTCTATATAAAGTCTATAATATGTGATTGACAATTTTATTCATTGCTGCATGTATCATGTCATTTTGCCATGTTCCTTGTTTTACCAATAAAAACATGTTTTTGATATCTACTCATCTTCTAGCCATGTGTACTCACCTCATTTAAAGTCCCAAATACCCCTTCTTTCTTTTTGCAGATTTAGGGATGGCGACATGTGACCCATATGTCTCATGTAAAATCCCAAATTCCCCCTTTTTAGTTCTTCTCAGTAATAAAAATGTTTTGCACATAGGTAATATTGTGAGTATGCTCTGATAATGAACAGTATTAATTCCATTGTACCTAAATAATTTGCTTCCTACTGGCAACCGAGAAAAGGTCTTTTCCCATGGAATTTGACTCAAAAAGGTCCCCTGATTCTTTGCTGCAGGGGTTTCTGCAACCTGGATCCATCTAGTTTTTGAGGCCTGGGAGGACCACACACAAACATTCTAGTTTAGGCTTGATGGTTTGCTCGATGGATAGCTGGATATTACTACATAGCTAAGTGAAAAATATCCCAGTTAGGGTGTCTATGGAGTTTGATTAAGCATTTTTCATTAGGGTTTTAATGGGAAGAGGAGGAGCCAGAACTACAGACATGCATTTACATACTGAGTGGCACTAAAACCCGTAAAACCCATAAGATACTGTATAATGTTTCTGTTGCAGCAATTGTTATCAGCCAAGCTAAGCATTCGTGTTTATTTGACATACAAACATTCTAGTTCTGACAGCTAGTCAACAACGAATCTTAATGTGATTGTTAAGCCTCAGTTTTTTTTTTTGTTAAAAACAACAAACATGTTATACTTACCTGCTGTGTATAGAGGTTTTGTACACAGCAGCGCAGATCCTCCTCTTCTCGGGTCCCTCTTCAGCACTCCTGGCCCCTCCCTCCTGATGAGTGCCCCCACAGCAAACAGCTTGCTATACGGGCACCCAAGCCGAGCCGCAGCTCCGTGTGTCCATTCAGACCCTGCCACGCCCCCCTCCTCATTTGCCCACAAACTTTGATTGATGGCAGCTGGAACCAGGAGGGATCAGGAGGGAGCATCCCGGGTAGCCATGTCTCTCGAGCAACATGGCTGGATTGAGATAGGCTCAGGTAAGTATTAGGGGGGCTGCTAAACACATAGAATACATTAGGATAAAAAACCTTCTGCCTTTACAGCCACTTTAAGGTCATTCAACCACCTTTTAGTAGCCGTAGCCAGTTTAAACTGTATGTAAACCCAACCACCAAAATGTTATATAAGTTTTAACATGTTGGTATAATTTTCAATGCTTTAAAATGTGTTGTTTTCATGATTAAAAATATCACCTAATGATGCTTGACAACATCATTCTTGGCAGAAGGTCCTCATTCATATACTTCCTGTTGTAAGTGTAGCAAGGGCCCTGACCCCTGGAGGCTTAATGGTGACCTCCAGACTCAGGGAGAGCAGGTTATGAGGCATGGTGGATGTAATGCAAGGTGGATTAATGGGCAACTAGGCACTTCTTGAATGCAAAGAGATTTATTGTCTCTTGAACAGAACTGTGGGAGAGAGGGTTAGGGCCTGGACACCCTTTAGAGGTTGCAATTGGCAGACTCCAAGATCTCTACAGGTAGACAGACATGCAGGGAAAGGCATCCAGGAAGACTCCACATCTGCACAAGTAGGATCACTGTCTCCTATGGCAACAGTCTTGTAACAGTTTCTAACGCAAGTTGTAATAAATTCCTTTACTTTCTCTACAATCTCCTCTTGTAGATCTTCACTCAACTGAGCTCCCAATCTCTCTCACTAGACTTGCTGATCCACTGCCACTGGATCCCCTGAGCTCTTTCAATCTTCTCACACAGTATCTTCCTCAAGCGTCAAACCCGTGACCCTGCTGGGTGCCTGGCTTGGCGCCTGCTGAAGTTTCCCAATTCTTCGTCCCCGGTTTGTGAGAATACTGCTCTGATACTTCAGCTACTCACAGTGGTCCCCGGCAACAAGGTGGATGGCCCCTTAGTGGCGACAGCTTCCCCTCTACCTCCGACCATGACAGGTTCCCCTGGCCTGCAGAACCGTTACTTCTGCTTGAACTGCAAGCCACAGTCCCAACCCTACGCTGCTCTCTTGCTTCTGGATAGGCCCCTCAGACAACCTAGCAGCCAGATGCCCGTGGGATAGGCCTCAGGTCTCTGGCCTAGCAGCCCAGGGCAGTACAACACACATCCACCCAGACAGCTGTCCAGGTGGCACCGAACCCCGATCACTAGCAGCCTGGGGCAGTACAACACACATCCACCCAGACAGCTGTCCAGGTGGCACCGAACCCCAATCACCTGACTCCACCCAAATAAATAGGCTCTCCTAGCAGGCCAAGGGACTCAAGAAAATCCCTGTGCATTGGCTGAAATACCCCATACACTCCTAATCTGTCCTTGCAATGCCCTTGTCTTAGCTAATGCCACCAGGTACCCGGCCACTTAGCAACAGAAGAGAGAGGTGCAGCAATTCCAGAATTAGGGCGAAGTCAGTTGCCTTGGCCAATTGCTAGGAGGTCAACTATCACTTGGCAAATAAATTTAAGAGCAACCCTGCCTAAAAATCAATGTGCTACATAAGGTAGGAATGCGTTTTCCCTGTCTCCTGTTTGTGCTCTTGCATTGTCACCCTATCACATGGGCATCCAATGGAGACCACTAGTTTAATTTTTCTAAATAAATTCTCTATTTAAGAGAAAACGACAATCCAAAAAATTGGTCAAGGCAATACACACCAGACCTATAGTGTACAATTTACATGAAACTGATGACTGTCATTCCTCTTGGCTCATACATTTTAAGAGGCAGTAAACAAATATATAAAGTATAGTGGGTGAAAAGCAAAAAAAGAAAAGATGTGGGAAAAAGATGGGGAGTAGAAGGAGAAAACTAAAAGGGTGGGGGGAGGGGGTTACTTATTGTATCCCAATCCTCTCTCCAAGTCCAGAGTCTGCTCCACATGGCCAGCTCTAGGGAAGTGCTGGGGTGGGCTGCGCCCCCCCAGATTTCAGTCGTGCCCCTCCAAAAGCCAACCCCCTTCCTCCCGCCTCCACCCGGATTCTGTGGCTGATATTATATCAAAATAGCCAATCTTTCGAGATCTCCAATCACGTCACATCCAGTTATTGTAAACCATCAGTAATTGGAGATTTTGACGACTTGCTGTTTTGACACAATACCGGTAACCGTGTACACGCCGGTACATGATATTATGAGAGGACATTGTTAGTCCGCACCGATACAAACTAACAAAATAGCCACCTCTGAGGCGGTGATAACTTTTTCCTCCTTACCCGTTGTTGTGTCAACAAAGAAAAATCTCCATGTACCGGAGTGTACACGGTTGCCGGTGTTGTGTCAAAACAGCAAGTCATCGAAATCTCCAATTACTGATGGTTTACAGTAACCGGAAGTGACATCTCAATGAATTGGCAATTTTGATAGAACACTGAGAACTCCTGTGAAAACTGTGACACAGCTGGTGTACTAGCACCGGACATCCAGGCACTGCCCCGTTGCTTTTGCCGACACCTGCACAATCTCCCCCCCGCTGCCACACAGATAGATAGATAGATAGATAGATAGATAGATAGATAGATAGATAGATAGATAGATAGATAGATAGATAGATAGATAGATTTGGGGAAGCTTCTTCCTCCTTGGCACTTATGAGTGGGCATGAGCAGGAGCCTGGGAGGAAGAACATATCCCGTCCCGACATTGAACCACGCTGATTACATGGACTGAGGTCTGTGTATGGAGAGGAGAGTGGGGAGTGGCAAGGATGAAGGTTAAGTTTAATGCTTAAATGTTTGCAGTGAACAATATGTATTTAAAGAGAAGGATCACAGTAGAGGGAACAGGAGGATTTATGGTGGCATTAGTACATAAAGGTGGGAAGGGTTGCAATCGGGTGGGGAGGATAGGACCCATGCTTTTAGGGAGGTGGTGTAAGAGAATTTGTGCTAGAAGGAGGGGGTGAAGGCTTTATGCTGTAAGGGGTGGGGGGAATAAGAGGATTTGTGGTGGCATTTGCACTAGAAAGGGTGGGGGTATTTGGGAAGGGGTAGATAGACAACAACTTTAAGGCCCAACATGAGGCTTTAGGCTCCTCTCTAATTTGCAACTCCGCCTGAAGATCCCCACACATATGCTTTATATTGATGCTTTATATTGTTTTATAATTACATTTTCCAAATGTCCTCATGCTGGTCACATGGATTCTTGTGCACTCACATGACAAGCAGACTTCTCTTTGCTGGCGTGGGGTTATTCTCCATGATTCAGAGAACATTAGCGCTTTTCTATGCATAATTACACGGTTGTGTGCAGGGTGCTATGATAACAACCTGCGGTAGTAAACAGTTGGTGAAAAAAAAAATTTCCTTTAAGGCTATGTCATAATGTGTTAGTATGCATTGCATACCAGAACATTATGAGAAATGTACCTTAAAACGAAGCCCTCCAGCGCCGCGCTGTCACTGCTGAGAGGGCTTCCACCTTCCCCCGGTCTTCCTTCTGGGTTCATGGCCTCCAGGTACATGAGTGGCCGGGGGCACAATGATGTCACATGCACATACGCACGGAAGCCACCGTTCATGGCATGGGCTCTGAAGGTCCAGCACTGTATGCCAGACCTTCAGAGTGCATGCACCAGTGATGTCACCAGCTGCCTGCACTCTGAATATCTCCTAAACTGTGCACGTTTAGGAGATGTTCACAGTACTTACAGGTAATCCTTATTATAGGCTTACCTGTAGGTATAAGTGGTGTAACAGAGTTTACTACCACTTTAAATGACATGGGGCATAGTTTAAACTAGTATCATTACATCTAGTTCCAGAAAAGTTTACTGCAGGGACAACGCCAAACAAATGATTTTATATTTTCTGTTCATTGAACGGACTTCATTTTCATGTACCGTGAAGCGACAAATACTTGGCATTCTTTCTTAATGCGAAAATGTATTAGACAAATTAAATTCCCTTTGCTTTTGTCTAACTTATGTAAGAACAAGGACACCTCACAATTTTAAATTGCCCTCATTTTAAGCTCATGTATAAGTTCAGGTCTTGATAAGTTTGCTACCATTATGCAATCAATTCCATTTTACTAATAGATCTCGTAAGTACAGCAATTTAGATGTTGTGAACGGTAGATTGGCTTGTAAAGGAATTTAAGCATTTTCTAATTACCTTGTAATTTGTGAAGCGTCTGCAAACACGTTTATTATTGTTCACCCAATATTTAATGACAGAGGTATTCTTTGTAAACAGCACAGAAGTACTGCATTGCAGGTAGACGTTTAGATAGCTGAGCAGTGAGGTTGCATGCAAGTGGATAAGTCCGTTTTTCTATACAGTATATTGGGATTGCATCACTCTGGGGTGCCAGAAAAACAATATAAAACTATTTTATACAGCCACAAAAGAATCACTCCTAAAACAAGTTGCTGCAAAGCAATCTAAAAATAGAATAAAAATAAGTATACAACTACAAAAAAGAAGTTCCCAATGCAATGGTTCTGCCTCAATACATGTAGGCTTGTTGGTTTACCTACATTTTTGACTGACTAATCCTTTTTTATTCCTGGGGTTTGCATTTACTTTTAACCCAGCCAATACATGCACAGTCTCTCCTTGGCTCAGCTTTGATATTCTTTTACTTTCTACAGAAGCCTTTCCCAACTAGGGTTCCCCTAGAGCAGGGATATGCAATTAGCGGACCTCCAGCTGTTGCAGAACTACAAGTCCCATGAGGCATAGCAAGACTCTGACAGCCACAAGCATGATACCCAGAGACCAAGGCTTGTTGGGACTTGTAGTTTTACAACAGCTGGATGTCCGCTAATTGCATATCCCTGCCCTAGAGGATGCTAGGGGTTCTTTAAAGGGGAACTTCACCCAAAAGGTGAAGTTACACTTTTTCACCCCCCCCCCTTTATCAGATACACGCTTCCACTTTGCTCGCAGCCTGCTGGGACACTTCACAGGTCCCAGAAGGCTGTGGGATCATTCACGAAGCTCAGCGCAGCTCGCACATCTGCAGAGGGTGTAGCCAGCCATAAATCCACAAGAAGTCACAGTCAGGTTCCCTTAGTAAACATGCCGGTGCTGGGGACCCAAGGCCCAGGTGAGGACGGTGCTGAATCCTTTTATTAAAAGTCAGCAGCTACAGTATTTGTAGCTGCTGACTTTAAATTTTTCTCATACAGCCCGAACATTCTCTTTAAACAGTGAGCAATTGGGAACTGATCCCCCACCTACACTTACCACCAATGGAATAGGGCAAAATTCCACTGACCGCTATTGCAAGAGATTGTGTCCACACTGATGTTAGCGTACGCCACAATTTTTACTATCTGTCTTTTTTTTAATTCATTTAAACAAAGTTTATTACTGAAAATTGTTTTGACCTATGCAGCAGGTGGATGTTAAAAAGAAAAACTATCTGCCCTAATTGGCAATTACTCTAGGTATGTCAAATTCTTTAATACCACTTATTTACCACTTTGTACAATTTATAGATGATCATGCTATTGTACCCTGAGCTAGAATTATAATTTTTTGGCAGGGATTCCCTGAGACCTTAAAATTATTTTGAGGTCTGCTCAAGGGTAAAAAAGTTGAAAATGGCTGCTCTACGTGTTTACTATTGCACATTATTTCACCCATAGGTTGGTAATTGTTTGTTTATTAATGTTGGTATTGCTTTGCCTCAGGAATGGATAAAAGTGGAAAATTCTTTCCTTTCATTACAGAGGTAGGTTACAATTTACTGTGAGTAAATTACTCACAGTGATTTACAAGTGTTTATATGGGCTAGGGTGTTTTTTGCATAAATAAACTTTTTGATAAGTGCTGTTCTGCGACTTGTTTTTTTTATGTGGCTATATAAATCACTTTTTCTAGATATGAAAATATAAAAAAGGTAAGATTGAAGTTTAAGTAAACCCTACATCTATGTTTCACTATGTAGCTGAATACAGTTAATGTAGTTGAATACAGTTTTCTTAACCACTTGCGGCCCACCCCATGATACACTGCGGCATGGCGGCTGCTCTGCACTGGATCACGTCCATGTACGTGATCCAGCATTTCCATGTAGGTTTAATTCGGTACAGCTGTCATTCGGTACAGCACAGATCGGTCATCACCATAAATCATTGCCTGGGACCTGCTGATTGGCTTAGCTAATCACAACACAGAGCCCAGTGTTTACTAACAACACAGGGCTCTGTTACACGGAGTAGCTATGTTGCTGTTTTTTCTCCCTACAACCACATCTCTTAGTAAAAGCAGCACACATTACACACGTTTTTAGGCGCACATTTAACCCTTTGATTGCCCTTATATGTTAGCCCCTTCCCAGCCATGTCATTAGTACAGTGACAATATATAGTATTTGTACTGTATTAGTGTTGCTGGGGATTTCAATGTCAGTTAGTCAGTTCCCACCCAGTGTCAGTTGGTGTCAGTTTTTCCGCCACACTATCACAGTCCCCCTATAAGTCACTGATCATCATCATTACTAGTATAACTTTCACGCAAACCAATCAATACACACTTATTGGGATTCTTTTTTACCAAAGACATGTAGCAGAATACATTTCGACCTACATTTTTGAAGAAATTTTATTTTTTTAGATTTTTTTTATTGGATATGTTTTATAGCAGAAAGTAAAAAAAAATTTTTTTCAATATAATACTACTACTACTACTACTACTAATAAAAACAGTGGTGATCAAATACCATTTTTTAAAATTTGTGTGAAAAAACTGATATAAATTTAATTTGGGTACAGTGTCGCTTTACCGCGCAATTGCCAGTTAAAGTAGTGCAGTGCCGAATAGCAAAAAACGCCCTGGTCATGAACAAGATAAAACCTTCAAGAGCTTAAGTGGTTAAGTAAATGACACCTGCAGATCCTGCCAGTTCACTACCTGCTGCAAGTTGACTATGGTAAGTCAATGCCTCACAATTGGTAGCAGTCTTGTCTGTCTGCTGTGGGCACCCCTTCAGTTGGCCGGTGGGATGCCTATAAGGTCTATACCAGCCTTCTATAGGTGTGATAATGCTGAGGAGCATGGGAATTGTAGTCCCTTAGTATGTAGTGTCATAGTAACATGCTGTGTCTTCTCCCCACTCACCCACATTTCCAGGCATTTGATGCAGAATTGCTGCCTTAGAATATTTTAAAAAATAGTACTTTTTTTAAAGAGTTCTGCCTCCCACAAAAAAAAAAAAAAAGTCAGCAGCTACAAATACTGTAGCTGATGACTTTTACTATTAGGGCACTTACTTGTCCAGGCATACAAGGGTGTCCTCACCAGAGCTGATTCTTGAATCGGCTCTCGGGTGCTGCCGCCGCCATCTTGGCTAAAGAGAAACTGCCTTACGGCTTCACAGCTGGTTTCCTACTGCGCATGCGTGAATCACGCTGCGCTTTGCCAATGTGCCAGCTGCGGGAGGGAGAAGGGGGGCCGAACTTCCGGCTCACTCCCCCCACCCCCAAAAAGGTGCCAGCAGAAGGGGGGGGGAGGCAAACAAACAGAACTTCCCCTTTGGGTGTGGCTCCGCTTTTAAATGACAAGTTTAGTGAAATATCTACCATTTAGTTTTATTAGGCTGCTGCAATACGTTTCATTGTAAAAGGCAAAGTTTACACATACTTTAAGCTCCACTATTAACCAACCAGACTATACCCTTTTGTAAACAACTATGCTCAAATCTGGATCAAGCAAGGCCTCATTACTAATACTGATGACAAAAATATTCATCAATCAATGTCATACATTCGCAAATAATGTACAAAAGGAAGGGAGTATCAGCATGTCTACAATGTATCAAATTACTTTTTATTGGTTGTATAACTATGAATGTATCTGCATAGGTGTTATACTTTTAAACTTTTTAGAGCAGTGAAAGGAAACTTGTTCCAACAGAATGTTGAGACCTGGAATTCTAATTGCCTAGCTTTTGTGCTGATCCAATGACTGTATTACTTTCTGAGTCACTAGTCTGGAACAAGTATGCAGATCAGGAGTTCTGACTTCATTCTGACTTTCTAATCTTCATTTGTGTTTCAGGTCAGTGCCTTGGAATATACTTAAGCCAAAGACAGTCAGGCAACTAGTGATTTTAGAAGGAGGTCAGCGGTGGTAGTCCCTGTATTTCTCAATATAGGTTTTTATTAATATGCACATACATGTGCTATTCTTATTGCAAGGTACTCCCATTCTCAATTCAGTTTACTACGTTGTACTTGGAAAAAATAATTTTAATGTGAGTTTTTTTTTTAATTGCTCTGAAATGATCTTTTGTTTTACTGTTTACAAAAAACATTTACTATATTGCACAATTATCCTCACTATCACAACTATAACCTTGGTCTCATAAGAACATTTTAATGTGATTGTTCTGCTATTCCTTTTTCTTGTTCTTTTGTCCCGGGAGATAAATACTGAAGTTAAAGCTTTACTTATGTCATCTTACAAACTCATTTTTCTCCAGCAACACAGTTCAGTGATGAACATAAAACAAATCTAAAACCAACATTTTTTTTTTTATAGTTTTGGATAGAACAGGGAATGGCTTAAAGGGTAACTCCACCTTTGTGGGAGAAAAAAAATAGCAAATAAAGAAAAATAATATAGCGTATACAATTGCTACACAAGCCATATTGTAATTGAATGTTATTTAAAATTTACTTTTCCTTTTCATTCTGCAGCTCTGTAATTTTATGAAAATGCAATGCAATATGGCTACCTGGAGGTGTTCTGCACACAGAATGTGTACAGAACGCCCCCCAGAAACATAATTTCCTGCTTGTGTGATTGGCTCACCAATTTCCCTACAAGTCTACACTAAGATACAAGTCAGATTTCAGGCATCCCTTGGAACAAAAAGGTTGTTTTTGGTGAGATACTCTCAATAGGAAAAAGTTGCACAACTGATAATTGTAAAGTCGCAGGCGCACAACTGATAATTATGAAATCACTCCCATTAGACTCACTCAGCACAGAGGAACAAACAGGGATTTCTTCAGAATAACAAAAAGTAGGATTCTGCAACAAAGTTTGTTAAAATCCTTGTAATGTACATAGGTCACCCAGAGGGGAATGTTTTTTCTCAACAAAAGTGGAGTTAAGCTTTAAGTCCCTGTCAGGTATTTTTGTATTCTGTATGTATCCTACTGGGGAGATTTATCGTAATTTTTTGTCTTGAAGACAGAACAAGAAGTGAAAGAAAAACTCTGCAAAGTGTGTCGACCAGTACAGTTGCCTGTATTGGAACATTTTTCTTTTTTTTGTGTGTTGTGGTGACAAATGTAAAATTTTGGAAATCTTGTCACTTTTTGCTATTGTAGCAACAATAAAAATTAGACTTTGTTTCTAACCCTTCCCCACTTTATCCAAAAGAGAAAGAAACAAGAAAATAATAAAAAAAACAAAAATAAAAGCTACACACTGGTTATTTGTTTGGGAGAAAGTTAGTAGTATTCTGCTTAACCACTTCAATACCCGTCCATTGTCATGTGACATCCTCAGATGGGATCTCATAAAACAAAAAATAGAATATAATGAGGCTTGTTTTGATCATGTAAATGGATTCGGTACCGTCACACTATGATTGCCTTCCAACCCCCATATCCTGTATAACAAGTTGTCCCAAACAGATGGGGACCAAAAAAAGAGAAAAGCGGGGCTCACGGGAAGGTACACTAGAGGTATGGTGAATATAAATGCGAATTTTATTGGTACAAAATCAATGTACATGGAGATATGTGCAGAAACATGATCAGAAAAAGGTATCGTTTACTGCCCTCATAAAATTGATCAAAAAGCTATTTTTGGTCAAATATATTACATATACAGACTAGGGAAACATTCAACATGTATACATATAAATGACAAGACAAATGCGTCCGGACGTCTTGGCTATTGATGTCTGCCCAAGACACCTATGTAAGTGTGCAGCAATTGCTGAATACGGTGTATAGTGCAGACATCAATTCCCCCGGGGGGAGGGGCGGCAATGAGGGGGGGGGGGGGAAGGGACGGGTGGAGGAAAAATGAAAGGGAAGGGAGGGGGGGGGGGGGGAAAGGGAGTGGAAGGGGAAGGGAAAAAGGGGGGGGGGGAAGCGGGGGGGAGGAGAGAAATGGGGGGATGGGAACCCTAGGGAGATGGTCTGTCGTGGGGTAGGGTGCTGGTATGGGGTCCGTGGTCAACTGAGCGGCTAGTCCTGAATGGGACTGAGATGTAGATCATATGTCTATGTAGAGCCGTGGAGTCACTGTTCCCAGGTTTCGGAGTATGAGGTAAGCATATATGCAGCTCTTAGGTGGGTAAATTCGGTGCAATTGCACTGTAGTGAAATCGTGTGGTAGCAGGTGTATGTAAAGAAACAACAGAGGTAGCCTGGTACGTTACCAATCCCGGGTCCCGTGCGAGGCTGCTTGGGTACTTCCGGGTGGCTGTAGCTCCGATGTTGTAGATAGACTTTCCTGTTACCTTATATACCTCCGTATCCCGATCTAGGGGTATTCCGTGCTTCACGGTATTTTCCTGATATGCCGCTGTTGAAATGCTGGAGACCGTCCGTACAGGTGCACCTGTTGCCCTCCGTACAGCTGTTCCGGGCTTGGGAACGAGATACTCCCTTGGTGTATGTGCCGGCTAGCCCCGGCGGGGGATGACAGCGGGCGTGACGTCCGGACGCGGTGACGTCGACGCGTTTCACAGGACAAATGTGCGTAGCTTCATCTGGACGCTGCTCTGTAATTTTATGAAAATGCAATGCAATATGGCTACCTGGAGGTGTTCTGCACACAGAATGTGTACAGAACGCCCCCCAGAAACATAATTTCCTGCTTGTGTGATTGGCTCACCAATTTCCCTACAAGTCTACACTAAGATACAAGTCAGATTTCAGGCATCCCTTGGAACAAAAAGGTTGTTTTTGGTGAGATACTCTCAATAGGAAAAAGTTGCACAACTGATAATTGTAAAGTCGCAGGCGCACAACTGATAATTATGAAATCACTCCCATTAGACTCACTCAGCACAGAGGAACAAACAGGGATTTCTTCAGAATAACAAAAAGTAGGATTCTGCAACAAAGTTTGTTAAAATCCTTGTAATGTACATAGGTCACCCAGAGGGGAATGTTTTTTCTCAACAAAAGTGGAGTTAAGCTTTAAGTCCCTGTCAGGTATTTTTGTATTCTGTATGTATCCTACTGGGGAGATTTATCGTAATTTTTTGTCTTGAAGACAGAACAAGAAGTGAAAGAAAAACTCTGCAAAGTGTGTCGACCAGTACAGTTGCCTGTATTGGAACATTTTTCTTTTTTTTGTGTGTTGTGGTGACAAATGTAAAATTTTGGAAATCTTGTCACTTTTTGCTATTGTAGCAACAATAAAAATTAGACTTTGTTTCTAACCCTTCCCCACTTTATCCAAAAGAGAAAGAAACAAGAAAATAATAAAAAAAACAAAAATAAAAGCTACACACTGGTTATTTGTTTGGGAGAAAGTTAGTAGTATTCTGCTTAACCACTTCAATACCCGTCCATTGTCATGTGACATCCTCAGATGGGATCTCCCATCCTGGGCGGTGTCATATGACATTCTCGGCTTCCCGGCGGTATAGAGGGCGATGTGTGGCCGCAATGTCTGCCAGGCACCCGCAATCGCTTATGACAAAGCAGGAACGTGGATCTGTGTGTAAACACACAGATCCACGTCCTGTCAAGGGAGAGGAGACAAATCGTGTGTTCCTAGTATATAGGAACACCGATCGGTCTCCTCCCCTAGTCAGTCCCATCCCCCCACAGTTAGAATCACTCCCTAGGTAACACATTTAACCCTTTGATCGCCCTCTAGTGTTAACTCCTTCCCTGCCAGTGACATTTATACAGTAATCAGTGCATATTTATAGCACTGATCACTGTATAAATGTCAATGGTCCCAAAATATTGTCAAAAGTGTCCAATCTGTCCGCCGCAATGTCACAGTCACGATAAAATTCACAGATCACCGCCATTACTAGTAAAAAAATAATAATAATAAAAATGCCATAAATCAATAACCTATTTTGTAGGCGCTATAACTGTTGCGCAAACCAATCAATATATGCTTATTGCAATTTTTTTACCAAAAATATGTAGAAGAATGTACAGTCAGGTCCATAAATATTGGGACATCGATACAATTCTAATCTTTTTGGCCCTATACACCACCACAATGGATTTGAAATTAAACAAACAAGATGTGCTTTAACTGCAGACTTTCAGCTTTAATTTGAGGACATTTACATCCAAATCAGGTGAACGGTGTAGGAATTACAACAGTTTGTATATGTGCCTCCCACTTTTGGCCTTCCTGTTTTTGAGGCTCACTAATGGTTTATATCTTGTGGTGAACCCTCTGTATTCACTCTGGTGAAGTCTTCTCTTGATTGTTGACTTTGACACACATACACCTACCTCCTGGAGAGTGTTCTTGATCTGACCAACTGTTGTAAAGGGTGTTTTCTTCACCAGGGAAAGAATTCTTCGGTCATCCACCACAGTTGTTTTCCATAATCTTCCGGGTATTTTGGTGTTGCTGAGCTTACCGGTGCGTTCTTTCTTTTTAAAGATCTTCCAAACAGTTGATTTGGCCACACCTAATGTTTTTGCTATCTCTCTGATGGGTTTGTTTTGTTTTTTCAGCCTAATGATGGCTTGCTTCCCTGATAGAGACAGCTCTTTGTATCTCATATTGAGAGTTGACAACAACAGATTACAAATGCAAATATCACACTTGAAATGAACTCTGGACCTTTTACCTGCCCCTTGTAAATGGGATAATGAGGGAATAACACACACCTGGCCATGGAACAGGTGAGCAGCCAATTGTCCCATTACTTTTGGTCCCTTAAAAAGTGGGAGGCACATATACAAACTGTTGTAATTCCTACACCGTTCACCTGATTTGGATGTAAATACCCTCAAATTAAAGCTGAAAGTCTGCAGTTAAAGCACATCTTGTTCGTTTCATTTCAAATCCATTGTGGTGCTGTATAGAGCCAAAAAGATTAGAATTGTGTCGATGTCCCAGTATTTATGGACCTGACTGTATGTTGACCTAAATTGAGGAAAAGGGAAAAAAAATGTTTATTTTTTTTTAAATTGGGATTCCTTGTTATAGCAAAAAGTAAAAAATATTGTGTTTTTTTTCAAAGTTATTGCTTTTTTTTTGTTTATAGCGCCCCCCCCCCCAAAAAAATAAATAAAAATAAAGCAGAGATGATCAAATACCACCCAAAAAAAAAGCTCTATTTGTGGGGAAAAGGAAAAAAAATGATAAAAAATTCATTTGGTTACACAGTTGCATGACCGCGCAATTGTCATTCAAAATGTTACATCGCTGAAAGCTGAAAACTGGCTTGAGCAGGAAGGGGGTGAAAATGCCCGGTATTGAAGTGGGTAAAAAAAAATAGAATTTTGTGTTGAAGTTCAGATGGCCAGAAGACTAGACAGGATGCCAAGGAGAAAACGTAAGCACTCATATATACAATTTCGAGATTTGTGAACCACACGGACCTGTGGTTCACAGAGTCAAACGGGAGAAGGGGAGGCTGGTCGGACATACTGGGCTTTGTTGTTTTACAGAGACAATTACTGATGTCAGTGGAGCATAGTGGGACTTGTTATTCTACAGAGTGCAAAGTGATAGTAATGAGACCCACTGAGACTTGCAGCTCTATGTGGCAACAATGCTGCCATTTAGTCCTACAGACAAGTACAGACCACACATGTGCATACTGTAACTTGCTTTTGTAAGAGAGAGGACCTAGGGGCATAAAATAATTCTACAGACTCAGGTGAAATGACAGTGAGGCCTGCTGACACTTGTAGTTCTGCAGAGACAGAAGCCATGCAAGTGAAAGACTGCCTAACCTTGTAGTTCTACAGAAGCAAAATAGATGCTGGTTAGCCCCGCTGAGACTTGTATTATTACAGACATAAGACAGCTGCATGCTAGGATTTACAATTGTAAAGAGTAAAAGAAAGGTACCAATAATGCAGACTGGGAGAATTCATTTTACAGAAATGTCAAAACACTCATTTGGCAAATGTTGTTGTGTATAACTGCTATTTTGTCTCCTTACAAACCCTACCATGAGCAAAAAAATGTAAAGGAAAACATAACTCACGATACCTTATCTTCAGCTATGCTATCCTCTGTAAACATATGTGGACATATTTACCAAAGCAGGAGGAACAGTTCACTTAGCAAAGTGAATATTCACTTTAAAAACAGAATATTTATTTAAATTAATATGCAAACAACAATACAAAGAGATGGCGGGATTTTTGAGGCACATACACAGTAATATCATATAAAATTACAAATATTTTATTATATAGTTATATAGTTTATTATATAGTTCAATTAAAATCACATTACAAAACATTCTAAAATCACAACATACATAAATAGAGACCCCCAATTACCTTTTTCTTTCATCTGTCACATAATGAACATGTTGATCATTTAGCAGGTAAAACTGCCTATACCTTTCCTAAAGCTTGCCAACAGATGGTTTATTTAGACCTTGTGTAGCTCTATGCTACACAAATATATGTTCCTTGGATAGTTTTCCACTTTTTCAGGAGCTGATAATGGGGAAAGAATAAGGAGCTGCTCTACAAATATTAAAAACATGCAGGGCTTTTTTTCAGCGGGAACGCGGGGGAACGTAGTTCCGGCACCTCCTGGACTGACTGTATGTAATGGTAAGGGGTGCTGGATAGGGTATTGATGCTCACTGCTGGGGCATCTATTCTAGCTGGAGGGGATATATTTTTGCAGGACGGGTCTATTGTTGCTAAGGAGGTCTATTGTTGCTGGTGGGGGACCTATTGTTGCTGGGGGTAGGTCTTATGATGCTAGGGGGTCAGTTGTTGCTGAAAGAGATCTACTGTTGGGGGGAGGGGTCTATTGTTGATGGCTGCCGGAGAGTCTATTAATGCTGGCTGTGCGGAGATCTGTTGATGCTCCCGGGAGTCTATTGTTGCTGGGGGGAATTTGTTGTGGGTTGCTCCATTGCTGTTAGGGTGATCTATTGTTGCTGGCTGCAGGGGATCTATTTTACTGCTTTTCTTGATATCATTACCAAATTCCATACAAATTAATTAGCAACACAAAATGATACTTGGTTCTGTATTGTCTAAAAGGGGCGGTACTGGAAGGTGGGTAGGGGATGGAAATAAGGGATGGTGCTCGGAGGTGGGTAGGGACAAAGAAAAGGGGTGACTCGCAAAGGGAGAGTTACTGCACCTATTGTCTGAGAATAAAAGCCCTGAAAACATATATCAGATCATTAATTACAATGATGAAAACAATAACACATATATTTAGGGTCCTCAGGCACTAACTTAAGATACCTGAAATCCTTCAGGTGGAAAACAATCAACCAGCCTGAATGCTCACAATGGGGGACCGAGCGTATAAACCTCCAAGAGTCAGGGACAGCCCCCTGGATGACACCACGGGTAGGTATATTTGTTGACTAATTGTTTCATGCATTGACATAGATCAACTACAAAAGAAAATTGTAGTAGTAAGGGGAATACAAAGAGACAGATAGTCAAATGGCCATAGACAGCTAATTTGCCTTTAATTTAAACACTATTTGTCACCAAACACAACCTAAATCTTATGAATACATCATCTACTGGTCAATTGCTAATTGAAGTGATACATAACTTCTGGGTGCTGATATCCTTTGCTATATTAAAGTAGAACTTAAGCCAAAAAATTAAGTCCTGCTAGCTCACTTTATGCTGGCCCCAGGTATAGCTATGTAGAACATTAAAAATAAGTGTCTCTACTGTTTAAAATCCAGTAATACATGGTCTCACCCTGCTCTGCATATGCTCAGTTGCTCTCTATTTGTAGACACTATGTCAAATTTGTAGAGGCCGATCTGCAGGCAGCCTAAAGATTTACTGCTGCTCATGGGCTCTGGGCTTCAGCAAAATGGCAGCCTCCAGTAAGAAGAAACGGGAACAATGCTGGAGGCAATTTACAGCACACCATTCGCACGCCAATTTTTTTTTATAGTATAAACTATACATATATTTTGCTATTAAATGACATTTCTAATCATATGAAGTTAATAGCAAGAGTTCCCCTTTACATCAGAGTCCACAGAGTTCCACTTTTACATCTGAACTCGCAGAGTTCCCTTTCACTTTAAGGGGGGACTCTGCAGACTCTAATGTTAGAGAGAACTCTGGGGCCTCTAACACAAGGGATGCTCTGGGAACTCTGATTTAAGGGGGAACACTGAGAACACTGATGTACGGAGAAGACTCTGATGTAGGGGGGAACACTGTGGCCTCTGGTGTAAAGGGGAACTCTGATGTAAGGGGTGCTCTGAGAACCCTGATTTACCATAGTGTACTCACTCAGAGGCATGAGAGAGAAGGGGGAGACATCAGTCACAGACAGGGATGAATGGTGAGCTCACTCACCCCTTGGCAGTCAGCACCTCTCATCCAGATGTATCTGAGGCTGGTGGATTCGAATTTCCGACACAGTGCCAGGGATTGGAGTGTGGGCAGACACAGAGGGGTAGGGGTGGGGGGGGGAGAGGTGCAGATCGCGCCCTCTCTCCTCTCCTCTCCCGTCTGTGTGTGTGTTGGAGGGGGGTTGTTAGTGCTGGCTTTGGCCAGTGTGAAGGGGAGTGTAACAGACACTCTCAGCTTAGACAACTGCAACAAGCAACCCTGCTGGGAAGCCATAGTCCAGTATAAATAATGTGTCCAGGTTTCAGGCAGTCTGAAACCCGGACGCATGATTCCAAACCCGAACCGTCGGGGTGAATCCTGGACAGGTGGCAACCCTAACTACAGAGTCACAAACACCTGTGATTATATCTCTCAGGATGCCTTGAGAAAGCAACTCCTCCTCCTGGTGTTCCTGGACAAGACAGACTTCCTCCCGAAGTCTCACTATGTAGACCCCACTGCAGAGTCACATGACACCTAATGACGCTGACACTAATCACAGCTCCCTGTGATCAGGAGCGGTGATCAGTGTTGTGTCACATACAGCCCCTCCCCCCCACAGTTAGAATCACTCCCTAGGACACACTTAACCCCTACAGCGCCACCTAGTGGTTAACCCCTTCACTGCCAGTCACATTTACACAGCAATCAATGCATTTTTAATTGCACTGATCTCTGGATAAATGTGAATGGTCCCAAAATCGCGCCAAAAGTGTCCAATCTGTCCACCATAATGTCGCAGTCACTATAAAAATCGCTGATCTCCACTATTACTAGTAAAAAAAAAAAATTATTAACCTCCCTGGCGGTATGATTATTTCATATTTTTGCGTCTCAAAGAGGTACAATTATTTTGCATAGAAATTTGGCATTTTATATTGTAGGCCTGTTATTCTTAGCAATAACACACTTAAATCTGTTCACCAAGAGTCTAGTAGATATCCCGGGTATGATGAAGTTTGAAACACAAAATTATAAATTATAATATAATAAATAAATATAAATAATTATAAAAAATAATAATATAATAATAATAAAATAAATTTCCCCACGATTCACTATCGCTCAATTCTGCAAGTGATTCTAATTTACTATCGCTGTTTTCTAGCTGGTCTAAAACCACTTTTGACGTAAAGGGACACTTTTTGGTTGCTATGGACAATCTCCAGTTTCCAGGCAGAAAGAACAGCATATATAATATAAAACTGCATGCAGGGCATTGGACAAACCACTAGGGACAAAAGGGAAGTGAAATGATTTCATACAGTAATGTAATCTGTAAGATTACAGTGTACTGTATGTGTTATGAATTTTCACTTTTTTGAATTTGCCGCCAGGCTCCGCCCCCGTGCCGCTCGCAGGGAAAGGAACCCGGCACACAGAGGCTTCGGGCGCAGGACACCGCGGGGGGACATCACAGGATCCCGGGGACAAGGTAAGTAACCTGTACCAGGAGCCTGAAATGTAATCCCGAGTGTGGCTCGGGGTTACTGCTAATGGTGCTGAAATTTAACCCCGAGCCACACTCGGGATAACCACCATGGAGGCTACTAAAAATGCCATAAAACTATCCCCTATTTTGTAGACGCTATAACTTTTGCGCAAATCAATCAATAAACGCTTATTGCGATTTTTTTACCAAAAATATGTAGAAGAATATGTATCGGCCTAAACTGAGGAAAAAAATATTTTTTTATATATTTTTTGGGGATATTTATTATAGCAAAAAGTAAAAATATAGCTTTTTTTTACAAAATTCTCGCTCTTTTTTTGTTTATAGCACAAAAAATAAAAACCACAGAGGTGATCAAATACCACCAAAAGAAAGCTCTATTTGTGGGAAAAAAAGGATGTCAATTTTGTTTGGGAGCCGTGTGCAATTGTCAGTTAAAGCGACGCAGTGCCGAATCGCAAAAAGTGCTCTGGTCTTTGGCCCGGGGCTTAAGTGGTTAAAACTGAAACTTAGGGATAAAATACTCACATACAGATGTGAAAAAAACATGCATATTATTAATCATGATGTGAACGGAGAAAACGTCCTGAATGGTGACACCTCACACCTCACACCTGTGCCCACTGTCACAGGTAAGGGGGATCGGGGTGGTTGAGAAGAGGCAGGAGCTGGAGCATGTTCCATCCTAAAAATAGTTGGAAACTTGCACTCATCACCTACTGGATACAAATAAATATTTACAAGCAATACTCATAGAAAATAAAAATACATTTTTCAAATATTCCCTTTTCTTCTGAACATAAAACATTAATAAAAAATATATTGAAAAACATATTACATTCAAGTAGATTTCCCTTGACAAATGTGTGCAGGGATTGGTCATTATTAGAACATGTGCTTATAACAGTGTACAGCTGACACAGTTTTCTGAGATTAGAAATATGGGCACTGCATAACTATCATTTCTATATGAAGATACAGAAAAGCAGCCGGGGGAAATTAGTAGTGGAGTGGATATGGTTGTTGGTGAGTCTGCACATTCAACCAAGTGGGGAGTGATGGTGTTTGGAGGCACAATAGCCTCACTGGGGTTTTGGCAAATACTGTAGTTCTGAGGGAAGCTGAAAACAAGAACATTCCTTGTTGCTCAACCAGCTCTCGACTGTTATGTCTACAGTGCAGATTTAAAAAAAATAAGGATTTTGTTTGGTTGTTAAGCCAGTAATAAGAAGTATTTGCTAGTTTTACTCATCATGACCTTTGACATGTTTGTGAATTTTAACATAAGCCTTAGGGCCCAAACTAGTATGTAAAAAATGGATGGATTGTGGGAAAGTCAACAGGGCAAACACATGCCTTTATTAAGTAAACATATACAGTACGGGTAGGATATTATAGCAGTGGGACTTTTAAGGTGCCAAAAATCATAACACAAAAATATATACATACAATTAATATTTTTATAGGTACAGCAATTCATGATCTAAAACAGTAATTCTCAACCAGGGTTCCTGGGTTCCTCCAGAGGTTGCTAGGGGTTCCTTCAGCATTAGGCAATTTATGCCTCTCAGATAAATTCCCACTGACACCATTGATCTTTTTAGCTATCTGTAAGGAGGTAATTCTTCCCAATGACCACAAATGTAAGGACCATTCCTCTCACTGACCATCACACTAATGTATCATGAGTTGTAGATTCCTAATTTTTAGCAGGGATTCCTCGAGACCGGAGAACTATTTCAAGGGTTCGTCTGTGTTGAAAAGGTTGAGAAAGGCTGATCTAAAAGATACATATGTGTCTAAAAACAAGTGTAAATATTCACATATGTCAGCATACTCAAGATACATTAACATATTTTATTCTCCAGTGTTTGCATTCTCTGTTTAACCAAAAGGCTTCATCAGAAAGGAAAACACTATTTCAGAGCATGTGCCCACTCAGGGTAGACCATCCAGAACACCTGCCCTTCCCGCAAGCAGGGTCCCCCAGTACCAAGACCGGCAAAAAGTGAGCCGTAGGAGGAGAAAGGAGTTTGCTTACAATAGAAAAAAAAACAATACGTATGCATAAACATAAGAGGGTGCCCCAGCATCACTGCCATATGATATTTAGGGCTGAGATGTTTGTCCAAGACAAAATTAAGTTATGAGGTATTGGGAGTCCTCAGTCTGAGGCCGGAGACCCATTGCTATAATATCCTACCTGTAAAAGCCTTAGGGCTCAGGCACATGGGTGCAACATTTGCAACTTATATAGGCTTATGGCATTTTTTTATGCCTCTGAATGAAGCTATGATAGCCAATGTGCCCATGCACATTCTGATGTTTAGATCTGTAGTTTAGAGTGGCATTCAGGGGTGTAAAATTGCCCAAATCCAGTGTTTTTTCATTTATTTTATGCTGCAGGCATGTAAATTTGTGTGCTAATATTTACATGCGTACAGTGTACACTGCAAAGGCACTCTATTTTAGCTACCTGCCTCCAAGCCACAAAAGAAACTAGGTGGCAGCTTGAGCTGTCTAGTGTCTTTTGTTGATAGGAAGGAGGCAGCTGGTCGGGTCCGACATATGCTGTAAATAATAGTGTGTAATCAGTGGGTGTTGCCCCTGCTCGTTGCACACAATTGATGTTTACATATCAGCCCTGAATAAATGAGTGAGTCATGTGGCAGCTGTGCATGTGTCCTGGTCTTCAGTTCTTCATATTATCATGAATAATTAAAGGACGTTTTTTTCTTCCCTGAATAACTCATTCAGGGCTAACATAAATCCACTGTTACTCATTGCTAGTATGCCCTTGGCTGAAGCTGTCCAGCTTCCTTCCTGGGTGCTGTTACTCCTACAGCCCCCCTTATACTTACCTGAGCCCTATCTCGATCCAGCGATGTACATTAAAGCAGCACCTCTCCCGAGTCTTTCTCACCTAATTGGCTCCTGCTGTTGGCAATCACAGCCAGTGAGCCAATGGGGAGAGAGCAGGGGGCGGAGCTAAGCTGTGTTCCATGTGTGAATGGACAATGTCCATTCACAGGAGCGTGGCTCGGGAGCGAGCCTGCCCGAGTGCCCCCATAGCAAGAGGCTTGTTATTGGGGGAAATCAGCAGGGAGGAAGAGACAGTTTGGGCGACGGCATACCCAAAAAGAGAATCGGGGCTGCTCTGTGCAAAACCAGAGAAGGTAAGTATAACATGTTTGTTTTTTTGTTTTTTTCACAATCTTTACAATCACTTTAATATCACTCTATACTTTGGAGTTGATTTTTTTTAGTTTTCTAAAGGCAAATAGTCTGTGCACATTGCAAAGTGCAGTTGCACTCTGCGAGTGCAGTTGCTCCAGGGCTTAGTAAATGAGGTAAAGTTTCACCTTGCAAAGATTACCCATTCATGTGCAAGGGAAATTGAAAAAACAGCATTTTTGCTTGCACATGTTTGAATGATGGAAGATAGCAGAGATTTGTTTAGTTACTAAGCTCTGGAGCAACTGCTCTTGCAGAGTACAACTGCACGTTGCAATGTGCACAGTCTATTTGCCTTTAGTAAATCAACCCCATAACGGTGCCCATACCTGAGATGGAAAATGTCTTTAGCACAAAAGTCCATGAAACTTGGTTTTCCAGGAGAACTATTCCATTGAAGGGGAAGCAATAGCATTGCATGAGAATTACATTAATGCACTTGGTCCTCAATGACTCCTGCTATGTCGGAAACCCACTTTCCTTATTGCCCCATCCTCTGCAGATATATATAGCCCAAAACACAAGATATCACACAGAGGAAGAAGTCTCACATGGCCTGACCCCAGCAGCAAACAGCCAAAACATTTAAAGTCACATTACACCACAATAATTTACAGGGGCAAAATACAACAAAATAATGACATGCTGTAAGTAGGCACCTGCCTACACCCTTATAATGCAATATTTATGAATGGCAAGATAAGATATTTATGAACATAACCAAATGTGAGCCTCGCTAATTTGTGAAAATCAGACCTATGTCCTGTTTCGCCTCCAGATACACACCCTGTGGAACTGTACATTTGGTAATGGTTGTGTCATAAAGCCCCATTAGCAACATTATAACTTGCCCCAAGTTCACCACTCCCTGCAGTGATATCTTTGTGCAATACCCAGCCCATAGCAATAGTAGCCCCTTTACATTGGTGGCCAGTGGAGTGGCCTTATAACAGCACTCTTCACATTCTTTTTTAGCGGTAGCATAAAACTACCTAAGAAAAGCCTCCTTTTACTTCAGAGACCCATTGGGTTTTGTGCAGAGGCACTTTGTCAAAGACCTGTGAAGGTTTTTTATTAAGTTCTTTCACAAAACAAAACACTATGCATACAATAAAAACAACACATATAGCATCAGATAGTACTCTTGCCCACACAGAAAAATTCAGACACATTTGCAAAATTCCAATATTGACCAATGCACACATGTTACATGGAATACTAAACAACCATACATAAGGCAAGACTCCACTGACTCTGTACAGATTTCTTAAACTTCAGCTGGGCAGAAGAACCAGATAATTTAAATACCTTGTCTAAATGGCTGACAAAAATGGTCGAGCCATGTTAGAAAGAAATGAAAAAACAGATCAGAAGAATAGATAAAGGGAAAGAGAAAAAAGGGGGGGGGGGTGAAAAGACTGGGGAGGGATTCAGAAACATCTTGTGTCCATGCTGCCAATACTCTCTGCTGTATTCCAGCCTAGCTAATGATAGAAAAGATATAACCTATTGTATTGGGAGAATATAAACATATTCTAGTAAAACCATGTTTCTGGTGCCTCTCCTCTTTCCGTTTAATAGTTGCCGTCAACAACGCCAAAGTTTGAATATCCTCAATCGCTGCAAACCATTGACCCATCAATGGGCAAGTCAGTACAGTTCCACAAGTATGGGATGCATATTCTGGCAGCATTGATCAAATAGACTAGAAGAATTTGCTTATAACGTTTCTTTGGCAAAGGTGTTAGGTGTAGCATAAAATGCATCAGGTTGATCCCCAATTTGAATATCAGTCAGTTCAATTATGACTCTCTGAACCTTTTCTCTAAATGGCCGCACCAACCGGCACTGTCAACAAATGTAATGGAGGGTCCATGGGGAAGTAGCCAGGAACATTTTGTGTAAGCAGAAAGATACTCTGTACCACCTTGTTAGTAGTATTTATACCTGGCCCCCTGGAGACTGCTCTAGATAGTCGCCTTATGGGCAAAGGACAATATGTGATCCCTCTGCTCCTCTCTTAGATTGCTCTGAAAATAGTGAATTTGGAGGGCTTACCAAAATGGTAAGGGGTTGGGAATCATAGCTTGTTTTTCCCTTATGGACTTCCATTTATTACCTGTCACAAAGTTCTCGAAATTGGTTGGAAGTGAGGAAAGATCTAAAGTGTAGATTAGGAACACTAGACGGTAGTCCCATCATCCCAATTACCAGTGACATCCCAGAAGGACCAGCGTTAGGAGAGGAAATACAGCCACAGTAACACCTAGTAATGGATTCAATTTGTCTGCTGGGAAGAGGGAGGAATATTGCCAAGGCAGGGTTTGCAAAGGGAGAGGGACTTTTTCCTGTGTATGGAGGGTTTTTGTTAATCCAGGTCATGTTATTGCTAGTAGTTAGTCATTTGTAGCTGTACTTGTTTTGCAACATTAATGACATTTTGCTACTCATTCAGCTAGCTTCCTCAGCTTCAGCGAGTATCAAGAACACACCCTATCATTTATAGTCACTTGAGCAATTTAGTCACCTTAATTCAACCACCATGATTACCTTCATTTAAGAAATTGGAGTTTCAGTTAAGGACAAAAATGAACTAACTAATTTAATAAGATAATAATAAATTGCAAAGTATTGTGCACTAGGGAGACCTTTCTCCCAAAATATACATGGCACTTAACATGTAAACCATTATACCTAAAATCTTCTAAATGTTAAAGTTCTAGTAAATGAAGATTCAATGTTTCCTTGCTTTCCATCAAGAGTTAAACAAGATCGTAATACTGTTAGTTGAGTGGGAAACATTAAACTAAAGACGTAACTCCAACAGGCAAAACTTTTTAATGAATTTTTCACTAATGAAACCCATGAATGTCACAGTAAAAATATATAATGGTCATGGAAGGTGCCTGAACAAATGGGCCACAAAAATGATGGTGGTGTGAACTTGCAAAAATGCCCAATAATTTTTGTTTTTACCTCTCAGATGAAACCTACTGATAATTAACTGTAAAAATTGCTACATGGAATTCCTGCTGTTGCATTCTTGTACTAAGAAATAACAATCAAAGTTGCTGTTGTTATAGGATAAAATATAGATTGTCTTATATATTGATAACTATTTAGTTATATAACATAATATTGTTAACATACATTTACTAAAGGCAAATCCACTTTGCACTACAAGTGCACTTGGAAGTACAGTCGCTGTAGATATGAGGGGAAGCTCTGAAATGAGGGGAAGCTCTGCTGATTTTATCATCCAATCATGTGCAACCAAAAATGCTGTTTTTTATTTTCCTTGCATGTCCCCTTCAGATCTACAGTGACTGCACTTCCAAGTGCACTTTCCTGTGCACTTGCAGTGCACTTGTAGTGCAAAATGGATTTGCCTTTAGTAAATCAACCCCACTGTGTATAACTAAATCGATTAATCAAACCCATAAGAGTGTGATAATTCCTCACTTGAGGAGTTTTGTTGTTGGATTGGGAAACTGAAATGTCATGTACATTTAATATGTACAGGCCTAATGGTATGACCCACTTGCTGCTTGGGCTCCTCAATTTGTTGTAAGAAACTGTAGAGGTTATATATATTTTTTTGTAATCCACATGTATGGGCACGCTCCCATGCTAGAGTTGTCCAATTGTTGGTGTATGAATGAGAATTTTAAAGAAATAAGGTTTAGGAGTGTATTTATGGGAATGATTTACCATTCTTCCAGAAGCGCATTTTGTGAGGTCAGGCATTGATGTTGGACGAGAAGGCCTGGCTCGCAGTTTCCCCTCAAATTCATCCCAAAAGTGTTCTATATTGGGTTGAGGTCAGGACTCTGTGCAGGCCAGTCAAGTTCCTCCACCCCAAACATGCTCATCCATGTCTTTATGGACCTTGCTTTGTGCCAGCACACTTCCTGTTCTAGGGCGACAATGCCAATCCTCCATAATATATTAACCACTTAACCTCCCTGGCGGTATGATTCGGATTTTAGGTGCTGAAAGCGGTACAATTATTTTGCATGGAAATTTGGCGTTTTATATTGTAGGTCTGTAATTCTTAACAATAACACACTTAAATCTGGCTAAACAAGAGTCTAGTAGATATCCCGGGTATGATAAAGTTTGAAACACAAAAACATAAATTATAATATAATAAATAAAAATAAATAATTAAAAAAATAAAAATAAAATAATAATAAAATAAATTTCCCCACGATTCACTATCGCTCAATTCTGCAAGTGTTCTAATTTACTATCGCAGTTTTCTAGCTGGTCTAAAACCATTTTTGGTGTAAAGGGACACTTTTTGGTTGCTATGGACAATCTCCAGTTTCCAGCCAGAAAGAACAGTATATATAATATAGAACTGCATGCAGGGCATAGGACAAAGCACTGGGGACAAAAGGGATGTGAATTAATTTCATACAGTACTGTAATCTGTAAGATTACAGTACTGTATGTGTTATGATTTTTACAGTTTTTTGAATTTGCCGCCAGGCTCCGCCCTCGTGCATCGCGACGCTCGCAGGGAACGGAGCCTGGCACGGAGAGGCTTCGGGCAGAGGATAGAGCCCGCAGACACAGCGGGGGACATCGCAGGATCCCGGGGACAAGGTAAGTAACGCCGCACCAGGATCCTGCAATGCGATCCCGAGTGTGGCTCGGGGTTACCGCTAATGGAACTGAGTTTTAACCCTGAGCCACACTCGGGAAAACCGCCAGGGGAGTTAAGGACCAAGCCTCTTTTTGGGATTTGTTGTTTACAAGTTAAAATCAGTTTTTTTTTTGCTAGAAAATTACTCAGAACCCTCAAACATTATATATATATATATATTTTTTTTTTTCAGACACCCTAGAGAATAAAATGGCGGTCATTGAAATACTTTATGTCACACCGTCTTTGGAAAAAATACACTTTTTTTAACTTTATTTTCCATATTGTGAAAGATAATGTTACGCCGAGTAAATTTGATACCCAACATGTCATGCTTTAAAATTGCGCCTACTCGTGGAATGGCGAAAAACATTGTCACTTAAAAATCTCCATTGGCGATGTTTAAAAATTTCTACAGGTTACCAGATTTGAGTTACAGAGGAGGTCTAGTGCTAGAATTATTGCTCTTGCTCTAACGATCATGGCGATACCTCACATGTGTGGTTTTAACACTGTTTATATATGCGGGCGCGACTTACGTATGCGTTCGTTTCTGCATGCGAGCTCGGTGGGCGTTTAAATTTTTTTATTATTATTTATTTTACTTTTTATTTTTTATTTTTACACTGTCCTTTTAAAAAAAAAAAAATTGGGTCACTTTTATTCCTATTACAAGGAATGTAAACATTCCTTGTAATAGAAAAAAAAGCATGACAGGACCTCTTTAATGTGAGATATGGGGTGAAAAAGACCTCAGATCTCACATTTAGACTTAGATGCAATACAAAATAAATAAATAAACAAATAAATAAATGTCTTTTGAAAAAAAAACAAAACAAAAAATCCCCTTTAAGAGCATTGGGCGGAAGTGACGTTTGATGTTGCTTCCGTCATTAAAGGTTATGAAGCTAAGTGGGGACCATCTTCCCCTCACTCGGAATCCAGCCTCACAGGGGAGAGGATGAGAGGACCCGACCGTCTCTGCCACTACTGATGGCTCCGGTAAGCGTAAGACGACCGGAGCGTGGCAGAAAGGGGGGCACCTTTCCTTCCGCCGATAAAAGTAACATTGAGGCGAATCCACCACAGAGACCACTTTTATCTGAAAGCCCGCCGTTGAAGAGGATACCGGGTTATGGCAGCTATCTGCTGCCATAACAACGGTATTCCACGTCAAAGTATTGGTCACAATAAAGTAAAAAAATATGAATAAAAATAAATGTGAATATATATTAATACATTCCTTAGTGTGCTACTGCACTAATCCCCCCCCTGAAAAATAAATGTAACCCTCTTGATAAAGTCTCCATAGCGACAAAACGCTGTTGGGGTGGGGCCTAACTGCGTGTGCAGTCCCAGCTTACAGGACTGCATGGTCTGTGCGGTGAGAGTGTCTCTGCTATTCTGGGGAAGCTGACAGCTTACGCTCATGACTGAATATGACCAGGCCTTTTCTGACACTTTACATACTATTGTTTACATGTAACAATCAGTTATTTTTTGCTAAAAAATGACTTAAAACACCCAAAGGCCATAGAGAACAAATTGGTGGGTTTTGCAATTTCTTATGTCACATGGTATTTGCGCTTTGCGTTTTTCAAATGCAATTTTTGGTAAAAAAGTACACTTTTTTAAACATTTTATGCAAAAAACACAATACATAACCCAATTCTTTGTAAAATATAAAAGATGATGTTACACCCAGTAAATAGATATCAAACATGTCACTTTTTAAAATTGTGCACGCCCGCGCAACGGTGACAAACTATGTACATTTTACTATCCATAGGCGACACTTTAAAAGCCTTTACAGGTTACCACTTTAGATTTACAGAGGAGGCCTAGTGCTAGAATTACTGCCCATGCTATGACGTTTGCGGCAATACCTCAATACCTGTTGCTTTACATTTTTTAATCACTTGCTGTCACTATAATCGTAAACATCCCTTGTGACAGGCATGTGATAGATACTCTTTATGGGGGAATCTGGGGTCAATAGGACCCCAAATCCCTCCTCCGCCTTTGAAAGCATTCAAAACACTAAGATTAGCATTTTCCATTTTCAAAAAATGGCGCTGTTGACATCTGATAAAACCTGAAGTGATGTCTTCGCTTCCGGGTTACCATAGTGGAGACCTGATCAAAGCCGATACTGGCTTTGTATGGCTCTCCGACTAGCCAGTGAATGTGCCGGTTAGTAGCTGAGGTCTCCCGGTGGGATGAGAGAGCCCGAGAGAGCCGCAGAGGATGACGGAAGGGGCTAGTTATCTGCTCCGATTGCTATTACAAGAGAGCTGACTGTCAGTTCTAAAAAACGGTACTACGGTGATGCCTGCATCTGGCATCACCCAGGTACAACCACTTGAAGTTAAATAACGTACTATCTATGTGATTTGATGGCAAGTGATTAATATGTAAGTGCATTATAATTTTTAACAAAGGGAGGTGCTTTTACAATACTAAACTTAGTGGGATTTCTTTTTACTTGCTTTCTGAGAAACCATGAGGAGGGGCAACCCAAGCACAGACAAGCTAGTCTCCACCTGATTTAATGCTTCTTGAATTAATATACCTGTGGCCAGGTTTTTCCAAAGTGTTTTTGCCTTTCTTGAGAAAAAGGTTGGCAATAAAATTTGGTGAGTGTGAGACTTTTGTGAACACTACTGGGTGGCTATCACATTTGCTTTAAGGATTATAATCACTTGATTATTTGTTTGGACACTAGGTGGACTGATTTCATTAGATAATAGTTATTTATATTAATAGTGTTTTATACTTGCTTGAGAGCATGGTGTATGCAGATTTTCTTATTGTTGTATACAGGGACATACAGGGATATGCAATGAAATACTGACATATAATCACACACATAGGTTGGACTTGATAGACTTGTTACATAGTTACATAGTAGGTGAGGTTGAGCTTGTATTTGTATATCCCTGTATGTTGTGGTCTTTTAGGTGCTTATCTAATAGTATTTTGAAGCTATTGATGCTCCCCGCTGATACCACCTCTTGTGGAAGGGAATTCCACATCCTTGACGCTCTTACAGTAAAGAACCCTCTACGTAGTTTAAGGTTAAACCTCTTTTCTTCTAATTTTAATGGTGGCCACGTGTCTTGTTAAACTCCCTTCTGCGAAAAAAGTTTTATCCCTATTATGGGGTCACCAGTACGGTATTTGTAAATTGAAATCATATCCCCTCTCAAGCATCTCTTCTCCAGAGAGAATATGTTCAGTGCTCGCAACCTTTCCTCATAACTAACATCCTCCAGACTCTTTATTAGCTTTGTTGCCCTTCTTTGTACTCGCTCCATTTCCAGTACATCCTTCCTGTGGACTGGTGCCCAGAACTGGACAGCATACTGTAGGTGCGGCCGGACCAGAGTCTTGTAGAGCTGGAGAATTATCGTTTTATCTCTGGAGTTGATCCCCCGTTAGCAGCAGCTTGGCATTGCATGTCATTGCTGAGCCTATCATCTACTAGGACCCCCAGCTCCTTTTTCATCCTTGATTGCTGCAGAGGTTCACACCCTGTGTGAATGAGTTTGGGGTACATGGTACCCCTACCCATTCACCTAGGGAAAAGTGTCAATATAAAAAAAACACAGTACACAGGTTTTAAGAGTAATTTATTAGTCAGCTCCGGGGTCTTCTTCCAACTTCGGGGGGTCCCCTTCCGACTTCTCCCGGTGTTCGGCCTCTTCTCCCGGTGTTCGGCCTCTTCTCCCGGGCCCCGCCGCTATCTTCTTCCAGCTCTATTGCCAGCGAGGGGCCCGGTCTGCTGCCGCTGTCTTGTCGCCGCTGTCTCGCCGCCGGGGGCCACGCCCCCTTATGACGCCAGAGTCCCTGCGCATGCTGGGACCATGATGTCGTAAGGGGGCGGGGTCACCGCCTATATAATTGGCACCGCAGCTCGCACACAGCATTCGAGCCAGAGAGAGCGTCGTGTCAACTTCGGGGAAGAAGAGAAGAAGTGGCGACAAGACAGCGGCGGCGAGACAGCGGCAGCGAGACAGCGGCGACAAGACAGCGGCAGCAGACCGGGCCCCTCGCTGGCAATAGACCTGGAAGAAGATAGCGGCGGGGCCCGGGAGAAGAGGTCGAACACCGGGAGAAGAGGCCGAACACCGGGAGAAGTCGGAAGGAGACCCCCCGAAGTTGGAAGAAGACCCCGGAGCTGACTAATAAATTACTCTTAAAACCTGTGTACTGTGTTTTTTTTATATTGACACTTTTCCCTAGGTGAATGGGTAGGGGTACCATGTACCCCAAACTCATTCACACAGGGTGGGGGCCGGGATCTGGGGGCCCCCTTATTAAAGGGGGCTCCCGGATTCCGATAAGCCCCCCGCCCGCAGACCCCGACAACCAACGGCCAGGGTTGTCGGGAAGAGGCCCTTGTCTTCATCAACATGGGGACAAGGTGCTTTGGGGTGGGGGGGCCCCCGCAGGGCACCCCCCTCCCCCAAGGCATCCACCCCCCCATGTTGAGGGCATGCGGCCTGGTACGGCTCAGGAGGAGGGGGGGGGCGCTCGCTCGCTCGTCCCCACCCCCTTTCCTAGCCGGCCAGGCTGTGTGCTCAGATAAGGGTCTGGTATGGATTGGGGGGGAACCCCCACGCCAATTTTTCGGCGTAGGAGGTTCCCCTTACAATCCATGCCAGACCTAAGGGCCTGGTATGCCCCTGGGGGGAACCCACGCCGGTTTTTTCATTTAAAATTTGGCGCGGTGTTCCCGCCTCAGGATTCATACCAGACAGCTGTCAGCACTGCCTGTCACTCATCGCAGAAGGAAAACAAAGTTTTCCTTTCCCGATGAGTGAGCCATCTCGGCGCTGGCTCCTGCGACGGGGCTCGCAAGTGTCAAATCTCGCCGAGAAATGCGGCGAGATTGACACAATATCGCGGTCACCTACTGTATGCGTCTTTCGCATTCTATCTTAGCCGCCCTAATTGCTCTCTTACATTTCTTGTTGCATTCTTTATAAAGTCTGAATGCTGATGATGATCCCTCAACCTTGTATTTTTTGAAGGCCTTTTCCTTTGCTTTTATATGCATTTTTACATTGGAGTTAAGCCATCCAGGACTTTTGTTTGCTCTTTTAAATGTATTACCCAATGGGATGCATTGGCTAATGCCCTTACTTAATATGCTCTTAAAGCAAACCCATTTCTCCTCCGTGTTGTTTGCTCCTTAGATTTTATCCCAATTTATGCCTTCTAGCAAGATTCATATTTTAGGGAAGTTGGCTGTTTTAAAATTCAGTTTCTCTCTATTCCCCTTATGTTTCCTATTTTTGTGATTTATACTGAAGCCAATTGACCTGTGATTGCTGTTTCCTAAATTGTCCCGTATTTCCACATCCGTGATCAGGTCTGTTTTTTGGTAATCAGTAGATCCAGTAACGCTTTATTTCTAGTTGGTGCGTCCACCATCTGAATATGAAATTGTCTTGCAAGACATTTAGGAACTGGCGAGCCTTAGACGAATGCTTGGTTCCCTCTGCCCAGTCTATGTCTGGATAAATAAATCCCCCATTATGATAACTCTTCTCATCCTTGCTGCTAATCCAAATTGTGATAGAAGATCCGTCTCCCCCTCCTCCCTCAGGTGAGGGGGCCTATAGCATACTCCTAGTATTATTTTCCCCTTAGCTTCATCCCTTTGGAGCTCTACCCATAACTATTCCAAATCCTCCCTAGCTCCCTTAGTGATGTCATTTCTCACATTCACTTGTACACTATTCTTGATATACAGGCATACCCCTCCCCCTTTTTTACCCTCTCTATCCCTGTGATAAAGGGTATATCCTTGAATGGTTGCCAGCCAATCATGAGAGCTGTTGAACCAGGTCTCTGAAATTCCCACAAAATCCAAATCCTCCTCGTACAACAATATCTCCAGTTAACCCATCTTGTATTCACCCATTGGTAATCATGCCATGTAGTTTAGACTGGTCGCATACTATCCTCTTTTTGGGTGTCCCGAGATTGCAAATAGGACTTGTTACTATACTTAACTTGGGTTTATGTGCTTTAGTCAACCTACCATTAATGCCCCCAATACTACCCTCTGGAATATGTTCCGCGCTGACTATGTCTACCTCTGGACCCTCCCAGAGGTAGAGATAGTCTTGTGTCTTTTTTTCAACCTCACCTTCTATGTAACTATATAACTATGTAAATATACGCAAGTACGTAATTACAGAAGCACTTTGTATAGATCTTTATATTATGAGGATTGTGATTAATTCAATGTTTTCAGCTTTTCAGAAAGGAAAATTAATGCACACACCTAAGGATTTGCAAGCTACATTATATTTGCTCTAGATATGGTTTAATTAATCATTTTCTATTGAGCATTTTGTTGAAAGTTTCAGTTGCAAATAGATGCTGTGATTTTAGAAACCTGCTAACTTTGTCAACAAATTTAAATTGTGAACATAATATATGCTAAACTTCTTAAGTGGGAAGCACTTGAGTGCAATTACAAATCTGGTATAATATACAAGTTATAAAATGCTATTTGTTTTTAAAGTTTTTGTAAGGATAAGGTCTCCAGTGTCCATATTGGAAAAATAATATTTTATTCATTCCAGAACACAATTTGCATTACATAACTTACCATTATGTTTATGTCAATACACTTTTAACATAAACTCATAATCTGATTTAATGGCACAATAATAATTTGCAACTGAATTAAATTACCATTTTACTTGTCCATATGTCAATGAATTCATCCTTAGGGGACGTTTAAAATTGTGTTGCACTGCTACGTTATCAATTCCATTTAAATACAGAGAGGTATACAGCAATTCTTATGGTTTATTTATTGCATACAAGAGTATAGAGCCGACAGTTAAAATATTTTAAAACTGTACCCATTTTTGTATTTAAATGTGTGTTTAATAATGTATACTTATATTTTAGTCATAAATCAGAATCAGATTTTTAACTGTTGATCAATTCATGTATTTTCAGCTACATGTTAAGTGAAACCTGCAGTAAGTACCCACTTACATTATTGTGTTGCATGCATGGTAGCACACAAACTGCAGTGAATTGTCATTCATTTTAATGTATCATATTTTTGTATACAATAAATGCAATAATTTTGGATGGCACTCCAATGCACTGTTACAGTAGGATGCAATGAAGCCACACTGTAGTGCACCACAATGCACATACTTTGGGCCATGTCCACTTTTGGGCCATTGCCTTGAATTGCCAGGCCATAAATAATGCATGGTAGTGCACTCTAACAGCCCGGAGAAATATAAAGGGGCCCTAAGGTTGCCATTGCTGATTTCCCATTAGCCTGTTAATTGTCTCACTGTTATGCTGACCCCCTTATTTAAAGCTGAACTCCAACATGAGCATATAGTGTCTTCATACAAAAGCCATGTGTATTCTTATGTAAAGTGTTTTTGACCTAAGAAAAAAAAATCATATAGTGCTGCAGACCTCCGCATTTACCATTTTTTCGTGTCTACTTTTAAGGTTTAGGTTGCTTTCAATTTCTTCTCTCCACATATCCCCTGCCCCGTCTGCTGTTTTATTTTGGCTTCGTCCCTTTACAAGGTACCATGGCATACCAGAGGAGTCTCCTTAAGATCTTAGAATCAGATTGTCACAGGTGCAACCCTGCTCTCCCTCCTCAATCTAACAAGCAAGTAATTGACTATGGCTGGAGTCTGCATTGTTCCTAGTGCACTGGGTATTATGATGTGCTTGGGATTCATCTTCCCTGAGGTTCAAGGGTGCTGTGTGACCTGAAGCCTGCGGCAGTACATCATGTCCTAAATAAGGTTTACCAGTGTGCTTAGGATGCAGCAAGTGAAAAAAAAGTGGAAGCGTTTACTGGCTGCATTCAATCTTGGAACCCTTTGTGTAATTCTTCCAGATTTATGTCATCAGCATGAAACAACTCCTTCACTTTTCTTATCTGCATGAGCTTCCTGTATTAAAGACTGGTCATTGTTGCTCTCTCACCTTGTGCAGGGTGACTGGTCTTGTATCTGCTTTCTGTAGTTTTCTGCAGGCAGCCTGTAGTGCAGGGGTAGGCAACCTTAAGGAAGTGGAGATCTATCAGAACAACATGGGAGAATCCCAATCATGGGTTTAAATCAGGTGGTGAAGAGGCAACATATCGCCTTCTCACCACCTGTCAAATACACTTAGATCACTTTTTAGAGGAGCAGCAGTGCCTGCTGCACTTGTAAATGAGCTCTTAATTGCATTCGGCAGTGGCATCATTAGGACTCGTTCACATGTAAAGATGGGGGGTGGTAAAACCCTGCGGTTGAGTGACAGTTCAATGTGAAAGAAGCCCTATACTATTATGCCCAGTGTATTTCTTCATACTGACCTGAAGATTTGTTCTTTACTGCTGCTGGCACCACTCTGGAGACCGCTAGCCAGGATAAGAGGTGGAGTGCAGCTGGTATAACTCTCCATGGGACAGGAGCTGGCACTACAGAGGAGGCATCAGCTTATGTGGCTCTTGCTCCCTACTACAGCTCCAACTTTACAAGTAGTTCACTCTGTTTGATGCACTGGAATGGCGGGTCAGCAAGCCCAGACCGCAATCTACCAGTCACCTGTCCACGATCTACAGGTTGCTGACCCCTGCTGTAGTGGGTGGGCCTGCTGGTCCCCTACCACAGCTCTGCTCTCTGTACTCAGCGGTACTTTTAAAATGTAATATCTGGGTTTTTAAAGGCATTTGGTGCACACAGAGAGAATTTATATCCTTTGTGGCTATTGAGAAATACATTGAGTTTAAAGTTTTTTGGATCCAAAGTTCAGCTTTTAGTACTCTGAGTCACTGAATAAGTATGACAAGTATTCAGGTAAGGACTTTTGACGCTTTTTGACTTTCTGATTTGCATTCTTTTTCTGGATTAGTGAATTAGGAAGTATTAAAGTTATTGGATCAGCATTATAAAATGTGATTAGTATTTCCGAGCTCCTAAAACTCTCTCTGCACTACTTCTACTCCTCAGTAGCCATAGTATAACGCAAATAAATAACGTGAACTTTTGTAAATACTGCTAACTTTAATCTTAATGCTCATAAACTCTTCCTATCAGTATTATTCAGTACATACAACTTTTAAATACACACACACACACACACACACACACACACACACACACACACACACATATATATATATTTCAATATGCATATGAAACAATCTGAATATATCAATATGCATATCATAAATCCAATATAACAATCTATGATTCAAAATGTTATCCACCACAGTGTCAAAACTTCAACAGTAACACAAATTCAGTGATCTTCTTGTATTCTCAGCTTCCTTTGATCATCCATGTACAACAAACTAGAAAGCCACTCAGCTTCCACCTTTCGTTCCCATTACAGAAAGAACAGATCGCTCAGAAAAACTTCCATGGTAACAAGCAGGTCTCTTTTATCCAAATCCTTTTTTTAACCAGTCATTTAAATGGCTCAAAAGAAAAAAGTAGAGCCTGCTTGGTGCCTATTATTTTTTTATTAAAACACAAAAGGACTAAAAGGTACATCCACTAAGAATAAATGCACACAGCACTATCAAATACGTTTATCAGCAGTGCACAGGTCTTGCTTTCTTGCCCTGATCTGGCAGTGGCTCTTCCCTCTGTTCAATGTAGATCCCACATTTAACGCCCCCCCAATGCATTTTGTCACTTGGACTTTCTCAAGGTACTCTGTCAAGTACGACATTTTTAAACAAAAATGTTATCAACAGAAAAGCATTTGGTTTCTGCCTTGCAAAGCTACAGCTTATTATAGAAATTAACTGGAATAGTTTTAGCCTTCAGATAATTTTAGAGTTACTGATCTACTTCTAACATGTTTTCCCCTGTGTTTGTGTGAAAGTTGTAGAGAAACCCCCAATCATTTATGTTCAGAGATATTTTGAATTGGACGACCGGTTGATCGTGCACTTTAGTAGAGACCATGGGAGCATCATCTTAGTTCAAAGCCTTCTGCTTGTTCAAGCAGCAGCAAAACAAATTTGGAGTAAACATTTTAGAGCCCAACTCTTGCTTGGGCCAGCAATGCAAGGGCAAATAGTTGTTTTTTTTTTTTTTTAGGAAAGAGGAGAAATAGTTTTACTTGATGCTCTGCTCTCCAGCAGATAGACCAATAGAGCATGGGGGAAAAGAAGCTACAGGGACCGGTCTTTTAATACGGAAAAACGGAGTCATGAATAAGTAAATCTTTTTTTTTTGCTCCCCTAGACCAAAATGAGCAATTAACCCTTGCAATTAGGGTACATCCCCACTGCAAGAGATCATTTTTTAGTTGCCCCAGGGTTGGACTTTAAGCTAAATTATGATGCCAAACACTGAGTTTCAAATGTGTCACTTTCTCACTTGTGGTGCTCGGGATGTGCACTCCTCTTCCCTGAGGTTCAAAGGTGCTGTGTTACTTGAAGCCTGCAGCGGTACATTTCAATCAAATTCTGTCCTAAATAAGATTTACCGGTTAGCTTAGGATGCATCAAGTGAAAAAAAAAGTGGTTTACTGGCTACATTAAATTTTGGAACCCTTTGCAGTGTTGTATCTTGGCCTAGGCCGGTAAGGCCTAAGCCTAGGAAGGCACTTTGCGGGGGGGGGGGGGGGGGGGCGGCAAAAAAGCCGCCAATCGCATGAAAAAAAACTTTGACTCGTACTCCACACTCCCGCTTCCCGCGGCTGCCTCAAGCACAAATGTAGCCCCTTGGCACAGCAGTCTGGTTGCTGTAGCGCGGCACTTGCTAATAATATTAGCAGATGTAAATGGGGCGTACTTGGCCAGGGGGTGGGAGCGTCTCAGGCCCCCATAAAACTGCCAGTGACTGGCCAGACCGGGTGCATGTAATTTCAGTGGTGGAGACGGAGCCTAATGCTCAGCGTACCTTACTCAGAGCGACATCCTTTCAATGCATCTTCTTCCCGGCCTGGGATGGAGTCTCTCTGCGAGGAGAGAGAGAGAGGAGGATGATGGGAACCCCCTCAGGTGGTGGCAAGGACATCAGGTACAGTTAATTATGATTAATATAGTCATCATGTCCTGATGTCCATATAAAGTGCTCCATGCGTGCTACAAACTTATGTCCACATTCAGTGAAAGTTCATGTACTGCAAACTTTGATCTTTCACTGAATGTGGACTGTTTAATGAGTTTGCATTGATTTCAGCATGCACAAAGTGCTCCATGCTGAAATCAATGCAAACTTATTAAACAGTTCACATTCAGTGAACATTCATGTACTGCAAAGTGCTCCATGCTATAATCAAAACATAATTAATATACACTAGTAAGCTGTGATATTTTGAAGCTGACGAGGCTGCACTGATTGCTACTGATAAGGCGGCACTGATGAGGCGGCACTGATGACCACTGGTAGACTGCACTGATGAGCACTGTTAGGCTGCACTGATGAGCACTGGTAGCCTGCACTGATGAACACTGGTAGGCGGCACTGATGAGCACTGGTAGGCTGTACTGTTGAGCACTGGTAGGCTGCAATGATGAGCAATGGTAGGCGGCACTGGTAGGCAGCACTGATGAGCACTGGTAGACTGCACTGATGAGCACTGGTAGGCTGCATTGATGAGCACTGGTAGACTGCACTGATGAGCACTGGTAGGCTGCAATGATAAACACTGGTAGGCGGCACTGGTAGGCAGCACTGATGAGCACTGGTAGACTACACTGATGAGCACTGGTAGGCTGCACTGATGAGCACTGGTAGGTGACACTGATGAGCACTGGTAGGCTGCACTGATGAGCACTGGTAGGTGACACTGATGAGCACTGGTAGGCTGCAATGATGAGCAGTGGTAGGCGGCACTGGTAGGCAGCACTGATGAGCACTGGTAGGCTGCAATGATGAGCAGTGGTAGGCGGCACTGATAGGCAGCATTGATGAGCACTGGTAGGCAGCACTGATGAGCACTGGTAGACTGCACTGATGAGCACTGGTAGGCTGCACTGATGAACACTGGTAGGCTGCACTGATGAGCACTGGTAGGTGGCACTGATGAGCACTGGTAGGCTGCACTGATGAGCACTGGTAGGTGGCACTGATGAGCACTGGTAGGCTGCACTGATGAGCACTGGTAGGTGGCACTCTGCTTTCTCGTCCTATCCGCATGCCACTGGCCAGCACATGAACTGAAATTGTCTGCTTGTTCTGTTTCTTCCTCTCACTCTCCAGCTCTGCTGTATAGAGACTGCAAGAGGCTGATACCAGGTCAAATCCAGGTACTTATGCTGCTTGCATTAAAACAAAAATTTTTTTAATGATGTATTAATGAATGCATTCATTTGTTTCATTGTATACCTATCTAGAGTTCAGCTTTAAAAAAACTAAATACTAAATGTCACAAATTAATATTGTATGTAGTTTACTTGTACATCTTGTCCCAACTAAAGTTCTATTTTGGTAAACAATCCATATTTTATTTAGAAAACTGTAAATGAAAGAAGATAGAGATGAATTAAAAGAAAGGTGTATGTTATAGATTTAATAGAAAATTGCTTAGCTACAAGATCTGACTGCTAGGATGATATATTTCGTTGTATGCTGAAAGGTGCTTGCTGCATAGAGGTTACCATGGAAGCCAGATAGAAGAGAAGTGATTTGAAAAGTATATGGATTTCTGCCAAGGAGCAGTTTTATACAAAATAATAAAAAAGAGCACAATTGAGGCAAAATTATTTGTGAAATGTGTGCAGTCTTCAGGCCTACTGCATATTCCACTGTCATTCTCCAACCAGTTAAACCAGACCCTCAGGACCACTAACAGCCCAGAATCCAAAGATCAATATTGCTGTCAAGTATGGCTAGGTGAAAGGGGTGTATATTCTTCTTACAATGCCTACTGAAAAGAGATCCTGGAAGAATTATTCCATGGGTTTATGAAGCATATTACAGGAACACTGAGCATGGTTTTTATTTGTAAATTTACCTGTACCTTTTAAGTGAATACTAGTCAGTATTTCCTTAAGGAGCGGTAGCCCCCACAGTGGTGTGTTCTACTAAATCCTGGATGTCTTACTGTGTAAGCGTATACTGTCTGTATGTATACAGATATAAATCGGTTTTGATGTCAATGGCAGGTTTTTGAAATGTCAGCTAGGTAAAAAAATTGATAGGCTGGACAAATGCAATGCATTTTTGGAACAAGTTATAATGACTACACAGTTACAACCAACAGTACAGTACATCAAAGGACACTAGAGTTTATGTGAACTAAATGCCCTCCATTTTCCACTGTTCTGTTGGACTAAATAACTGCAAAGCCTTTCTCTGGTCGAGCCCTCAATTAGCCCTCAAACTAGCTCAAATGGCCAGGAAGCCTCTCACCACTTATGTAGTTTGTCCATGGTCTTAAGTGGTCCCTCATACGCTAGGGGTGAGGTACAAGGGGCCTCACTCTCAGGCCAGTGATGGACAAAGACTGTAGACTCCACTCAGTAACTCTATAGTTGCAGTAATTTCTTGTACCAAATGGCAGTACAACAATGGAACAGCTCAAGGAGTAAGTGTCCAAACTCTACATTGTAGCCAGAATTAGGCTTTTAGCTTTAATTTCACATTTGTGCAGGAAATAAGATCAAGAAAAATACAAATACAGTTACCCTTGTCAGTAGAATCAACTTGAAGCTGGCATTTTAAAACTCCCTGACTAGTTCTGATGTAGTGATGTCATTCCATTGAAGCTGAAGATAAACTAGTAATAAGGCCAGGAGTTCGAAAACGGTGTGTTTTTCCTCCCACTGACTGTTGACACCATGACACTTTTTGCCTCTGCTGACCAGCAGGTTGGACTATGTTACATACTCCCAACCATTATCTTGTGTTCTATTAACCAGTAACTACTGTTTTACTGACTAGTATCTTGTTATGTGTTTTTTCCTCCTTCTGAGCTCTGAATTCCATAACCTCTGTTGTGCAATACATACTCATAGCTGCTGAATATTGTACTCTGTAAATATGTTATATACACCTCACCTAGCACCATGTTTAGTGTCTCTGGTTGCTATGTTATCCCCAACTATTTTAATTAAGTTATTGTTTTAAGATACAATGAGACAGCGGTAAAAGCACATTTTCTATAGCCCTTTCATGACTAAGCCTATTTTTGAAATTTGGTGTTTACAAGTTAAAATCCGTATTTTTTGCTAGAAAATTACTTAGAACCCCCAAACATGTCAAAAAGCACCCAGAAATGGTTTAAGACAATGCTGAAGAGTACTTAACTAGCCAGCAATGAGTCCAGATCTAAATCTAAATCCCTGTGGAGAGATATCAAAACAGCAGTTGGGAAAAGGAACCATTCCAATCTGAGTGACCTGGAGCAGTTTGCAAAAGAAGAGCGGTCCAAAATTCCAGTGAAATGTAAGAAACTCATTGGTGGTTGCAGAAAGCGTTTGATTTCAATTATTTTTCCAAGGGGTGTGCTACCAAATATTAAATTGAGGATGCCAATAATTTTGTCCAGTTCATTTTTGGAGTTTTGCGTGGAATGCGTCAGATTTGGCTTTTTGTTTCTCCACTTTTTTGTGTCATACCAATACAAACAAAAGAAATAAACATGAGAATGCGTAAACATTTGTAATTGCAACAATTTTCTGGGTGAAGTGGTACATTATCTGACAGAAATGCAGGGGTGCCAATATGTTTGGCCATGACTGTATACCTAGAAAAATGACCGTATGTCAGACTAGCAAACAGATGTTTTAACCACTTCAGCCCCGGAAGGATTTGCCCCCTTCCTGCCTAGGCCATTTTTTGCGATTTGGCACTGCGTCGCTTTAACTGACAATTGTCACGATGTTCCCAAACAAAATTTATGTCCTTTTTTTGCCCACAAAAGTGCTTTCTTTTAGCGGTAATTGATCACCTCTGCGGTTTTTATTTTTTTGCGCTATAAACAAAAAAAGAGTGACAATTTTGAAAATAGCACAATATTTTGTAGTTTTTGCTATAATAAATATCCCAAAATTAAAAAAAATGTTTTCCTCAGTTCAGGCCGATATGTATTCTTCTACAATTTTTGCTAATACTTAGTATGAACACATGGTCTGTCTCCTCTCCCTGAGAGAACTGGGATTTGTGTGTTTACACACACAGATCCTGGTTCTCGCTCTGTCACAAGTGATCGCAGGTGCCCAGTGGTCATCGCGCCCGCCATGCACGCGCAATGGCTCTGGGGACAGGCGCCGGGCACGTGCCTGCGCCTGCTGTCACGTCTTAAAGGAGCGACATACAGTTATGGCGATTTGCCCAACCAAGCCAGCCTGCCGCAGTATAACTGCGACGGCATGATCGGCTAGTGTTTAATTTGATTACTATATGTTGGATGAATAGAGGACCTAGTTGTTTGGCTCCAAATCCTATATTATACAATAGCAATTATATGTTTGACCAACTCTAAAGTGTGAAAGAGGCAGTATTAAAAAATGCAACAACAAATACAGGATCTCCTCACCTAACAACCAGGTTCCGTTCCAGTGACCGGGTTGTTAAACTAATTCGTCGCTAAACGAGGAGCCACACGTAATCAATATTTTAAGCATTCCTGACTACTGTACTGTATTCTGAAAAAAGGGTCTAAACACAAATCTCCAACTAAATGATATTGTTTTTTAATGTGCATAAGTACAGAACACAAAAATATAAACAGCAAAAATCCTGTACTGTACTGTACAATACAATGCCCAAAAAACTGGTCGTAAGTCCGAGCGGTTGTTAAACGAGTAAGTCGTTAAACGAGGAGAGTCTGTAAGAATTTTTTTCATGTGTATAGGAAATTCAGAAGGCCTAATATCTTGCATTTTACTATTCTAATTACTATAGTTTTGAGAAAGATAAAATATGTACAAACAAATTGACATAGATAAATTTAAATCAGTTTTTAATACACAGGATAGAAATATTTAATGAATAATAAATATTGTATTCACATTTGTCAAAACCTGATACATTTGCTGCTGTTATAAATTGTTATATTGAATAAATCATATAGAAAGCTTTACTATGCATTACATTGCTCTGCAAAGACTGATAATCTTTTTTGTACTGAAGAAATTGACATCTAAGATAATGAAAGTTTTTATGGGAATGCACAAACAGCAAACATATACTGTATATGTTCTTTAATAGTGGTTAGCTTTACTTTTTATAACGTATACAGTAACTGTAGATCTTAGGACATTCCCAATTAATTTTGGGATCAAATATTATTATTATTATTATTAGTGTTTTTATGCATTGGTATGCAAAGCCTCTTTTTATTGCTGTTTTGAGTTCCGCTTGTTTGCAAACAGTTCTATTATAGTAGAAAAGAGCTTTGACAGAAATCTCCAAATGGAATGGAAATTCAACTTGTGATTGGGCCATCCCTGTGAAATAGCACACTGAATCTTTTTCTTTGCCAGTAGTTACAAGACCACAATCCTACTCTTTTTGTACTGGGGTTATTGGACAAATATTTGACTATTGCTCTATGTCAGTGATGGCGAACCTTGGCACCCCAGATGTTTTGGAACTACATTTCCCATGATGCTCTTGCACTCTGAAGTGTAGTTGAGCATCATGGGAAATGTAGTTTCAAAACATCTGAAGTGCCAAGGTTCCCCATCACTGCTCATGTCATTGAAGCATTACAAACATTCCCTAATACTTAATTTACTGAATGCTGCAAAAAGCACGTATCCTACTATTCTGGAACAAACCACACCCCTCCCATTAAGACTTGTTTTGCCAAGATCAATGAAGGTGATGAAATATCTTTTGGCTGTGTCACACCATACAGAGGAACGGGTCTATAAAACATGGTTATATTGGACTGAATTTACTTAGTCATCTGAATATCGAGATATTTTGGACTCACAACCATGACACCGTTGCCCCTTCCTTTTGTGGTGGTGCCTGCTACCCCAACAGAATTCCTTGGGCCGGCTCTACTCGGGCAATACACATACTTAATTTTCCTCCTAACCCCACCGCTCCTTTTTTTCTTTTCTTTCATCCTCTTTCCTTGCTCTCTGCCCTTGCTCTCTTTCTTCCCCTTTCTTTTTCTCTCTTAGCCTTTTACTGTCCGTATTGAAAAAGTAATACAGGATATAAGCTCGCCAGAGGTCACTGGGTGAAGGGAGCTACACTGCTATTGTTTCAATAGTCTGTATGCAAACATTTTTTACTTATTCTAACTATTCACTATGCTGGTTTATCTGAGGTGGTAGTGCTGATGACTTAATTTCTGTATGTGTAACATGCTCATTGCACATACCGCTTGTTGTTTTTGAGCCTGAAGATCATTCCTGTATGACTTGAAAAATTGTAAATAAATTAAAAAAAAAAATTGACCATTCAGGTGGATGTTAAAGGAAACTGTTCTTTTGTGGGGCTAAACTGCTCTACTAGTTTTTGCCAGGTGGCAGTGCAGGCACAGTCTGTAACTTTATTTCTCTGTACTGATATAACTGAAGTCCTAAGGCAGGAACCATCAATTTTGCTTGATACAAATGTTTGATTTTTGGCAAACAAATGCAAAAAAGGAGAATTAAGGGTCGGAATTGGGGGTAGGGGTAGACTTATACTTGGTTTCCAGTAATAAACATTGTGGTGATTTCTAGAATTAGAAGACAAGACAAGAAAAGTCCTTTCAAATCTTTTTAAACAAAGGGGTTTTTAACCACTTGCTGCCCGCCATATAGCAAAATGATGGCGGCAAAGTGGTTTCAATATCCTGACTGGTCGTCATATGACATCGACAGGATATCAAGCCGCTGGGGGGCGCACATCGCGGCAATTGTTGTTGCGGTGTGTCAGTCTGACACACCGCAACACTGATCTAGGTAAAGAGTCTCTGATGGAGACTCTTTACTACGTGATCAGCTGTGTCCAATCAGGGCTGATCACAGTGTAAACAAGAAGAGCCCTTGATCGCTTTTCCTCACTCACGTCTGTCAGAGTAGAGAAGAGAAGAGCCGATCGACTGCTCCTCTGACAGGGGGGTCTGTGCTTATTGATTATCAGCGCAGCCCCCCCAAGGATGCCCACACTGGACCACCAGGAACGCCACTAGGACCACCAGGGATGTCACCACCAGGTATGCCACCCTAGACCACCAGGGATGCCAATCAGTGCCACAATGGATGCCAATCAGTGCCCACAATGGATGCCAATCAGTGCCCATATAGGGCATCACTGATTGGCAGGCATTAATGTTTGGCACTGATTGACATCCATCCGTACCATCCGTACCATTAGTGTACATTAGTGCCACCTATCAGTGCCCATCCATGCCCATCTGTGCCACCTATCAGTGCCCATCTGTTCCACCTATCAGTGCCCATCTGTGCTGCCTATCAGTCCCCATCCGTGCCACCTATCAGTGCCCATCCGTGCCACCTATCAGTGCCCCATCAGTGTCCCATCAGTGCCGCATTTTAATGCCCATCATCAGTGCCCATCAGTGCCACCTCATCAGTGTCACCTCATTGGTGCCACCTCATCGTTGCCCATCAGTGCCACCTTATCAGTGCCCATCAGTGCAGCCCCATCAGTGCCCATCAGTGAAGCAGAAAACTTACTTATTTAGAAAGTTTTTTAACAGAAATAAATTTTTTTTTTTTTTTCAAAATTATGTGTCTTTTTTTTAATTTGTTTAGCAGAAAATAAAAAATCCCAAAGGTCATCAAATACCACCAAAGGAAAACTTTCTGGGAACAAAATGATAACAATTTAGATTGGGTACAGTGTAGCATGACCACGCAATTGTCATTCAAAGTGCGACAGCGCTGAAAGCTGAAAATTGGGCAGGAAGGTGTATAAGTGTATAAGTGCCCTGTATTGAAGTGGTTAAACTAGGCGACGGGGGGGAGGGCCCAGAGGTAGAGATAGTCAGCGTAGAACATATTCCAGAGGGTAATATTGGGGGCATTAGTGGTAGGTTGACTAAAGCACATAAACCCAAGGTAAGTATAGTAACATGTCCTAGTTGCAATCTCTGAACATCCAATAAGAGGACAGTATGCGACCAGTCTAAACTACGTGGCATGTTCACCAATGCCAGGAGCCTGGCTGACAGGATGGGTGAACTAGAGATACTGTTGTACGAGGAGGATTTGGATTTTGTGGGAATTTCAGAGACCTGGTTCAACAGCTCTCACGATTGGCTGGCAACCATTCAAGGGTATACCCTTTATAGCAGGAATAGAGAGGGTAAAAAGGGGGGAGGGGTGTGCCTATATATCAAGAATATTGTACAAGTGAATGTAAGAGATAACATCACTAAGGGAGCTAGGGAGGAGGTGGACTCCTTATGGGTAGAGCTTCAAAGGGATGAAGCTAAGGGGAAAATAAAATTGCGAGTATGCTATAGGCCCCCTAATCTGAGGGAGGAGGGGGAGACGGATCTCCTATCACAATTTGGATTAGCGGCAAGGATGAGAAGTGTTATCATAATGGGGGATTTTAATTATCTAGACATAAACTAGGCGGAGGGAACCACGCATTCACCTAAGAGCCCATTCACACAGGGACGACTTGTCAGGCGACCTAGTCGCCTGACAAGTCGCCTCCCATTCTGTGCTATGGAACCGTTCTAAGGGGAGCGACGCAAGTCGCTCAGACTTAGAAAAAGGTTCCTGTACGACTTGGGGGGCGACTTGGGGCAACTTGCATAGACTTCTATACAGAAGTCGTTTTGCAAGTCGCCCGGGCAGTCGTGCGCAGGTCGCCTCGGTGAGGCGACCTGCAAGTCGTGTTGCCCCTGTGTGAATGGGGTCTTAGGCTCGCCAGTTCCTAAATGTCTTGCAGGACAATTTCATGGTTTAGATGGTAGACGCACCAACAAGAAATAAAGCGTTACTGGATCTACTGATTACCAACAATACAGACCTGATCACGGATGTGGAAATACGGGGCAATTTAGGAAACAGTGATCACAGGTCAATTGGCTTCAGTATAAATCACACAAATAGGAAACATAAGGGGAACACAAAGACACTGAATTTCAAAAGAGCCAACTTCCCTAAACTACGAACCTTGCTAGAAGGCATGACTTGGGATAAAATCTTAGGAACAAAGAACATGGAGGAGAGATAGTTTTGCTTTAAGAGCATAATAAATAAGGGCATTAGCCAATGCATCCCATTGAGTAATACATTTAAAAGAGCGAACAAAAGTCCTGGATGGCTTAACTCCAATGTAAAGATGCATAAAAAAAAGGAGAAGGCCTTCAAAAAATGCAAGGTTGAGGGATCATCATCAGCATTCAGTAAGAAAAGATGGTGGTTGCGCTGTGATAAAGGGACAGTGGGGGAGGGGAGATAGGGGAGGGGCTAAAAAAATGACCAATGTGACAGAGTGAACTGAAAAATGGGCCAAGTGCACTAAATGCCAGAAAACGTAATGAAAATGCAGTTCAAAATTGCTGGTCAACACAAATATAAATATAATATTACAAGCAAACAAAGCGTGATGTATAGAAGGTAATAGTGAAACAGTGAATCCAATAGAAATGACTACTTATATAAAACAGATCTTATAAATAACTAAAAATTCTGACACAAATGAAATTGACAATGGCAAAATACAAAAGTATGAGATAAGTCCAAAATAGATATGGGCTAGTAACGCACTAGCAAAAATCCTGATGGGCTGCAAGTGACAAATCCCTAAGGGTAAATAAATAGCAGTCCCGTCACCAAGTCCAGAATTACAAAAAACTTGTGGCTAAAAAAACACACAAAACAGTTCCAATCGTGAAGGGAGGGGGATCTTCAGTGAGGACACCTCCGTGTTTGCAAGCCGCTTACCTTACAGCTGTAAGGCATACAGCTTGTGTTGCAAATGGCCAGCAGGTGTAGAAGCTCCGTGTAAGCAGGTAGTAACAATGGTGAAAATGCCAAGCGAAATATAAAAACATGCAATGCCAAGCTGCTAACAAACATAATATTGGCAAGCATTAAAAAGGTGATCAACTTCAGAGAGAAAACGATAATTCCCCCGCTCTAGAAGACTCTGGTTCGGCCGCACCTAGAGTATGCTGTCCAGTTCTGGACACCAGTCCTCAGGAAGGATGTACTGGAAATGGAGCAAGTACAAAGAAGAGCAACAAAGTGTCACGGTCCCTACTGTGCCCTGCAGACAGCCAGGCGTGGTCACGCCCCAAGTGGCTCAAAGAGGTTTTGAACTCATGACTACCTGTTTAATGCTCTTGTTGCTTTTCCTCTGAGCCACTCCTCAGTTATTAATGCTGCCTGCTTTCCAGCCAAGCCTAGTTCTGTAGGAAGTATTGAGGGCTTTTCTCTGGATCTTTCCTTGCAATCAGTACCTGTCTCTCCTGGATCAGCTGAGGCAGGTTACCTAATCAGCTGGGTATAAAACCCTGTTTCACTCTGAGGGCTTTGTCAGTTCATTGTCGCCAAGTGTTCATGTTTTCTGTTACAGTGTTCCAAGACTGACCCTGGCTTCTGACCCTGGCTCCGTTTATCGTTTATCCTGTCTTCCGGAATCCTTGACCATGGTTTTACCTCAACTATCCCTTGGCAATTTCCTGTTAAAACCCCCGTGCACAGATTCACAGCTCAGATAGCTTCTTACCTTGTTACCGAGTGCTATGTGTATTTGCAAGGGTGAGCATACATCTCTGCAATATGGATTCAACCAAGGTAAGCCCTTACATAATGAACTGACCATCATGGAGTTCACAGAGATGTACGAGATGCTCACCTCCCCTGCACTGCAAGTCTCCAGCCTGGGCCAGACCGTTTCTGAGTTGCAGCAAGAAGTCCGCTTGTTTAAAACTACAGTACGCCCAGCCCTGGAACCTGCATGTCCAGAACCATTTGTTTTGATGCCTGAGAAGTTTGATAGTAATCGTGCATCCTTCTTTTGTTTTAAGATGGATTGTGAGCTGTTGTTTGCCCTTAAGCCTAGGACCTATGCCACCGACTACATTAAGATTTGTGCTTCCATCAACCTGCTCACTGGACAATGCAAAACTTGGGCTTATCAGTGTTTACAGGAGGGGAGTCCAGTCTTGGACAGCTGGGAAGCTTTCATGTTGGCTCTGGACTCTTACATTTCTGCTTTAAAGAAAACCAGTGTTCCCAAGTCTGCTCTCCATACATGTGGCCTATGGGTATCCAGGGACAGGAATACCCGGTACAGATAAGACTCCATGCCATCACAGTATGTGCCAAGCCATGAAGCCCTTACCCCAAAAAGCCTAGACGCTCCTGTGGTTACACGCACACCTTCCCTGTGAGATGTGGAACCCATGGAAATCGGGGACATCCGGCCCAAGCTATCTCAAGGTGAAAGAGAGCGGAGGAGAGACTGTGGTCTTTGTTTATACTGTGGGGGGAGAGGGCACCTTATCTCTCTGCCCAATTCACCCACCTCGGCCAAAGGTTCTCCAAGTGATACTTTTAGGATCCTTCCTGCCACCCCTGAATCAGTGGCTGCTACCCAGTCTGATGTTCTGGTACCTGCTGCCCGGTATGATGTCCCTGTGCTGGTGTCCCCGCTTGAAGTTCCTGTGCTACCTCCTGACTGTACGTATGCCTCGAATGGCACCATAGTCTGTAAGCAGGACCTGAAGATTTTTGAAAGAGCCTTGCGAGCGACGAAAATCTCCAAAGCTGGAACTTCTAAAACAAAGAAAGCCCAATGAGGCTGTTCCATGCTCTGAGGGCATTTCTAAGGGGAGGGAGCTGTCACAGTCCCTACTGTGACCTGCAGATACCCAGGCAAGGACACGTCCAAGTGGCTCAAGGAGGTATTGAACTCATGACTACCTGTTTAGTGCTCCTGTTGCTTTGCCTCTGAGCCACTACTCAATTCTTAATTCTGCCTGCTTTCCAGCCAAGCCTAGTTCTGTAGGAAATACTGAGGGCTTTTCTCTGGATCTTTCCTTGAAATCAGTACCTGTCTCTCCTGGATCAGCTGAGGCAGGTTACCTGGGTATAAAACTCTGTCAAACTCTGAGGGCTTTGCCAGTTCATTGTCTCATTGTCGCCAAGTGTTCCTGTTTTCTGTTACAGTGTTCCAAGACTGACCCCGGCTTCTGACCCTGGCTCCGTTTATCGTTTATCCTGTCTTCCGGAATCCTTGACTACGACTTTACCTCGACTATCCCTTGGCAATTTCCTGTTAAAACCCCTGTGCACAGATTCACAGCTCAGGTAGCTTCTTACCTTGTTACCGAGTGCTGTGTGTATTTGCAAGGGTGAGCATACATCTCTGCAATATGGACTCCAACCAAGGTAAGCCCTTACACAAAGCTAATAAAGGGTTTGGAGAATATTAGTTATGAGGAAAGGTTGCGAGCACTGAACTTATTCTCTCTGGAGAAGAGACGCTTGAGAAAGGATAAGATTTCAATTTATAAATACCGTACTGGTGACCCCACAATAGGGATAAACCTTTTTCGCGGAAGGGAGTCTAACAAGACTCGTGGCCACTCATTAAAATTAGTAGAAAAGAGGTTTTTTTTTTTTAAATCTGATTTTTTTTAATTTATAAAACATAGGAAAAGAAAAAAAAACTCTTCCATTAAAACAAAAACATACATCAAATAGCATTGCAAAGGACATATTAATATCTAAATGTACAGCCGATCGGATTTGCTTCTCCTGCTTCATTATTTTATATGTGAAATTACAGTCAATTTAAGAAGACAAATCTCTACATGTACATACCAGTATCTAACATTTTGTATATTTCCTCTTTTAGTAAGCGTGTCCTTTTAGTGTTCTGTACCCCTACTCCGCTCCGGAAGAAAAGCGGTTTAACCTTAAACTACATACTGGGTTCTTTACTGTAAGAGTGGCAAGATTGTGGAATTCCCTTCCACAGGTAGTGGTCTCAGTGGGGAGCATCGATAGTTTCAAAAAACTATTAGATAAGCACCTGAACGACCACAACATACAGGGATATACAATGTAATACTAACATATAATCACACACTTAGGTTGGACTTGATGGACTTGTGTCTTTTTTCAACCTCATCTACTATGTAACTATGTAACAAAAATAAGCGTTAGAGCATGCAGAGATACTTAGCTGAATGGTGGTCTGTCATTTAGCATACCAAAGGTTCAAGACAAAGTCAGGTTTAGTAAACTAGTCATGCAAAGATACATACTGTTTCAGCGCTATCTCTTTTTCTATTAGTAAATCAACCCTACCAACCCTAACCCTACCAAATGGTGAAGCAAAGGAAAAGCTGCCACACTTGAAGTCTGCATCTTAAACAACAGTGAAGGCAACTTGTTTTTTTTCTATCTGACAAATTCCTTTAGAAATTAGGGCAAGAACAGTTGCAGTCCAGAACTCTGTGGCTCACGGGGTACAATAAATATGATTTTTTTTTTTTTTTCATAATGACAATACAAACATATATATACTATTTAAAAAATAGCAAAGTGTCTAAAATAAATAAATAAATTCTGGGTTATGGCACACTGTCTTGGTGGAGTGTGATGATATGATTTTATACGCAACTAGACCCAACTAAGAGATGGTTTTATTTTCTACGTGCCTAAAATAGAGAGCAGTGCATTTTTCCTGCTAATAAGCATGCAATTCAACTATAAATAAAAGAACAAAATATATTCCTAAATGATAGTGACAGGCTCTGGAAGAAAAACAGTTTATTATATCCATACCGTATTGTACCATGTAAGCACTAACTGTGGTATATGCCACATTTTCTTTCTAATTGACATCAGATCTCATCACATTGTGCAGGTGTGCAGGCATTTTACAATGCAATAAGACCTGTGCCTAGGACAAGATTCAGAAGCAGTTAACTGTCAAGAAATCCTTTCCGATGCAAACTAATTATTATCATAGACACCCTGTGGCACAGAATATAACAAAGGCTTTGACTGTTATTAGCATTAAATATGCATTGTATATGTAATATTGATTCAGCAGGCTTTCATGGGCTAATGGCTATTCTCTGCCCACACCACCAAATTTGACCTGCAAAATTCGTCTGAAAATAATCTATAAAGCATCAAGGCTATCAGAACAACAGACATTTCCATTAGGCATTTTAAATGTGACCACTGTTATCTTGAAAAGTGACCAAAACCACAATAAGATATGCTGAACACAAAAGAGCATTGTTGCTTGGTGCCTGTGAAATTGTAGCCAGATATAGCACAAAGTTTAGGGAAACCTTGTTGTCCAGGTATTATAGTGGTGATATGGGTTTTACAGAAGATGGCAGGGAAGGGGGGCATTTTTCACAGATATAAGCAATCGTTGCTGATTTGGGTGGAATTGGGTATAAAATGTGGGTCGGAATTGGGAATAAATGATTTGGGTGGAATTAGGAATAAAAAAAAGAAGAAAAATAATAAGAAAAAAAAAATCAAGCATTTGTGGTCCTACAAAGGCTTGATTTTTTTTTTTTCATTGGAGAGCTACAACTCAGATAACAATAACAGGCAAATACATGTTAAAGTAGATATAAACTCCAACTGGATAGCATTTCTTTTGCTAAAGTTCTGTATACCGTCAATGTGGTTGTAGACCTCTGACATGAAATATGATTAACGCATATCCCTCTATAATTGTACTTGTCTCAGCCCAGAGAACTGAGTCTGAACTCAGTCTAGAGAAGTGTTATTCCCGTCTGCTGCTTCATTCCTCTGCTAACTGAATGAGTCGCTTCTGACAAGTTTTCCTGATGCCAAGAGGTAAAAAGGTGACAGGGGAGGGAGCTTCAGGACACAGCCTTTGATTGACAGCCTCAGCTCAGCTTCTGTGTACTGTGTGAAGGGGTGTGTGTCCTTTTTCTTCCAATTAGCTCTCAGTGAGCTCTGGAGAGTGTAACTTCAGCTCCCTACCCGTGATTTCTGAAATCTCAAACAAGCTGTATAAATTCTGTACTTTGAATGTCTAAAGAGAAGAGATGGCTGCAGATAAACAGGTACAACTTATGTAGGAGGATTTGTTTAATCTCTGTGTATCACCTGAGGCTAGTCACTTCACTGGGTATATGTAAGGGTTTACAACCACTTTGATGATTGTCTTTGTCGTATTTAAATGAAATACTGTTTACACTTTTTTATATTATTTTCTGCACTTCAGTGTTGCTTATCTCTCACACCCTTTTTCAGCCACTCCACATCTATTTGAACTTACTCCAGAGTCATCTGCAGATCATTGCTGTTGACCAGTTTGCAGATATTAACAACAGTGAACCACTGTTTGCACAATGTGCGTTGGCACATTAAAGTCCTAACAAGGGGTGCAAATCACACTGGGGTTGATTTACTAAAACTAGAGAGTGCAAAATCTGGTGCAGCTCTGCACAGAAATCAATCAGCTTCCAGTTTTTTCTTTGTCGAAGCTAAATTGAACAAGCTAAAGTTAGAAGCTGATTGGCACAGCTGCACCTGATTTTGCACCCTCCAGTTTTAGTAAATCATTCCCAGTCTAAAAACACAGGAGATACATGATAGAAAAAATGTAGCGCATAATAAATACTAGGGTTGTCCCGATACCACTTTTTTAGGACCGAGTACAAGTACCGATACTTTTTTTCAAGTACTCGCCGATACCGATTACCGATACTTTTTTTTAATGTCATGTGACAGTGTTTTTTTTTTGCTATTTTTTTTTTTGGGGGGGGGGGTGAACGTTGTATGTGTGTGTGTTTTTTTTTGTTTGTTTTTTACAATTTTTATTTTTTCCAATAATATTTTTTTATTCTTTGTTTTTTTTTTTTTTTTTAATCAGCCCTTTTGGGGGGCTTTGGTGAGATATCAGGGGTCTTAACAGACCTCTGATATCTCCCCCTTGAGACAGAGAAAGAGACAGAGGATAGAGATTCCCCAGTCCCTTTCTCTGCAGCGTCAGCTGCACTGAGAATCAATGGAGAGAAGACAGCAGCTTCTCTCCATTCATAAACTGACACATTGTAATCACAGGAGATTACAATGTTTCAGTTATGTGAATGGACAGAGTCAGCTGACTCTCTCCATACACAAAGGAAGGAGGAGGGGGACGGAGGAACGGAGGGGGAGAACGGAGGGGACAGATAAGGAGAGAGGAATGCAGGGGACAGATAAGGAGAGCAGAACGGAGGGGACAGATAAGGAGAGAGGAACGAAGAGGACAGCGGAGAGGCACAGAGGAACGGAGGGGGCACGGAGGAGGATGCAGTGACAGTCAGCTGTGAGCGATCACAGCTGTATGTCACTAAAGCTGGTGAAAGCCGCTGGGGGAGAATCTTGTAACTCCCCCACGCGCCGATCACAGCTGTCTTCCAGGTATCGGGGGAAGCATCGGGAGCATTTGCCCGAGTACAAGTACTTGGGCAAATGCTCGGTATCGGTGCCGATACCGATACTAGTATCGGTATCGGGACAACCCTAATAAATACAGGTGTGATCAAAGTACCAACGGTATTCCTCAATTGTGCTTCAATCAAACAAAGTATTGGTGATTCAACAACCAAATAACATGTGATGTGTATAAAGTCTATAATAATGAAATAAGTGAAGAATTTAATGTCCCACTGAATAAAAATATGGATGTGATTCGAAGAGGGGTGGTATTCCAACATTTGGCAGGAAATTAAATCCGCAGGGAAGGCACATCAACCAGATGGAACAATCATGGAAAAGATGGTGTGTAGAAAACTCTTACCAGATCCTGTGGATTCCCTTGTCAGTGACAGGGAATCGAATGAGCAGGGTGCCACCCAGGGCATAAGGAAGGATGTCCCCACACTTGAACCGTCCTGGCTGGACTCTGCGTGGATCTCAGGGGGCCACCAGGTAGGTCCTCACAGTGGGTAACCAAGGCACGGATCAGACAAGCTGACAAGGGAATCCACAGGATCTGGTAAGAGTTTTCTACACACCATCTTTTCTATGATTGTTCCATCTGGTTGATGTGCCTTCCCTGCGGATTTAATTTCCTGCCAAATTATTATAGATTTTATACACATCACATGTTATTTGGTCGTTGAATCACCAATGCTTTGTTTGATTGAAGCACAATTGAGGAATACCGTTGGTACTTTGATCACACCTGTATTTATTATGCACTACATTTTTTCTATCATGTATTTATTGTTTTTGTCACATTGTATGTAGCTGCTATTTTCTTTGCATTTTGTTTGTGCAGTGTTTTTTCTATACACTTATCCTAAAAACACAGGAGCATAGATCCCATCTGTTGTTTGTAGGGATTGTCCCTTTTTAGTACCTAATACCTTTATTCCTCTTCCTCAGTAGTTCCTCTTTTTGGTTTATTGTATAGACCTCGAAAAAATCTATTATTGTACCAAAAGTGTGCACTTAGGCCCCTTTCACACTGGGGCGGTGCGGGCGATGGGGGTAAAAGGGCAATATTTTTAGCGCCGCTTTACCGTCGTTTTAGCGGCGCTATTCGGCCGATAGCAGGGCGGTTTTAACCCCCGCTAGCGGCCGAAAAAGGGTTAAAACCGCCCGCAAAGCACCACTGCAGGGGCACTTTGCCAGCGGTATAGCCGCGCTGCCCCATTGATTTCAATGGGTAGGAGCTGTGAAGGAACAGTGTATACACCACTCCTTCACCGCTCCAAAGATGCTGCTAGCAGGACTTTTTTTGGCGTCCTGCCAGAGCACCGCTCCAGTGTGGAGAGACAGCAGCTGCTGTTTCAGGGCGCTTTGCAGGTGCTATTTTTAGCACTGTAGCGCCTGCAAAGCACCCCAGTGTAAAAGGGGCCTAAGACCATTCTCCAACCTCCAAATTATTTCAAGTGTTATTTTATAGAGTCAGCAAAAAGAAAAGTAGTAGTGGAAAAAGAACCTGCAGATTTAACCAGTCATTTTTTTTGCTATTTATTCTTCATGGCTTGTGTAACTTGGGGTCTTGCAGGGATGCCTTTTGCCTACATGCTTTGTAATAAATGTACCTCTTTTTCTTCTTAGTGATTGGGTTTCAATCTACTCTAAATGATGTCAACGTACTGCATGTGCATAGTGAGGATCACCATTACATATCATTTCCATACCTGCGAACTTGCCAGATCTCTCCCAGCAATTGGATTTTTCAGTAATGTTACTGGCTCATCACTGCTACTGTTTTGGCAAAGTGTTTTTAAACATTGCATGCACTGTGTCATGATGTAATACTTCATTGCTTTAGACCAACTGACCCATCACAAAGCGCCATTTGCAGAAGTCATGTCCCCATCCACTCTACGCTCAGTACCTAGGGAACCATCAGTGTGCAGAGATCTAAGCACTCTGCGATCACCATGGCAAACATCAGCTCCCTGAACTCGGTGTGTTGTGCCTCCAGAGCCCAGGTCCAGGCTTTACACTGTACACTAGCACGAGAAGTAAAAGGTACCAGGTGGCATATATGATGTAATAACAAGGCTGCTGCTCCTTTGTCAAAGCCTGAAAATACTTTGGGGACACTTTCTAGAGGAAGAGGAGTTTGGGCAGCGTCACAACATCTACTATGGCATAAAAGACCCTTCGTTTCTCATTATTCTAAGAACATTTTTAAAACATGTCGTTTAAGGTTTTTCACAGCTCAAAATCCTTAGATCTTTCTGTCTCCCAAAGGACTAAGAAATTGCTGTTTGATACACTTTCTGTTTAAAATCTTTTTATTGAAAAGAAAGGCATTGTACATCAAAAATACAGTGAGAAAAAAAAGGAAAGAAAAGGGAATAGTTATGCTTAATGGCCATGCCCTAAAGATCCTTAAATTAACCAGATTTTACATTTCCCATTCCCACTTGAATTTTTACAAAAATTAAACTGTAAATTGCCTAAATATAACATGCCAACTTATTCGCGATCAGTGCCAATTTTTGTATACCTACATACATAAATACATGCAAAAAAAAAGGGGGAGAAAAAAAAAAACAAGATATAAACAAACAACACCAAACAAAAAACAAACAACAACAAACAACCAAAAAAAAATACAATAAATAAATAAATAAAAATAAAAAGAATGGGTAAGAGAGAATAAAAAAAGCAAATTAAATCTAGCACCGTACAGACAGGATTCCAACAGTTACAGTTGATACACTTTATATGCAATGCAATGCTAGTTACTTAATCAGAGGTATAACTGTTTAATTATTTCTAGATGATTCATCCCAGCTAATAATGATAATGTAATATTTATTAACATCCACTAAGAAGAGGATCAGAGTCTTCATTAAGGATTATGAATATGGGGTGGTTTAATTATTCATGGATACCTGTAATAGTATAGTTGACTAAAAATGATAGAATTTATAGAACAATGTGGAACATTAAAATTTAATTATTATTCATAAAAATGCTTATTTCCCTGTTATAATTATTCTCTTAAGAGACTGCTGCTATACAGAAATGTTAAATTGTGAAAATAAGTTTGGTAGCTGCCATGAAAAAAAACGAGCTTTGTACGATTCACTTATCACATCTGTAAAATCATATTAACTGTTTTTCAGTGGTTCTAATTTATGATAAATATATGGTTCTAATTTATGGCTGGCAAGGTTAGTGTTGACATTCATATTGACTTATTTCAAGCCTTATATTCAACAATCATGTAAATTAGTTGAATTATATAATAAAAGTACAGTTACCATTAAGAGAAAAGTTTATAAAAAGGCTAACAATTTTATTTGCTCCCTTTTGGTCTGTTAAATAAACATTTGGAAGTACTGTATTACATGTCATTGATAAGTGTAAGAAAACACCTGTTGATCTTGCCAGAAATCCAGTGAGTTTGCAACTTCCTGTGTACCCTGCCTTTGCTAAACTAAAATCGCAAGCATTTTAATCAGTCATGCTCAGTTTTCTTCTGTAGACTACAGAACATCTTTAACTCTGTATAAGATAGGAGAGATAAGGAAAGGGAGAAATGTTCTGTAGCCAAAATTAAAAGTGAGCAGCTAGGATGACAGTTCTGTCTCTCCATACAGTAGATACAGAAGTGTGAGATAGCATTTTCCTTGAATATTTACAGAGGCTAAGGCTGGCCATACATTATTCAATATTCTTGTACAATTTTCCAAAAAATTTACCAAAACCACATAATATGAGGTCAAACCTAAACACTTTACATTTTCTATGCTATCAGGCAGACCCTTGCACTACATAGCTGAAGGTAAATCTAAAGCAAATTGAATAAGAAAATCGTATGGCCAGATTTAGTATATAGGAAGAAACTTTCTTTACTTCAATCAACCAGCTTTGTCTTTATTTTTTCTTAAAGTGATTGTAAAGGAAATTTTTTTATTTAAAAAAAATAACAAACATGTTGTACTTACCTGCTCTGTACAGCGGTCTTGCAGAGAGCAGCCCCAATACTCCTCTTCTTGGGTCCCCTGCCAGTGCTCTGGGCCCCTCCCCCTTGTTGAGTGCCCCTATAAAAAGGCGCTTGCTGTGGGGGCACTCGTGCGTGCATGCTCTTAAGTTGGTTCTCTGTGCCCATAAGGCACAAATAGCACAGCTCAGCCCTGCCCCCTCTCTCGCCTCACTGGCTGTGATTGACAGCAGTGGGAGCCAGGGGCTCTTCTGCTGCATCTCAGCCAATCAGGAGGGAGAGAACCGGGAGAGCCTTGGGTCTTGTGCACATCCCTGGATTGAGATAGGACTTAGGTAAGCATTGGGGGGGCTGAGGGGGGAGCTGCACACTGAAGCCTTTACAACCACTTTAATTTCCCTCACACATGATTGTATATTTAAATTGAATGCAGGTTTACCTTATTTACTATCGTACATTTTATGAAGAAAACATTTTCTAATAGAACATTCACTTTGCTTTGCAAACAGCCTCTATTCCTTTAGTAAATCATTCCCAATATGTCCAATTTAATTTTAAATTTTCGTAAAACTTTTTTTTTTTTTTTTTTAAATGACTCTGTCAAATAAATAAATAAAAGAGAATGCTCCCTGCAATACATACCTTTTAACACTTACCTGTCGGACTGCTAAGAATTCATTTCCTGGTATTTCTGAGATTCTGCTGCCTAAAGACTTTTCAGCATCCAAAACACTTCTGGGTGTGTCAGATGCGTGGTCCCCTACTACATTATGTAGATGGTGGTTTGGAAAGCGAGATAGCAAGTGAAAAAACGCAGAAGAACACAAATACAAAGAACATTAACCTCTCTGGCAGTATGATTATTTTGAATTTTTGATGCTCAAAGCGGTACAATGTTTTGCATTGAAATATGGCATTTTTTATTGAAGGCCTGTAATTTTTAGGATAACTCACTTAAATCTGTCCAAACCAGAGTCTAGTAGACATTCCGGGTATGATAAAGTTTGAAACACGAAATCATAAATTATAATATAATAAATAAGCATAAATAATTATAACAAATAATAATATAATATTAATAAAAATTATTCAATAATGTAATCAAACACTGAAATTTGCACAGTTGCAGAATTGTCGCTGTCGTCACTTTCAGTGTTTGATGACGGATTTCCCCACGAATGACTATCGCTCAATTCTGCAAGTGATTCTAATTTACTATCACTGTTTTCTAGCTGGTCTAAAACTGCTTTTGATGTAAAGGGACGGTTTTGGTTGCTATGGACAATCTCCAGTTTCCAGGCAGAAAGAACAGTATTTATAATATAAAACTGCATGCAGGGCATTGGACAAATAATTTAATACAGCAATGTAATCTGTAGGTATGTACTGTGTGTGTTTTTAACTTTTTGAATTTGTCGCCGTAATCTGTCCCCATGCATTGCAACGCTCGCAGTAAACGGAACTCGGCCCTGTGATACATCGAGTGGAGACACGGCTCGCACACACAGTGGGGAGACATAGCAGGATCCTGGGGACAAGGTAAGTAACTGTACCTGGATCCTGCGATGCGATCCCGAGTGTGGCTCGGGGGTTACCACTTTTGGTACTGAAAATTCACCCCGAGCCACACTCAGGAATACCACCAGGGAGGTTAAATAAAATAAACTAAACTACCATAATTACACTCCCTAGAAAAAACAAAAGGTGTTTCTTTTTAAGCTAATTTCACCAAAACAATTCAATACATGAAAAGAGATTACTCACAAACTTGCAAACTTAGTAATGTCAATTCGCATTGCCAAAATCACTCCACTCATCCTTAGTAAGGCATGCCATAGACGGTATGAATTTCTTTCCTGCAACCATGGGTTGAAAGAGGAATCCGCCCCGGCCAGGAGAACCCAATGATTATCCCTAGCGGCTATAGCAGTCGTTTGTGATAATCGCAAGCTAATTTGGCAGGCTGGTTGCACCCAAGTTGATCAATTGATCCACTTGGTACATTCAGCCTGTCCATTAATGGTTCGAATCTTGGCCACTTTCTGCTGAACCAGATTTGAAACGTCTATGGCTGGCCTTAGGAATATTACGTAAGCTCACTTGTTTTGCAAAATGAGTACTTTTCCTTACTCTGTTATACCCAAGTCACTTCTTCAGAAGCAGCCACAATGAAGTAATATATGTTTTGACACATTCTCAAATATTCCAGCAATAGAATAAAGGAATTAAAGCACTGAGTAGCTGTAGGAGGAATTATATTACTATTTCAAAGTGAATTTCTCAGACAAAGGAAGCAGTAAAGGGGACTTATTTAATTAAACAGATCTATGTTAGATAGCACTTACATCTTTATTATAAATTTTACTTGCTGCATTCTCACTGCTCATCTAAGGAAAGGAAACAAGTTGTCATTTAATATGTGAATGTTAATAAATATCCTTGCTGATTTGACAGTTAAAAAATTACGAAATTTGATTCTCTAAATACTTAGCACAAATTTTCTCTTTGCATAAGAAACATTGTATCTGTTAAAACTGAAATTGAGGCAGAAACGTGAAATTCTCATTGCAATTGTAATCCTCAAAACAATTGTTTTTGTACATTAGACTTTTTGAAACCAGTTAATTATCATTTGTGTCTAATAGAAACTGGTATTATACGTGTCTGGCAGAAAAGCTAGTTATATTTCCATTATCCCTGTTGCTAATATCACTCACCCTCATATAAGATATTTTAATTCACATTATAGGATATTTTTCATGCAGTTCTGATTAGGCAATACACATCCAAAAAGTCCCCGAAGCTTGCTCTGTATTACCAAAATTATGCACACAGTCAAAACAGACATCTGGAAGCACGAAACGGCACCTATTATGAGTAGAGTGATATTTGCAATATATATTTCACAGAAAAATCTCCAATTTTGTTGTAGGGGAAACTCTTAGTTTTGCTCAGTGCAGTGCTTAGGTGAAATTTGGTGTTTATTTAGAGGGCATTTTTGGGTTTATCGAGGGTAGTTTATTTTATTTAATCTTGTATTTGTGTTTTTGTTTCCATTTTTTTGTATTTTTAATTTCTATTTGCTTGTACTGATGTTAACAGTAATTCAAATTTTGGGTTGTCTTTTTTTTCTTTCTGTGCATGAACATAAAATATTCAAGCCAATGAAGGGCCATTTTGTTGGCATCCAGAATAGTTGATCTTCAGTAACCCCCCGGAGCCATTTAAAGCACAAGTTACCCTTTAAAAACCACCAAAAACTGACTACATTTTGACTTCCCAAAGTATATTACTTTATTTTACCATAATACATAAATAAAATGTAAGTGCTGAAATTAGATCCTTTTTATAAGGTCATCGACAGAAGCTAGGTATTATTGAGGAGAGTGCCTATGTGGAGTAAAAAAAAAAGGCAAACAACAAAAAAAAACACTACATGTTATTTAAGTATAAATAATAGTATTTGCATACAGGCCATACAGGTCAAAACAGACTACTGAGAATGAGTGATGGAATTATTACCATCAGGAGAGGTGTAAGCGGCACAGATCCACAGAAGGAATACAGCTAAAGCAGGGAGATCCTTACACTGTAGATGTTCAGGTACACCTTCCTTTTCAGGCTGGAGAACTGTGAGAAGCACAGTAGTGAAATCAACAAATCTCACTCAAAATCTCCTGAGACTCGGTCAGCCAGAGGCAGCAGAGCAGAGCAGAGAATCAAAGCACAGGAGTCCCTAGGCACAGGGATTGCATTGATTTTTTTTAGGAGAAATTCAAGACAAGGTACATTTTTCAGGATACTGCTCAGGCACAAATAACTTTTCTAGATGCATAAAAAATGGCAAATCTTCACTTTGTTAGTTCAGGTCAAGTTTATAGGAAATAATGAAGGAAAACACTCCAGGATTGATGTAGTTTATTTATTTTGCTTCTCCTTGCTAGTGTATACAGTTATTGATGCCATGGGTGTTACAGCATTTAGTTTTGTATCAATATGCCTGGGCAAATTAACATATTTATGGAGTGATAATAAATGAACTGTTCTCAGCCAATAGGTTTTGTACTTGAACATGAATTTTCAGATTGACTGGTGTTTAAATACAGGAGCATGTAGTAAAAAGCAGCAATGTACTAGATGTATTTAATGTTTATCAAAGGAGAGCCATGTATTGCTAACCAAAACAGATTCAGGCATTGGCAAAACTATCATTATTAAATCAAATTATACTGTAGTTATGTATATTTTACTAAAGCAGATATGTACACATCAATGACCTATGCACTTCTACCTAATAGCAATGTATCTGTCTATTTTTCTTTCTTTTGGATGCATTATTTAAAGGTAAATTTCTGTAAAAGATTGGGACTGCAGGAAACAAAGACTATGTACAATCTTATCCTGCTTTTGTGCATTTGACCTGACCACGTCACCAAATATAATTTCATCTAATAATCAGACCATCACTCCTCTACACCAGGGGTCTCAAACTGGCAGCCCTCCAGCTGTTGTGAAACTACAAGTCCCATGAGGCATTACAAGAGTGACAGTTACAAGCATGACTCCTACAACGTGAGGCATGATGGGACTTGTAGTTTTGCAACAGCTGGAGGACCGCCAGTTTGAGACCCCTGCTGGTACACTATTCTGGACTGGAAACATCTTAGCTATTTGGGCCTGATTTGTAACTTTCAGCTCAGATACTACTGCTGCTCACCAAAAAAAAAATAACACACAGCAAGAATATGTAATCTGATATTTTGTGATTTCTCTAGCAATGTTCATTTTAAACTCGATTTATGCTGGCCATATACTATACGAAAATATCGGCCGAACCCATTTTCGAAAAAACGCGCATTTGGCTGTGAGCGCAAACGATAGTGCCATCATGTAATGACCTATAAATTGTTCAGTGGACATAAATGAATGCATTTTTTGTTTGTTGTTTTTTACATATATCTAGTGCAGACAGTCCGGACGGGGAACACTTTAACCTTCCAATTTATCATTCGTTCGGCAGAAAATTTCCAAACTTGGCCTTTGTTTTTTCGGCTCAAAAATGTCCCAATGATTATCGATTTTGTGCCCATTAACTGGCCGAAAAATGAACGAACTGTCTAAATGACCAAATTTCAGCCGATTTTTTTTTTTTGTATTGTGTATGGCCACCATTATTCTCCATTGCTTGACACTAAAATAAGAGCATAATCCCTTCAAAATCAGGAGTCATGGCAGGAATACAAAAAACATACTAAAATATTAGACATAAGCAAAAAAAAATTTTAACCAAATTGCAAAAATGACCAAATGAATCAAATTTGTCAAGTATGTAATATGTTGCTGGCAGGTTGCCATAATGCTCTATGTCGTTTTTGTGTTTAATCACATGCCGACCGGGCTATAGCCGAAAGACAGCTACAGCACGGTCGGCTTTTTCTGGGAGGACATCCATGGACGTCCTCACATATTCGCGCACCCCCTGGGGTGCGCACCCGGGAATGTCCGTGACCGTCGGGTCCTCCGGACCTGGCGCGTCACGGAAAGGGGTAAAGGGCCAATGACAGCTGCCCTTTACCATGTGATCGCTCCATCCAAAGACGGAGCGATCACTTGTAACAAACTGGAGCTTGTCTGGTGCAGCTCCTCCCCTCTCCTCGCATTGAACAGTACAGTTTGCGAGGAGAGGAGTGAGCCGGGTGCAGCAGTGCTGTGGGCTGTCTCTGGAGTGCCCACAGTGCTGATCTGTGCCCATCCATGCTACATCCTTTCATCCATCCCTGGCTCGTCCATGCTCCATATGTGCCCATCCATGCTGCATATGTGCTCATACATGCCTCATATGTGCCCATCCATGCTCCATATGTGCCCATCCATGCTCCATATGTGCTCATACATGCTCCATTTGTGCCCATCCATGTTCCATATGTGCCCATCCATGCTCCATATGTGCCCATCCATGCTCCATATGTTCCCCATCCATGCCTCATATGTGCTCATTCATGCCTCATATGTGCCCATCCATGCTCCATATGTGCCCATCTATACTTCATCCATCCCTGGCTCATCCGTGCTCCATCTATCCGTGCTCACCCATGCTCCATCCATCCCTTGCACATCCATGCTCCATCCGTGCTCATCCATGCTCCATCCATCCCTGGCTCATCCATGCTCCATTCATCCCTGGCTCATCCATGCTCCATTCATCCCTGGCTCATCTGTGCTCCATCCATCCATGCTCATCCATGCTCCATCCATCCCTGGCTCATCTGTGCTCCATCCGTGCTCATCCATGCTCTATCCATGCTCCATCCATCCCTGGCTTATCCGTGCTCCAGCCGTGCTCATCCGTGCTCATCCATGCTCTATCCATACTCATCCATGCTCAACCTGTGCTCATCCATGCTCAATCTGTGCTCATCCATGCTTAATCCGTGCTCATCCATGCTCCATCTATCCCTGGCTTATCCATGCTTCATCCATGCTCATCCCTGCTTATCCATGCTCCATCCGTGTTCATCCATGCCCATCCATGCCTCATTCATGCTCATCCATGCCTCATCTGTGCTCATCCATTCCACAGCAGTGCTCATCCATGCCACAGCAGTGTTCATCCTTGTCACATCCATGCCACATCAGTTCTCATCCGTACCACAATAGTGCTCATCCATGCCCCATGAGTGCTCATCCATGCCACATCAGTTCTCATCCATGCCGCATCCTTACCACTACAGTGCCCATCAGTGTCTCTCAAAACTGTAATAGGTAGTCAAATTAGATTTGAAATGTATGTCCCTGATGGTGCTCCTTGCATGTTGGGCCTCTGTATGTGGCCAGGCGGTGGAAAAGTCTCCCACATGTGGTGTCGCCATACTCAGGAGGAGTAGCAGAATATATTTTGGGGTGTCATTTTTGCTATGTACATGCTATGTGTTAGAAATATCTTAAAAATTGACAACTTTCTGTAAAAAAAAATGCGTTTTCATTTTCTTTCCACGTTTTCCAAAACCTTGTGGAAAAAAATTACATGTTCAGAAGACTCATTATGCCTTATAGAATATACGTTGGGGTGTTTACTTTCCCAAATGGGGTGATTTTGTGGACTTTTCCATTGTGCTGCTGCTCCAGGGCTTTCAAAAGTGTAAGAGGTAGTCAAAAAATTAAATGTGTAATTTATGTCCCTAGAACGCCTGACGGTGCTCCCTGCATGTTGGGCCTCTGTATGTGGCCAGGCTGTGTAAAAGTCTCACACGTGTGGTATCACCATACTCGAGTGGAGTAGTAGAATGTGTTTTGGGGTGTAATTTGTGGTATGCATATGCCGTGTGAGAGAAATAACCTGTTAATATGTAAACTCTGTGGAAAAAAAAGAAAAAAAATCTTCATTTTGCAAAGAATTGTGGGAAAAAATTACAACTTGTAAAAACTCACAATGCCTCTTACTAAATACCTTGGATTGTCTACTTTCCAAAAAGGGGTCATTTGGGGGGTATTTGTACTTTCCTGGCTTGTTAGTGTCCCAAGAAATGGCCGTCAGTACATCAGGTTTGATCAGGTGAGATCAATTTTCAGTGATTGGCACCATAGCTTGTAGACTCTATAACTTTCACACAGACCAAATAATATACACTGATTTGGGTTATTTTTACCAAAGATATGTAGCAGTATAAATTTTGGGCAAAAATTATGAAGAAAAATTACTAATTTGCTAAATGTTATAACCGAAACAAAGCTAAATGCTTTTTTTACAAAATTTTCCTTCTTTTTTTATTTATATCGCAAAAAATAAAAAAAACAGTGATAATCAAATACCACCAAAAGAAAGCTCTATTTGTGTGAAAAAAAGAACAAAAAATCCATATGGGTAGCATGTTGCCTGACTGAGTCATTCAAAATGTGAGAGCACTGAAAGCTGAAAATTGGTCTGGTTAGGAATGGGGTTTAAGTGACCAGTGGTCAAATGGTTAAAACAGATTAAATTGGTTGAAATTGCCCAAAAATTGTCTGGTTGCATGACCAGCACAAGTAATGTTTCAGTATGTGTCTAAGTAGTTATATGGCCTACAGAAATGGCATAACCCCTTATATTAAGTAAATAAATGGTATATATGTATACATATTCATATATGAATATGTGAAAATATAAAATAACACTACACAACCCAATATATATAAAATAAAAATAAAGCATTACCAGTGGCTAAAAAATATAATATAATAACTGTAAATAAACACCCATAGAGTGCATAAATAATCAATACAATTGCATAATTGTGCATAAAATAATATAGAATCTATCAATAGCATATGCTGCAGAGTATTCACTATGAACCTACAAATACATCCATTAAGTATGGTAATGCAAAAAAAGTATGTCAAAATATCTAAAAAATACACACAATTATTGTGCAGAACAGGTTAGCAATAGGATCGCTTGAGGAAGTTGTTCTAGTGATGAAGCATGTTGGGTGATGGAGCAAGGCATGGACGTTGTATTAGATATATTGAGAGGAAGTTGGATGTTGGTTAGCCAGAAAAGCAAGAATTCAATCTTTTCATGGAATCTTTTCATAGAATCCTAAGCTGCTGAGTGGAATATTTATGTAAGATTTATACAGTATACCTGTGCTAATTAACAACTTTTCAATGTAACTGCAAAATCACATTGTTTTTAAAGCAGCTTTTTTTTTTTAAACAAGTAACAGTATCACACTTTTGGGGCTCTTTTTTGTTACACTGTATCTTGTATGAGGGAGGTGAAGCATCTGTGGAGACAATAATAAGATTGGAGTTTTTAAACAGCCTAGAACTTGGAGAAGTGGTGGATGATCTCTTAAGTGCACACCGACCTTCTTAAAATTTGAGAGTCTGTAAGATCTGGTGAGTTTTGCCACTCATGGGATATAGATGGAAAGTACTGATCCTATAGGTTTGTTTTCAAATGACATGAGTGACATATAACAGTGTGGAATCACAAAATCACTCACATGATATTTATGCTATTTGGGACAGTTTTCATAGTAAATTTTATAGATATTTTTACATGCATTTTGTGAATTGTTTCATATACTTTATTGGGGTATATATACAGTAGGAGCATATTAAATATTCAGCAGCACATGCTGCATATAGATTCTATATTTTTTACATCTATGCATTTTCATGGATTATTTATACACTAATGTATTTATATGTTGTTGTAAATTGAGTAAATCGTAAAGTAAATATGTCAGTGGAGTGCTATATTTTCATTTTATATAAATTTTGCAGTATACGGACAGTTAAATTAATAGTTTAGGCATTACATAAAGTTTCAATTTGTTTTTCACGGAAGTATAGAATTACATTTCAAAATGTCTTTTAGACACACAGCCACTGCAGTTGAGAAAGTACAGTACAAATATAATATTATTTATTTAGCTAAAGAGTAGCTTCAGCTATAGCATCAACACAATACACTTAGTAGCCAATGCATTTACAAAAAGCCAGAGAAATCCAATATCATTTCAATCCATTAACTGCTCTTCCAATTGCCCATTGTGATAGCAGGTATGACCCTATTTATATCCTCCACAGCTGATATAACATTGACTTGGTGTGGCAAGGTACTTCAGTAAGAGACTAGGGGGTAGTATCAGGCTCGCTCACAGTGGATACTAGACTAGGTTACCTCTACCCTACCCCATGCCATATGCTCTTTTGTGAAATTTTCAGCTACATACATAAAGGAAACAGCAGAGGGTGCCAACTAAGTGCAGGACATAGGAAAACACTTTATTAAAAATAACAAGTGGCAACTCACAAAGTTCATAAAGATATGAGCATGTCATCCACATTTATATTTTGCAGACATCACTTCAGTCTCATTAAGGATCTGCCATGAATATTTCACACCATCAGGCCAAAGAGCCGACTATGAATCCCACAATGCAATGCAGGAAAGCGCATGAGTGATGACAGTTACACACTACGTACGTTTCCACAGGAGCCTGGAAGAAGCCGTGATTCATCACCACTGGGTTTATCCTCCTCATTGTTTGCCTGTATATAAACCCAGTGCTGATGAGTCACGACTTCTTCCGGGCTTTTGACAACATCAATTCTGACGAAATGTACATAGGGTGTAACCGGAAGTCGTGATGATACCTCGCATGCATGTTCCCGCATTGCATTGTGGGAGTCGCAGTCAGTTTTTTGCCGTAATGCTGAGTGTTTTTTATCTGTCTTGCATGCTTTTTAAGTAAAGCCTATCTGGCGATTTTACACTATATGAGCCTTGCGCTCTATTTCTTTGTACTTTTGGGATTTTTAAATGGAGGAACATCCATCAGCACAGACAAGCTTGAGAATCCTGACTAACCTAGTGAAGGTATATTCACACAGGCGTTTCTTGACTTCTCCTCACAGAGAGTCACACTGGCTTTAGTAAGCATACTTACATGTGAGTGTTTGAAGAACACATGGTGTTGTTTCTACACTTGATGCACTAATGGAAGTCTGCAGATGATCACCTGTATTGATGTTTCCGGAATTCATCCTGATTCATTCATATTGGTGTTGGACTTCTTTGCACAAACTTTTTGTATTATTCATTTGGGGAAACTTGCAGTTTTCACTTTTTATGTAATTTGATTAATGTTATCTTCACAGTTTTTTGTACTAATTATTAGGTACATATTTTTGAATCACTTTAATTGTATCTAGCGCAGCATTTCACTACCATTATTCATGTTATGGATTTTACCCTATACATTCACTGCTGAAGCTTTCAACTATTTTTTTTAATTATCATTTTAATTTCTTTTTTAACATTTGCTCAGTATTTCTCTTTTTTTATTTTTCTTAGTCCTCTCCTGCCAACTCCAGTCGTCCTCTCCTGTACCTTTTTCCTTCCCCTTCCCCTTATATGATTTTTTTTCTTCTTTCTTATTCTTCTTTATCTCTGGCGTCCCTCTTACTTTCCTTGTCCTTATTTGTTTTTCCACAGTTTTAGGGTCATTCTGAACCCCCTAAAAATATATATATATTTTTTTAAATAAGCCCTTTCAGTTTCAGCATCGTTCCCCTCAATTTTTCCCTTATGGATGGAATATATGGGGTCAGGAAACCTCTCCCTTGCTAAACACAATTCTGCCTCTTATTCAAAAGTCTTCTCTATGTCTTCTTTTGATGTTCTAGCTAAAATGCCATAAAAACTTCATTGTTTTATGGCAATTTCCAATTTACGTTAGAAATTGTCTTATTGTTAATTGTCCTTTATGCTTTGCTGAAAAACAAAATAAAACATATAACTGTAAAAAAAAAACCTCAGTTTCACTTTACCCTTCTATTTTGCATTGACAGACATCCCAAGTCTCCTGCGACTTACAGGAGTCTCCCGCATTTGATGGCAGGTTCACGGACACCTGCGAATGAGGTAGGATCTCCCAGTCAAGCCTGCCTGCACTGTCACTCACTGCCCGAGTGGCCCCCGGGGCCAGTACCATTCACTTGGCAGATGATTGGATCAGATCTCTGTCCTGAGAGAATTGCAGTGGGGTGTGCAGTGTTCAGCCAGGTGTGACAGAGAAAGTCAGCTGTGTGTAAGCTGGCAGACAGACTGTGCAACAGTCTGCAACTGCCAGCAGTGTGAACCTGCCCAGCGGCTGATAAGTCATCCATGGTGACAGATGTCCTCCCCTTGCCAGGAAGACCAGTCTGTGTAAGGAGAGAGGAGTCACACTGACTCTGGTACGCACAGGCTGGTCCTCCAGAGTGTGTGAGTTCTGCAGAGTGTGGATAGAGTGACACAGTGATGCTGAGCATCACTGTGTCACTCTCTCACCATATCTCTCAGCTCACTCATCACTGACTCATCATGTGGCACTCAGGATGATCTGATGATGCCATGGGCATTGGTAAGGCTGTATTTAATTGGCACTGGTATAGCTGCATTTAATTGGCATTGGTAAAGCTGCATTTAATTGGTACTGGCATAGCTGCATTTAATTGGCACTGGTAAAGCTGCATTTAATTGGCACTGATCAGGCTGTATGTCATTGGGGGGGGGGGGGGGGTCGGCGCCGGCACAAAGCGTCACTGCTCTGAAATGAGTTTGCCACCTCCCTGAAATTAGCTTTTGCAGGTTGGGATGTCTGCATTGACCTCAATGGATTTCATAAAAATGGTGAATTTTACTTAAATGTATCTATTTTCACCAACATTTTTGTGAAGTGAAAATGTTTAAATTCCCTAGTCCCTAACCACTTGCAGTCCTGCTCCTGCAGATATACTGTGGCAGAGAAGCACGTGCAGGCTTAGTCACGTATATATACATGATTGAGCCTGCTGCAGTTTAGGAGCCACCGGAAACAGCAGATTACTGTTACCGATACCCAGTAACTGGGTATCGTGATCGCTATGATTGGTCATAGCGATCACCTGATCACAATGTAAACAATCTTTCAGGAATGGCTTTCCATTCATGAACAGCTTGGTTACTGTTGTGATCTGTGATTGACCCAAAGCATTCACATGGTACCTGGCTACCTCTATGATGTGGTTAGCTTAGCCAAGCACAATCAAAAGCAAGCTGTTCATGAATGGGAAACTTATTCATGACAGCTATAGCTGTTGCTTATACAGTGATCATCACTGTATAAGCAATAACAATGTAAAAAAAAATCCCTGATCACCCCCCAGAGTAGTACAGTGTCACTATGGTGATAATGAACTACTCTGATGACAGGCTGTAAAAAAGTGTTAAAAAAAAAAAGAAAAAATGTTTAAAAAATATAATTACATTTTTTTTTTACATACAGTCATTAGTCAGTATCCCTGATTACCATGAAACCAGTCTTATGATAACGCTTTACTGCACTGGTTAAAGGAGGTAAAAAAAGACATGTAGCAGAATACATTTTGGCCTAAATTTATGAAGACATTTGATTTTATTGAATATATTTTATAACAGAAAGTAGAATATATTGTTTTTTTTTCAAAACTTTCAATCTCTTTTTGTTTAAAAGGCAAAAAATCAAAAACCCAATGGTGATCAAACACCACCAAAAGAAAGCTCTATTTGTGAGAAAAAAATTATATAGTCAGGCAATGGCCTGGTCATGAAGGGGGAAAAAACTTCTGAAGCTCAAGTGGTTAATCACTTCAGCCCCGGAAGATTTGGCTGGTTAATGACCAGGCCATTTTTTGCGATACAGCACTGTGTCGCTTTAACTGACAATTGCGTGGTCATGTGATGCTGTACCCAAACAAAATTGACGTCCTTTTTTTTCCCACACATAGAGCTTTCTTTTGGTGGTATTTGATCACCTCTGCGTTTTTTTTTCTTTGCGCTATATAAACAAAAGAAGAGAGACATTTTTGAAAAAAACACAATATCTTTTACTTTTTGCTATAATAAATATCCCACATTTTTTATTCAAAAATTTGATTTGTTTACACACACAGATCCCGGTTCTTGCTCTGTCACGAGCGTTCACGTGAGCCCGGCGATCACCGCGCCCGCCGCGCACTCGCATCGGCTTCAGGCACACGCTGCGCCCCTAGTGGCCAAAAGACGAAGCGACGTAAGGTAATGTTGTTTCGCCCAGCTGTACCATTCTGCAGTAAAACTGCGACGGCTGGTCAGCAAGCAGTTAAAGTCCCAAAACTCTCTTTTGCTTTTCGTATTAATAGGGATGAAGGCACAATTGACTGGCACAATTGACTGGTTGGTCTGAATTAATTTTTTGATCAATTTATACTGGTGTATGATTTGTGTAGACAAGCTGCTTTTTGTCTGCGTATGCTGTTTTTTACTATTTCCAGTCTAGTCTAGTTTTTGAAATACACACATCCTTTATTTAATACTTAGTGATAGTTTCTAATTTATGTGGTTTTTGCTTGTCAGGCTGAGTATCTGTCTGTATACCCGGGAGCTGCGATGCACGTCGGGTGCCCTCCCCCTCTGTTGTGTTTCACTCGGGGGGGCAGGTGGGTTTCCTGACGTGCATTGGCGCCACGCCCCGCGCCATGTTTGTGTGACCTGGCGGACATCATGGGGCCGACGCGTCAATCATCTAGCTGGTACAAGAGAGGAGTGGTTAGGCACCATCTGCGGACGATGTTGCTGCTGTGGCGGGGCCATCTCTCTTTGATCTTCTATGCTTAGCGTGACGCTGGGAGGGGCCCGGGGAGTGTCGGCGTTACTTGCACCCCTTGGGAGTCTTGTTCACACTCTGGTTTTCTCCTCACACATTCACATGTGTCAGAGCACAGCTTTTCCTTACTTTTTTCCCTTTCTGGAAAACCGCATGATATTTATGCGATTTTCACCTTTCCATTCTCTTTTCTCTTTTGTGGTATATGTTTTCTTTCACTTTGTATCCACTATACTTTTCACTTTTCCAGGCAACAATGGGTGTTGGTTTCTTATCCATGATTATATATGGGAGGGTCCCAGGTGTCAGGTGTTACTTATACCCCCACTGGGAATCTTTGGCTTCTTTCCTCACACATGCACATCATGTCTCAGAGCGTGTCTCTATGCAATGTCACCAGGTAACTATCCCTGTGATTTCCTCTCTATCACTAAGACTGCACACCTCTTTGTTTTTCTTCACCCTTTCCCCTTTTGAGTATTGCATGATTTTCATGCAATTTTTCACTTTTTACTTTCTTTTCTATTTATGTGATATATTATTCCCTTCACTTTGTATCTACTACGCTTTTCACTCTTTCAGGCAATAATGGGTGTTGATTTTTAGTTCATAAATAGTGTAAGTATATACTGGTACCATTCACACATATTGGTCGAATATTATTTACTCTACAGACATATTTGGAATTTTTTCACCCTTGCCTATTGCATTTGGAGGGTGCTTCTGGGGTGTGTTGGTGCGCTCGCTTCTTCCTTGGGTTCATTCTCTCAGCTCCAGGACAGACTTACCTCACAGATGCTGACTTGCAACACCTCTTTTTTGGAACAATTTATACGTAAGTATTCCAGGGAGATATACATCCTGTTTGCCCTTGCCCCTACCTTTTTTTTACTATCCAAGCAAAACATTAGATCCTATTTGGTACCTCTTCTTATTTGTTTCAGATATGCTATGCGTTTTCTCCTGATGAGTGGCACCTGGCCACGAAATGCGTCAAGCCTATCAATGTCATCATGTTCCCAACACATAGCTTGACCTCCACTGTGATTCATTTGTGTTTTGTATCCATCACTCAATAAGCATTTGGCTTTTTACATTAATTACCGTATTTATCGGCGTATAACACGCACTTTTTTCCCCTTAAAACCAGGGGAAAATCGCAGGTGCGTGTTATACGCCGATCCCCTGCGATCCGACCTGTCACATTTTCAAAATCGCCGATCGCGATTTGAAAATGGCGCCGCCGGCCCTGAAATACACAGTGCCGGTCCTCGGCTCTTTCCGGTGGCTGTCGTTCATTTTCGGCTCCACTCGTAGTCCCGAGCGGAGCTATCCGAACCTACTCAGCTAGGTTCGGATAGCTCCGCTCGGGACTACGAGTGGAGCTGAAAATGAACGACAGCCGCCGGAAAGAGCCGAGGACCGGCACTGTGTATTTCGGCGCCGGCGGCGCCATTTTCAAATCGCGATCGGCGATTTTGAAGCCCAGAATGGCTGGGATCACTGTAGCAAGGCTGCACTGGGGAAGGCTGCACTGGGGAAGGCTGCACTGGGAAAAGCTGCACTGGGGAAAGCTGCACTGACAAGGCTGCACTGACAAGGCTGCACTGGGGAAGTCTGCACTGACAAGGCTGCACTGGGGAAGTCTGCACTGACAAGGCTGCACTGGGGAAGGCTGCACTGGGGAAGGCTGCACTGACATGGCTGCACTGACATGGCTGCACTGACATGGCTGCACTGACAAGGCTGCACTGACAAGGCTGCACTGACATGGCTGCACTGACATGGCTGCACTGACATGGCTGCACTGAGAAGGCTGCAATGATGGGCGTTTAAATGTAAGTTTTTTTTCCCTTCAACTTCCCTCCTAAAAGTTTTTTTTTCCTTAAAATTCCCTCCTAAATTGGGGTGCGTGTTATACGCCGGTGCGTGTTATACGCCGATAAATACGGTACTTCCATGGGATACTATGCGATTTCAGATGCATGCATGTGTATATATATATATATATGAATCCTTCTTTTCTGTATGCCATTGCCTTGTATATAGATAAAAATACTCATGTTCAACCATGTATCATATGTTTATGAGGTATGCTTTGTTTATATGTCCATTAAACAATTTTATAATGTCTCCTAAAACGTGTTTTGTGCCTCACCCCAAAAACCCCTTTCTTATTTCCGAATAAGGGAAGGAGGTGCATGATATCATGCACCTCATTTAAAGTCCCAAAACCCCTTTTTGCATCCCTGTTCGGTAGGGCAAAAGATTGAATTTTTCTCTGTTGTACATTAGTAACACTTACAAGTCTCCTCTTCATCCCACCCTGTGATTGGCCAGTGACATGAGAAGCAGCAGACTGATGTGCTCATCATTTCTCTTTTTCTTTACCCTACTCACAGCTTGCTCTGTGCCCCGCAGCACAACTGATTGGATCCTTATGGTACTTCTCCCTCCTCATTCTGAGCTTTGCTGTACAGGGTATGCTAAAAGCTAATATAAATTCTAATTTAGGTACTCACACTTCCTGAATTAAAAATACATTTATTTATGAATTAATCAATACAACGCTACATTATGTGTATCTTTTCCATTTACCTGGTATTCACATTTAACCACTTCAGCCCCGGAAGAATTTACCCCCTTCCTGACCAGAGCACTTTTTGCAATAAGGCACTGCGTCGCTTTGACTGACAATTGCGCGGTCGCGCGACGTTGCACCCAAACAAAATTGACGTCCTTTTTTTTCCCACAAATAGAGTTTTCTTTTGGTGGTATTTGATCACCTCTGGGGTTTTTATTTTTGGCTCTATAAACAAAAAAAGCGTCAAGTTTGAAAAAAAAGCAATATTTTTTACTTTTTGCTATAATAATTATCCCCAAAAATATACAATAAAACAAATTTCTTTCTTAGTTTAGGCCGATATGTATTCTTCCACATATTTTTGGTAAATAAAATCACAATAAGCGTATATTGATTGGTTTGTGCAAAAGTTATAGCGTCTACAAAATAGGGGATAGATTTATGGCATTTTTTAAATAATTTTTTTTTTAGTAGTAATGGCGGCGATCTGCAATTTTTATCATGACTGCGACATTATGGCGGACACATCAGACACTTTTGACACTATTTTGGGACCATTGTCATTTATACAGCGATCAGTGCTATAAAAATGCACTGATTACTGTGTAAATGACACTGGCAGGGAAGGGGTTAAACACTAGGGGGAGATCAAGGGGTTAAATGTGTCTTAGGGAGTGATTCTAACTGTGGGAGTATTGCCTCACTAGAACATGACAAAGATCACTGCTCCCGATGACAGGGAGCAATAGATCTCTGTCATGTTGCTAGGCAGAACAGGGAAATGCCTTGTTTACATAATCTCCCCGTTCTGCTGCTCCATGACATGATCCCGGGACACTGGCGGACATCGAGTCCGCAGGACCCGTGGGTACGGTCACGGAGTACGGGACGGGCATGCGTGCACCCAAAATGCCATGTCTTAAAGGGGATGTACAGGTACGCCCATTTGCGCAGCCATGCCATTGTGCCGACGTACATCATCGTGCACTGGTCGGCAAGCGGTTAAGTCATCACTATACAGATGTCCATAAGAGCAAAGTTACATCTCTTTATAATCAGCACTCAAATAAAACTATTTCCCCTTTATTGCTGTAAAACTTATCCCACTGGTATGTTTAGGCTAGGAACGTTGCTTGGAAAACTGCACAGAAGAATCTGACAATATTTATTAATATTTGATTTCTCAGCTAAAATGTAATATTCTGTGAATACTATTTCCCAAAGGCGCCACTACCTTATTGGTTATTAATATGTTTCAAAATACCAACAGTGAAAAAAACTTTTATTACTGTGCAGCTTATGTATTAATCTTTTTATCTCACATTGTGCAGGCCATCAGTTAATGAAAATTGTATAATAATGGTCATCTACATAAAAAATTAAACTTGATAAACAACACTGAGCACATTACAAATATAAATGAATATATATTTTAAACAGAAGGACATAAGCAAGAACAGGAAGTCCTATCTTTATAAATTATGTACATAGTTATATTGGAATGTTAGAATCTTTCATTATACATACTGTTTTTAATTTCTTCAATACGCAATGTTAGTCTGGGTCTGTGTCGGTATTCCTATTGCTTGCATTAAAACTAAATTAAAGGAAAAATGTTTATTCTAGTTAGAGTGCAAATTAAATTGCATTTTTCTAGATACTTATTTTTATTTATAAAGGCTATATAAGAAATCTATGTATTCCGAAGCTTTGTCAGTTAAATTGGTTGTGTGCCACATTTTTAATTGGTACTTTTTCATTTTAATTTCTAATGTCGTTTGATCTACCAACATGTTATTAGACAAGCTTTATGGTGGATCAGTTTTAGAAAAAGATATATTTATTGTTTTTATATTACGTGGACACTTTGCTCTGCCTTACAAAATATTTTCTTTGTGATAAGGTGGCTAGAGGCAAACCTGCAAAATGCTACTTAAAATATTCTAAAACATATTTCATAACAGTGAAATGCAGAGCAAAAACACTATTCAGATATAGCGCTTAAGATGATGATAAATAGTTATATTTTACTGGCCAGTAATGCAATTTAGACACAAATGCTAGTAATGCATACTAACTGATACATATGCATAAGCAAAAAAGGGGTGAGAAGATATATGCTCAGCTTGTTGACATCCCAATCCCAATCACAATACTTGCTCAATGACTCCTATAACAATCAATTGGATAGCTTTTGGGGTGACTCTTTCTGTACTTCTGTATCCTTGCTATCATCTTCGCTAGCATGGACCACTCATTTGATGTTTGATGTTTATTAGAATGCTGGTAAATTAGAGCATATTCTTTTTTTCCATGTTAAATTAGTGAAAGTTTAGAAACTCTGTCAACTGTTTACCAAAGTGGAAGCAGTGAGAATTTTGATCAGGGACACAATTACCTATAATTACCTATACGATCAGATTTTCCGACAACAAATGTTGGATGTGAGCTTGTTGGCGGAAAGTCCGACCATGTGTATGCTCCATCAAACATTTGTTGTCGGACTTTCCGCGAACAAATGTTGGCTAGCAGGTTCTCAAATTTTTCACCAACAAATGTTTGTTGTTGGACTTTCTGATCGTGTGTACACAAGTCTGTCGGACAAAAGTCCACCCATGCTCGAAATCAAGTACGAGACGAAAGCGCTCTGTCTTGTAAAACTAGCTTTTGTAATGGAGATATCACGTATCTTGTACGTCATGACGTTCGTAATGGCTGGCCAACATTTGTGTGACCGTGTGTATGCAAGACAAGTTGGAGCCATCCTTCGAACAAAAATCCACGGTTTTGTTGTTGGAAAATCCGATCGTGTGTACAGGGCATAACCCTTACATGCTTTATTTAAAATGAAAAAACAAAACAAAAAAACATTTGAATGGACATACAGTTCAATGTTCTTATACTGAATATTACTGTAGGTGCATTACATCATAGCTAATCAATAAAAAGCCATACAACTATAATCTCAACAATTTACTTCACTTAAGGCAACTCCAACCAATGTATTTTGTCTTAATTACCTTGGTTAAGGGCCCAACAAATTAGATTTTTTGGCATTATTATGCATATATTTTCTATTTGTTTTTTATTTTTTAGTGTGCCTTTGTTGTATCCTCAACTCTTTCATAAACTGTCTGAATATACTGTATAATATCAGGAAACCTGTATTGCTGTTACTTGTCACTTAGTTACAGTTTTTACTTTGAACATGCCTTTTGGGAGACTGAGGTGTGGTCAGGATTAGAGTGACAATGGAGTCGATTTACTAAAACTAGAGAGTGCAAAATCTCTGCATAGAAACCAACCCAGATTCTAGTATTTTTTTCACAAAGCTTAATTGAACAAGCTGAAGTTAGAAGCTGATTGGCTACCATGCAGAACTACACCAGATTTTGCACCCTCCAGTTTTAGTAAATCAACCCAATGTGTATGGCCTGTTATATTCTAATATCCACTTGCAATGAAATTCCATAATAGACAGATCACATTATTTACCATGACTGCAATTTCATCAGGCATCCTGGTGGTGACTATCCCTCTTTCAAATAGTATATTTCTAAAGCTTTGTTTGGATCATTGAAAGTTTTTTTTAACTTTTTTTTTCTAAAATACCGCACTTCCTGCTTTAATGCTTTGATGGTCTGATTTAAGCAAGAATGTTTAGTGGCAGTTGCTTTAAACCATTATCATCTGTTAGCACAGCATTCATATTCTCTATTTTTTTTAAGCTAGAGATCGGTTTCTGTAGCATGCTTAACACCACCTGGTTTTAGACTGTGATTTTAAATAAGACCATAGAGTTTATTTAGTAAAGCAGTGAAAACAAGTTATTAAATAGAAAATATAGACACTAAGTTTATTACAATGGCATCAGTAAAATGTGAACTTTGATTGGTTATGATTAGTTATTGCATTTGGCAGACTGTTGTTTAAATATGCTTTATATGTCTTATATATTAACTGTAAGTCCAAGTAAGAAAATAATGGCAAAAAGTACAATAACTATCTTCATTCATACATAATTAAATAATATTGGCTTATAACATTGATCTCTGTAAACATTTTATACATTATAATGCTTTTATAGTGCCAAAGTAAATTGGTTAAAATGATAAACTGTATATATAAAGAATAAAAATATTCAACAGTTTATCATATTTAGATCAAATAAGATTACATTATTATACAGAATTTATATAGCACCAACAGTTATAGCAGTGCTTTACAATATAAAGGGGGGAAGTACAGTTACAATGTAAATCCCATGCAAAGAGGGTTATGAGAGCTCGGCTCACAGGAGATACAAAAAGGGTAATAATTGTGTGGGGGTGAGTTGATAAAAAAAAGTAAAAGTTAGTTTGTAGGTTGAGGCAGAATAGGTTTCACAAGAGATGAGTTTTGAGGTAATGTCTAAAGGCTAACAGCATAGGAAAGAGCCAAACAGATTGATGTAGGGAGTTCCAGAGGTTGGGAAAGGCTTTGGAGAAGTCTTGGAGGTGGGCGTGGGAGGAAGTAATGAGGGAGCTTGAGCAGGAGGTCTTGAGAGGAGAAAATATAATAATTCTGATGATATTTTGAGACAAGGTTGATGTATTAGCTCAGGCTGAGTTGTGGATGGCCTTGTATGTTGTGGTTAGTATTTAGAATATTTTTCATTGGGTGAGTAAAAACCAATGGAGAGATTGGCAGAAAAGGGTGGCAGACACTGTGCGGTTGGTAAGATGGATGAGTCTGCCGGAAGCATTAATGATAGGCTGAAGGGGGAATAGCCTGTATAGAGGTAGGTTAATGAGAAGGCAGTTGCAATAGTCGAGGCAAAAGATTACAAGGTGGTGTCATTGGTTCAAAAAGGGCATATTTTAGAAATGTTATGGAGATGATTGTGGCAATAGTTGTACTGTAATTGCATGTGGAGCTGAAAAGACAGGTCAGAGTGGGGAATAACACCTAGAACCCTGGCATAAGGGGAGGACGGATAGCTATGTTATTGATCTTGATCAGAAAGTTGAGAGAGGGGATACAAGGTTGAGGAAATATTATGAGCTTAGTTTTGGAAAGAATAAGTTTTGGAAAGTGGTGTGATAGAAACGTTAATAAGGGGTGAGCTTAGGAGCAGAGAGATAAATTAAGGTGTCATTAGCATAGACATGTTATTGGAAGCCATAAAAAAGTTATTACCTGACCAAGGGAGAAGATGTACAAAGAGAAAAGAAGGACCCAAGGACAGAGCTGGGGGTTGCCCTATGGAAAGAGGAAGAGGAGAAGAGGAGATAGAGTTGTAGGTGATACTAAAGAAGCACTTTGATAGGTAGGAGGAGCCACTTCTCATTTTTCCTGATGAGGGAGCAGAGTGACTGCTGAGAAATTCATAGACTAAAGTGTTTTAGTTCAGTTTGATAACACCTGACTGGAGTCCCGTTTTGCATAAAAACTGATTTTTTGTTTTAACCTCTTATCTGACCAACATCCACAATCTCATGCACATGTAAGAAGAGCTGCTCACTACAGCCTAGGAACTGGAAGCTGCACAAGTCTGATGTCTAGTCCTGAGCTGGAGACAAAGACTAAAGTAGAGCACATACACTGAGTGTGACAGACAGCCTGGAGACGGAAGAGGAAGATTATATACAAAGGAAGATTGGATACAAAATAATATCTCCTAAAAAAAGGGGCACTGTACGTGTACATCTGGTGAGGAGAATATATACACTGCTTGTATCATCTGATGATATGGCTACTCTTAGAAGCACTTCCCTTTTCTTTTACACTAATTTGGTGGGACAAACCAAGGAGTGTTAGCTTGGGGTTAAGGTGGAGTTTGTACACTTTTTCATGGGCTCTTGTAGATATTTTGGACAAGAAACCACAAAGTAGTCTCTGCCTTCATCTGATTAAGGGTGATTTCCTCTGTGAAACATTATTTATTTTTATCTGTTACATTCCATTAAACAATCAGAGTTGTCATTATGTCCTTAAGACAAAACTCTGCCAAACTGTGAGTTGCTTTGGGATAGTAAAAATAATAAAACTTCAAATGGTACCTTTAAACAAGTTCTTTCTTTCTACTAGGTGTTTCAACATCTTTGAGAAGGCCCCAGACATCAGGGTATGGGGTAACTAAGTCAAATGCCAAGTACCATAATTTGAGGAAACTGGGGAGTACAGACATTTATTTAAATTTCTAAGCCAGTCATCTACCCATCCTTGCTTTACTTTTTTCACCACTGATGGCTCAGTCATAGGTACTTGCTATTTCTTTTGATCTGTTTCTTTTTAATTTCCCCCTCCTGTTTTATTTTCTCACTCTTAATCTCTTGCTGAGGTCCGTGTTCTTGTCACCATATTGCATTGGTTGTGTAAGAAAATTTATTTCTTCTTCTTAGTCAAAGATCAATTTTCTTGGAACTTGAAACAACATCAGTCGCTAATTTCATTTACACATATTTGAATTGCTATGTAATTAAACATTTATAGCTCCTCTATTTATTGCTGTAATGATTCATATTTTTTTATTATTTATCACACCTGTTTTGTTTTTCTTACTGTTCTTTATCTGTTGTTTCTTGTTGTGAACACTTATGTCCCAATGCTCAGCCTTTCAGTTATTCAGTTTGAAAGTTGGATAGAAGATTTTTATTCATTTCTGAATAAGCTCTGAGGTGGGCATCTCAGAAACTCACAGAAAGAAAACTCATCCATGCCAATGCCCCATATAGTACCTCTTCTCTGTATGACTCTGTATGATCCATTTTAAGGTGAGTTTGGGGCTTATTTAAAAAAGCCTAGCAAATTCAGACACATTCACTGGTATTTGTGGTGCATTGAATGTGCTGTTGTTAAATTGTTAAAGGTTTAGGGTTTTGGGACATTTTTTTATTTTGATATATTTTTTTTTTTAATTTGTAAGGTTTTTTTAACTAATGTTTATTATTCTTTTGTTGATATATGTATAAAATGTTAAAAATTTTTAAAACCTTTTATACTTAACTAAAAGATTCCCAGAGCATTGCAGTTTAGCTAAAGAGGCAGCACACTGATATAAACCTGCATTGGTATCATTGGCTGGCAGCATCTTCTTTTGGGTTCAGGCAGCTGGCCTTCGATGATGTCCACAGCTCTGCCTACCCATTGCTTTGATTTCCTACTCAAAAGGACCCTGGAAAAATGGAACATGAAATTCTAGGAAGCTGAGGCTGCAGGGACACATCATTCTTGCCTAGGCATGAATGGCAGTGGGTGAGAGGGGGCCAGGAAAAGTAAAAAAAACAAATAAACAGCCCAAAAAAGTGTTGATTTGAATTTCAGAGAATAATGGCATTGCACAGAGTTTAGTTGATCTGGGGGGTGAAAGTCCATTTTAAGAATGTCCTACAGGGAACAGCCAAAAACATTTGCTGAATCAGATCTCACTGCTTACATTACAAAGGTGTTTATAACACTTGTGGGCCAGTGCCTAGGGCAGCTGGGTTACAGGTGGAAATGCCAAGTTTCAAGATTTACTAGCTGTGATGTTTCCTTATTTGTTTACCTCCTCCGACCACATATGGATTTTTGTGGTTAAACTTAGCAAATGAACCACAGGGGGAAGTGTGCACAGAGGATTTTGAGAGGAATTAGAAGACTAACTATAGCTTAAAGGAGTATTAAACCCAAGAGGAAAGATGTAATATATTGCAGCTTATCAAATGTTGATGTGGTAGCTGCAATCGTTTTCTTTTATAGGCTTTCTTTATTTTATTTTCACTTAGTAATCTAGCCAGTAGGTCTGTTGTTTTTCAACAGAGCAAGCTGTCCTGCAAATGTAGTAGTTTAGAAGTTTGAGACAAACCATTCAACACTGGCAGGGGTACTCACAATGGTTAAACTTTATTTTTATGTAAAACCTTAACCCCAAAAAGAAAAAACTGTTGCTGTAACTGCTTGTAAAGTGTGATCTACAGTTTGTCTTCCATATGTTTAGCGTCTCTAATGCTAACGCATTTAACACTCTCATTCCCCACCCCTACCCCAGACTAACAATGCTGCTGTCTGTTGTGCCCCCGCAGGGCCGGTGCTACCACTAGGCAGACTAGGCAGCCGCCTAGGGCGCACTGCTGCCTAGGGGGCCTGGCCACTGATGATCCTACTCCCTCTCTCCCTCAGCAACTAACTCAGCAGGTAGCCACTCCACTTCCAAGTCCCTCCGTACAGTTTCAGAGGCGCAGCAGTGGCGAACTGTATCCATTATGAAGGAAGGGAAAGGAAACATCCCCTGCACAGCTGCGCGCCCCTGATCATCACAGTGCCACTGCCAGTGAGTGTGACCTGTGTACCACCGCGCGCGGTCACGTCGTCACCGTCTCTAATATTACACTTTGCCTTTCTGCCCATCTGCCCAGTGCTGTGTACGTATGCCGCATGATCCCCCCATGGAGCCCGCTCTCTCTCCCTCCTGTACCCATACACCGCGCGATTCCTCCTCTGCCGCCCCCCGTCGTGGAGACTCAGATCGCTCTCCCACCTGACCTGGTCTGTCCTGAACAACAGCAGGCGTCAGAGGGGAGTCACTGGTGGCGCTCCAGGCTTGGTGACAGGTGGAGCCTGCCTGAACTCACGGAGGTGGGCAGTGTTTAAATTTGTTAGTTCCCCACACTGGCAGCGGCAGGGTCAAGTCATCGGATGCAGAGAGCTGCAGAGGAGAGCTCCAGTCACAGTAAGACCGTCAACCTGTGAGTAAAAGTTTTCACTGTCACTGTGTGTACCAAGGGGTCCCCCCCACGTAAGGTCGCATTAATGGGTGCTGGTAAGGTTGCATTTATGGGTGCTGGTAAGGTCGCCTTTATGGGTGCTGGTAAGTTCGCATTTAAGAGTGCTGGTAAGGCTGCATTTATGGGTGTATGAAAAGAAGCAAAAATACTCTTGCGCACAGGTGTATTGGCTAAAGAGTCCCAAGGGTACAAGAAGGACTATGGACTTCGGCCTTGCTGCTCTTAAGGATGGGATTGTCCTAGTGTTAAATGAAAAGAAAGAAAAAGAGCGCACCAGCCTAGTGCATTATCCTTGACAGATTTATTAATTAAAAACAAGATAAAAACTACTCACAAAGGTCGAAGAAAAAATCGCATAGTATATGGCACAGAGGCAAATAGTCCAGTGGTAGCAGTTTTCCAGGTCCCAGGAAGGAGGCGTACAGACTACTGCTGGCTAACGCGTTCCAAAGGTTACCCTTCTTCATCAGAGCCAAGGCTCTGATGAAGAAGGGTAACCTTCGAAACGCGTTAGCCAGCAGTAGTCCGTACGCCTCCTTCCTGGGACCTGGAAAACTGCTACCACTGGACTATTTGCCTCTGTGCCATATACTATGCGATTTTTTCTTCGACCTTTGTGAGTAGTTTTTATCTTGTTTTTAATTAATAAATCTGTCAAGAATAATGCACTAGGCTGGTGCGCTCTTTTTCTTTCTTTGCATTTATGGGTGCTGGTAAGGTCGCATTTATGGGTGCTGGTAAGGTCGCATTTATGGGTGCTGGTAATGTCGCATTTATGGGTGCTGGTAATGTCGCATTTATGGGTGCTGGTAGGGTCGCATTTATGGGTGCTGGTAGGGTCGCATTTATGGGTGCTGGTAAGGTTGCATTTATGGGTGCTGGTAAGGTTGCATTTATGGGTGCTGGTAAGGTTGCATTTATGGGTGCTGGTAAGGCCGCATTTATGGGTGCTGGTAAGGCCGCATTTATGGGTGCTGGTAAGGTTGCATTTATGGGTGCTGGTAAGGTTGCATTTATGGGTGCTGGTAAGGTTGCATTTATGGGTGCTGGTAAGGTTGCATTTATGAGTGCTGGTAAAGTCGCATTTATGGGTGCTGGTAAGGTCGCATTTATGGGTGCTGGTAAGGTTGCATTTATGGGTGCTGGTAAGGTTGCATTTATGGGTGCTGGTAGGGTCGCATTTATGGGTGCTGGTAAGGTCGCATTTATGGGTGCTGGTAAGGCCGCATTTATGGGTGCTGGTAAGGTTGCATTTATGGGTGCTGGTAAGGCCGCATTTATGGGTGCTGGTCAGGTTGCATTTATGGGTGCTGGTAAGGTCGCATTTATGGGTGGAGTCAGGGGTGGAGCCAAGGGGGTGGGGGGGTGGCAAAATGAGGCTTCGCCTAGGGTGTCAATCCTTGCACCAGCCTTGTGCCCCTGTGTCCTTCATCCAGAGTGGGTGCACTCCTATGCTATGTACACACAATAGGATGTTCGATGTGAGCCTCTTGTCGGAAACTCCCAGTGTGTGTATGCTCCATCGGATGTTTGTTGTCGGAATTTCTGACAACAAAAATTTGAGAGCTGGTTCTCAAAGTTTCCGACAACAAAATCCGTTGTCGGAAATTCTGATCGTGTGTACACAATTCTGACGCACAAAATTCCACTCATGCTCGGAATCAAACAGAAGAGCCGCACTGGCTATTGAACTTCATTTTTCTCAGCTCGTTGTACGTGTTGTACGTCACCGCGTTCTTGACGTTTGGAATTTCCGACAACATTTGTGCAACCGTGTGTATGCAAGACAAGTTTCAGCCAACATGCACGGTTTTGTTGTCGGAAAATCCTATCGTGTGTACATAGCATAGTACAGGAGGTGTGATAGAGGAAAGATCACCAGGTGAAAAGAGAGGGGGAAAAAGCCTAAAAAAAGAAAACTAATGCAGCCACCACATCCAATGATTGATAAGCTGCAATATATTATATTTTTGGTTTCGAGTTTAAAACCATCACTCCTTTTGCTGGTTTGTTGGTGTATACCGTTAAAAAGTAATACATTTAAAGCAGGCAGCATTATTTTGCAATAGCACATTTTAACGTTAGGTATGGCTAAAATAATCACATGACACAAGGGGGTGGAGCTGGTGGAAAAATAATTTGTCATTCATGTGGGCCAGAAACAGCACGATGTCTAAATACAGCCCTGTATGTTAAAAACGCATAGTCATTTTCTCTCAGGCTTTTCTAAGGCTGGGTTCACACATATGCAGGTTTCCCCACATCCAATTCGCATGACAGGCAAGTGTGACTGGTTTTCAATGGAGTCAGTTCACACATGTTCAGGGAGGTCATGGTCTGGATTGAAAAAGGGTCCGGTGGGTCTTTGGGTCTGGTTCAGGTGCGAATTCAGGCCAAAATTCGGTCCTGAATCGCACCTGAACCAGTGTACACAAACGCACAGGACCCCAGGCACAAACCCGTGGCCGCAAATGTTTGAACCCGGCCTAAAATAAAGATCAGTGTATTGCATTTGACAAAAAGCCATACTATTACTTTATTCTTCCACCAAGGTTTTTATTCACTCATCCACAATTATTCCCTTTTGGTATTACAGTGATAATCACTCTGAGAAGACAAAATTATAAGTAAAGATTGTTTATTATTCACAGCTTTTGGCTTGCATAACCATTTTTCTTTTATTAATATTTAAATACTTTGACCCCAATACATTATTGCTGACCCTGAGAAATACGGTAATACTTTTTAGTGGCTGCTTGCCACTGCCAATGTCTTGTTCTTGATTTGAATAATAGGAAATATGATGGCCATAGAAATGTATTTGGCATCTTTCGTCACATCCACATACTGATATAGTCTTCAAAGACTCCTATTAGCTCATCACTTTCCCAGCACTAACCAATGTGTCTACAAATGCTGGATACTCGCCAATGTTTGCGATGTCAGTAAAGTGTGCATCTTACAATAACAGTACTGGGTAGCAATTTTTTTTACTGGCAAAGAAGATTTAACAGTGAAAACTTCTCAGGTGTACTGCATAGAACTTACCAGTCAGAGTACCAGCTTACACAGGAATGGGAAGAGTACTGCTGGCAGGATTTATTTCTCAGCCCCTAATAGCTTACAGCATTGTTGGATAAAGTTGTGCATGGGAGCGGGGTAGTAAATATCAAAACAAAGAGACAATAGGAATAATACAGCCTAGTGGAGTAAAGTAGAAGTTGACTTTAAGCCTTTCTTATTGTTTTCTGTTCTTCCACTCCTATTCTGTATTTAGTGTTTGCTGCTTTTTACTTAGCTTTGCCTACAGCTGCTATTTTTCCACTGTACAATGTAAGCTCACGAAAAAACCCCATAATCTAGGACTTATTGGGGGGCTATAGATAAAGTGAACAGACTAAAATAGAAAAAAATATAAGCCGTTGCTCACAGTATTCAATCACAATTCTTGTTTTATTTAATTAGAGAAAAAAACATGAAACCTAATTGGTTAGTATGGACAATGATTATGCAGTGTGTCAGGTCACCTGAGGCCAGTAGACAGATGCACACTCTTGGGGTCAGGAGTACATCGCTAAGGTAGTGGACCCTACGGCTGACTGCTGCGGATGGAAGTCTGGGTGGTTAAAGAAGGCAGGGCCACTGGAGCACCAACACGGATCCCACAGGGAGCTAGAGCATAAGATTCCCCAGGGCGCAGAGTCTAAGAGCCAGCAGGTGTTCACCAGAGCCTCTAGTGGTGAGGATGGACTGCGCTGCAATTGACTCCAGGTCGCGGCCCCCAGGGTCTCCCAGCTCACGCTCACAGTAGGCTTCAGAAGGATAGAGAGGAAGCAGCAGCCCAGGATAACAAGAGATAGTAAGGAGATAAGCCAAAAGTCGGGGCGACTAGCAGACAAGGATAAACATAGAACATGCCAAAGGTCAGGGTCACAAGAGAACAAGCCAAGATCGGTAACTGGAGTCAGACGTAGAAGACACAGCAAGTCACACACAAAAGCTAAACACACAAAGTTGATCAGCAGGGCTAGCTTGCAGTGCACAGGTTAATATAGAGTTCTCTGATAGGGGCTGGTGTGGAGCCATGCTTAGAGGAGATATTATTTAAGCAGCCAGGTGAGAGTGGCTGGCCTCTAAAGGTGAACAAATGGAGGAGAGGTAAGCTGACAGACAAACACCACTGCATATTTATGACAGTACCCTCCCCTTATGAGGCCTCCCCCTTCCTCGCCTGGGCCCAGGTTTAGAGGGGAACTTCAGATGAAACTTCCTCAACAGACAAGGTGCAAAGACCTCAGATGCAGTGATTCAAGACCTCTCCTCAGGATCAAACACTTTCCAATGCATGAGGTACTGAAGAATGCCTCTACAGAGTCGGGAATCCAGAATTTGACTAACTTCATACTCCTGATTATCCTCAGAGACTGGCGCAGCAGTAGGGAGAGGACGAGAAAACTTATTGAGGACTAAAGGCTTCAGAAGGGCAACATGGAAGGAGTTAGCGATTTTGAGGCTTTCAGGAATCTGGAGTTTGAAACAAACTGGATTCAGTTTAGAGGTTATAGTGTACTTACCCACACTCTTTATCTTTCTAAACTTAAAGGAGGATTAGGTTCCCCTAATTTTACTGATTATTTCCATGCAGCACAAATAGCACATATTCCTAAATATCACACGAAACATGAGGCCCCCCTCTGGGTAGCATCAAGATGAATCATGATAAATAAGAAAAAGAGAGGGGTGGCACTTTAAATGAATCATGCATCCCTGGAGATGACGCAATGCAAATGAAAGTGGGTGATACTAAGAATACTAAGACTATGAACACACATAACATTGTAGAATCGGTATTAGGCAATCACTGATTTATTGTAAAAAGTTTATGGTAATAATGGTATTCACAAAGTAAATTAGTGACATGATAAGTTCACAATGTAAACCATAAAGAAACCAAATACATTAAAGCATATAAAATGTATACCAGTGATAATAATAGCATAGTATATTCGTAACATGGTTGGTTCGTACTGTACATATGGTAAAAAAAACACTTTCATTGAAGTGTGTCTCCTTGGTAAGAAGTAAAACTATAGTTGTTGATAAAGTCCAATTAGTAAATAGAACAATTGGTAGTGTTATAGAATAAAAACGAGAAGGCATCTATTGGCTCTATGCATTTTGTGGCGACTGCCACTCTTCAGGAGCAAATGTGGGGAAGATGTCTAGGTATAGAAACACATGATTAGTTTTTGTAGAGTATACAAAAATATGAGTTATGTAGGGAGAGGAGAGAGGAAAAAAGGGGGAATTGTCCCAATTGCATAGCAATTGAATCAATCGACTGTGATCCAATCTCCATACCAAATCTAATATGGTCTACCTCTTCTGACCAGAAAAATAATAAAAAATAGGATTACTAAACATACAATTGCTATATGGGATAGATTCAAAGTAATCAAAAGACTACAATCTCCGCATATACCTCTTGTATCATTTATTAGAAATCCACTTTTCTATCCGGCTCATACATCTCCTAAAACTTTTAAAAATGGATTTCTGCTGACTTAACACAACTCTATGACCTGATAACGACCACTTCACTTGAAACATTTCCTGAAATATGTGAAACCCATCAATTTCCAGATTCAGAACTCTTTCGTTATCTACAGATCAAAAAATTTTTTATGCAATTTATACAAGGTAGAGATAATCGCATTTTTAACGTATTTGTAAAAATGACCCCCACTCAAAGGGGCTTGTGTCAATGTTGCATAGTCACCTGAATGCTTTGTCTGATACAAAAACACCCTCCTATGTGGAAAAATGGGAGAATGATCTTGGTTTTTACATTGACTCATCCAAATGGGATAAAGTCTGGGCCAATACCAAAATATCTTCTCATAATGTAGTAGCCTTAGAGGTGAACTATGAAGTACTTATGCGTTGGTATCTGGTCCCTGTTAGGATTGCGAAATATGTTCCACAATACTCTCCACTTTGCTTTCGCGGCTGTGGTGATCCAGGAACGCATTTTCATATCTTTTGGGATTGCCATATAGCAAAAAATTATTGGAAAGAAATATTTCTAATGCTCTCTAAATTATTCAAGAAAACTATCATCCCAGATCCGACAAATGCGCTTCTAAATTTAAAGCCTACCCAAATCTCCTATACACAATTTAAACTCCTTCTACAAATTACCACAGGCGCAAAGCAGACCATCGCTAAAGCGTGGAAGTTCTCATCATTAATGCTTTCTGAAACTACGAATAGAATACATCAAGCCATGATCCTCTCGAAAACAGATACCATATCCAACGATAACATACCTAAGGGTGACCCACTTTCTTTCTCCTAATTTTGACACTTCCTTACTAAGACCTTGGTAACTATATAACTTTGTTTTGAATAACTGCTAAATAGATACTATGTATATATTGTTACTAAGAAATCCCCAGAAACCTCTACTAATCCAAACTTTTTTTTTTCTTCTTATCTTTACTTTCCTTTTATAAAACACCAAATTTCCGTGCTTAGGAGAAAAAAACTGCAGCACCCCTAACAAAGAACATCACTTCAGTGAGGTTCAAAGGACAAAGATAATCTATTCCAGGGGAATTGGCGCTGTTCAAAAGTGATAAATAATAAATACAAAAAAAACCAAAATATATAAATAAAAAATAAAAATAAAAAGTGAACCCTCTGTGTTATGAATCTGAACAACTCACAAAAAAGTGCAAAGTGCTAGAAAGTAAATCTGAAATATATACAAATAAAAATTCATGAACACTAAATAACAGTGATAATCCCAACATCAGATAATAATAACAAGCAAGTGAGTCCAAAGAAAACGCTTCAAGCTAGTGAATAACAAGAATTAATGTGTAAAAAAAAAGGACAGGCATGTTTATTGTAAGATTTGTTTTGGCCAAATGTTTCATAGGTGTGTGCACGTGCCTGGGTTGCAGCTGCTTCCCTTGGAGTAGAGTAAGTAAGGCTTACTTGTAGATGACAGGGATTGAACCCGGGGCCTCACACATGCAAAGCGTGCGCTCTACCACTGAGCTACATCCCCTTCTCTAAAAAGGGTGGAGCAGACAGCCTGGGGTTTTTTCCTTTAAGGCTGCTATCAATCTGTCCAATCAGGACCTGAGACACCAGCTGGATCGGGTGTGCTCGTCCCAGGCACGATTGGGCTCAGAAGGACTTCCGTGGAGAGGGGGAAGATTACGGCACCCACTCGAAGGGCTATCCATCATAAGAGGACACCGCTGCTGGATCTCAGCTAACATGCCTGTTACCCCTGCAGGGGTTAGGCGCTCCGGTGAGTGCGGGCACAAGTGGGAGTTGCGGAGGAAGGCGGGGAGCACTGAAGGATCATTACAATTATTATTATTTTTGATCTTATGTATGGATATTTCTCACAGACTATATTTTTTCAGTGTATGGTCATATACAGACGCACATCTAGTTGGACTTTTCTATCACTATTTTTATACTACTCAGTAATAATTTTTCCACTTTATTTATTCTATTTTTTTTACACATTAATTCTTGTTATTCACTAGCTTGAAGCATTTTCTTTGGACTCACATGGGGATACTTTTTATTTATTAAATTAGCCCGTTTAGCTATTGGGCACGTCACTTGATATTATTATCTGATGTTGGGATTATCACTGTTATTTATTGTTCATGAATTTTTATTTTTATATATTTCAGATTTACTTTCTAGCACTTTGCACTTTATTGTAGTTGTTCAGATTCATAACAGAGAGGGTTCTCTTTTTATTTTTATTTTTTATTTATTTTTTATATTTTTTAAAATGTATTTATTATTTTTAATCACTTTTGAACAGCGCCAATTCCCCTGAAATAGATTTTCTTTTTACTTTCCTTTTAGTCTTTTCTTTTCTCCTTATTCTATCCTGCCTTCTCCTATTTATTTTCACATAACAAAATGGTAACGAAACATTCACTTTTATAATGTTCAATATATGTATATTGTATATTATAATACAATAATAGTTAGTAAGCTCTATGTCCTTACAATGTCATATTATAAGTAATTGAATCTCATAGTAATTAATATTATTTCTTTATTACATATTACTCTAAAAGTTAAAAATTTAACAACTTTTTCATTTTTTTTGCTCTTGATTATATAATTTTTAAAAGTGATTCTAACACCTTAGTCTTTCTAAAAATATATAGCTTACTTAAGTCTTAATTGCTTGTAAATACAAGAAATACTAAGATCTGATATATAAATTCAACTAATGCTACCATTTAATGTAATCAATATTTTGTTAATTGTACCAATGTTTATATTTTCAAAATCATTAAATAAATTTGTCAAGAGAAGTTATAGTGTACGGACCAATGAATCTTGGAGCAAACTTCAGAGAAGGAACTCAGAGCTTGATGTTCCTGGTGGAGAGCCAGACTTTGTCCCCTGGCTGAAGAGAAGGTGGTTTACACCTGCGGCGGCCTGCAAAGCCTTTGAATTTGTCAGCAGCTGCCCGGAGGGAATCATGAACGTCACCCCAAATAGAATTGAAAGACTCCTGAGGTGTAGCCAAAGCTGGAATATCTGGAGAACATGGGAGGAGGAAGTTGAGGGTGTTTTCCATAAACTGTGAAAAAGGGTGTCCTCTGCGAACTGGTATTTACATGATTGTTATGAGAGAATTCTGCCCACAGGAGTAGAGGACCAATCATCATGATGAGCAGAGACTCGGGTGCGAAGAAAGACCTCTAACTCTTGATTGACCCTCTCAGTCTGTCCATTGGATTGAGGGTTGTAAGAAGAGGAAAAATCCAAGACGATATTGAGAGATTTGCAAAAGGCTTTCCAAAAACGAGACGTAAATTGAACACCCCTGTCGGAAACAATATGAGAAGGAACCCCATGGAGGCAGAAAATTTCTCGAACAAAGATGGGAACCAAGGCAGGAGCAGAAGGAAGGCCAGGAAAAGGAACAAAATGAGCCATCTTGGAGAACCGATCAATTACCACCCAAATGACCGCATTATTCTCTGACAGTGGGAGATCGGTGATAAAATCCATGGCAATGTGAGACCAGGGCTCCTTAGGAATGGGCATGAGAAGACCAGCAGGGGCTTGTGTGGAGGATTAAGACTGAGCACAGACATGACAAGCCTTAACGTAATCTTTGACTTCCGAGCGGAGATTAGGCCACCAGTAGTGATGACTGATGAGCAGGGAGGATCGGAGGAACCCAGCATGACCTGCCACCTTGGAATCATGTCCCCAATGAAGGATCTTAGCTCTTAGCTCAGTGGGGACAAAGGTCTTGCCAGGAGGAATTTTTGACTCCAGGGTGGTAGAATGAGCAACACTAAATATATAGAAATGTCCAGCGTGGGATAATAAACCAATGGTTTTACCAGGTGAACATAACATATAAATTTACATTAAAGTGACATATGTATTATAATCAAAAATATCAGGTGAAATAAAATATGTTGAAAAATCAGGTAAAGATAAATAAAAAAAAGGGGAAAATCCATACATAAATGTATGTGTTAAAAAATTATGTGCATAAGTGTGACAAACAAAGTTCATAAGTGAAGGTGTCCCAATGGAAAAACTTCAATACAGGAAACAGGGTCTATGTTCTCCGCTTGTGCTGCCCGTCACCTTATAGTAATGGAGGCTTACCGGAAAGCCTGCGACCGCCCTTCTCAGGGGGGTCAAAAGAGGCTTAGTAGAAAAAGCAGGAACACTGTTAGGGATTCCCAGGTGACCAGCTGGCATCAGTCAGGAGAAACTTCCATGATTCATTAGCAGGAACTAAGTGCTGCGCACCAAATGGATGACCAAAGAGACAACAGTGCACCAATGGGTGACCGTTGAGTCAGGAACTGCGCACCAATGGATAACGACTGACCCCTTGAACTTGTCCCCTGTGGGACGAAGGGAGGAGAGCTCAGACTGGCTAGGACCCAACGAGTGCTGACGTCTTTTTTCTAGGGACCTCTCCTGAAAACGAATGTCAATCTGATTGCAGGTCACATGAGGCCAGGTGACAGATGAACACCGTTGGGGTCAGGAGTGCACCGCTAAGGTAGCGGACCCTACGGCTGACTGCTGCGGATGGTAGTCTGGGTAGTTAAGGAAGGCAGGTACACTGGAGCACCAACACGGATCCCACAGGGAGCTAAAGCATAAGATTCCCCAGGGCGCTGAGTCTAAGAGCCAGCAGGTGTTCACCAAAGCCTCTAGTGGTGAGAATGGACTGCGCTGCAACTGGTTCCAGGTCACGGCCCCCAGGGTCTCCCAGCTCACGCTCACAAAGGTCGGGGCGACTAGCAGACAAGGATAAACATAGAACACGCCAAAGGTCAGGGTCACAAGCAGGCAGGGATAGTTGAGAACAAGCCAAGATCAGTAACTGAAATCAGACATAGAATACACAGCAAGTCGCACACAAAAGCTAAACACACAAAGTTGATCAGCAGGGCTGGCTTGCAGTGCACAGGTTAATATAGAGTTCTCTGATAGGGGCTGGGGTGGAGCCATGCTTAGAGGAGAGATTTTTTAAGCAGCCAGGTGAGAGTGGCTGGCCTCTAAAGGTGAACAAATGGAGGAGAGGTAAGCTGACAGACAAACACTACTGCATATTCATGACACAGTGCCTATGTTCCTGTCATATTAGACACCATAGATGCATATAGACACTACAGAAAAACAAACTCAGTGCTGCCCTTGTCTAAGCTACCCTAGGCTGTGCACAACTTGCCAAAGGGACAACTATACATATGTACGCATCTAAATTAACATCATATATTCCCAGAAGTTAGGAATAAAATAATAATCTCAGTCACTGGCTAACAATCAGGGCTTATACGATGCTGCCTTCTCAAGTAGGGCTGGGAATCCAGGTTCTGTAACAAAAGAGGGGAGGGGGAGAGAGGTGCCAAGCAGCTGCTGGTGTAGCACAATTGTATTATTAAAAAGAAGTACACAAGTATATACATTCACAATGGGTAAAAGGCTTTGGGATGCAAGGGGAAGTCTCTCAGGTGTAGTCCAGGGAAAGCCGAAGCCGACAATGCAGAGAACCGCTGAAGCAGTAAAGCCCGGGGTCGAATGTTCTTATCAGTGGACGCAATGGAGAGAGAGATGTCAACAAATGGCCTGTCAGCACAAGGAGCAGTGTAGCCAATCGAGATGCATTTCAGAGGCAAGGCACACCTCCTTCAGGTCGTTTGTTGAGCTTGTCAGCTCTCTCTCTCCGTGGCATCCACTGAAAATAATATCCGAGCTCCGGCTTCGCTACATTAGCGGTTCTCTGCATTGTCGGCTTTGGTTTTCCCTGGACTACTCCCGAGAGACTTCCCCTTGTATCCCAAAGCCTGTTACCCATTGTGAGTGTATATACTTGTGTATTTACTTTTTAATAATAAAATTGTGCTACACCAGCGGCTGCTTGGCGCCTCTCTTCCCTTCCCCTCTTTTGTTACATATAGACACTATACTTTGGAATCATTCTGGGTACCATGTGTATTGAACAAAGAAGGGGAGTTTTGTTGTCCAGAGCCTACAGAAAATTCCTGTCAGTTTTCTTGTGCAGATAAGAAAATGAAAATCATAATTTCACTGCTATGAACACAGAGCAGGTGCTCTGGTAGAGGGAGAAGAGCCTAGGGTAAAAAATTGGGGTTTCTGTAAACTTTGACCATGAATTGCTTCACAGTACGCAGAGCTACACAGGTCAACGGGGATTCATGCATTAGTCCCTCCTCCCTCCTTTTACTACTGACATAGGAGGAAGCAGCAGACTCTCAAATGTAAACACTACACTGTTTACATCTGTGATCACTGTGATTGGTCTCTCTATGACCACTCTCAGAGATCACATTGTACAGATCCACTCAGACTAACTCTGTGCGCTGACAACTCACACATTAATGAGCGCAACGACTATCAAATGTTTTTTTTTATCCAGTGGCATTTATAAACAGCACTGGGATAATTAACCAACTGTTTGCTGTTGATAAACGTACGAGTAAGCGGTTATGGTTGATAGGATAGAGAAAGACATTAAAAGAAATATTTTTTGGCCAGACATTCTATTTGAACCTGCTAAGATGGCAATGAAAATTATTGCATGGATTGATATGACAAATACTATAATTATTTGAGTTATACTGTATATTCTTCTCTTTTCTATTTAGTTTCTTTTCAGGATTTGAAGGAATCCCTGGTGTTTTCTCGATGTACACACATACGAAAGTGTGAAGATGAGCTGGAAAACAAAGTGTTGTTTTCCACAAATTCATTCTCACCTTACAAAATATCGCCCTTCCTGCACCTGATCAGAAGTGAGCTGTGCCTCACCACAAAAGCTAGAGAACTGCAGGTTTCAGACTATATTTAGTTCTATGTGCTATCATCTTACAGCATATTAATGGTTTGCAGGATGCAGAAAGGCAGATGTAAAGCATTTGTCCAACAGCATTTAATATACTGTAATTTCAAAGGTATTTTAAGGGTTGTTAAATAAGCACTAGCCTAAAAACCCATTTCAGTTTTTTAGTAATCAATTATTCTTTATTGAATGTTTTGTGTGAGAGTACAATGTTGCAAGCTATCTGTTTCACAGTGGCGGTACAGAGATTTGTGACATATAGTAAGTATTATGTCTTGAAAGGAACATAACAATATCTTGACATGTATATGCAAACAGTGGTAACTTTATCAGGTAGAAACATGGGAAGGTAGGTGAAAGGGTTAAGGAAGGGAGTGGATAGGGAAAAAAGCATATTGATCTGGTAAATTAACCTTTAATAACAATGACCTGTCAAATGTGATAAATGGGATGAGCATAGTTTTTAAATGTTTAGGTTGGTGGTATTAAATAGAACTTGGATTGCCTAGCCATGCAGACCATGATGAGTAAAAATTTTTTAGGAGTTTTTTTTTAAAGCTAGCATTTTTTCCCCACAGAGCATTGTTGATTTGGGTTGTTTACAACAACTAGTGATCCTGGGGGGGCAGTTTGAGGATCACTGTTCTAGTGCAGGATTGTATGTCGTTACTGGACGTGCACGGTTATTTGTTTTTTTTTCTGTTTGTATTGGAGGAGATTTTCTCTTTGGGTTTTCAAGGCCGTGTTTATGGTGGTATTGATGGTTTTGTCCTTGTAACCCTTCTTATGGAAAGAGTCAGCTAGTGTTCTGAGATGTTTATTTCTGTCTTCTGGGTCTGAACATATTATGTGGTATCTAATGGCCTGGCTGTGTATGATGGCCTGTTTAGTGTGTTGGGGGTGAAAACTGGAACTATGGAGATAGTTGCATCTGTCAGTGGGTTTTCTGTATATTGAGGTGTGCAGCTTTTCATCTCTGATGTATACTGTAGTATCTAGGAAGTTGACATGTGTGTTTGAATAGTCAATTTTTAGTTTTATTGATAGGTGAAAGGTCAAGAAATCAAGAAAAATAAAATTGTTTTAGATTTTCTTCATTTCCTGTCCATATGATGAAAATATCATCAATATGTTTTTGAAATGCAGTAAAGAAAATGAAAATTTATTTTTTACACAAAGTTGTCAATTAATAAGATATTTCTAACATACATCACGGGTATACTTAGAATTGTACCCTAAAACACATTTTGCTACTCCTCCTGAGTATGGTGATACCACATGTGGGAGACATTTTTAGAGTCTAGCCACATAGAGGCCCAAAATCTAAGGAGCACCTTTAGGCCCTGAAGCACCAACACAGTGGAAACGCCCATGAAATGACCACAGTTTAGAAAGCAAACACCTGAAAGTATTTTCTAAAAGGCATGGTGAGACTTTTGAAGACTTCATTTTGTGCCACAAGTTTTTGAAAATACAATCTATGATTAGCAGCCAAATACATATATTAAATACCGTGCCGAGAGTGGTACATTGTTTTGCATAGAAATTTGGCGTTTTATATTTTAGGCCTGTAATTCTTAGTAATAACACATTAAATCTGTCCAAACAAGGGTCTAGTAGAAATCCTGGCTATGATAACGTTTGAAACACTAAATCATGAATTATAATATAATAAATAACTATAAATAATTAAAAAAAATAATAATATAATAATAATAAAATTAATTTCCCCACAATTCACGATCGCTCAATTCTGCAAGTGTTCTAATTTACTATCGCTGTTTTCTAGCTGGTCTAAAACCACTTTTGACGTAAAGAGACACTTTTTGCTTGCCATGGACAATCGCAAGTTTCCAGGCAGAAAGAACAGTATATATAATATAAAAGTGCATGCAGGGCACTGGACAAAGCATTAAGGACAAAAGGGATGTGAGATGATTTGATACAGTAATGTAATCTATAAGAGTACAGTGTACTGTATGTGTTATGAATTTTGAACCTTTTGAATTTGCTGCCGGGCTCCACGCCATGCGACGCTCGCAGGGAATGGAGCCTGGCACACAGAGGCATCGGGTAGAGGACACAGCCCACAGACACAGCAGGGGGGGACATCGCAGGATCCTGGGGACAAGGTAAGTACACTGCACCAAGATTCTGAGATGCAATCCTGAGTGTGGCTCGGGGTTACTGCTAATGGTACTGAAATTTAACCCCGAGCCACACTCGGGAATACTGCCAGGGAGGTTAAATATTATCAGGCTGTTCCAGTACACTGGGCTTACTCACTTTATGAGAATTAACATGTATTATGTCATTTCCATCGATGGCCACTAGATGGCCTCATTATTTCACCTAAACACATTTACGTAATACAATTATACTATACACCGTTTCCTATTAAAGATTTAGTTAATTATTTACTTCTCTTTGTTCGCACTTTATATGTACCGTATTTATCGGCATATAACACACACTTTTTTCCCCTGAAAATCAGGGGAAAATAGTGGGTGCGTGTTATAGGCCGATTCCCCGCCAATTTCTTTGTCATTGGAGCGATCGCGGCAATTGCCGTGGTCGCCGCCGACATACACAGCCGTGGGTAGATTCAAATATGGCGCCGAGACTGAAGGGAGCCGAGATACACATACCTGAGTGTTCTCAGCTTTTTTCGGCGCCGCCGTCACGCCCAGTCCTGCCCCTGGACCTGTGTTATGTCCATCATAGGGCGGGACTGGGCGTGACTGTGAGCGGCGCCGAAAAAAGCCGAGAACACTCGGGTATGTGTATCTCGGCTCTTGTCGGAGCCGAGATACACATACCCGAGTGTTCTCGGCTCACGTTCGTCTCACCCGTCCGCAGCACTCGTCCCTTCACTGGAGCTCCGCTCTGTCCCCCTTCACTCCCTCCTCTAGCACTCGTGTGAGATCGCCGTGTAGCTACGGTGCTGCGGACGGGTGAGACAAACGTGAGCACACACACCTCCTGGGTCTGCCGTGGCCTGCCTGTTGTTATTTTAGTTGCTATTGCTTGCTGTGCTGTGGGAGTTCTACATTTGCTGTGAAGTGACTTGCCTGTTATTTTATTTTAAATGTGAGTTCATTACAAGTTGTTTTATATGTGATTAAATCTTTTAAACAAGATTACACTATTGGAGCTTCTTTTATTTTTATTTCATACTACCAACCTGAGAAAAGCGGTGTTCCTATGGAGCAGTGGAGGTGTATGCTCGCATGTTAACCCCCATGTAAGTGGATTAGAGGCTCTGTCAGGCCAAACACGAGAGTGAGAGGCCTTAACAGCTGGTGAGTTTGAATTTCAGCAGGGAGTGGATTCACGTCACAGAGGTGTGGTGGATGTTTGAAAACACAGCTGAGCAGTTTTGGAGTCACCCTCACTCTCTCTTTTTTTGGGCTTTCTTCAAATATTTTCACGATTATTTTGCACGATTGATTGGTTTCTGGACTTTATAGATATTTACTGTGCTCAATTTTCATTATATATATTTTTTCTTGGATTTATATATTTGTATATCACTTTCACTGAGTGTTATAATTTATATTAGCTCATATTGAATTTATTGAATAATTTATTTTATTTAATATTCATTTTTACTTTTTTGGGATATTTAGCAATATATGTTTTTTCACTTTTTCTCTAGTCACGTCTGTATTCAGCTCACTGGCTGGATAAGAGTGTCTGGCATCTCCCCACCTGGGGATAAGCGCCACTATTTCATCTATAATTTTCTTTTGGTGAATTCGGTTTATATACATTTTATTGTTAAGTGACAGCTTTGGTAGGGTTTTGACATTTATTAACATAGCGCGGAGGTGGTAATACAGGTCAGGGGTGGCGTAATTTGCACCTGGTTATCTCCAGTTTCCATTGTTTTCATTTTTGTCAAACACGGAACATAAACACTCCAGGATTTCTTTCTTTGTGCACATTTTTGCTCTTTCTTGAGATTAAAAGACATTATTACATTAACATTTTATATAGTTTTAATTAATTCAAATGTAATCCTGTACTTACATTAAAGAACAGCTAGTTCACAAAGTATTTTACAAAGTATTGTTATTTATAGCCTACTCCTATTAAAGTGTTACTAAAGGCAAATTTTTTTTTTTGTTTTAGTGCTCCTGTTAGGGAGATTCGCCCTCTCTATTTGTCCTGTTTACATTTATCATCCGAAGTGAAAATCAAATTTTGGGTTTACATCAGAACAAAGCAATTCCCCATTTTCTGCTGAACATTAAAGCTCACTCCATAGTGATTAGTCAATGATGAGATAATGTTACTTGGCAAACCTGGCACTTGAGGTTAGCTATTTTGAGTAAGTCTGTGTCATAATAGAACGCAGTGCTCTTGTTAGAATTTGCCTCCTAATTATGGATGCAAAACCCTAAAAATGGAAAGTGTGACATTGCTAGTGTAAGAGGGAGGAACACTTTTTTATTGACAGGCTAGTACCTCACATCTTTGGCTGTGTAAAGGGCCAACCCACCCAGGACTAGATATCTGAGAACCCCCAAGTTTTTTTAAGAGCAGGGGTAGTGAATTCAAATTCAAGAAGTTCCGGTCACCAAAATGTTCTTCCAGTAAAGGTCCGAATCACAAGAAATTGTCATGAAAGATTGTACGCATCTACTTTCCTATTTTTGGCGCAGCCACGCTCTCTAGCACTTTTCTTAGCGTTTCCTCCACATACTCTGGTAATTCTCTGTAAATGTCCCCAATAGTGCATCAGATGTCCCAACCAGAGTAATTTATTACATTGGGTGCCCCCATAAATCAATTGTCACCGTCAGGGTACCCCCTTAAATCAGGTGTCCCCATCAGAGTGCCCCCTTACATCAGGTTCCTTCATTAGAAAGCCTCTTTACATCTGGTGTCTCCCATCAGTAGGCCCCCTTATATCATTTGTCCCCATCAGAGTGCCCCCTTACATTAGGTGCCATCATCAATGTGCCCCTTTACATCAGGTGCCCCCATCACATCAGGTGTGCCCAGTGCTCCTTTACATCATGTTTCCCATCACAGGACCACCTTTCATCAGGTATCTCATAAGCGTGCCCCCACTAACCTAAAATGTGCCCATCAACATGCCACTTATTTTATGTTAAGGGGTACTCTGATGGGCACATATTATGTTAGTGGGCACTCTGGTAGGCACATATGTTAGTGGGGGCTCGCTGATGGGCACATGTTATGTTAAGGGGAACTCTGATGGGTGCATTTTATGTTAAGGGACATGTTGATGGGCACATTTTATGTTAAGGGGCACTCTGATGGATACATTTTGTTGTGCCCATCAGAGTGTCCCTTAACATAAAATGTGCCCATCAGAGTGAAACCTAACAAAATAAGGGGCAGAAACCAATGACTGTAGAGCAGAGATGTGGTACTTAAGATGGAGATAAGAGATAAACAGCACTATAGCAAACTGACAGTTAGCATTCTGATCTTTTTCAATGCCTCCTGCAGCCTTCAATCCCACACAGCAGACACCAGATGTAGGCTTTAGACAACGATCTCCCGTCAATCAGCAGCAGTGATCCCTGCTTACTACCTCCTTCACAATGGTCATTGCTCCTACAACTCTCCCCACTCAGGGTGATCACAGTTTTCTTATGCTGTGAAGAAAGTGACATATTTACACATTCCAGCTGGTTTTGCCATATTCCGTGCTTCCTCCTACTCTGACCTCTCCAAAAAATCCGGGCTGCAGGCTCCAGACACACCACACGCCGCTGCTCACTTGTTGATATTTAGGAGAAGGCTTAACATAGCTCCAGCACTTGGCACTCCATTGTGCCTGTCTCACTGTCACAGGCTGCAGGTTCAGGCTTGCCTCACTCACAACTTCGGCCCCGTAGCTATCTTTGACTCTCATAGCTCTCGCAGCCTCTCACACACTCAGTCATCACCTGCTGCGGATCTGCACACCGCTAAACAGAGAAGACTTTACACTGGCTGCCTAACAGTCCGGACAGGAGCATCGCTCGGTCCGTGTTTGGACCGCGGGCCGCCATTTAATGATGGCTGCTTTAGAGGCTGGAGCTTACATTTCACAGCATTCCACAATGCAGACTCACACGCAGAGAAATAGCCATGTACCATCTGATATGTACTGAGATAATATCTTGGAGGTGTGAACTTTGGGAGATCAGAAAGTGTGGAATTCCTAAAACAAGTTTACCTTCCTGAGTTGACTGTTAACCCAAAAGTGATGAACCAATAAAGAACATTTTCCAATGTGAGCTGGTGTTTCTTTTCTTTTTTTTTTCAGCAGTCCTGGTCACTGTTTTTTTCCCATTCATGTCTGAAACTGATATGAGGATTTCATAAAATGAGTACATCAGTTATCACCTTGAGGGGCTACCAAACCATGTGGCACAAGAAGGCAAGGCAAGGCCATGCCTTCTTGAAAAATAAATGCATGCTATGGCCCTTGGATGATCTAGCGTTTCTCTTGTTTTATTATATGAACATATTTTATTAATGTGTAACCTTACAACTTTTTACTTGTATACACCATACAGTTCATTATTATTGAACACTATGGGGGAGATTTACTAAAACTGGTGCACACTGAATCTGGTGCAGCCTCGCATGGTAGCCAATCAGCTTCTAACTTAAGCTTGTACAGTTAAGCTTTCACAATAAAATTTAGACATTGATTGGTTACTATACACCAGATGCTGTGAACACCAGTATTAGTAATTCCCCCCTGTAGCGCAGAAGCCACCAGAAAGGCTTAAAATACAACTAATTAGGGATAAAGTGCAGAGGGATTAGAACACATGTCAGTTTTTATTGTTCTCTGTGCCCCCATTAGGTAGATTTACTCTCTCTATTTGTCCTATTATTTATCATTATCATTGAAAGTGAAAGTAAAATAAAATCCCAAATTTTGCATTGTCCCCAGAAAAGTGATAGAGGGGAAATCCTCCAATGGGGACACTAGTTCTGAGGACCTGTGGGTTCCCAAGGGATTCCCTTAATTTCCAGGGATTTCCTCTCACTCCCTGTTTTGGGTATGGAACAGGAAGTGGACACAGATCAAAAAAAATAAACTGATAGGGGTTAATACCCTCCCTCACTCTATCCAAAATGAAAAAAAAACATTAATACAAGTGGTGTGTGTGTGTTTGTGTGTGTGTGTGTGTGTGTGTGGGGGGGGGGGTAAACAATTGAAATCTGGCCCTGTGGAAGATGGTTGCAGCTTGGATTCAATCCATAAGAGAAATAGATATAGCAAGAAGTACAGCGCAATGAACAATATGATCACAGAACAATAAATAATAATATCATAAAGTCCAGTGAAAGTCCTTATTATAGCTGTTGGACTACAAGTCTCAGAAGATTCAAAGAAAAGCTCCACCAGTGAAAAACAAACAGACGTAAGCAATAACTACATGCCGCGAACATCGCGGCTCATTAAAGGTATTAATTTGACAGCTGAAGAGAATCCTTCTGGATAGTGGAGGTGAAAGTTTTAACACCTGAGGGGTTAAATGTTGATTCTGACCTCAACTGTTTTATTTCAGATAAATAACTGTGTTCTTTTAAGAGTTTTTAAATGTATTTTTATTGATATATATTTTTATTTTATATTAGGATTTTGAATGTTTTTGGATGGCATCGGGTGAGTCCGTTTTTAAAAACAATGAAATAAGTTTTTTAATAAATTTATTATGATAGTTTGTTGATCTTCCAGCAGGGGGCAGTTGCTCAGTTCCTGCTGGAGTTTTTAGGCATGTATTGCCTGTATTGAATGTTTATTATTGTTTTTAACAGGTTTGTATTTGATGACTGTGGTCTGATGCATTAGCACTGACCAGCTGTTAATTTAAAATGTAACACCTTTAATGAGCCGCAAAGTTCGCGGCATGTAGTTGTTGACGGTGGGTATGACAACCGTGCTCTTCAAATCAAAAGTTGGGTAACGTCGTGGCCCCGCCCCGCTGAGGGAGTTCAATCGAACATAATGCGTACGGGGGGGAGCCACGCTTGTCTGACGTCACCCACTGCCATCCATACGATACTTGTACACCATTGTTGCACGAAGAGCCTATCTTTTATTTGTAACATGTGAGTAGCCCGTATTTGGGCTTTAATAAAATTATACTGATTATTACTGCACAGTGAGCACTTAGATCCTTCCCTTCTCTCCTATACATATTTGGACAACCTTACGGATGTGAACATTTTGGAGGATTCGTTCCTATTGAATCACACCAGCTGCCTACCTTTGTGTGTGGGATCTGCCTGCATTGACTGCCTGTTAATTCAGGGGTCCATGCATTGAGGTGAGCTTAGATATACTAGCAGAGGTGGAGGGTCTGTCACAAATTGCTTACTTCTGTTTGTTTTTCACCGGTGGAGCTTTTCTTTGAATCTTCTGAGACTTGTAGTCCAACAGCTATAATAAGAACTTTCACTGGACTTTATGATATTATTATTTATTGTTCTGTGATCATATTGTTCATTGCGCTGTACTTCTTACTACATCTATTTCTCTTTTGTTTTTTTGTGAAAAATCTTTAGTGTTCAGCTTGCAAGGGGGTGTTGTTTATTTTTTTTGCGCTGATTGCATTTTATAATTTTACTGGACTCAATCCATGCCTATGGGTCACAACTCTTAAGACTGTTGTATTTCTACTAGAGGCTATGCCACATTATCAATAGTCCTGTTAAATCAGCTACTCATATGCTCCTACTATGCCGCTCCCTCTCTGGACACTCTTGCTTGCCAGTGAGGGAGATATACTGAGCTAAACCTTGCTGATTAAGCCTGTGGGGTAACAATATCACAAGAGCAGGTGAGTGTTTTCAGCAATCCTGTTACTGCCAAATTGAAAAGGGCATAACAAACAAAAATATGGCATATCCTATACCCTCTCTAATATATAAAATGATTTCTCTCTGAATATCACTTTTAAGTCTTTTTATAAAGTCAGTAAATATGACTTTCAACAAACATTCCTTTGTGGTGAATCAATCATTGGCACTTAAAATACATGGACCTGGAAGATTATCTACCAGACAAGGTTTGATGAAAGTCACATTCAATAACTTTAAACTTTGTTTTCTTAAAATAAATATAATATATACCAATACCATTTTACAGTGACACTCAAAATTAATTGAGTGTAAAAACAAACTCTTTTGAGACTGAGAAAATATAAATCCAATAGTGTATTACTTATTTAGTTAACAGTGAAGCTATGTAAAAGTTAATGACCACCCTATTTATGAATTTAACCAGAAAAGTCAGATTTATTTTCCTTTTCAACAGGATATATATATTTATCAAAGAAAAATGTCAATTGATTTATTTTACTCATGATTCACAAAAGTTCAGGACAATGCTAGAATGCTCATGATACCCACCCTGCCAATAATTAATGACTGCACATATCTGCCACAGGGAATGCTATTCATTTTTATCTAATGACTAAAGAACTGCAGAGATGAATCCCCTTTTCCCTGATCCACAAGTGCTTTGTGTATCCTGAGGAAAAGGATTTGTTAAATTGCTTTGCTTTTCTTCTTTAATGCAAAACAGGTAATTGAACATTTCACCTTGAAAGGGCTCTAGTTTTACTTCTGTCATTTAATATTTATGTTTTAAGCCTTGAATGATGTGTCTTGATTTTTGTTTTCAGACTTAGTATTCTGATGGCATTTTACCAATATTTGAATTGGTTATAACTTCAATAGTCGTAATAGCTTTTTTGCAAATTCAAGAGATTGGAGGTACTCAGAGGATGACACACAGGCAGTCTCCTTTGAGAGGATAAAATATTTATTAAACCAAGTCATTCATTCAAAAAATCTTTTTCTAACTTAGCAGGCACAGCTTCATCTACCCAGCAAGATTTATTGGTTTTGCTTTGACTTATTAGCAGAATCATGTAATCAACAAACAATTATCTTTTATTTGCTTAGCCATATTTAAAATATATTTGGCTTCCCATTTAATTACATATCTGAGACATATTTTAAAATCCCTATTTGAGGGTCAGTAGCTAAGTGAATTTCTTTTAATTTTAATTGTTTTTATTTTTTATGATGAATAGAGTTTACTATTAGTAAAAACTGCATGGCAAAAGATACCGAGATATAGACATTTAAGAAATAACATGCAAATCTTACTTGTTTTTGTTGGATGTTATGTGCTGGGGGAAGTAGAGCAAATTGGGCAAATTGGGTCCTCACCCTCTTCAGGGCTCCAGCTGGCAAAATTCTAGCAAGTGCGGGACCCCCAACCTTGTATATTTGTAGCTCCCCTTTATATTTTCCCAGGTCCCTGATTTTATCTAAAACAGACCTTGAATAAGAGAGTTGCGTTTCCTATAAAAAGTATGAGGGCTACTGCTATGTGCTATTTTTCTGGCTGTCTCTGACTTCAATACTTTCTGAGTCATTGATGCTGAGCAAGTGTACAGATCAGGTAAATAAGAGCGAACTCATATATTACTATTTGCATGACAGCCAGGCAAGTAAAATTTACAGAATGAAAAGTAAACACTAGTAGCCTCCATATTTTTGTTAATTATGTGCGCTCTAAAAAATTGCTTTATTGAGCTGTCACTTTAAGGTTTTATATTCACATAATTATAGCTCACATGTTAGATATACTGTTAAAGTATATCTAACATGAAAAATTTTAGGTTTTTTTTAAGTTTTAGGGGGGTGGTTAAAACTCTGTCACATTCTTTTTATGTTTTTCATTTTTATCCCATTGGGGAGATCTCACCATATTTCCTGTCCCAGCAATAAAAACCTAACCCTCCACCATTCTATTCAAAGCTAAAAATAAAGTTTTTGCTGTAGATGCTATTTGAAGTTTGATAGACCTGAATCTTGTAGTACTTCTTTAAACAACAATAGTTTAATCCATGTTCCATTGTTAAGACTTTAGTAAAGAAGTTATCTTTAAAAAAAACTGTTCCAGTGTTTCCACTGCTTTAGATGACCATAATCCACATGTTCAAACTTCCTGACAAGGCTGAATTACTCTATAGTGTGAAATATGGCCAAAGAACCTAATAAAAAGAACAGCTAATAACTTCCATTTGGCTGCCATGATACATTTAATAGATAAAGACGATGTTATTACACCTTCCAAAAGTATAGTTTGTCCAGTGATAACTCAGCATGCTCTTGATCCAAAGCAAGAGCTCTAATAGTGGCTAAAATTATAAAACAATACAAGATAGCCCAAGAGGGAAAGCAGCAGTTATGGTTCTATATCTGTGCAGCAATTAACTGTTCATAAAAGGAAACGTTGAGATGAGCTTTACTTTGATAGTCTATAAATTTAATTTCACAAATCATTAATGTAGGTCAAAGTTCTTAAGCACCCCAGTATAAAGAGGATGACTCCTACCAGGAGATACTAATTAATATTGCCTCACATCTTCTCAATAATTCAAAGAGTTACTGGAAAATGAGTAAATATAGCAGGTAACCTGACCTTTTGGTAGACCTGCTGGATATGATAATGGAAAAGAGAGTATACATTACATTACAAATTTAAGTCAATTTGTACTTGAAATATTGCTGTCAGAGATATGTATTTTACATGCACATGCTTATTAAAGGTTTTAAATTATAGAATAGCTCATTGAAGAGGGATATTTGAGCAAGGGTGAGTAAGGGCAAACTAAAGGTCAGTATGAAAAGACCGCACGATATTATGTCCACTTGCCGTAATTTCAGCTTGTGCTCTGCATTTGTTTTGCTACTGAATTCACATATGGGTTTGCATTGTAAGGCAGTGAAACAAGAATTAACCCATAGTAGTACATCCCAAATCCTTTGGCTGTCATTGTGTGTGGAATTTTAAAACCATGCTAGCCTGGCTGACAAGCACAATGCCTCCCACTATAATTAGAATGGCTTGTTGCCTTGTGATTGTTGTGATGGCCAATCAAAGTGATCACAAATATAAACAGTGTGATCCGTGTAATGTGAGAGCCCTCCCACTGTCAGGACAAGGTCATCCAGGGCAAAGATGCCAAACTGTGCCCCCCCCATCACCATACACCCAGCAGTCACTCGCTTGTCAAAATCACTGCCGCTGTCACTATTACTTTCAGTCTTGTAACAGAAGGAAGGCACCCCCATCCTTACAGTAAACCATTGCACCCAGGGCAGCCATCCCTCCCGCCTACCCCTTGTCCTGGCCCTGCCTGTACATCTTATCTCTATCCTGTCTCTGTATGTGACCTGCATATGAACCTCTTCACCTCCCTTATCCTGTGCATATGCACAACCCCCTCCTTTCCATCTTCCCACTATATGTGACCTGTTGATTAACCCCTTCACCTCCTCTTTCCTCTGTGTATGACCGGTATAATAATGATGCAATGCATCTAGTGCACCACTAACAAGCTCTGTGTTTTAAAGGCTTCCCTTTTGCATGGGGGCATGTTGGCTGAATCACCTGTTTTCCCAAAGACACTGACGGTGGCATTTGTGCCATGGTCCAAGCTTAGCCCGTTTTCTGCCACTATGATTGATGTTATGGGGAATGTAGCAAGAGGAGTGAGTTTGTGGCATTAGGGCTAAGCAGATAACCCAGGTGGGTATGTTTACTTGAAATCCCCAAAATATTGGTCTGCGGTGGAGTGACCATTTAAATGTATTGGACTGTAATAGAACATAATACTAAACACTTCAATAACAGCATTTTTCATTTTCAAAAAATTGTGGAAAAAAATCAGATCACCTTGGAATGTTTACTCTCTAAAAAGGGACCATTTTGGGGATGTTTGTACTGTCCTGGCATTTTTATTTTGAGAAAATGCAAGTGAAAGTTTTTTTTCAAAATTTTTGGTAATTTTTTCCTTCACATATTAAGAAAAAAAATGGTGTTTAAATATCACCAAAAGAAAGCTCTATATGTCTCAAATATATATAACATTTGAGTACAGTGTTGCATCAGTAATTGTCAGTCAAACTATCACAACAACATTTGTTCTGGAAAAACTTCCCAGAAGGGAAGGGGAGTATGATGCTGATACTAATGTGGCTAAAAAGGTCTTACCAGGAAATGACCAACAGAGACTATCCCAGGAATAATGACCATTCAGTAAATGGTAGAGGTTGGGGATATGGAAATTATGGTGCGTAGGGATGAGCTTACAGTGGAAAACTAGAAGTAGAGGTTTTGTTAACATTTCCTTATCTTCTTAGACAGTATTGTAACTGATTAGATGATTGAATAACAGGTAGTAACAGGGGTGTAACTAGAAATCACAGGGCCCCATAGCAAAATGTTTTTATGCCCCCCCTGCAAACAGCCCCACCTACAAAAAAATGGCAGGGCGTAAATTAAATAGTGGGCGTGGTTTAAAGAGCGTGGCTCAAAAGGAGTGTGGTTCGAGTCAGAGATGAATGAGGGATGGAGGAAGGAAGGAAGGAAGGAAGGAAGGAAGGAAGGAAGGAAGGAAGGAAGGAAGGAAGGAAGGAAGGAAGGGGAGGGAGGGAAGGAGAGAGAAGGGATGGAGGGACAACAGGCACGGATCCTACACCACAATAGCAATATATGTATTCCAGAAAGTTTAACAATCAACAGATAAAGATACTCCAAACACCTGGTGTTAGCGCTTCAATCATGCTCACCTGTGCCCAATGCAGCGTGACCAGTGCCCAATGTGGCCTGCCTGTTCCCAATGCAGCGTGGCCTGCCCGTGCCCAATACAGCCTCACCTGTGCCCAATACTGCCTCACCTGTGCCCACTTGTGCCCAATGCAGCGTGGCCTGTGCCCAATACAGCCTCACCTGTTCCCAATGCAGCCTCACCTGTGCCCAATGCAGCCTCTCCAGTGCCCAATGCAGCCTCTCCAGTGCCCAGTGCAGCGTGACCTGCTTGTGCCCAATGCAGCCTCACCTGTGCCCAATGCAGCCTCACCTGTGCCCAATGTGGCCTGCCTGTTCCCAATGCAGCGTGGCCTGCCTGTGCCCAATACAGCCTCACCTGTGCCCAATGCAGCGTGACCTGCCTGTGCCCAATGCAGCGTGACCTGCCTGTGCCCAATGCAGCGTGACCTGCCTGTGCCCAATGCAGCATGACCTGTGCCCAATGCAGCGTGGCCCGCCCGTGTCCAATACAGCCTCACCTGTGCCCAATACTGCCTCACCTGTGCCCAATACTGCCTCACCTGTGCCCAATGCAGCATGATCCATGCACAATGCAGCCTCACCTGTGCAGAGGAAGAGGTGACCCAGTGGCGGAACTACCGGGTAGGATGAGGAATGCATACTGCAGCCCTCAAATGGCTGTTGGCGAGCGTGGGGCTGCCTCAGAGTGGGGGGGCGAGCACCACCCACACGGTCCCCCAGCCAGGGGAATTGAGGAGAGGAAGAGGCGAGCTGTCCATATGAGCAGAGAGTTGTAATAGCTTTCATTTGAATTTCCTGTGTTCCTGGGGCTCACTGTCACATAGCCCCGCCTCTTGGCCCGTCGCACTTGATGACGTCACATGTCCTGCATTGGACCGGTGTTCTGTCTATCAAAGGCGCCTGGCCAAGAGGTAGGGCTATGTGACGGTGAGCCCCGGGAACACAGGAAATTCTAATGAAAGCTATTACAGCTCTCTCAGTGGCGGAATTACCGGGGTCGCAACAGTTGCAGTTGTGACGGGGCCCGGCATTCTGCCACTGTGGGGGGGGCCCAGCGAGATTGCTCTTCACACACGCTCTGAGTGGAGATCGTGTGTCATATAACAATAGCACAGAGAGACACCGGCGGCGGCATATGTTCTATTGTTCTAATGTTCTATTTGTCGGTCCTCTCTGGCACAGATGAGAGAGGACACACAGCTGATCTCATGGCTCCCCCTTCTCCCCCCTCCCCTCTCCTCTGTGCTCCGCGGGAAATGTGAGCTCTTTAGCTTCACACTTGACTGCCCGTGGAGCACACAGGGGAGGGGAGGGGGGAGAAGGGGGAGCCGTGAGATCAGCTGTGTGTCCTCTCTCATCCGTGCCAGAGAGGACCGACAAATAGAACATTAATGCCACCGCCGGTGTCTCTCTGTGCTATTGTTATATGACACACGATCTCCGCTCAGAGCCGTGCTGTCCGGCACTGATGGGATCTAATAGCATTCACTGTGATGGGTACTGATAGCATTCACTGTGATGGGCACTGATAGCATTCACTGATGGGCACTGATAGAAGGCACTGATAGAAGGCACTGATGGGCACTGATGAGCACTGATAGAAGGCACTGATAGAAGGCACTGATGGGCACTGATAGAAGGCACTGATGGCCACTGATGAGCACTGATAGAAGGCACTGATGGGCACTGATGAGCACTGATAGAAGGCACTGATGGGCACTGATGAGCACTATTAGAAGGCACTGATAGAAGGCACTGATGGGCACTGATAGAAGGCACTGATGGGCACTGATGAGCACTGATAGAAGGCACTGATGGGCACTGATGAGCACTGATAGAAGGCACTGATGAGCACTGATAGAAGGCATTGATGAGCACTGATAGAGGGCACTGACTGATGAGCACTAATAGAAGGCACTGATGAGCACTGATAGAAGGTACTGATGATCACTGATAGAAGGCACTAATGGGCACTGATAGAAGGCACTGATGAGCACTGATAGAAGGCACTGATGGGCACTGATAGAAGGCACTGATAGAAGGCACTGATGAGCACTGATAGACGGCACTGATGAGCACTGATAGAAGGCACTGATGGGCACTAATGAGCACTGATAGAAGGCACTGATGGGCACTGATAGAAGGCACAGATAGAAGGCACTAATGGGCACTGATGAGCACTGATAGATGGCACAGATGAGCACTGATATAAGGCACTGATGGGCACTGATGAGCACTGATAGAAGGCACTGATGGGCACTGATAGAAGGCACTGATGGGCACTGATGAGCACTGATAAAAAGCACTGATGGGCACTGATAGAAGGCACTGATGGGCACTGATGAGCACTGATAAAAGGCACTGATGAGCACTGATAGAAGACACTGATGGGCACTGATGAGCACTGATAGAAGGCACTGATAAACACTGATAGAAGGCACTGATGAGCACTGATAGAAGGCACTGATGGGCACTGATAGATGGCACTGATGATTGGGGCACTGATTATCAGTGTAAACAATTTATTGACATTCTTGACAGTTAACGGCAGTCCTTTCCTCACACAGACACAGCGTGAGAGGAAAGGGCTGTGGATAACCGGCAAGTCTGTTTACATGTGATCAGCTGATCACATGGTAAAGGGCCGATGTGATTGCGCTGGATGCACATCCCAGGGGTCATGCAGGAAGCACGGTTTTGGGAGGATGTCCATGGACACTCTCCCAAAATTAGAAGCCCGGGGCTCAGATGGAAGGGGGGCCCATCATTGTTTCTTGCACCGGGGCCCTGCAGGTTCTAGTTACGCCTCTGAGCTCTCTGCTCGTACGGACAGCTCGCTTCTTCCTCTCCTCACTTCCCCTGGATGGGGGACCGTGCGGGCAGTGCTCGGCTCGCCCCCCACAGTATGCATTCCTCATTGTCCCCACGTGCCCCATGGTGCCCACGTGGCTCCTTATGGCAGTAGTTCCGCCACTGATTCCAGTGCGTGAATGACAGTTCAACTGAGCAACAAGAAATCCTGCAGAAAGTGATATAAAAATCTTCTGTGTGATGGCAACACCCAGAAACCCCCAAGGGTATAAGCTCCCCACAACGACGGGCCCCTATAATGGGACAGCAGAAGCCTTATATTTTCTATAAGCTCAGATCAATGGCTGCAGATCAGTGCTTAAATGGATTTAATGATCAGCATGACACCAATAAAGCTTGGTTCAAAGAAAGAAACAATCTCATACTTCAGACCAAAATAAAAACCTTTGCTTATTAAAAGCTTTTATGCACTCACATGGAATAATATGGTAACAGGATCATCTGCAAGTACACAGCCACCACCTCCCCTCTGAGATCAGCCAAACATGCAATCAAGCCAGACTGGAGGCAGGATTCAAAGGGGTCGATGATACGTAGAGTCCTGTACATACCACTTAGTGAAAAATTCCTGTGTTCCCGGGGCTCACCGTCACATAGCCCCACCTCTTGGCCCGGCGCCTTTGATGACGTCACATGTCCCGCATTGGACCGGTGTTCTGTCTATCAAAGGCGTCGGGCCAAAAGGTGGGGCTATGTGACGGTGAGCCCCGGGAACACAGGAAATTCTAATGAAAGCTATTACAGCTCTCTGCTCATATGGACAGCTCGCCACTTCCTCTCCTCACTTCCCCTGGCTGGGGGACCGTGCGGGCGGTGCTCGCCCCCCCGCATTATGCATTCCTCATCCTCCCCACGAGCCCCTCTTGGCTGCGGGCCCCATAGCGCCCGCGTGACTCGCTATGACAGTAGTTCCACCACTAGGTAGTAATATAAAAATCAAAAAGTCGCGCTAAGGACTAAACGTGACAGCAGGCTAGTGCCAAAAAACCTCATAGAAATATGAGGGTGAAAAGTGGTCAATAAGAGAATAAATTATAAAGGAGTGCTAAGTATTGACAACATGCACTATACAAATAAAACAAAGCTAGAAGTGATATAAATGGATGGGACACAGATAGAAATAACTATGTCCGTATGAAAAAATTAATATTAGGTGACACAATCAATAATAGGACAATATCTCAAATAATGATGAAATAATACTGTAACAAATTTGTGACTGTAAAAACTAAACCAAAATAAATATAGGGAAAAAGTAGACCCAAATAAAGTCCATGGCTAAAAAATTGTATTAGTTAAAGTCCATCTGTGTAAATTAACATGCATAAAGTATGGTTTGTCTCCAAGTGCTCTGTGAATTATTGTAACAGAATCTTGCTGTGATGAAACTAGAGTGCGTAGACAGACCTCCACCTCTTAGAAAATAGCTGCCTCTTACCAGATAAAATTGGTCTCTTAATTACAGGAGACCTAAGGGGGCGGGTGGCTGTAACCCCAGCCAGGGGTCTTTGAACCAGGCACTCAGCGTCCAACTCCAGGGACTCTCTCCAACCAGCATCAGCAGATATGGGAATATCACCATGCAAAAAACAAAGTGCTCCACATAGCATAAAATCCAGCGTTTTACTGAATAAAAAAAAAATATAAGTTACACTTACAGACACATTGCAGTTTAAAAGCGTGTGAAAAAAAAGCCGGCCGGCTCCGAGGTAACCCGTATCTTCCGGGTATGAGAATCGCGGTGTCGTCGGGACGTAGCTCCTCCTCCCTACGTCGTTTCGTCACAATCGGACGTGGTCACGGGATGTAGTAATATGCAAATCAGCTTGTTCAAACCCAGATTTACAGCATATTCAGCATATCCTTTAACTTTTAGAAATTCACTGTATCTGCTCAGTGAACTTGAAAAGTGGTACCTAATCATTTAATTTGAATTCTGCAGTGTCTGCAGTTCTCTCTTGACAATACCTTTGTTCAGTAAGCGAATGGGACCATAGGCATGCGTGAATCATACTAATAGCACATCCTGTAGCCCTGTAGGCATGGTGTAAAATTGTGTCCATCATATGATGCTGTACACCTATTATGTCATATTCCACATAATTAATGTAATATATGCTTGCCACTAGATAGGTGGAAAACTTGCATACATCCGGAGTGCAGGTATAGGTGCAATGAAAAATCTGGACTGCCGCACTCCGGATTGGAATAATAAAGGTAAAATCTTCTTTATTGAAAAAATGACATGGTATAAAATGCGTACATTGCTCTGTTGAAATGATACAGCATAACCGCTGACGCGTTTCACGCTCCCATAGAACGCGTACTCATAGCTGGTTTGTACAACAATGAAAGTCACTTATATACACATTATACGTCTCACACATGACCCCATACTGATTGTATAACTCTGAACAGCTGATCGTTAGATTGTATGGCCTCTTAACATAGAGTTAATTGGGTGTGTGTTTTATGGTGGAGTGTTTATTGAAGACGTGAATGTGCAGACAATATGTTTCTATAGACAATACAAAAAATATCCATAAATAAAAAGTTTATATTGCTTTTAAAAGTCTTTTGAAGAAGGAAAGTTAGGAAGATATAAAGTTTCCTTTCTTTCCACGGGACTGAGATAGGTGCTAAAACTAGCGCTTAGACGTATAAACATGTAAACCATTATATAAATGAATGCAGGTATATATGAGCCATGTGGCCCAGCAGCCACGGCATAGTGTGAAAGATATCATATGTCTGCTCAGTTTACAAAAATTTTTTTTGATATATAAATGAGAATATTGTAAAGGTTATTATGAGGAAAAACTATGAAAAACCACTGTGTTTTGTAAACGATAAAGTCTTACATGTGAGGATCTGTGACAGTGTTTGCATGACTTTCAAATTTCATGACTTTATGTGAACTCTACCAGATTTGAGATGCAAAGTGTATGCATATATGGTGTGTGGGTGCTATTTTAGTGATCTGAACTCCACAAGGAGGAAAAAAAAAAAGTATTTTATACATGCATGTATATGTGCATTTATGTGTATCATAAATATAAAAGGTGAAAATGAAAGATAAAGTGGAGATCAACATAAAACGTGAAGGGGGCATGTGTATATATATATATATCTATCATCGTGAAAGTATATATAGAATATGTATAAAATGAAACAAAGTGGAAACTAAACCATATGTTTGTGGCTTGACTAAAAAACACGATCAATAAATGGTCTATGTCTAAGTGTATGTGTCCCATGCAATCTCCTACACATATACCTGTCGAGCTTGTGTTACGCATACAGGAAATAAATGGTAATAAAACATATCATACACCAATAATTCTGTGGCTCAAACTCTCAAAAATATATGTCTTTGAAAGCATATGCTTATCCACCTGATAACATTCACTGTGGTTAAATGAAAAAAATGGGCGTTTACTAAGCGTGTTGTTTTAAAGCAATCTCATCTCTTGGTGTACCGTCTTCATGTGTATGGGCAGAACTATATGAGATAAAGAAGATAAATGTTACGTCTAAATGTGTTATCGTCCCCCTCATCCATCCAGAGTATGGCACTTAAAATACACATATTTCTAAGTAAATACCAATTCAAGTGGATGAGTGACAAGACAGACATGTGGACGGTGTATCTCCTTGCTCGCTGCAACCCCTGGTATAGGATGTGTGTATATAGGCCCCCTAAAGGTGAAAAATGGACTAATAGGTTCAAAATCGTGAGGTCTATTCCTATAAATTAGGTGTTGTAGCTTGCTTACAGCAACCGTTGGACAGTGGTGTCTGATTGGAGATGAAGAATAAATAACTAACTAAACAGACAAACCAAAAGTTAGTAAATATAACCTATAATGTCCTTTTGGTATGAATGTATAGATATATCCCCAATCGTCCATCCATGTAAAGAAATAAATACAAGAACCTCATCAAGGTTCTGTTTTGAAGAGAGGAAAAGAAGGAATATTTCAGCCAGACTATATGTAGCCAAGCTCTTGGATAGTTGCAATTTAAGCTCTTATGCAATTTTTTTGATAGAGGTTGGTGAATAAATGGATGGCTAGACGTAGAGGTGAGAGGACAGGGGTATAGATATATTTCTGGACATGTCTTTCAGAAATATTATTCGAAAAAATGTGAAACGTCCCACTCAAAGTTTAACCCCCGTGGGATTCTAGTGTCTAATGAGAATATCCAAAGGACTTCTCGTTTACACAAAATCTGGAATCTGTCTCCTCCCCTCACTGGTGTCCTGATTTTCTCAATCCCTTGGATAACTAAACTGGAGGTGTTTTTGTGGTGTGTGAAAATCCAGTGTTTTGATACATTTGTTAAAATCTCTTTCTCAATATTATACAGGTGATCATGTAGCCTGTCCCTGAGACGTCGTGTTATGCGTCCAACATATTGTACCTGGCAGCTGGTGCATGTAATGACATACATCACAATTTTGGTGTTGCAGTTTATAAAAGCGGGGATCAAAAATTCTTTTTGGCTGCTGCATGATCTTATGTATTGGCCGGTTTTGATGTACCCGCAATAATTGCAGGTTTTTCTTCCACATTTGAAATTGCCTGTGAAATTAAGCCAATTTGTTTTAGTACATTTGGTTGTAAATAGGCTGGGAGACAGTGAGCGTCCCTGAGTGGGTGCTTTGCGAGAAACAACCTTGATCCCTTTGGAGAGGATGTTATTGTATATTGGGTCATTATACAGTACCGGGAGATGTTTCACAATGATTTTCTTTATTATGTTAAATTCTGTACTGTATGAGGTGGAAAAGACTGGAGTCCTGGGGGATGTTTCTCTTTTATGTTGGGTTTTTCTATGTGGTTTCTTGTTTAGAAGCGTGGACCTTGGAATAGATTTTACTGTATTGAGTGCTTTTAATATAGATGCATCTTTGTAACCTCGAGTTTTAAACCTATATGCCATTTATTCGGCCTTTGCTTCAAAAACTTCAGGGGAACTACATAGACGCTTTAACCTCAAGAACTGGCTATATGGTATGCCTGTGATAGTGTGTTTAGGGTGTGCTGAATCAGCTCTGAGTAAAGTGTTGCCACTGAGAGGTTTTCTATACAAACTGGATTGGATAGTGTCTCCAGAGCCTGTCAGTTTCACATCCAGAAAGTCTATGGAGCTGACCTGCAGATTTCCAGTGAACTTCAAATTAAGTGGATTATCATTAAAGTATGTAAGCCATCTGTCCAAATCTGCCTCTCCATCTGATGTAATGAACAATAGGTTGTCTTTAAAGCGACAGAAAAAGACAGTGTCTTTACGGCGGGGACTATCTGGTCCAAAGATGCGGGACCTCTCCCACCAGCCCATGTAAGTATTGGCCAGTGAGGGGGAAAATTTGGCTCCCATGGAGGCCCCGTATTTCTGGAGAAAATAGTCCCCGTCGAACATAAAAAATCCAGAGTGCAGGTAGTAAGGGGACCCAAGCTCTGAAATAGAGCACAGAACACAAAAGTAAATCTGTGGCAATTAATGTGACCTCCAAAATGAATTACAGGTTTCAATCCTTTGCATTGCTAATGACATCAAAGTAGGTCTTTATATGTCGTTTTCTGATGTACATGTTTAGAAATTAGATCAAAAACTGATTTTTAAAATCTACTTAAGGCTGAACTCCAGCCTTAACTTAAGTCTTGCACAGCTGCACAGGCTCCCCTCCTGTACTAAAATTGCCTACCTTGATTTCTCTGCACACTGTAAGGTTCTCATGGTGTTCATTTGGAGCTGCAGCAAGTCAGTTAAATCCTCATTTCCTGGTTGGAGGCTGCCCAGCATTATTGATTTCTTTTCTTCCCAGCCTGACTGTCCCTGGCTCACCTCTTTCATCCTTGGATTTCAGTTCTTTCAGTCATGGATTCTTAGCATCAAATGTGGCCATTACGTAGGGCAGTCTGAATGCAAATACAATCTGCCTAGGAACACCCACACCTCCAGACTGACATCCATCCATCAAGGCATTTTTATATTAGTATACTTCCTCCCAAGAGACTGCCAACAGCTTACAACAGAGCTGTTTTCAAGAGGAGTATTGAGGTAGGGCACTGTGATGTTTTCAGCAATCTATGCATGGCATCCTATTGGCCACAATCTGCCTGCATTGCATAAAGAAGCACCCCGTGATGAAGTTGGGAGTCCTTCTTGGTGGTCAAGATGCACGTGCTGATAATTCTCACTCAATATTTGTTTCCAACAGTTGATGCATTTGTCGATGTCAGTTTCAAAGGACTGGAGGAATACAGTGATTATGTCCCCTTCATCAGTTATGACTTTCAGAAAAAAATCCAGGGCTGTAATTTCCCTGTTTATTTAGCAAAGTTGCTGCTTCACTTCTATAATAACCATAACAAAACTCTTGTCATGTTGAGTGCACTGTTTCTAATTTGACTGCTTTGTGGAGGATCTGACCTCAAAGTGAGCTGCTGCACATATAGCTTTATACCTCCTTTTGTGCTGAGGGATTTTCTTTGACTATTCAGGTATAGTTTTCTGTGTAATTCCAGATCCACCTTTCTCCTATTAACAGTCTTTTTAACCCTCTGTAAGTTGACTGCTATATCCTCAGCAATATCTTATGACCAATCAGCTGGTATTAAAATTTTTTCTATTTCTTCTGTAGTGTATGTTCTTTTTTAACAAACAAAGGTGTTTTATTGTTGTCATATAGGTTGAAAAAAAAGCATATCATCACATGGAATACATTTGTGTACATACAGGTCCAGAAAATACAGTGAACAAGTACAACATGCAGCAAAAGTTTGCATACAGGTAGCATGTCTGTAGTGTATGTTCACCCAGTGAATCTTTGTTTACTGGTGTAAAATAAGGTGTGCGTCTGGAGAAAATAACATGACAGAGTCCCGTATCACTTACTAATATAAGTTCACGAAGAAAAGCAAGTTAGTGTGGCCATACCAGAGTGTCAACCAGCCAAGCTAGACAATCTCAAAGATACAGTGTGTTGTGCACTCCAAATGGTGAAGTGACCAAGTTAAAGTGGATCAAAGGTGGATGGAGTAGCCAACTAAGAGTCACAAACAAATAACAAGCTCAATTAAAGAGGAGGTCCAGCCCCCCACTAAAATGTTTTAGCAGCTACAAATATTGTAGCTGCTGACGTTTAATATTAGGACACTTACCTGTCCAGGGATCCTGCAATGTCAGCACCCCAGCCAAATTTCCCATTAGCTCTCGGGTGCTGCCACTGCCATCCATTTTAAGGGAGAGCAGCAGTGAAGCCTTGTGGCTTTACATCCGGTTCCCTACTGCACATGCGCAAATCGCTCTGCGCTTTCTAAATGGCCCAGCGGCGGGGGAAGGAGGAGGGGGGCCGCACTTCAGAGGGACCTATCTGTGGCGAGGTCTGCTGGAAGTGGGGACAGTTACCTGTCAAAAACAAAAAAACAAAAAAGCAGAGCTTCCCCTTTTGGGTGGAGCTCCGCTTTAAGAGCCATACAAGAGCCAATAAAAGTGTCAGCAATGTTTCAGAGTACATAGCAGCCTCTTCATCAGGCATTTACTCATGACCACTCCCTCTAGGCTTTGCCACTAGCTGACGTTGGGTATTTTAGTGCTAGTTTCTCCCTTCCCTTTCCCTCCCTTATATGCAAAAATGTTATAAATGTTTCTTGTTGAATGGTGAAAATATGACTGTGCACGATTAAATCCCCAAGTTGAGGAAAAAATTTTCTAGAGTAGACTGCTTATTTGTTAAATAATAAATGTTGGGGTGTTACAATATTCTTTGTAGTGGTATGGTTCATTACCATGTTGGCTAGTTGTGGGATAGCTGCTGCAGATATGACTCTTACTAATTAGATGGCACGGGATAGATGGCTCAGCCCTTCTTGTTTTATTGGAAAAGAACAGGAACAAAGAGATGGGAAACTACATCATACCCACATAGCTCCACTAAGCAGAACAATGAGAATGGTCGTTGCACTTATGTCTGCATAAACATGCTAACACAAGGTGTTTCCGTTTTGCCACTTGCTGCCATTGTGTATGTTATACATCAGTTACAACTTAATTAGCAATCTTACACGTTGTAATCTATTTATTTTCCACAGGTTATAGTGCTTTTTCATTTTTTTATTGTCTATGAAACATCCATTTCTACTGATAAAATATAAAATGGTACATTATTCACACAAAGAAAAGACATCAATGTTATTACTACAGAGGTAAGCTCTTGGTGTGTTCACTGAAATTGTATTTTCTTATCTGAACCATCAGTGAATTTAATTAGGAAAGAACAGAGTTCTGAAGGGTTATCTAAAAGCTACGTGAATGTATGAAATCTTCACTTTTACACCACAATCAGCATGCATCTGTAGATTGTGATATCGCTTTTGTTGAGGAAATAATTTTCTTCTATTCTCTAAATTAAGAAACATATGACTTCTCGACTGTGGAAAACAAATCAGGAGAATGGTTTTACCAGCATATCTTTTGATTGCTTTAAAAAGATCAGTTCTTTGATCATATACCTCAATTAAAAGGAACATAAAGTAGAGTTTTTTTCTACACCAATGTCTCTCTGAAAACATCACACAAGCTTTTGCTTCATGGTGCTTCATGGATGAAACCATGAGTCATCTGTGAGTCACTATATACTTAAAGTGGTCACAGATTGGGAAGTAATGTTAACATGTTAGAGAATTTAATTGGAAGTCATCCAGCAAACTAGAGAAAAGTGAGCAACCTAGGTCATTGCTGAGATGACCTGTGTAATTGCAAGTCCAAGTTGTCAGCTTCAAAACATATAAATTCGTTTGAACTTCTTTGTAACGTATTGCCTTTGAAATGGCATATTAAAAAAAAAAAAGTTAAGTTAGTCTTACCTATATTAGTTTAGTATGATACTGTATAATACTGTATATTTACAGTGTAATGTCAATAGGTTACTACACATTGGGGTTAATTTACTAAAGGCAAATGGACTGTGCGCTTTGCAAGTGCAGTTGCTCCAGAGCTTAGTAAATGAGGTAAGGCTTCACTTTGCAAAGAGTACCCAATCACGTTCAAGGAGAATTAAAAAAAAAACATTTTTTGCTTGCACATGATTGAATGGTGGAAATCAGCAGAGCTTCTTCTCATTTACTAAGCTCTGGAGCAACTGCACTTGCAGAGTGCAACTGCACTCTGCAAAGTGCACAGTCTTTTTGCCTGTAGTAAATCAACCCCATTGCCTACCTGGCATTCACAAGAAAAGTGGGCTTACTACAGTTGTTTTATATGATAACCATTTCTCTTTGGAAGGCTGTTGTAGTTAGGTTAGCTTTCAGGGCCAATACTATTTTTGCTCATTTTTACTGCCTAAGGCTATGGAGGGAAAAGAAAAGTCTGATTTATCTCTTAAATTACATAGAGATATAATAAAGGATTTGCAAAAATTGACAGTAATGAGGCAGCAGGTAATCTATATAATAACTAGCCAACCAGAAATAATGCAGTCCATCCTTTAACAAAGTAAACTTTCCTTAAGAAAACAAAGATACTGAATTCTTTCTGAAAATGCAAATCGCCTGGATGTCATGCTGACCCTCTCGCCTCCATGTCTTCTGAGACAAGGACCTGGAACAAGTACGTAAATCGAGAAAGTTGGAGTAAGTCAGAAACCTTCTCGGCGTACTTGTTCTGGATTATACACTTAAAGTGAAAGGATTAGCATGACAACATTTTAATAATAAGAATTCAGCAAGCCTTTATGTTTCGCTCCAGAAAGTTCTTAACAAAGACCGGCACACTAGAGTTCTATCAAGCTAAACATTTTACTCAAACCATAATCATGAACATGTGTGCCATGAACCAACATTGTGGGGACTCATAGATCCGCTTCTCAATATGATATCTCATATCTTAATGAAAAAAATTGCATTTAGACCATGCAATCACCTTGGTACTACAAGGTAGCAAAGTGAATGCATGGTGCCACTCAAATTCTGCTGCAACCACAGTACACTCATCATTATATGATATCTCCTTGGAGATCCCAATCATTTCTGGCAGAACGAGCATGTTCACAATCTCTACTCAAGAATATTGCATTCCAACTATTGCACAAATGAGTTGTTCCTCAGCTGTTATCCAGCGTCACAGTTGTATTTTATTTCAGGCAACCATAGAAAAAGGTAATTTCCCCTCTAGTAAATCGTATAAATATGGGACAAAGATAGAGAGGTAACTGTACAAAGATGGGCCATTATAATACTCATGTGGCTTCTAAAGAAATACCTTTGTGCTACTATATTCATAATCACGGGTAGACAGAGGTGAGTGAAATTGAGGGTTCTATAAAATCCTGATCTTTTGATACAAATCAGGACGTTATAGTGAAATTTCACCTTTTTGGAGATATGCATTAGTGTCAAGGAGGGAGGTGAAATTAAAATGGTTTGCATGGATGCAATGGACTTAAATGTCTCATTCTAACTATCCTGGAACTGTTCTTGTACCAAAACCAGTCCCTCAATTAGCCTCAGTATTTTATGCTTTTTCACATACAAAATATCATATAAATACAAAGGGTGTTAAATAAAATAATTTTTTCTACCCTAAATACACAAAAATGAAGAAATAAAAAACAAAACCATCATTTAAATTGACCAAAACCAGATCACACACATTTTTTAAAATTCTTTATTTTTGTTTTTGGAGACTACAGAAAGAAGGTTTTTTATTTAATTAACGCATGAGGGTATGATGTCATAGAGGGAATAGGAGGCCCTACTACTGATGAGTTCAGGCATATTATTATGAGTCCAGTAATGACTGTGTCCTCAGCAAAAGTAGAGAGGTTGTCTAAACCGATTTCCAGCTTCAAGAAAGCTTTTTGGTTGGAGTTTGGGACATAGAGGTTAACAAGTGTCACCAGGGTGCCTTCTAGTGTGCCTTTTAAGAACAAGTAATGCCCCTAGTTGTCTGCCCATGACTCATTAAGATCTAAATTGGTGCATCATGCTAGTGGAGTGCTCCTGCCTTTGGACCTGGGGTCAAGAGATGTCCTATGGTAAGCATGAGGATAATAGAGGTTACTGAATTTCTGAGATTTCCCTGAGCATCTTGGAGAATTGCCACATGCATTCTACCCTTCCATAAGTCACCCAACACTCTTGATCTCTTTTTGGGAATATTGAGACCTTTTACATTCCAGGTAACTATATTAGTAGGCAGTTTGGAGATAACCCCTTGTGAGTAGCCTTGCTGAGAGATCATTGTGGTGTCCCTAAATACACCCAGTCAAAAAAATTAGAAGGGTTTTAGGGGTAAAAGGTATCTGCGGAAGTAAGAGGAGAAAGTGGTGAGCGCTCAATTTTTTAAGCTAATTTTGCCTTTGTAGCTCATATAAAGAAATTGAGAGTTTCCACTTCTGCAATTAGATGGTGTAATCAGTTTCACAAAAAACCCTCCACTCACCCTAAGACAGGTTAGGGGAAGAAAGACAGATTTATATCAATATCCAAAGAACAGGAAGCTGCAGAAATCATACCTTTTTATATTTATTTTCACATATTTGTCTACACTATTTTTAGCTGTTGTGTCCACCCATGAATGTATGCATGTTTATTTTATTGCTTTAGATCCATGTTACAAGGTTACAAAATTGAGACTTGTGCATTGAGTTCATTAGAAATCTTATACGAGTTGATCCCAAGCAACATATCAAAAGAACCCCTTATAAAGTGTGGTCCAATTTGCTCCAACAGGAAAAAAAACCCTATTCAGATCCTTAACCGGTTCAATACAGGGCATTTTCACCCCCTTCCTTCCCAGACTAATTTTCAGTTTTCAGCGCTGTCGCACTTTAAACGACAATTGCGCGGTCGTGCGACATTGTACCCAAACAAAATTGACATCCTTTTTTCCCCCACAAATAGAGCTTTCTTTTGGTGGTATTTGATCACCTCTGCGGTTTTTATTTTTTGCGCTATAAACAAAAGAAGAGCGACAATTTTGAAAAAAACACAATATTTTTTGCTTTTTGCTATAATAAATATCCCAATTTTTTTTTTTAAAAACTAATTTTTTCCTCAGCTTCGGCCGATACTTATTCTTCTACATATTTTTGGTAAAAAAAAATCGCAATAAGCGTATATTGATAGGTTTGCGCAAAAGTTATAGCGTCTACAAAATATAGGATAGATTTATGGCATTTTAAAAAAAAAAAAATTTTTTTTTTTTTTTTTTACTAGTAATAGTGGCGATCGCAATTTTTTTTCATGACTGAGACATTATGGCGGACACATCGGACACTTTTGACACATTTTTGGGACCATTCACATTTATACAGCGATCAATGCTATAAAATTGCATTGATTACTGTGTAAATGTGACAGGCAGTGAAGGGGTTAACCACTAGGGGGTGGGGAGGGGTTAAATGTGTTCCCTAGGGAATGCTTCTAACTGTAGGGGGAGGGGACGCTCAAGGGGAGGAGACTGATCAGTGTTCCTCCGTTCTGGGAACACAGATCGCTCTCCTCTGAGCTGACAGGACGTGGATCTCTGTGTTTACACACAGAGATCCACGGTCCGGCCCGGTTAACGGGCAATCGCGGGTGCCCGGCGGACATCGCGGCCGCCGGGCACACGCATCGGGACCCGAGCAACGCGCACGTGCGCCCCCTAGGCGGCCGGGAATCCCAGGACGTCATATGACGTCCACCCAGGATGGGAGATCCCATTTGTGGACGTCATATGTACATATGCGGGTAGGGAAGTAGTTAATCAACAAGCATTTTTTGCACATGGTAACAAATTTTAGCTAACAAATTTTAGCTAAAACTAGTTGCTGTATATTTTACAGATCTTATAATAAAGAATCCTTTTAGTGTTTGATGACATTTAACTTTAGTATTTTGACCCTGGCGACACGTCGGGGCTTCGTAGCTCAATGGTAGTGGCAAAACAGTGAGTTTACTCCATGCCAGATATAATTTTCAGGGCTTTCCTGCCCACTTTCTTTTAAAAGAAAGTCAAGGATATGTTTTCCCATTCAGGCGGTTCTCGCCATCAATGCAATAAGCATAACATTCAGCCACCCGGCTCTCTTGTGACAGCTTTACTGCTCTGATTGGTATTGCAGTGGTCCTCCTGATCTTCAAACATGTCCCAGTGTTCATGCACAGACGCTGTACCACAGCTCCCTTGCTGCTCTGTTCCTCCTGTACTCAGGCTTGGGCCTTGATCTGTCCAAACCTGGACAGCATGGCGTATAGCAGCACCTCTCATGGCTCTCTTCACACACTGATCTCCTTGGGTGGGTGGGGCTCTGAGCTCTTTCTCTGGCTCTCATATAAAGCCAGCACACACCTGTGCCATTAGTGTGCTTGCTTTCTACAAAATCTGGTGTAAACCACCATTTTAAACCATGGCATACCCTATATTGCTAGCTCTGTATCATACTAATATTTACTAGAGAGTTAAAAAAATTCAGTATACTATATTATTTATAATTTTTTTAATGAAATTCTCAGTTTTCTCTTGTACTTCAGGCCTTGCTTTAACCACTTCAAGGCCAGACTGTTTCACCCCCTTCCTTTCCCCGGTTATTTTTTAAGATTTCAGCACTGTCACACTTTGAATGACAATTACTCAGATATGCAACACTGTACCCAAATGAATGTTATTTCAGCTCTTGAGACAGAGTTTTCATTTCACCACTGTTTTTTTTTTGCTATATAAAGGTAAAAAAAATCTTTCTTCATAACTTTGTGTGAAAAAACACCCAACCCATCTCCCCGTCGCTCACTCGTCCATCCCCCCACCAGCCCCAAACTTACCCCATCTAACAGCTTCGGCTCCTTCCTGTGTCTCCTCCTCCTCCATGGCAGCGGCTTCCTCCTCGGCGGCCTCTCCCTGTGTCTCCGGCTTCACTGCGGCTTCCTCCTCGGTGGCTTCCCTCTTTCTTCTCTCAGCAGCCAGTACGCCAATATACGATTGCTTCTCCTCTTGGCCAATCGGGTCTTAAGACACTGCATATTGGTTGATACATTTTGAAATATGGGACTGCCCAAAGTCCGACATCACAATCAGGACAATGGAACCTGATTTCGTTTCGGATTTTCTTTCCACTGTCATCTCGCTAAGAGCAGCAAACCATGCACATCCTTCTAGGTGCTGACTTTTTCTCAGTTGGTGGGATGTAGTCAATGAAGTGACGACCAGTCAGGCGTTCCAGGTTGACAATGCAAATAACACGACATCCAGCTCTATTCACAGCCATTGATGGTGTTTGGTGGTTCACAAAGATCCATTTGGCAACTTTCCAAATTAAGTCAGAATGAATCACAGGCCTGTCACTCTTTTTTTAGCAGAATGTAGGCTATCCATAAGCATTGCTCAAGAAGATGCCTTAAGATCTTCTTGTAGTACTTCTTTTGCTGTTTCCTCATTGCTGGGTAGAATGTCATTTCTTTTATCGGCTCTGTCGACACCTCCCATGTTGTTATTGTAGTTTATCACTACTTGTGGCTTCATGATTTCTTTCCCACCTTTCGTGCTTACCATAACAGTGGAGGTATTATGAACTGACCTCATTAGGCACACATCTTTCTTGTCATGCCAGTGCCATCATTTTGTCTTTCTGCCAGGCAACCATTTCTCCAGTCTTCCTCCTTTTTATTGCCATACGTATGCCACGCCGGTTAGCCCTGACAGTTCCATAGGCATTTGTTTTGATTTGCAGAAGAAACTTATAGTTTTAAAGTTTTATTAAGTTCAGAAGACGTGTTAAAGTTGTCGGTTGTCATGCAATAGCCCTGATTTAGCAATGGCTCAATCAGCGAAAGAACAGAAGATGTTGCCATTCCATTGTTGCTGTATTTTGGATTGAATTTAGTTCCTTTCCCAGTGTATAGGACAGAATTCCAAATGTAGCCAGTTGACGATTCGCATAGCATGAAGGATTTTAGGCCAAATCGTGCTCTCTTTGATGCAATGTATTGTATCCAGCTGAGCCTTCCCTTGTAGACCATTAGACTTTCATCTATGCTGACCTCTTTCTGGCACATAGCTTCATTGGAAATTCTTTAGGATCATTTGAGATACTTCCCAAATTTTTTTGAGTTTTGGTGCAAGGTGAGTAGTTTCATCAAATTCTTTGTTGTTTTTGAAGTGTATTTCATAATCAGGGAAAATCTGTACTCTGACATGACCATGCCAAAGAATGGGGTGACAAGTAATTTGTTAGTTGTCCAATACCACTTCTGCAGCGGTTTCCCCACCACTCCCTGAAGTATTATTAGGCAAAGAAATGTCCAAATGTCATCTTTGTTCACTGGTTCCCACTTTATACTTCTTGGAAACTTCCGATGCATAGCTAATGGTTGCTCTTGGTACCGGTTTGTCTCTGTAAATATTAATCTTAAAAAGACTGAAAACAACAATTGGAATAGCATTAACATGTTACAGCTTAAATGGGATATTGGTAACTGTCAGGAAAGGTCCCCTTTGCTTGTAATATCGATCATTTGGCGTGCAGTACTGAGTACTGTCAGAAGAGCTTTCTCCTGCTGGTATTCTGTCACCTTTGGGCCGCAATACTGGCGTCCACCAGCGGAGGAATCCTGGCAGTATGGAGCAGGTATTCCCCTCTGCAGACAGGTGTCACCTGACCTTAATTAGCAGCTGTAGTATAAATACCCGGCAAGTGCACACTCATCTTGCCCTGGTATTTTCCTTGAGCCCTGACCCGCAGCCTGCATCCTGATTACCTGATTCCTGGAACCTGATTCCTAGCACCTGTGGATTCTGTTCCCTGTCTGTTACCTGAACCCTGGACCCTGAGCCTTGTACCTTACCCATCCCTCCTGTGATCCATCCATCCTCTCTTTGTCCTGTTTGTTTCCCTTCCCCAGCTGCTGACCTCCTGTTGACGACCCTGGCCTGGCTCTGTTTACGATCTCTGTATTTCCCTTACTTGTATACACTTGTTCTGTTATTATTATTATTTGTGGGGTTCTGTTCTGTATTGGTTGTGGTTCACTGAGTGATATTGGAGGTGGTTGTGTTATATTTATTCATTTATCTTTAATAAATCATTTATATTTTCACTTATACACGTCCGGGTTTCCTCTGTTGTCCACACAGTTCTGGTCTTATCTGGTACATGACAGTAACTGTGTTTAGATCTACTCCAGTGAACATTCACTTTGTTCATAGAGCAGGTTCTCCTTCCTTTGTAAATCAACCACAGGCTCAAAAGTGGATGCTTGGTAAATTATATTTCCTAAATGGTTTCTATAGAAAATCTGGTATTATGATAAGAAAAGCCATTTACATATTTTAATGTTTGTAACCTTTTAATATATCTATCCTTTATTTTTTTTTTACTTATGCAGGTACAAATACAAAGTACTGCACTTATTGCTTTATATTTACTTTACATACTAAAAAATCTAAATCTGCACTCAGCCATGCTCTCAGTGGACAGGGTAACTGATAATAGAAGTTCATTTTTACTATTGTTGCCATTTCTCTAAATATAGTTGGTTTTTAAATATTATACTATTTCTTCCCACACCGCCAGATAATTTTTGATGCCGACTGATTCCAATAGAAAAAATGACATTAAACATGCCTACATATTCAGACTCACCATTTATTTAAAGGAAATATTTAATTAGAGAAAAAATCATCAGGGATGGGGAACTGTTCTATTTTATTACTGTACTGCTTATTTATTTATTTTTATTTGCTCTATAATAGGAACAAACTGGCTTAATGAGCTTTCCCATTGAATTGTTTTAATGTGGTTTATTTTGTTATGTGCCGTGGTTATTGCCGTCTGGCTGAAAGAGCTCACAGTATTGTATTTCTTTACTAAGGTTATGGTATTATTTGGCCTTACAAGATTTAACAGGGTTATTTTTTAAATTGCATCTTTATTATTCTTGTAGATCATTCTGCTGTAATGAAGCCGAGGACATTAAGACACTTTTCTGTGGTTTCTGATACTCAATACGGAATTGGAAAGAAGACAATTTTTAAAAGAATTATCTTTAGAAATTCATTTCTGCTCAGAAAATCTTACCAGTATGCCTGATGACAATTTCAGGTGGATTAAGGACTTGGCAAAAACAGTTTAAACTATGTTAAATTGTATGTACAGGGGATGATATATAAAAACTGAAGCAAAGATAGGTGCAAATGTTGCCTCCAGCAACCAATTGGACTCTAGGATTTGTTTTTAATGTGAAAGTTAGAGAACTAATGCAAAAGCATGGCTTGTTGCTAGCGGTATTAATCTACTCTTTAGGTTATAAGTGCCCTTCTTACACAAAAACTTAGTAGAATGCCTAAACTTCACAGGATGATTGACTGTATAGTAGTATAGTAGTTGTGGAAAATCTTCACGTAGCAGAAAATTGCTAGCCAAATAGCCCAATGTGATGCACTATATAACCCTTGGTAGTACAAATGATTGCCAACATGTTATTGCATATAAAAGTTGCACCTGTGAAACACTCATTAATACCAAGGAAAAAAGAAGCACTATAGTTTTACTCACATCTCAAATATTTGGTTAGAATATATCATAGCATCTGCAATACCTTTTAAAATAGCTTAAAGAAGACTGCTTACGCACTTTGTCATTTTTTTAATACATTGTTTTTTATTTTAGAAAATGTTTTGTTGGTTCTGCTGTGGGCATTTGGTCCCAGAAGTTTCCGCAGAAAAATTTCATTGAATTTTTTTTGAAATTCAATTTTTGCTTGTGTTGTGTCACATTAAAAAAAAATTACTTTATCGCCCCTGAAAAGTTAATTTATTTCATCCAAAAAATAATTTGTTGACGCTTAAACTCAAAATATCCCCCAAACCTAGCATATTATCTTAATCCTTAACCTCAAATTTACTTCTAAACAGAACCCCAACATATCTCATAACACTGAATAAATGCCCAAAAGAGGTCCACTGGGCATTTTTACTAATATTCACAGCTTTAAAATAAAACTAACTCGTAAAATGGTCATGTGCTTTGCCCATGCAGGGCAAAGCAACATGTTTACTCAAATGTAGCCTTTCATAGACATTTATAGTTACCATTTTTTTGCTTCCCTGTTCCCTGTTCGTCTGTTCAGCTGCTGGGAGAGAAAGGAAAATCTTGTGTAAGTCCCCAGGGCCCTAGTTCATGTGGGGCTATGGAATTCCCCTGTCATAGCACTGTTTTCTCCAACACTGTTACATGGAGTGATCCACATGGCCCTCCATACCCAGAATAACTGGGTTTTTTCTTTCCTTTCTCATCTCGCATGAACTTTGCAAAATGCAGCTTTGTATTGGTATGTACAGCCTATAAATGTGAATTTGATATCCACCTATATTAATGGAATTATTGCCTGAATCTCCAGTTTACATTTGGAAAGAGGAAAAGACCGGTATGCAGGGTGTAGCCAATAAGCGTGATATCTAAGAAAGTGTCTGAAATTTACCTGAACAACAATTGCTTTGAAGCACACATGAACACAGTGTTTTGTTTTTTTAGTGATTGCTCAATGTACAGCAAAGATATATATTTTATAGCTACATCTGGGGAGAGAAAGAAAAGTGTATCCTACTAGGATGGGGGGGGGGGGGGGGGGGTTATAGTAAACCTACTGTTTTAAACCTAAGGTAAAATGTACACTTTTAGAGAAACAAATACTACTTTACAAACATTTAAAATCAGGGTGCACCTATGGTTTGCAGGAAATTATAAGTGTTAAAAAGAGAGAATACAGCACATTTTTACTTTCAGATGTTACATAAACGTAAGGAGTTCCACAAAGAAGTGAGAAATGTTGGGATGAAGAAGATGAATCACAAATTAGTCACTGCTCTGACTTATTTGCAGTGTGTGTAATATGAGATCATGCAATTCAGCTTTGGAGAGTTTTTTTTCCCCAGAAAAGCAGTTAAAAGCCTGGTAAACATATGAAAAATAGCCTACATCTCAATCTTCAGTCTGAAGATAGTAAAAATTAGGTTTCAAGGTATGAATGTAATATTTCACAAGCCTTTGCAGCAAGGTGCATGTGGAAGGGCAATGCAGATCATTAAAGCGGAGTTCCACCCTAAAGTGGAACTTCCGCTCATCGGATTCCTCCCCCCTCCGGTGTCACAATTGGCACCTTTCAGGGGGGAGGGGGGTGCAGATACCTGTATAATACAGGTATCTGCACCCACTTCCGGGTATAGCTAGCCGCAGCTAGCCGCAGACTCCCCGCCCACCCCCGTTGTGTTGAGGGAAATACACAGTTCCCACAACACAACGGGGACCAGTGTAGACGCGCAGCGCGACTCGCGCATGCGCAGTAGGGAACCGGGCAGTGAAGCGGCAACGCTTCACTTCCTGATTCCCTCAGTGTGAATGGCGGCGGCAGCACCCGAGGATCGAGAGACGGCTCGGTCTCGGGTGCCGACATCGCTGGACCCCGGGACAGGTAAGTGTCCTTATTTTAAAAGTCAGCAGCTGCAGTATTTGCAGCTGCTGACATCTAAATTTTTTTTTTTTAGAGAAACTCCACTTTAACAAACACACAAAAAATTTCCCAGAACACTTACCAGCTAAGTAAAACAAAAAAACGTGCGCTCATAATCAGTGTAAAAATATTTGTGCAAAACAGATCGTATTGAAACAATCCGAATTAATAAAAGTAAATGAAATACTTAGAACAACCATTAATCAAAATGCTGTTAATAAATAATATAAAGTGCAATGTTTACTAATGTGCTTGAAACCATGTATTAATGCACAACTTAAAAATTCCCACACTGAATAGGCTGTAACATTAACCAGTCCTCCAATCTTTACATAAGTTTCCCAGCGGTGAAAAGAATAGAGGTAGTTCATAGAATGTATGACGGAAAGAAAAGTTCCATAGGTAGTTGACCGCTTCAAAAGAGCAAAAGAAAGCTTCCACGATCCATCAGGTCACAAAGCCACACAGGTAAATGGAGAGGAAGGAAGTATATGAACGAGATTCCCCCAGAATGCAAGGATATAAAAGTTGGACCCTTACCCTCAATGGTGGACCTCCCTTCTGGCGAGGTCTTACAGGCAAGCAGACTTGGCCCTCTGCCAGGACTGTGGGTGGGTAGTATCCAAATCCGTTGGTGTATCCTGCGCCTCCGACCTGGCGTGAACCAACTCGTCCACCTTCCCCTCCCCTGCGGAGTGAATAGCGCCCAGATCGTCCACCGCCCACAGCTTAGGAATGTGCAGCGGCTGGAGATTAGTGCTGGCTGGGGGGGGGGTACCGTGGCTCATCTCCAGGTCTGTGTATCAGCCTTGAGCACCCCCCCCCAGCCAGCACTAATCTCCAGCTGCTGCACAATCCTAAGCTGTGCGCGGTGGAAGATCTGGGCGCTATTCAGGTGAACGAGTTGGTTCACGCCAGGTCGGAGACGCAGGATACACCAACGGATTTGGATACTACCCACCCACAGTCCCCGCAGAGGGCCAAGTCTGCTTGCCTGTAAGACCTCGCCAGAAGGGAGGTCCACCATTGAGGGTAAGGGTCCAACTTTTATATCCTTGGATTCTGGGGGAATCTTGTTCATATACTTCCTTCCTCTCCATTTACCTGTGTGGCTTTTTGACCTGATGGATCGTGGAAGCTTTCTTTTGCTCTTTTGAAGCGGTCAGCTACCTATGGAACTTTTCTTTCCGTCATACATTCTATGAACTACCTCTATTCTTTTCACCGCTGGGAAACCTATATAAATACTGGAAGACTGGTTAATGTTACAGCCTATTCAGTGTGGGAATTTTTAAGTTGTGCATTAATACATGGTTTCAAGCACATTAGTACACATTGCACTTTATATTATTTATTAACAGCATTTTGATTAATGGTTGTTCTAAGTATTTTATTTACTTTTATTAATTCGGATCGTTTCAATGTGATCTGTTTTGCACAAATATTTTTACACTGATTATGAGCGCACATTTTTTTGTTTTACTTATTTTGATTTTACACAGATATTGGTGTTTCATTCGTGCAGCTGTAAGTTTTTGAATATATTGAATGCTTTAGCGCGGTTTTATTTTATAATTAACCCTTACCAGCTAGCCTGCAAAAAAAAAAAAAACTCTTTGACTATGTCTAACAATTCATGTTAAAAACAGAGGGTTTAGCTGCACACATTTGCAAACATACGTGAAAGCTGCAGAGCCTCGCCAAGACTCCTCTGTATACTGTGATCCTAGCTCTATATTTGAGAGTCTCCAAGTTGGAGCACATATAGCAGTGGATACATTAAGGGCAGGTTTGCCTGGAGGGAGCCCACTCCTCTTTAAAGGCACAGGGACACGCTGGATGCCCAACAAGAGCACAGTAGCAGTTGAAGGCACCCAATGTGTCCCCATGTCAAATTTGCCCTTAATGTATCCACTGTTATAGTTGCTCCAACTTGGAGACTCTTAAGTGCCTGCCAGACATGTGGGCTTGCTCCCGAGCTGGACTAAGGATGTCTGATGCTACTCTTAGGCACAGTGCTGGATCGAGATCAGGCTCAGGTAAGTATTTAGGGGGGCTGGGGGGTAACTCATCTTGGAAGGGTTTTTTTACCTTAAGGCTGCATTCACACCTGAGCGTTTTTTTCGCATCTTTTTGCGCGTTTGTATGCAGCGTTTTTGGGCTTTGCCATTTTTTAATAGCCAATAGAGAAAACTATTATGTGTTGCATCATTTTTTGCTAGGTATTTCAGCATTTTTAGCTTTTCCATGATCTTTTATTTCTTCTTTTATTATTATTCATTTATTATAATGTTTTTTCGTTATGGTAAGGGGTTCAAGTTCCGTTTAGGTTAGGGTTAGGATTAGGAATTGGGGTTAGGGTTATTTATTACTGTTTATTATTTTTATTGTATTTATTATTATATGAATAATAATACATTAATAAATAAACGTAAAATAAATACACAAAAAAACCATGAATAAAAAAAAACAATAGAATAAAAAATAAATAAATGTAATAAATGAATACTAAGTAACAATAAATAAATAATTAACCCTTAACTTTAACCCTTACTCCTTAAAAAATAATAATAATAAATAACTAAACACCCTAACCCTAACACAAAATAAATTATTATTATTATTATTATTAATGTATTTTTTGTTCAAGTTTGTGTGTTTGTTATTTTATTATTATTATTAATAATAATAATATTAATAATAATAATTATTATTATTATTCTTTTGAGGTTAGAGGTTAATTATTATTTATTAATGTATTATTACATATTATTCATTTATTTTACTTATTTATGATAATTTTTCGTTATTTGTGTATTTATTTACATTTATTTATTCATATATTATTGCTGATTTATTTGTAAAAAATGAAATTTGAGCAGAAAATTAATGAAAAAATGCACAAAAACGCGCAGGTGGTGCGTTTCCATGTATTCATATGGGAATAAAAACGCGCCAAAAATGCCCAAATTTGAGCGACAAAAAAAAAAAAAAAAGCTACAGAACTTGTCTGAGCTTCAGGTGTTTGGATTCAGGCGATTTGAAGTAGAGAACCATCTCCATAGAGAATCATTGATTTTTTTCCCCCTCTAGTGTTTTAGAGCTTGAAGGTTCAAGCTCCAAAACGCTCAGGTGTAAATGCAGCCTAAAGAAGAGAACGCGTTAAGGTAAAAAATCTTTATCCCCTACAACCAGTTCAATTTATCCACTGCTATATGTGCTTCAATTTGGAGACTCTCAAATGTACAACAGAGTGAGGAACATGGTATACAGAGGAGACTTGGCAAGGCACTGTGGCTTTCACATATATTTGCAAATGTGTCCAACTAAACTCTCTGTTTTTTAACATGAATTTTTAGACAGAGTCAGTTTGGTTCTTTTGCAGGTTAGCTGGTAAGTGTGCTGGGATATTGTTTGCTTTTTTGTGATGTATGTAATATTTTTCGGACTCATTTTTTTTAAAATAAACTGCAATGAAGAAACTATGGGGGTTATTTACGAAAGGCAAATTTCACTTTGCACTACAAGTGCAAACTACAAGTGCACTTGGAAGTGCAGTCGCTGTAAATCTAAGGGGTAGATCTGAAATGAGGGGAAGCTCTGCTGATTTTATCATCCAATCATGTGCAAGCTAAAATGCTATTTTTTATTGTCCTTGTATGTCCCCCTCGGATTTACAGCAACTGCACTTCCAAGTGCACTTGCAGTGCACTTGTAGTGCAAAGTGGATTTGCCTTTCGTAAATAACCCCCTATATAAAAGATCTATACATTCCCATCAAAGAAGCATGGCACAAGGAAATGAAACACTTGGTTTCAATAAAAAGTTACAACGTCAGTGATGAATACCAATGATGAAAACTCCAAGTATTCTCCAATTCCATGAAACTTAAATGTGCTAATTTTAACTGTAATATTGTATTAATGTGACTATTAAATTTAGCGTATATCATTAATGCTTAGCTCTACAGTCTAATTGTTATAGGAGGAAATGGCTAAGAAACTCCACTCATTAATAAAATAGGCATTTGCTAAATATTAGTGATTTGTTAAGAAAACTTTAATATTGTCAGAAGAAAGAACTTTAGACAAAGCAAAAATCAGATCAGTGTTAAGCTGACACTAATATCCAGTGGTAGTATACTAAGTACGATAGCCCTCATTTGTAGGTATGAGCAAACTTTGGCAAGCCCAAGTGAGAAATAGAAATTATAAACTGGGACCACTGTTAGGCAGTTAGGTGATTACTAGTGATAGTGTGTACAGGCTACAGTTATTTTCCCTACTGTAACAAGACAAGTCTAATACCGTCAGTTAATTCCAGAAAAGTTTATATCAGATAATACTGCCAGACTTGGCAGTCCTTCTGGCAATAACTACATTTATTGCCAGTCTGGTCCTAAATCAGATCCTCTCTTTATTCCCCCCAATGACCTTGTACATTTTCCTTTGCTTTGAACAACAATAATTGTTCTCCCTATAGCAATTTTGTAGAACAAATGGACTATTATCATAAGATTAGTCGTATTCAGTGTGAGTTTTTATCTGGTTATGGTACGGTGGAGGTAAATGTTTTTTTGCGTAGTTCAGTTTTTTCAAATCTATTCTTAAATGTCACCAACATGACATGCTTTGCCAATAACCCCAAAAATACCCCGATTAAGTACTCAGTGGCTCAGCAGTGCAGTGTGTGGATATATGCAAAACATGGCCCGTTGAGCATCTTGTAGAATAGATTTTCTAAATATTGTTTTAAGCTAGTCATAACTATAGTGGGTGGTCAGAAATGCAGGTATTAGCCAACCACTCTCATACTTCAGAGCCCAGTGTCCACACATGTTTATGCCTATAGATCAAGGTTGGGGGAAACATACTGTGGACACCTTTGCTAGCTGAAAGCACCGGCTATTTTCCTATCTTCCCAGTTGTGCATTGGCTACCAACATTTACAGATAACTCAAAGATGTAAGACTCATCCACTGTAATCAAAAATAGCCAAATAAGGAAACCATTAACCGATGTTTATGGGCACCTTTAGATACAACCACAGAAGTGGCCAGGACCCACTTTGATATCATTTACAAGAAAATATACTAAAAAATGAAAATTTCCTTTGAAAAGGTTTCTATTTTACAATTTGGTGCCTATCTGGTGCCTATTTGATAGACTATCACACAGCTGTTTGAAATACTAACATCATGCTTGAGGTGATTGTAGTGATATTAGTGCACCCGTAACCAGAATAATTGAGTACTGTCCATGATACTTTTTTTTAATTGCACTAACGTCCAAATTTTCAGCACAAGCTTTCAATGTGTGTCCCCTTCTTCAAGGTCCAAGCAGTACTAATGCACACACTTTAAGTAAGGCAGTCTGTGAGAAGGCAGGAAGAGGGGGAGTAACAGTTACAGGGTGGGGGGAGGTCTTATAACTGTTGGATATTGATGTACAAAACTGAGGTCAACATTTAGTCCATTATTGTTTGTGTCAAATAGTATTATCATTCTTACTTCAAAAGTTTTCCTTTCCTGAGTAGTTTTGAAGTTCCCTTTAAGAACTAAAATATTTATGTCTTCAATAGTGCAGTCTGGTTGTGAGAAATAATGTCCTACATGTGTGCATCTTTCTTGTGTTCCTTGATGGTGTGTATGGACTAAATGTTGACATAGATTTTCTAAATCATTATCCAACAGTGCGACCCCTTCTCACCTTGGTGACTGTTAAGCCCACCATAGATGGATTGAATCTCAGCCGGTTCAGCAGGGACCAGCCAAGATTCGATCCATCTATGGGCAGGCTGGTTGTACTGAAGTTGATACATCGATCAACTGTAGTACAACCAGCCGTTCCGATTTTTTTTAATGCGAGTATTAATCATTGTGTTCTGCAGCTAGCGAAGGCTCCCTGCTGGCAGAGTATGATAGCGCTGAGGGAGGGATTCCCCCACAAACACTGACCGTGACCAGTGGTTGCAGGAAAGAAAATTGCATCATTTATGGCTGGTTTTACTCCTCCTCTCCCTGCCTTATCTCACTAAGTATCTAAGTTCAATTAACATTGGTGTGTACGTATGTTTGTGTTTTATTTTTCCTGTTTTTTTTTTCCATCTTTTTTTACTTAGAGATTGTCCTACCTAACATTTTGCTAAAACTTTGTGTGCTCGTACCTTGAAGAAAGGGATACACTCTGAAAGCTTGTCCTGTAAATTTGGATGTTAGTGCACAAAAAAGTATCACAGACAGTACTCAGTTGTTCTTGTTAAATACTACCACCCAAGCAAATATTGTTTGTGCCTGTGCTCTGTTAGAATCTTCTATGCTATATCCTAGTATTTGAGAGTAGCACAGATGTAGTAGTACAGTTAACCTCCCTGGCGGTATGATTATTTCGGATTTTAGGTGCTGAAAGCGGTACAATTATTTTGCATGGAAATTTGGCGTTTTATATTGTAGGTCTGTAATTCTTAACAATAACACACTTAAATCTGTCCAAACCAGAGTCTAGTAGATATCCCGGGTATGATAAAGTTTGAAACACAAAAACATAAATTATAATATAATAAATAAAAATAAATAATAAAAAAAAAATAAAAAAAAATAGTAATAAAATAAATTTCCCCACAATTCACCATCGCTCAATTCTGTAAGTGTTCTAATTTACTATTGCTGTTTTCTAGCTGGTCTAAAGCCACTTTTGACGTAAAGGGACACTTTTTGGTTGCTATGGACAATCTCCAGTTTCCAGGCAGAAAGAACAGTGTATATCACATAAAACTGCATGCAGGGCATGGGCCAAAGCACTGGGGACAAAAGGGATGTGAAATCATTTTATACAGTACTGTAATCTGTAAGATTACAGTACTGTATGTGTTATGGTTTTTACTTTTTTTTTAATTTGCCGCCAGGCTCCGCCCCCGTGCATCGCGCCGCTCGCAGGGAACGGAGCCTTCCCTGAGAGGCTTCGGAGGAGGACGGAGCCCTCGGACACTGCAGGGGACATCGCAGGATCCCGGGGACAAGGTAAGTAACGCCGCCCCAGGATCCTGCAATGCGATCCCGAGTGTGGCTCGGGGTTACCGCTAATGGTACTGAATTTTAACCCCGAGCCACACTCGGGAAAACCGCCAGGGAGGCTACACAGCATCTAGTGAAAAATGTTCTTATTTACCTTGTGCCTTCCTTACACAATGGTCAGTTTGTCTGACATAGAACCAGATCAGTGATTAGTTTCACAGGTGGGCAAGTTCAACCAACATGATTAGGGGCTCACAGTGTAGGTTCCAGGCACTGGATGTGAGCTGTCTACTGACAGCTCACACCAGTACGAAAGGTTAGATCTGGACAGAATCTGTGGCTGTTTTTTTCATATGGAAAACTGCCATATTCTATTTCATTCTGTAAAATGAGCCGCAGATAGACCTAAAACAGGTCTATCTGCTTAGTTGATGTGTTTTAATGTGGGACTATTAAAATATAAAAGGATGTGTAACAGTGCTGAGCCTAGCAAAAAAGTGCTGCTTTGGACACTAAATGTTGTATGCCTACAGACTCCAGTGATGGAGACTCTGTCTTACATGTCTGTTTTGTGCATATGTAATATAAAGGTTTTTATTTTAAAATGATCCCTTGCTCTGAAGCTCATGTGTGTTGGAAACTTGCAGCACAGTTAGTCAGGCCCTTAAACCATGCACACTCTTCTGTGCAATGCAGCCTATTGGTGTGCTGCTATTTTCATCTCCCAGGCATGTCCAAAGATTCCCAAAGTAGGTTATATTAAAAAAACACAGTCTCCTACATTCAGTACCTACTATACCATCACAGTGCATGTCTAGGGGTCTGGAACACCTATTCTATTAGAATCTACAGTATTGTTGTGCAGCTGAGGTATTGAGGGCCGTAGATGCTCCATATCTTAATACTTCCTAACGAGCAGAGGTGCATTTGATTATTTTTAGTACTTGCAATAATAAACACCCATAAAAATGAATGCAGTACCACAACAGTTTTTATCTTTGTCACTATGGTCCATGTAACACGTTGCATATATCTTCACTTGGTGCAAAACCCCATATCAAAGAAACAGTGTTTATTTCTGATATGCAGCAGCACAATCAATTACTCACCTGTGTATGTAAAGTCTTCACTAGTCCCCAAATACAGTATAGGAAAAACTGCTTAACCACTTCAATACTGGGTACTTTCACTCCCTTCCTGCCCAGGCCAATTTTCAGCTTTCAGTGCTATCACACTTTGAATGACAATTGCACGGTCATGCAACAGTGTACCCATATGAAATTTGTATTTTTTTTTTTAACTACACGATAAAAGACTAAAAATGTTGGAAAAAAGTGTTTCTTATTTTCCGTTATAAAATTTTACAATTAGTTCATTTTTCTCCTTCACTGATGTGAACCGATGAGGCTACACTGATGGGCACTGATAGGCTGCACTGATGGGCACTGATATGCGGCACTAATAGCCACTGATGAGGTGGCACTGATGAGGTGGCACTGATGAGACGGCAATGATGGGCACTGATGAGAAGTCACTGATGAGGGTGCGATGATATCTGGGACTGATGGGCACTGATGGGCATTGATAGGCACCGATGAGGTGGCACAGATGAGCACTAATGAGGATACACTGATATGTGGCACTGATAGGCGGCACTGATAGACGGCACTGATAGGCATCACCAATGGCCACTGATGGCCACTGTAAGGTGGTACTGATGAGCAGACACTTATAGGCTGCACTGGTGGGCACTGAAAGGCAGCACTGATAGGTTGCATTTATGGACACTGATAGGGCTGCACTGATAATCAGGGTACTGCTGATCAGTGCCCTGATATCAGTGTAAATGTCCCCTGTGAGAACTCCTGGTTACTAACTCTCCTCTCCTCACACTGTGACAGCGTGTTAGGAAAGGAATATGGAAAACCAGCAAGTTTGTTTACAAGTGATCAGCTGTGATTGGACAGCTGATCACATGGTAAAGGGCCGCTGTTATTGGCCCTTTACCCCAATCTGTGATCAGCTGTGTCCAAAGGACAAAGCGATTACAGAGCACGCCGGATGCGTGGTTCTGGGAAAACATCAATGGATGACCATGCTGTAGCCATCTAAGAACTGGTTAATAAATATGACTATTTGCGAGAAATGAAATTTACTTGCTTAACATATCTTTATATTTGTATCCTTTCATATATTTATGTAAAATACACATTGTTGACCTTTTACAACAATTTAGTAAATTACTATTTTACTTGTAGTACGCTGTAATAAAAAGAACAAAGAAACTAAAGCTTTTTCACTAGAAGTCAAAACTACTACAACATGTCACAAGGTTTCTGCTCTCTTTTCTTTATTTCATAGTTTCAGGTTGAATATGATTATCACTAAGACACACATTTTGCTATTTATTTTTAGTTATGATTATTCCAAATTGTCCAAATTATGTTACAATGCAAATCAAGTGATAACATTTTTTCTGCAGTGGTTTAATGTTCTGCATCTTTGTAATTGTGACAACAGCTGTAATTACCATAGTGAGTTATAGTATTTAATTAAATTATATGTAAAATAATTGTAGGTTCCTGTGTTTGATGTGGCTGTATAAAACGACCCTTTTTATTCCATAAGTGTTTTGATGTAAAAGTGATACAAGTTTTCAATTGTATTGAAATTATTTGACATTGTATGTGAAATCATCGACAGAAGAAATAGCAAGACAGCCATCTAGTGTAAAATCACAAGGATAACAATTATTGGTTAAGAAAAATAGAATAAATGTAACCTTAGGTAAGGAAAGTATTGTGGATGTTACTTACAGTACACCCCTCAAATGTTTGTAAATATTTTATTATATCTTTGTGACAACACTGAATAAATGACACTTTTCTACAATGTAAAGTAGTGAGTGTACAGCTTGTATAACCATGTAAATTTGCTGTCCCCTCAAAATAACTCAACACACAGCCATTCATGTCTAAACCGCTGGCAACAAAAGTGAGTACACCCCTAAGTGAAAATGTCCAAATTGGGCCCAATTAGCCATTTTCCCTCCCCGGTGTAATGTGACCCATTGCATTACAAGGTCTCAGGTGTGAATGAGGAGCAGGTGTGTTAAATTTGGTGTTATTGCTCTCACTCTCTCATACTGGTCACTAAAAGTTCAACATGGCACCTCCCTCATGGCAAAGAACTCTCTGAGGATCTGAAAAAAAGAATTGTTGCTCTACATAAAGATGGCCTAGACCAGTGATGGTGAACCTTGGCACCCCATAACATTTCCCATGATGCTCATGCACTCTGCAGTGTAGTGGAGCATCATGGGAAATGTAGTTCCAAAACATCTGGGGTGCCAAGGTTCGCCATCACTGGCCTAGACTATAAGAAAATGATCAAGACCCTGAAACTGAGCTGCAGCACGGTGGCCAAGAACATACAGTGGTTTACCAGGACAGGTTCCACTCAGAAAAGGCCTTGCCATGGTCGACCAAAGAAGTTGAGTGCACATGCTCACCATCATATCTAGAGGTTGTCTTTGGGAAATAGATGTATGAATGTTGCCGGTATTGCTGCAGAGGGTGAAGGGGTGGGGGTTAGCCTGTTGGTCCTCAGACCATATGCCGCACACTGCATTAAATTGGTCTGCATGGCTGTCGTCCCAGAAGGAAGCCTCTTCTAAAGATGATGCACAAAAAAGCCCAAAAACAGTTTGCTGAAGACAAGCAGACTAAGTACATGGATTACTGGAACCATGTCCTGTGGTCTGATGAGACCAAGATAAACATATTTGCTTCAGATGGTGTCAAGCGTGTGTGGCAGCAACCAGGTGAGGAGTACAAAGACAAGCATGTCTTGCCTACAGTCAAGCATGGTGGTGGAAGTGTCATGGTCTGGGGCTGCATGAGTACTGCTGGCACTGGGGAGCTACAGTTCATTGAGGGAACCATGAATTCCAGCATATACTGTGACATACTGAAGCAGAGCAAGATCCCCTCCCTCCAGAGGCTGGGCTGCAGGGCGGTATTCCAACATGATAATGACCCGAAACACACCTCCAAGATGACCACTGCCTTGCTAAAGAATCTGAGGGTAAAGGTGATGGACTGGCCAAACATGTCTCCAGACCTAAACCCTACTGAGCATCTGTGGGGCATCCTCAAACGGAAGGTGGAGGAGCGCAAGGTCTCTAACATTTACTAGCTCTATGATGTCCTCATGGAGGAGTCGAGGAGGACTCCAGTGGCAACCTGTGAAGCACTTGTGAACTCCATGCCCAAAAGGGTTAAGGCAGTGCTGGAAATTAATGGTGGCCAAACAAAATATTGACACTTTGGGCCCAATTTGGACATTTTCACTTAGGGGTGTACTTACTTTTGTTGCCAGCAGTTTAGACATTAATGGCTGTGCGTTGAGGTATTTTGAGGGGACGGCAAATTTACACTGTTATACAAGCTGTGCACTCACTACTTTACATTGTAGCAAAGTGTAATTTCTTCAGTGTTGTCACATGAAAAGATATAATAAAATATTTACAAAAATGTGAGGAGTGTACTCACTTTTGTGAGATACTGTATATGATAGAAAAGTTTCATGCAAAGTGAACAGTAGTGATAGAATCACCAATTGTTCAATGAATCTTGTTTAAAATTGTCCCAAAAATATGGGAACATGGGGACAAACCTTGTTGTAAAAATGGAACTTTGCTAATTTTTTGGATGATCTTCTCTCCTACCTACCCTCTCTCTCTTACACATTGGAAAAAGTTTTTGTTTTTACTTCCTAAACCTAAGCCAGGATAATGTTACAGACTACTCATGCTATGAGCCTCTGCCAATACTGGCAGAAACTCCAGAATGACATCTCACAAACTGCCTCCTGAGTTGTGTGATGTAGCACAAGTCTGCACATGTGCTGTATCTGGTCTCCATTGTCTCTATTGTCTATGTGTGTGCGTGTTTTTTTTTTTTCATTTTATTTTAGGACAGGGCCTTTTTGTGGTGGAGTAGGCAGAACAAAGTTTCTCCTTACATTCTGGTAATTTTTAGTGTTAATAAACAAACTATAATGCCCCGTACACACGGTCGGACTTTGTTCGGACATTCCGACAACAAAATCCTAGGATTTTTTCCGACGGATGTTGGCTCAAACTTGTCTTGCATACACACGGTCACACAAAGTTGTCGGAAAAAACGATCGTTCTAAACGCGGTGACGTAAAACACGTACGTCGGGACTGTAAACAGGGCAATGGCCAATAGCTTTCATCTCTTTATTTATTCTGAGCATGTGTGGCACTTTGTCCGTCGGATTTGTGTACACACGATCGGAATTTCCGACAACGGATTTCGTTGTCGGAAAATTTTATATCCTGCTCTCAAACTTTGTGTGTCGGAAAATCCGATGGAAAATGTCCGATGGAGCCCACACATGATCGGAATTTCCGACAACACGCTCCGATCGGACATTTTCCATCGGAAAATCTGACTGTGCGTACGGGGCATTACAATGCGCGGACAATTCCATGGGGTACTTGAATCAATGCAAAACATAAAAAAAAAAAACTGAACAGCAGAGAGAGGGTCTTTTTTCACTTCAAAGGCAATATTGAAAATCCTTTAAATAGCATGCTATACAATTTTTTATGTACAGTCTCAGTGACAGTGTACACTAGCAGCCCATATTTGGCTTTATTAACTTAATTTTTTTATTTACAATTAACTTGACTTACATATAGCAACACCCCAATTTAATTCACTTTGGTTTGAGAGAAAATATGTGACACATGATTTTTCATCAAATGGTAATAGACATGATTTGACCAGCAGAAAGGAATTGGCCATTAGTTTTCTGTGGCTTTCCCTGTTCTCACTGATGCAAACCTTTCCTATTGCTTTCCAATTTCTACCAAGTGCTCATTTAGAATTCAGAAATGTGGATGATATAGCAATGTAAAATTTGCAATCTGAACGATATTTTCAATAAGTGAGAATTGACCAAAATGTACTACAGAAAAAGACAAGTGTTTAACTACAAAAAATTAAGAAACTGCAGATAACACAGCAATGTAAAATCTGCCAACAGCAAGACAATTTTAAATAGTGGGCCTAGACCCAAATTTGGTAAAAAGACAAAGACCACAAACTTGGGTTTAAATCAAGATTAGATGAGTAAAAGAGACCTTGGATGATATAGTAGTGTAAAGCTGACCAGCAGCAGAACACTTGTAATGAGCAAGGCTAGGCCTAAATTACAATTAACAAAAAGGACGGGCTAGGATTTATACTACACGACTACAGACACTGCAGACGATACATCAGTATATAAATGGACAGCAACAGTGCAGTTTTAATCATGTATAATAGGCTTAACTGATGTATGCTGCAAAGAAAATACAGTTCCAAGGACCAATGGTCAGTAACAATCTGCTCTGCTTTGAGCACCCCAAACTAAGAAAAACCCTATCAACATAAAATAAAAACAAAAAATTCACAAAAGAAATGAAAACCCCAAAATACCACTCCTGAAGCAAAAGCCCCTTAAAGCGATTTAACTTAAAATCAACCTAGCAGCTTAAAAGAAACACCAATATTTCCCAAAATAAATGAAAACCACATGATAGCTCTTAAACAAAATCCTTGCAGCAAAATTAAATACAGTTTGCTATGGATGGGACAGAAGCTAAAAGTGACTGACCTCAAACCAAACACAAAATAAAAAGAAAGACAAAAAAGCCCTAAAAAAAAGAACAAAAACGGCAGAAATGATGTTGACTGCCCAAAGGGCTAGTAATCAGAATTAAAGTACAGCTTCTCAACTGACCCTAATCTCTTCCTGAGGTTTGTTTCCCCTATGCTTTCCCTACAACGGCTTCCAATTCACTGACACTATGACTTCTCTGCATCCTCCATTTTATCCTGAGAGAGCTAGCTTAAACAAAAGCCCCTTAGGGGCCCTTCTAAGCCTGCTTACTATACTGCAAAGGCCATTTAGTGCATTTTGGTTTAAAAAAAAATCCAAGGCCTATCTGCACATAAATTTACTCGAACTGCAAATCTCAAAACAGTGAGATGTGCCTCAACCCCATGGCAGCATCAAACCCAAACCCCATCCCTAGTGAGCAATCTGTAGCAACAGATCATATTATAGCCATTGTTTTTTTCTGCCCTATACAGAATAAATCTAAAATTCTAACTGGCATCTATAAGTTAGAACACACCAATAATCTACACATTTATGAAAACAGCCCCAGTAGCTAGATGTGAATGTGTATAAAGTGAATTAAGGTGAAGAACATATTTCCAGTCAAATCCTCCAGTTAAAAATTTAGATTGTCAATGTGCAACAGGAAATTTGCCTGAATGGTGAAGTCCAACCTTTTATTCCGATCTATAGGCACAACAGATTATGAATTATTAAGGGTGTCATTTTTGCCAGCAAAACTTCTGTTTACTTCAGCACCTAGTCAGGCTTAGACCCCTTTCACACTGGGGCGCTTTGCAGGCGCTACAGCGCTAAAAATAGCACCTGCAAAACGCCCTGAAAATGCCGCTGCTTTGTCTCCAATGTGAAAGCCCCGAGGGCTTTCACACTGGAGTGGTGCGCTAGCAGGATGGGAAAAAAAGTCCTGTTAGCAGAATCTTTGGCGTGGTGAAGGAGTGGTGTGTATACCGCTTCCATTGAAATCAATAGGGCACCGCGACTATACCGCCGGCAGAGCGCCTCTGCAGGCGCTTTGTGGTGGTTTTTAACCCTTTTTCCGCTAGCGGGCGAATACCGCCGCTAAAACAACGGTAAAGCGCCGCTAAAAATAGCGGCGTCTTACCGCCGACGCACCTTCCGCCCCAGTGTGAAAGGGGCCTTGGGATAATGTGTTTTTGGAATGTTTTCTTGATCTGGTTGATCATTTTAAATGAAACTGAGAACTTTAGTAAAAACATCTGCTTATCATATACGGGTAGAGAATGATTTCCTAAAGGACATATGTTTTAATGTCAGCTCATGAAATTCATCTTTACAGCTTATGTATTTTCAGATTCGACGAATCCCCATGACTCTAGCTTTTAAATGGAGCTAAATTTCAATCAAATAGAGAAACATTTAATCTGTATTGAAATAAAAATGTTATTCAATGCATTTATGTATCTGAAGATATGGATATGCACTAGAAGCTTTTTTATTATTTAAAGGTAAATATAAAATATACATATTAATATTATGTAATCTTGAATCCAGCCAGTGAATGGAGCTCCAGTCTCTTTTTCATATTATTAAAAGGATACTTTTCACTTGCGATGAAAGAAGCCTGTTGTTTCAGTATTATGGATGAGCTGAACTGCCTTGGGTTTGGTTCAAGCAGAGTTTGACAAATTTGAAAAAAGCTTGGAAGCTTGGATGCCAAACCTAAACCCCGATTAAATCAATTGGAGCCAAATCTGTCAAATTAAAAATGCCCATTTTCTGGGCTAAGAGGCAAGGGGGTGGTAAAAAGAATAGCATGGGGTGTGGCCATTGTCCTGCGGAATATGTACAAATGCAAACTATTTTTAAAAAATTAAATTTGGCCACGAGCATAGATTTTTAATGCTTAAATTGAAACATTAATCCACCCAATATCTTTAAATAACATATCTGAAGGTTACCCTAACCCTGCCTGTAAATGGGGCACATCTCAGTGATGTGCAGAAAATGCTGCCGCAAAGCTGATATATACAAAGGAAACAAGCCACTCCATGCCAGATCACGTACCTAATGCGTGATCTGACACTCCCGAGTCTGGGGCACGCGCACGTGCTGCCGGCCACCTGCCCCCGCTGTGACCACACACAGCGGGAGCCTAGCGCTGGGTACCATGGACTCGATGTCCACTGGCACCCGTTGATTACATAGTACACAACGACAATCTGCCTATGTAAACAAGGATGATTGCCATTCTGTTAGAAGGGAAGGTATTAATCCTGTGTTCCTGCCTTCCTCTAGTCAAATCACCTCCCAGACAGTGAGTAAGCACAGGCTAGGCACACAGTTAACCCTTTGATCCCCACTGATGTTTACCTCTTCCCAGCCAGTGTCATTAGTGCATATTTTTAGCACTGATCAGTGTATTAGTGTCACTGGTCCCCAAAAAGTGTCAGTTTTCCGATTTTTCCGCCGCAATATCGCAGTCCTACTATAAGTTGCTGATTGCTGCCATTACTAGTAAAAAAATAAAAATATTAACAATTAAATAAAAAATATCCCTTAGTTTGTAGATACTATAACTTTTGCGCAAACCAATCAATATACGCTCATTGGGATTATGAGCAGTAGCAGTATATATATTGGCCTATATATATTGGCCTAAACTGATGAAGATATTTTTTTTTTTTTACATTTTCTTATTGGGTATGTTTTATAGCAGAAAGTACAAAATATATTTTTTTTTTCAAAATTGTCGATCTTATTTGAATATAGCACAAGAAACCCCCCCCCCAAAAAAAAAACGTGTGATCGAATCCCACTAAAAGAAAGCACTATTTGTGAGGAAAAAAAAAAGGACAACAATTTTGTTTGGGTACAGCATCCTACGACTGCACAATTGTCAGTTAAACTAATGCAGTGCTGTATCGCAAAAAATGGCCTGGTCATGAAGGGGGGTAAATCTTCCGGAGGTCAAGTGGTTAAAATAGCTGGAAAATTACCTTTCATGACATGTCATTGCTGACTTCTGTTCTCTTAACCTCCCTGGCGGTATGATTCTTTCGGATTTTAGGTGCTCAAAGCGGTACAATTATTTTGCATGGAAATTTGGCGTTTTATATTGTAGGTCTGTAAATCTTAACAATAACGCACTTAAATCTGTCCAAACCAGAGTCTAGTAGATATCCCGGGTATGATAAAGCTTGAAACACAAAAACATAAATTATAATATAATAAATAAAAATAAATAATTAAAAAAAATAAAAATAAATAGTAATAAAATAAATTTCCCCACGATTCACTATCGCTCAATTCTGCAAGTGTTCTAATTTACTATCGCTGTTTTCTAGCTGGTCTAAAGCCACTTTTGACGTAAAGGGACACTTTTTGGTTGCTATGGACAATCTCCAGTTTCCAGGCAGAAAGAACAGTGTATATCATGTAAAACTGCATGCAGGGCATGGGCCAAAGCACTGGGGACAAATGGGATGTGAAATAATTTTATACAGTACTGTAATCTGTAAGATTACAGTACTGTATGTGTTATGATTTTTACTGTTTTTTGAATTTGCCGCCAGGCTCCGCCCCCGTGCGTCGCGACGCTCGCAGGGAACGGAGCCTGGCACAGAGAGGCTTCGGAGGAGGACACAGCCCGCGGACACTGCGGGGGACATCGCAGGATGCCGGGGACAAGGTAAGTAAGGAGGCACCAGGATCCTGCAATGTAATCCCGAGTGTGGCTCGGGGTTACCGCTAATGATGCTGAATTTTAACCCCGAGCCACACTCGGGAAAACCGCCAGGGAGGTTAATAAGAAAAGCAGCACACAGACCACTCAAATGGTCTGCATCGTATTGTCAGGGACCTATTGTCACTTTAAGGCCACGCTCACATATCTGCGGCCGCTGGTTCGTGCCTGGGGTCCGGTGTGTGTGTCTGTTCACCGGTTTAGGTGCAATTCAGGTTCAAATTTGTGCCTGAATCTGCACCTGACACGGACCCCAAAATGCACAGGACTCTTCTGCAATCTGGATTGTAGCCGCCTCAGACATGTGTGAATTGGTCAGACTCGTATGTCATGCGAATTGGATGCGGGGAAAAAAGGATGACCCTGCGCACACGACTGATCCCGATGGTACCACTAGCCAAAAGACAGCTCCCCATCATCATCGTCGGTCATGTAAGGTAAGGAGTGGGGATAGTGGTGACATCATTGCCCAAATATGACTAATGGCCATATTTGGGCAGCGATGTCACTGCTATCCCTGCCCCTTTTCTTACGTGGCTGGGATTCCCAGTGACATCAGCTGTTCCTAGCGATGTGATGGGTGCAAGAACCTGCTTCTTCTTTAGGAACCAGTGACAATGGGACACTAATATATGTAAGCAGTAGAAATACTCCTTCTACATATGATGCTTGGTACCTAGTGAATAGGGGGCTGAACTGGCTCTGCTGTACTGTCTATTTTCTACCTCATAGTACAATAATTCATAGCCCAATATACAAAATATATTAAAACAAGTATAAAATAGTTGAAAAATATATAATTGTAAAATTAAATTTAAACTTACCTAAAATTACAGTAGTAGTTTACAGAAACCTAAAATACATGTTAGATGAACCGCTACCATATATTGTTTAAAAATAAAAGAAATACGGAGCCATTTTGAAATTTGTGAGATCTCCATGCTGATATTTCATTTATAACAATTGATAAATGAGGGAATAAGGAAGGGGGTATATGTTTTGATAGCATGTTTTGCATTACTGGTGCATCCACCATGGTTCGCATTCACAAACGCATGTGTTTCTTCTTTCTTGTTTGGAGTGTAGCTACAGAACAATCAGAAGCCTCAGGTGTTTTGTATAGTAACTCCACATTATCCACTACAGGTGCTAGAGCCTGGACTTTATCCATTTTCTTAGGCCTTGGGGTGCTAAACAACTTGTAGATATGGTAATTCCCTCAACTGGCAGTATTACATGTTATTCTCTGTTTGCCACCTTACTGAAAATTTTATCTAATTATGTCATTGATAATGATCTCTAAAGTGTCTATGGGGAAAGAACACCTTTGGAGAAAAAAAAGAATGGTTAACATATATGATGGGAACTATACACTCACCGGCCACTTTATTAGGTATACCTGTTCAATTGCTTGGTAAGCAACTCAAAGCATTTAGGCATCTAGATGTGGTGAAGATGACATGCTGACATTCAAACCGAGCATCAGAATGGGGAAGAAAGGGGATTTAAGTGACTTTGGATGTGAAGTATTTCAAAAACTACTGATCTACTGAGTTTTCATGCACAACCATCTCTAGGATTTACACTGAATGGTGCTAAAAAGAGAAAATATCCAGCGAGTGGCAGTTGTGTGGATGAAAATGCCTGTTGATGTCAGAGGTGAATGGGCAGACTGGTTTGAGATGATAGAAATGCACCAGTAACTCAAATAACCGCTCGTTACAACCAAGGTATGCAGAAAACCATTTCTGAATGCACAACACATTGAACCCTGAAGCAGATGGGCTACAGTAGTAGAAGACCACACCGTGTGCCACTCCTGTCAGCTAAGAACAGGAAACAGGCTACAATTCACACAGGCTTACCAAAATTGGACAATAGAAGATTGGAAAAACGTTGCCTGTCTGATAAGTCTCGATTTAACTGCAACATTCAGATGGTAGGTTCAGAATTTGGCGTAAACAACATGAAAGCATGGATCCATCCTACCGTGTATCAACGGTTCAGGCTGGTGGTGGTGTAATGGTGTGGGGGATATTTCTTGGCACACTTTGGGCTCCTTAGTACCAATTGAGCATCATTTAGGCCTACCTGATTATTGTTCCTGACCATGTCCATCCCTTTATGGCTATAGTGTATCCATCTTCTGATGGCTACGTCCTGCAGAATAATGCACCATGTCACAAAGCTCAGATCATCTCACCACTGGTTTCTTGAAAATGACAATGAGTTCACTGTACTCCAATGGCCTCCACAGTCACCTGATGTCAATCCAATAGAGCACCTTTGGGATGTGCTGGAATGGGAGATTTGAATCATGGATGTGCAGCCGACAAATCTGCAGCAACTGCGTGATGCTAGCATGTCAATATGGACCAAAATCTCTGAAGAATGTTTCCAATACCTTGTTGAATCTATGCCACAAAGACTTAAGGCAGTTCTGAAGAGGGTCAGTTCTGAAAAGAGGGTCCAACCTGGTACTAGAAAGGTGTACCTAATAAAGTGACCGGTGAGTGCAAAAGGCTTGCCTATAACCATGGCTTAATGGATGGGGACTTTTATTTAAAAAAGGAATGGACAAAATTGTTTATGCAATAGCATAAATAGAAAACAAATGTCACCTTCTATTTCTTACTGTTCTTAGGGTCCTTTCACACGGGCGTTCCGTTTATTTGAAAACAGATACGGATGCCAATTTTTACATCTGTTTTCATGTCCGCTGACATCCGTTTTTAATCCATTTAAAAAAAAAAGTGACTGAACTGAACTAAAAAATGGAATGCCCGTGTTTTTAGGTGAAAAACGGATATCAGCAGATCGGATGTAAGTGGATGTTATCCGCTAACATCCGTTTTTCGTCTGTTCTGCTTTTTAAACGGAAGACAAAAGAGGGTTTCTTCCGTCTCAAAAAATGAGACTTAACCACTTCCGGACTGCCGCACGCCGATATATGTCCTAATTTTGAAGAGGAATATCGTTGTTATGGCAGCAGCTAGCTAGCTGCCATACCCCGGTATTTTCTTCTTCAGCGGGCGGTCCGGTTTCCGATAATAGTGGTCTCTGCAGCGGATTCGCTGCAAGATCACTCTTATCGGCCTTTCTGCCGCCGCTCTCCAGTGCCCTCCACCGCTTACAGGAGCCGTCGGTAGCGGCGGAGGCGATTGGATGCTTCTCCTTCCTGGGTATGGAGACGAGTGAGGGGAAGATGGCCCCCAACCGTCTCCATACCATTGCATGGTGGAAGCGACGTCAAAACGTCACTTCCGCCCATAGCTCTTAAAGGACCATTTTTTTTTTATTTTTTCAAATGACAACATTTTTTATTTTATTTTTTTTTTTTATTACATTTTAGTGTAAATATGAGATCTGAGGTCTTTTTGACCCCAGATCTCATATTTAAGAGGTCCTGTCATGGTTTTTTTCTATTACAAGGGATGCTTACATTCCTTGTAATAGGAATAAAAGTGACACAATTTTATTTTTAAAAGAACAGTGTAAAAATAAAAGGTAAAATAAATAAGAAAAAAAAAAATTTAAACGCGCCCCGTCGTTCTGAGCTCGCGTACAGAAGCGAACGCTTATGTGAGTAGCACCCGCATATGAAAACAATGTTCAAACCACACATGTGAGGTATCGCCGTGATCGGTAGAGCGAGAGCAATAATTCTAGCCCTAGACCTCCTCTGTAACTCAAAACATGTAACCTGTAGAATTTTTTAAACGTCGCCTATGTGCATTCTTTAGGGTAAAAGTTTGTCCGCATTCCACGAGCGGGCGAAATTTTGAAGCGTGACATGTTGGGTATCAATTTACTCAGTGTAACATTATCTTTTTACAAAAAATTAGGCTAACTTTACTGTTGTCTTATTTGTCAATTCAAAAAATGTATTTTTTCCAAAAAAAGTGCGTTTGTAAGACCTCTGCGCTTATACGGTGTGACAGAAAGTATTTCAACGACCGCCATGTTATTCTCTATGGAAAAAAAATGTATAATGTTTGGGGGTTCTAAGTAATTTTTTAGCAAAAAAAAACAGTTTTTAACTTTTAAACAACACATCTCCGAAAGAGGCTCGGTCCTTAAGTGGTTAACGGAAGCAGATGTCAGCGGATGATCATCCACTAACGTCTGCTAGCCCATAGACATAAATGTATGTCCATTTTTCAATGTATAGAGGAAAAACAGACATACAAGCCTGTGTAAAAGGACCCTTTCTATTCTTAATTGATGAGAGCTGAAATTTGATTGGTTGTTCTAAGTAACCGGACATTATTGCCGTTTGAATATTCTTTAAAATAAGACACTTGATGTTTTCAAAACGTTCAAAGTAGATCAGGCCTTGTCTCATGACTTGAATGGAATGGGACCATGTAACTTCACATTACTGACAATAGTCAGTGTTGAAGTAAAAATGTAAAGTATACTGCTTATAAAGATGGGACAGTTCTATTCTTAGCAAGAAGTTTATTTCTTGTGCAAGAGGTTTTTTCATTTTTACTACAGTCGTGTGTGTCCCTCCTTTGGTGATTGGTGAGGGCCTTCCAATTTGTTTATCCACTGATCTGCTGTGTGAAGTCTCCTCCTAAGCAGCTCCCAAGGCTATTGCTTTAATCACAGCTGCTTTGATTTTCTTAGCACAAAGCAACCCAGTCCAAGAAAAAAAAGAAATCAGTGGGTTTCCAAGGGTAGGTTGTTTCACATTAGAAAAGCCACATAACCGCAAACTATAAAAGCATTGTAGCTGTTAGGTGGCTCACTTCAGACACCTGATGAGGGTATTTGTTAGCACAGGGGTCTTCAAACTACGGCCCTCCAGTTGTTCGGGAACTACAATTCCCATCATGCCTAGTCATGTCTGTGAATGTCAGAGTTTTGCAATGCCTCATGGGACGTGTAGTTCTGCAACAGCTGGAGGGCCATAGTTTGAGGATCCCTGTGTTAGCAGAACCATACTGGTCAACATTAGTGGGCCATGTGAACAGAATTTTCCACTGTATAGTCATGAACAGTTAACAATGGATAAATATATGTGTCTCTGAAACAAACATTAAACTAACCTTTATTAGTTTACTTTTATCAATCAAGGTTCATAATTTACCTTTTTAACTGCTGAGTACCAATCCATACACTACATTATTGCTGCTTCTGTTCTGCTGGCTCATTTGATGAAGAGTCTTGCTTTCGACACAACATCAGGTTGCTGAAGGGTACATTAGAGTCCATTTTTGCTAAATTTAAGATACTGCACACAGCAATATGGGATACACACACCTAACAGTATATGTTTACTATTAAGGACAGAGGCTTACTTCTGTGCAGGGAAACCTCTTATTTATTTCACATATTACATGAGCAAATATCTATTTGGGGGCACCCTGCCCATGAGACGTATAGCCTGGAAAAGGAGAAAATGCTACAAATATTATGCTGGACCCATGTTCTGGCATTATGCCATCGTTTGGATGAAGTTGTGCTTCAGATTGCTTTCATATTAAAAAAAAAAAAAGCCTTCATTATAATGAACACCACATGTGGGCCTAACATTTATTACCAAGGGATAAGTTTACTACATATTTAAATATAAAATGAAAATACAATGCGTACAATTACATATTATTTTACAAGTATGTAAGGTTCACTGTTAAAACTTTCGGTAGAAAAAAGGTAGAAAAAACTGATACTTATTGGGTGGCCTGCTATTTTTATGCTACTTGTGCTATTGATGATAAATTATGCCTCCTGGTAACTAGGCCAAATCTGAAAATTTGTTGCGAAAGCAAAAAAAAAAAAGTGCAGAATTTTAATATTATTATTTGTAACAAGCCTTTTTTGCTCTGTATGTCTTTTGTAATATGCTAACTAAGTCATGTGGAAAGAAATGGTATACAGCACATAGGAACATGGCATAGGCCTTGCAAGTGAACATCGAAACCTAAATTCCAAGCCTGCCAGTGTTGACATAAATCCCTTTCCTTCCCATCCAGACAAGATGAAAATCAATAATGCTGAATCTCGCATAATGAAAGTTCAATAAACCACAACGCTTTACTCAGTTAAGTTAGGAAGCCTAAAAAAATCACTAAAAACCTGAAATGATATTGGGCATCTAATAACCTGCACACCTGAATTCTACTCCTTTTAATATCTATGACAAGGCAGGAAGGCTGCCATTACACAATAGGTGCTGTGAATCGCATTAACCTCAATGCAAGTAAATATATGATTGTGTTCTCAGCACTCTGAACAGTGATTGATAGAACATAAATGTTCTTTAGAGGGCCTAAAAAAAACCCTTACATGAATTGATATGACTACTGTAAACCAATCATTTTAGAAGATAAGCAGATCTTCAGTGGCATATTATATACATGTTGTTAGAATGATGTCAAGAATATTATTTAAGGATCTAGAATAAGTATCAAAATGGTCTAAAAATGTAAAGTATATTAATGTAATCAACATATCTGAAGGACACAAAATTGTTTATACAATGTGGATTCAAATCAGCTTTACACATCTTCAAAGATAACCTCAGTGAGACATATTTCACCGCTAGAGGAATCTAGCACATTCAGAGTAGAGAAAAATGTCAGGTATGCAGCTAATTTATCCATTTACATATAAAATAAAACTCTCTAGTAAGCATTGCTGTGATGTCTGACACAGAGTATGCATGTGTAAACTAATAATCAAACAGGATCTATAGTCACTTTCTGTTCTTTTATGCTGCCAGAAATCCGATTGGAGGTCCTAGACTAGAAATCTATGGAAAACACTCAGATTTTACTTTAAAACTGAAGTATAAGAGATAAATTGAAGTAGAACTTTAAGGGTGACAGCTCCCTATTTCTGTTTTGGAAGGTGTTTTATTACATTCTAAAGGACTCAACTGCTTTGAACTTCAGGTGCTTTTTTATTACAAAGTGTAATCCCAACCAGATAGACAGGTATGTAGACAGACAAGTAGAATAGATAGATAGATAGATAGATAGATAGATAGATAGATAGATAGATAGATAGATAGATAGATAGATAGATAGATAGATAGATAGATAGATAGATAGATAGATAGATAAGATAATAAGATAAGATAATATACTTTATTGTCATTGTCATTATTGTCATTGTATACATACAACAAAATTTATCAGGATACTCTCTACAACAATAAAACACCTCTCAACACAACCACACATATATACTGCTAGCACATACCCACATATCTGTTTTAATATAACAAAATATAAAATGTTATTTAAAAAAACAATTTAAGATAGATAGAAAGATAGATAGATAGATAGATAGATAGATAGATAGATAGATAGATAGATAGATAGATAGATAGATAGATAGATTGCATATTAAAATCATTTACCTATTAATGATAGATAAATAGATGATAGATAGTTGGGTAGATAGATGAATAGATTGATGCAATGAGATAGATAGATAGCTAGATAGATAGATGTGTAATAATGTACCTACTAATTGTCAGAGAGGTATATACAGGTATATAGACAGACAAGCAGATGAATAGATAGATAGATAGATAGATAGATAGATAGATAGATAGATAGATAGATAGATAGATAGATAGATAGATAGATAGATAGATAGATAGATAGATATTGTATGTTAAAATCATTTACCTATTAATGATAGATAAATAGATGATAGATAGTTGGTAGATAGATGAATAGATAGATACAAAGAGATTGATAGATATCTAGATAGATAGATATGTAATAATTTACCTACTAATTAACAGAGAGGTATATAAAGGTATATAGACAGACAAGCAGATGGATAGATAGATAGATAGATAGATAGATAGATAGATAGATAGATAGATAGATAGATAGATAGATAGATAGATACAATAATGTATGTTTATTCATCTACTTATTAATGATAGCTAAATAGATGATAGATAGATGAATAGATAGATACAATGAGATAGATTGATATATAGATAGATCGTTTGACAGACAGGTATATAGACAGGCAAGCAGATGAATGAATAGATAGATAGTGGCAGGGAAACAGCCAGGATCTATGTATATGATTGTAAATGATCCATCTAGGGAGAAATAACAGGATCCCTGTGTATGTGTGATCCATTTGCAGCAAGTCGGACCAAGTTGAATGAGTGATAACGTATTTGAGCTAATTGATGTAACTTTTGGAGCAGTGTCAGGGATTGCCTTGTATCAGGAGCTCTATAGCTGCAGTACACCTAGCATCTCCAGCCCTGTGACAGTGGTGGGCGTCTGTTTGCATTTTGCATAGCTTGGTGTAATCAGGTTGAGTATGCAGTCCGACAGGATCAGGACTGCAAAATATTGCATAACAAGCATGTCTGGGGGCAGATCAAGGCACAGCATCCACTGTACACCCCAAAGTAGTCCAATGTAGGCAATCTCCAACCAAACTGCTGTGATTAAACCAAAGCAGAGTTTTCATCAGAGGATCACATCATTAATTCTGCATAGGAGACTTCATCGTCACCTCTTCCCAGTCCACATCTGTAAATCAGGATTAATTAAAAAGCTGGAAATGAAAGCTCTTTGTGAGATCCCAGGCTGTGCTATATTTCTGGGTAGCAGAGATGTCCCCCTTCAGTCATCTCTTAGATCATCACACATAAAATGAGTTTATCCGGCTACACAGAGCAAAAAAGGCGAACGTCCCAAGAGACTGATCCACCGCAAGATTCGCTCGGTGTCTGTCCCCAGCGTCCTCCTGGATTCCTGACCTACTTTGTTCTTCTAGGTATGGCAATGTAGTTGTGAGGTTAGCGAATCCAACTCTAATTCTTCATTCCTCAGCCTTCAATCACCTTCCTCCAAACATTTTCCTGATCATAATATCATATTAACATTGCATAACACCCCACCGCTCTTATCTGCAAACATCTCACATCTAGACGATGGCACCTACCTACAAGGCTGCAACTTACTTCTACATTCAGCTGTCAAATCTGCTTTACAATCAATTCATAAATAATAATAATAATAATAAAAAGATCTGCTTACCTTTGTTACACAATAGCTTCATCCTTGTAATTAATTCCCTTATACACTTTGGAACATAAAAAAAAAAAATTACAGGCAATCCTTAGGATATGGAAACTTCAGTAAAATGAATCACACTCCAGAAACACAGCAAAGAATATTCCCCATCTGCCTGCCCTCTTCAGTCTTTTGGGGGCAAAAGAACGATCTTCTCGTTGGTCTTCAACATCCAAGTTGGAGTATCCAGCGCTCGATGTGTCTGTTCCCCGATCGGAACTAGTTGTGTATGGGGTAGTTGTGTGAGTGTGTCTCCTCCACCATGAAGACAGCTGGTAATGAGAGCTCCCTGTCTCCCCCGCACTCTTGTAGCACATCAATGTGTGATGTGCTTCCTCTGGCTGCCAGGCGCTCTTGGTGAAATCACTGTTCTTTTTTTTTTTTTTTCTTCCCTTCCCCACTTACTCTATGGAAAAGCAGCGAGAGGAAAAGCAACGATGAATGTTTTATGGAGCTGGATCAGGGATTGAGAGGTGATGAATGTTTTATGGGATCATGTGGTTTGACGTGAGGGGAATCAGGCTTGATCCGATTTACAAGAGACAGAGAGAGCAGATGGGAGGGAACAGTACACACAAAACAGCAAACTGGGATAATGAAACATTTGCAAATCCAACTTGGTTGGAGTGCGCTGTCCATTCAGCACCACGGATCTGCTGGAGGAGAAGGAGACCTCTAATGGCCCAGCTCCTCCTTTTTGCTTTAACCCTTTTTTTTTTTTTTTTTTTTATACATATTTATGAACATGCACATTTTTTACTTAAAAATGACTGCATGCGATAACACACTCACGTGACTCATTTGCATAAATTATCGCATACGGTAATTTAATTCCAATTCATAAAAAAATTAACAATTATGCTGTATTTACTACCCAAAAAAAAAGTGCCAGTAAATATCATCTAACCGCTTGCCAACTGTATACTGTATATATAAAGCGGCAAAGTGGGTCCTCTGCGCAGGATCACGTACCTGTACGTGATTCTGCACGTCTAGGACTAGGGGCACGCACCGCTGGCGAACCCGCTCCTGCTATGATTGGACACAGAGAGAGCAAATCACCAGGTTCAGTGGAGGACCCGCCAATCGTTCCCGAGAGAGACAGAACGGCGCTCTGCCTCTGTAAACAAAGCAGATCGCCGTTCTGTGTGAAGGGGAGGGAGTGATCCTATGTTTCTGCTAAGCTGGAAGCACTCCCTAGGAACACATTTAAAGTGATACCAAAGTTCCGTTTTTTTTTAGCTAAAAATAAACAAACATGTTATTATAAAGGATTATTTTATTATACAGGATTTATATAGTGCCAACAGTTTGCGCAGAGCTTAACAAAATAAAGGCTTATTTTTACTTTTTTTAAAATTTAATCTTTATTAAAGTGGAGTTCCACACAAAAATGGAACTTTCGCTTTTCGGAACCCTCCCCCCTCCGGTGTCACATTTGGCACCTTTCAGGGGGGAGGGGGGTGCAGATACCTGTCTAAGACAGGTATTTGCACCCACTTCCGGCATTGACCCCCATGGGAGTCTACGCCACTTCCCGTCCCCACCGCGCTGTCTCCTGGGAAACACACAGCTACCAGGAGAAAGCGGGGACCACTTGGGACGCGCAGCGCGTCTCGCGCATGCGCAGTAGGGAACCGGGAAGTGAAGCAGCAACGCTTCACTTCCTGATTCCCTCACCTAAGATGGTGGCGGCAGCTGCCGAGAACCGAGCGGGTTCTCGGCGTCGCCTGCCGACAGCGCTGGACCCTGGGACAGTTAAGTGGCCATGTATTAAAAGTCAGCAGCTGCAGTATTTGTAGCTGCTGGCTTTTAATATTTTTTTTTTTTGGCGGTGTGGGTGGACCCCCCGCTTTAAGAAAGTTTTTCATATAAAATACACAACATTCTAAAACAGCTTGAAATCTTTCATCTGTCTTCCCAATTCTAACCCCCGTCCTCCCCCATTACAGTTACATTACAATTTGGTACAAGAGGAATCAGAGGGCCCTGCTCATTAGAGCTTACAATCTAAAAGTGGTTATACAGTGGTTTTGCACAAAGCAGCACCAATCCTCCTCTTCTCTGGTCCCTCTTCTGTGCTTCTGGCCTTTCCCTCCTGTTGAGTGCCCCCACAGCAAGCAACTTGCTATGGGGGCACCCGAGCCAAGCCACAGCTCTGTGTGTCCATTCAGACACGGAGCTGCAGCTCGGTCCCGCCCCCTTCCTCTCCTCATCGGCTGACTGACTGACTAACAGCAGCAGGAGCCAATGGCGCTGTTCTTCTGTCTCAGCCAATGAGGAAAAGGATGTCCCGGGCAGCCGAGACACTCCTTCAACATCGCTGGATCTAGATGGACCTCAGATAAGTTTTAGGGGGGCTGAGGGGGGCTGCTGCACGCAGAAGGCTTTTTATCTTACTGCATAGAATGCAGTAAGATAAAAAAACTTTTGACTTTACAACCACTTTAACCCTTTGATTGCCCCTGATGTTAACCCCTTCCCTGCCAGTGTCAGTACAGTGACAGTGCATATTTTTAGCACTGATCACTGTATTAGTGTCACTGGTTCCCAAAAAGTGTCACTTAGAATTTTGGCATGCTAATTGCTGATATATGGATTGGCGAGGATGCCCACATCCCCAGTTATACAATCTACAAGAAAAAAATTGATTTTTTAGGGCATGAACTCCAAAGAAGTAAAGTTGTTTGTATAAAAAAAGTCAAAATCCCAAGTCCAAGATCCCAAAAAGTGTCACTTAGTATCTGATTTCTCCACTGCAATGTTGCAATCCCGCTATAAGTCGCCGATCGCCACATTACTAGTAAAAAAAAGTAAAAACAATAAAAATTCCATAACTCTATCCCATAGTTTATAGATGCTACAATTTTTGTGCAAACCAATTAATTAGATTTTTTAATTTTTTTTTTTGGGGGGGGGGGGGGATATGTTTTATAGCAGAAAGTACAAAATATTGTTTTTTCGTTCGTTTTGTCTTGTTTCGTCGTTCTTTTTTGTTTATAGCGCAAAGAATAAAAACCGCAGTGGTGATCAAATACCACCAAAAGAAAGCTCTGTTTGTGGGGAAAAAGGACATACATTTTATTTGGGTACAGCACAATTGTCATTTAACCACTTGCCCACTGGGCACTTAAAACCCCTTCCTAACTAGGCCAATTTTCAGCTTTCAGTGCTCTCACATCTTGAATGACAATTACTCAGTCATGCAACACTGTTCCCATATGAATTTGTTGTCTTTTTTTCACACAAATAGAGCTTTCTTTTGGTGGTATTTAATCACCACTATGTTTTTTTCTTGCACTATAAATGAAAAAAGACAACACATTTTGTAAAAAAGTGCATTTTTCTTAGTTTCTGTTATAAAATGTTGTACATTAGTAATTTTTCTTCATAAATTTTGGCTAAAATTTATACTGCTGCATATCTTTGGTAAAAATAACCCAAATCCGTGTAAATTATTTGTTTTTTGTGAAAGTAATGGAGTCTACAAGCTATGGTGCCAATCACTGGAAATTGATCACACCTGTTGAACTGATGGCCTATCTCATTTCTTGAGACACTAACAAGCCAGGAAAGTACAAATATCCCCAAATGACCCCTTTTTGGAAAGTAGACATTCCAAGGTATTTAGTAAGAGGCATGGTGAGTTTTTTGAAGTTGTAATTTTTTTGCAAAATGAAGATTTTTTCCCCCCACAAAATTGTCATGTTAACAGGTTATTTCTCTCACACAGCATATGCATGCTTGCAACTACACCCAAAAACACATTCTGCTACTTCTCCTGAGTATGGCAATACCACATGTATGACATTTTTTCACAGCCTGGCCACATACAGTGGCCCAACATGCAGGGAGCACCATCAGGTGTTTTAGGGAAATAAATGACACCTTTAATTTCTTGACTACCTATTACTCTTTTGAAGGCCCTGGAGCACCAGGACAATGGTAACACCATTTTGGAAAGCACACTCCCCAACACATACTCTAGGAGTCATAATGAGTCTTTTGAACATGTCATTTTTTTCCACAAGTTTTTGTAAAATGTGGAAAGATAATAAAAACATTTTTTTTTTTTATACAACATTGTCCATTTATAAGCAATTTCTAAAAAAACACCCCAAAATACATTCTGCCACTCCTCCTGAGTATGGCGAAACTACATTTGTGAGACTTTTACACAGTCTGGCCACATACAGAGGCCCAACATGCAGGGAGAACCATCAGGATGAGCACTGATGGGGCATGGATGTGGCATGGATGAGCACTAATGAGGCACAGATGAGCACTGATGTGGCGTGGATGAGGCATGGATGGGTACGAATGAGCACTGATGTGGCATGGGTGAGGTATGGATTAGCACAGATGAGGCATGGATAGGCACGGATGAGGCATAGATGGACACGGATGTGGCATGGATGAGGCACAGATGAGCATGGATGAGGCATGGATGGGCACAGATGAGGTATGGATGAGGCATGGTTGGGCATGTATGGGCATTTTTGCGGCACGGATAAGGCATGGATGGACATGTATGAGGCAGGGATGAGGCACAGATGGGCATGGATGAGGCACAGATGGGAATGTATGAGGCACGAATGGGCATGTATGAGGCATGGATGTGGCACAGATGGGTATGTATTAGGCATGTATGAGGGAGGGATGAGGCACAGATGGGCATGTGTGAGGCATGGATGGGCATGGATGGGCATGTATGAGACACGGCTGGGCATGTATGAGGCATGGACGGGCATGTATAAGGCATGGATGGACATAGATGGGCATGTATGAGGCATGGATGGGCATGTATAAGGCACGGATGGGCATAGATGGACATGTATGAGGCACGGATGGGCATGTATAAGGCATGGATGAGGCATGTATGAGGCACAGATCAGCGATGTAGGCACTTCAGATCCATCCCACTCGCACATCGGCTCCCTCCTCACCTCACACGCTGTACCGATTGCATGTGAAGAGAGAGCTGAACTGGACATATGCCAGTTTGTTGACAAGTGATTGCTCCCTCATTGAACGGAGAGATCACATGGTAAAGGGCTGTTGTTATTGGCTCGTTCCCCCGATCCATGATTCCCTGGGTTCGGTGGACCCGGCGATCACGGACATTTGCGGGTGGGTGCCCCAGGCGGCACGTGGGAAGCGCGATTTCCGGGGGACCTCATTGTACGCCCTCCCAGAACTCTCCAACTGCGCTGTAGCCGTCATTAGGCTATGGCCTGGTCAGCAAGTGGATAAAGTAATGCAGTGCCGTATCACAAAAAATGGCATCCTCAAACGGAAGGTGGAGGAGCGCAAGGTCTCTAACATCCACCAGATCCATGATGTCATCATGGAGGAGTGGAAGAGGAATTCAGTGGCAACCTGTAAAGCTCTGGTGAACTCCATGCCCAAGAGGGTTAAGGCAGTGCTGGAAAATAATGGTGGGCAAACAAAAATTTGACACTTTGGGCCCAATTTGGACATTTTCACTTAGGGGTGTACTCACTTTTGTTGTCAGCAGTTTAGACATTAATGGCTGTGTGTTGAGTTATTTTGAGGGGACAGCAAATTGACACTGTTATACGAGCTGTACACTCACTACTTTACATTGTAGCAAATTGTCATTTCTTCAGTGTTGTCACATGAAAAGGTATAATAAATTATTTACAAAAATGTGAGGGGTGTATTCACTTTTCTGAACTACTGTATATATAAAAAAAAAGAATTGCACACGGTACATCAGTTTAGAATTAAAGAAAAGGAACAATACCTCAATGAGATTTTTAAGGCACTGTGATGGTGCAATTAAAACAACTTGTATATGCAATTTAATAAAGATAAGAACAATTTTATTGGTACAAAAACGTATTTTAAAATAACATCCATGTAGTACGGCATACACTGTACTGAACAGATGCTGTCATATGTGATACAGTTATTCTTCTGTCATCTGGATGGAGGGCTTGCACTTCACCTTTCCTCCCTTGTCCTTGTACCGTCTGTACACTGTCCATGACAATGTGGCTGCCTCCAAGTATTTATGGCAATTGCGGGACATTGAGGGACATTATTTTTGGACACCATGGGACATACATTTTTGGACATTTTGGGACATTCTTTTTGAACATTGTGGACACTGAAACGTCATTTAAATTTTTAGTGATCATAAAGCTATGAGTGTGTTTATGTACAATGTAACTTTTTTTGTAAATGCGTAAACAGGGGTACTATGTATGCTCTTCTCATTTGCATGAGGGACAATATCTGAAAGCCCCCCTTATTTTAAAGGGGGCATCCAGATTTTGATAAGACCCTCCCGCAGAGACCCATATCAACTGGGCCAGACATGTGGGCATGAGGTACTTGTACTCACCAATATTAGTAAAAGGTGCTGTGGCAGGTCCCCCCCCACCGAGAAGGCACTCTCCCCAGGTTGTGGCAATATGGCCTGGTATGTTTCAGGAGGAGGGCATGCTTAATGCCGCCATCCTTTCCTGGCCTAGCTGCATTTTTGGATAAGAGTCTGGTATAAAATTTGGGGAACCCCATGAAAATATAGCTATCATAAGGGTTATTAACCTGCCTTACTACTGCAAGTAATTCTAATTTTCAGTAATAGTACTACTACAGCAACAGATTTTGTCCCGGAGTCTAGAGCCTTTGAAGAGTCTTGGGAGAGAGTCTTGGGAGAGATAAAGCCTCTAACCCTGTGTCCATGTCTTACTGAAGACCAACAGCCAGGCTGTGCAAGTGTGCACAGCCTTTATAATCAAGAGGTTGCCACTGGGGTTTCATCTGGGAGACAGAAGCTCCCCTGCCTAGAGGCCAGGGTGTGGGGGAGCTGTGAGAGAGAAAAAAAGAAAACCCCAAGTGCGCATGCGCGAGAGCCCCGACATGGCCGCCTGAGCCAAGAGCTCCGCTCCACCCCGGACCGTCGAGCCGCACACTAGCCGCCTCAGCCCACTAACGGGCGACACAGCACCCTCCCCAGGTAGGGGAACAGCCGGGGATCAGAGGGAGATGTCAGGGCCCCAGGCAAGACGAGATCTTGGCCCCCAATTTGCCTCGGCGGGCGCGGACGGGAGTCCCAAGATGGCCGCCAGCACGGACGGACCGCTGCATCAGGGAGGCATCCACTCCAGGACACCAGAGATCAGGCCAGTATTAACTCCTCCGACCCTGACTTACGCACAAGCAGCACAGGGACCCTCTCAAACTCCCCATGTACCTCCACACGACCACACGAAGCCCCTGGCCTCAGCAAAGGCCCCCTCAGAGACGCTGTCCCTCTCTCAACAAGAGATATTCTCACAGGCCCTCCCTGCACAGGCCCAAATACCTTCTCCAGCTATGCAGCAATCTGGTTTCTCAGTATCCGACCTCATAGCAATACAGGAAGCCATGTTTGTAAAATTCTCATCCCTTTTGGAGAAAGGACTGGCTAACACAGCTAATCAGATCACCAATACTATTAAAGCGGACCTGTCCAATTTAGGCGCCAGAATTGAAGCCATTGAGGACAAAGTGGAATCCACAACCGCTAGAACCAACCAAAACGCTGCTCACCTCAGGACCATTCAAGAACAATTAGAAGTTGCCCTCTCCAGGATCGATGAACTCGAGAACCGGTCTAGGAGGTACAACTTTCGGATGAGAGGCCTTCCGGAAACCTTTTCGGATATACCCTCCATGGTCCAGGACATCATCACAGCCCTTATTCCCAACATACCCCCCCAACGTCTTGAACTTGACAGGGCACACAGGTCTCTCGGACCCCCCAGACAAGATGGCTCCCCAAGGGACATTATCGTCAAGCCGCACTTTTATGCGGTTAAGGAAGAGGTCATGCGTCAATCTCGTCAAAAGCCTATGCTGCAGCACCAGGGTCACCAGATCCAAATTTTTGCTGACCTCGCCCCTACAACCATTCAAAGACGCAGGACACTAAAACCCCTTCTCATGGCCCTCTCTCAACGGGACATCAAATACCGTTGGACCTTCCCCTTCGCTGTTAAGTTCTCCATCCAGGGCAAAACCCACTCATTCGCTAGCCTACAGGAAGGGGAGAGGCTTTTACTAGGCCTCAGGCTGATATCCCATGAAGCTCCAATGGACTTTTACGTCTGCTTCCTCGGGCTCCACCAAACGGCCACCTCCAGGCAGCCCGGTATCCCCACTCTGGTTGAAGGGCCCTTCCAAGAAGAGCAAGGAGGGGAAACCACCCTAAGACTGACTTACCCACCTCATCTCTTCTCTCCAGTCTCTGCAGAGACATTTTCGGGACTGTTCTTCCTCCAAGATGATGGAGCAGGTGCTCCAATACCTTCCCACGTCTTACAGACATGGAATCCCCCACATCTTCACTATCTTAGAGTCTCACTGTGATACTCACCGTTTTCTACATCTAACGACTTTTCCTGATACAGAAGACCTGCATCATTCACTCACCTCCTTTTTCCCCAACATGCCGACTGCAACAACCAGCTAAATTGACTGACAACCGCCCCAGAAGAAGAGGACCTCCACAGGAAATTTAATTCAACAAGAAAACCAAACTACCTCTTTCATAAAGGGCAGATTACAGGACTAGAATTGGGGTATTGGTTTTGCTAGGCCAAATCTTAGTTCAGATAGAAACCTCGGTTTACCTGTATTTCCCATAGCCCTTCCCCTTTTGCAGTTGTAGGTCAGGTTGACTAGGTCGTTGAGGCCTCTCTCGTTACCGGGGGACCCCCAGGCTTTTCCCCTCACATAGGCAGTTGGGGGGGGGGTACCCTGGGGATGAGAAGGGGGCGAGATTCTCAGGTTCTTGTTGATTTGTTCCTACCTGGGTAGATTAATGTCACAGGCATAGAGACCCCCGATAGTAGGGCTGTTATTACAGTTACTCTGTTAACAACTGTTGTGTGTTTATTTTATAGTTCAATTTTGACACACCAAGGGTCCGGGGTGGACCACTTGTGCCTCCACTCGACTCCAGAGAACCGTTGGTGTCCTTTGGTGTCGGAACTTCTGACGCCCAACAGGGCAGTCAGAAGTAGTTCATTGGGGTTATAGCGGACTTTGATCCGCATAAACCCAAGGGTATTTTTATGGTACCCATGTCTTTGTTTTTGTCTTTAGTGTTTAGTAAGTATCTAATCTCTTTCATCCTCATTTCACCCCTTTTCTCTCTCCTAGCCAGCCCGGGGGGGGTACCCCTCCAAGTCCCAGAGTTGTTCCTAGGACGGCTCCATACAACCTGGCCTACATTCAGTGTCAGAAGACTCCCAAGGGTAAGTGACTGCGTGATTACCAGCTTCTATTCCCTCTGCTCCTATGGCTGACCTGACCGTGAAGGATATTGACCTCAAGATCGGTTCACATAATGTCCAGGGCCTAAACTCTGCAAGGAAAAGGAGATTGGCCATGGATCATTAGAAATAACTGAGGTTTGATGTGATGCTCCTGCAGGAGACACATTTCCATACCCGGTACACCCCCAAGTTCCTACACGCACACTTTCCGACATTTTATCTAGCGAACGCCACCAATAAGACGAAAGGGGTAGCGATTCTCTTCTCTAAAAACTGCAAATTCTCATTCCTCTTTGACTTTAGGGACCCAGAGGGCAGATTCGTTTTGGTGAAGGGTACCCTGGAAGGCGTTTTATATTCTTTTGTCTCATACTATGCCCCAAATAGGGGCCAAGCGGCGTTTTTCCAGGACCTCTTCTCAACCTTGAACCCGCTTCTGGAAGGCAAAGTAATTATGGGAGGGGACTCAAATGTTGCATTTGATCAGGGTCTGGACAAAACCAGGCCCCTTAAAGACCAACTCACACGCCCCACAAAACTTAGCACGACGATCGCCAAAATGGTCCACTCGCAGGGTCTAGTAGATGTATGGAGGGAATTGAACCCCAACAAAAGGGACTTTACACACTTTTCCGCTCCCCACCAATCGTACGCTAGGATTGACCACATCCTCACCCAGACGGCTCTTATTCCTCTGTCAACCAAGGCAGCAATTCTGGACACAGCATGGTCTGATCATTCCTTGGTTGCCCTTACCCTACGAAATGTCCTGTCTGGGCGAGGAGGTTTCTACTGGCGACTAAACGAATCCCTGTTAGCCGACCCTAGCCTGGTACAGGAAATTGCTAAATCTATTAAAGAATATTTCCACTTAAATGATGTGGAGAATATCGCCCCCGAAACCCTGTGGGCAGCCCACAAGGCAACCATTCGAGGAGTCATAATTAGACTAGCGTCCAAATTTAAGAAGGAACGATTGATTGACATTCAGAAGCTTGAAAAGTCCTTCCTCCAACTAAAAGCAGAACATAAAAAGCACCCATCCAGGACCCTTTTGGGTAGACTTGATGCCACCAGACTTGAGCTGAATCTCGCCTTAACGGCTAAAGCAGAGAAGACTCTTAGATGGTGTGGAGCCAAATTTTATTGCCACAGGGATAGATTCGGCTCAATGCTAGCTTCTAAACTTTCACCTAAATTTCGCTCTAGTTCCTTCCCCAAATTGAGGATAGCAGGTCAACCCCCAACAGCAAATCCAATAAGTATCATGTCTGCTTTCCACGATTTTTATTCTTCACTCTACAGCCCGCCCCAATCAGAGAAAGGCTCCCTAGTAAATGATTTCTTATCGCATCTACAACTTCCATCACTGTCCAGGGACTGTAGAGACTTAATGGAAGCCCCCATCACGGAGGATGAAATCAGGGAAGTAATAAAAGGCCTTAAATCCGGCTCAGCCCCAGGGCCAGACGGCCTCTCGGTCCCTTACTATAAGGAATATAGCGCTATCCTAGCCCCGTATCTAGCAAAGTTTTTTAATTCTAAAAAGTCAGGATCCCCCCTGGAATCTCAACTAAACACAGCTTTCATCTCAGTGATCCCCAAACCCAACAAAAACCATGAGGAAGTTGAGAACTACAGACCCATTTCTTTAATTAACAATGACCTCAAAATTCTCACTAAAATTCTTGCCAACCGCCTCTCCTCTTTTATCAATCTCTATGTACACAAGGATCAGGTCGGTTTTATACCCGGTAGGACCCGACCAAATTAGGAGAGCTATAGATATAGTATCCATCCTACAATCTAACTGGGAAGGGGGACCGAAACAGGAAGGTATGATCCTCTCGCTGGATCTCTACAAAGCCTTCGACTCGATCGAATGGCCTTATCTCTTCTCCATACTAGAAAAATGGGGCTTTGGACCCAACTTTTTAGGGACACTAAAATCATTATATTCCTCTCCCAAAGCGGTGATACGCTTACAAGGCCAATACTCTAAAACCCTGACCATTGCAAGAGGAACTAGGCAGGGATGCCCACTATCCCCCCTAATTTTTGCTATTGCGATCGAAACGTTAGCAATAGCAATAAGAGCAGATCCCAACATCCAAGGGGTTGCCTGCGGTGACCAGGTCCACAAATGTGGGTTGTTTGCGGACGACATGCTCCTTTTTATCACATCCCCAACCACCTCCCTTCCAAACCTTTGCAGGCTCCTGAAAGAGTTTTCAAGGGTTTCTGGGCTTAAGGTCAATTATGCCAAATCTTCAGCCTTGAAAATCTCCCTTAGCCCAACTTTAGTGGCATCCCTGCAGAGTTCCTTTGATTTCAAATGGAGCGACTCTTACATTGATTACTTAGGGATAAGGCTCACAGCGAAAACAGAACTCCTTTATGCATCCAACTTCCCTCACACTTACCGCAAACTAGAGACAGACTTATCCAAATGGGCCGGGGGGGGTTATCTTGGTTAGGGAGGATTCATGCTGTCAAGATGAACTTGCTCCCCAGAATTCTCTACCTATTTAGAGCCATTCCAATTAACATCAATAGGGAACACTTGAAATCGTTCCAACGGAAAATAGTAAAATTCATTTGGGGGGGGAAAGGGTACAGACTACAACAGAGCACATTATACTTAAGTAGAACGCAAGGGGGATTGGGCCTTCCGCAGCTATTGTGGTACTTCCAATCGGCCAGATTAGCTCAGATTTTGACGGTATACGCGAAGGCGGAGAGACCGGACTGGATACTGATTGAGAGACAGGCAGTCCCCTCTTTTACTATCGATTTTCTTTTGTGGGTTCCCCCTAAGAAACGTCCCCCCATACTATCCCCAATCCTCTCGCAATCCTTTCAGTTATGGGATTCACTAAGAAACCTTCCAAACATAACTTCCCGCAAACAACCACTGGCTCATATCTTCAATAACCCTGACTTTCCCCCCGGGAACCGACATTAAAGCATTCCGTTGGTGGCTGAACAAGGGGATGTACCGGATTGGACACTACTTCACATCAATGGGGCCTATAACCAGGGCCTTCTGTGTGAGTCAGATGGAGATGCCTAACTCTGAGAACTTTCGCTTTCAGCAGATCAGACACTTCCTCACACATAGAGGAAAAGACAATCCATCAAACCACTCATTCACCCCTTACGAAATATGGTGCGGTCGGTCTACGGAGCAGAGGGGTGGAATCTCCATCATTTACCAGTCACTCTCTAATCAAACAGCCAAGACTCCATACATGGTAGCTTGGGAGTCTGACTTATCCCTGGAGTGGGACCTGGAGAAGTGGAGGGTCACTTATAATAGGGCGTACAAGAGCATCCTGAACATCTCACTGGTGGAATCCAGCGTAAAGGTCATCACAAGATGGTACCTTCCACCGGAGAGACTGGCCAGAATGTTCCCCTCCACGGACTCCAGGTGCTTTAGGGGTTGTCTTCTTAGGGGCTCATTGGCCCATATCTTTTGGGAATGTCCACGGTTGAGGTCTTTCTGGCATAGGATTTTCCATATGATTAAAAAAGTCACCGGAGTACAGGTCCCAAGAACCCCCGCCTTAGCGCTCTTAAACGACCATTTATCCAAAACTCCAAAACTGTCCCGTAGATTGATTCACTTCATTTTGCTGGGGGCTAAGTTATCTATAGCCAAGGCATGGAAACAACCCAAGGTGTCCTTCAAAGTGGCTACCCGTAAAATTTCATGGATCATGGCCCAAGAGAAGGTGGCCAGTATCCTGAATAATACCACAGAGAAATTTGAAGCTATCTGGGAACCATGGGCTAATTTCTTGGGCATCTCCTTGATCCCAGGGGTTCAACCCTGAAGCATCAGGCAGTATCTGGGTTTGGAGGGTCCCCTCCCGTGGTTTGGCTTCTGTCTACCTTCTCCTCTCTCTCTATCACCCCACTCTCACCTCTCCCTCTTCTCTTTATTTCCTTTCTCTTGTTTCTTAGCAGGTTGATCCACCAAGTTGATGCTTTCCAGCCTTAATTTAGACCATTGCAGAGACCTCAGGGAGCCCAGCTCCCAAGGGCAGCATAGATAGTAGGTCATTACTTCCTGTCCTGTTGCCCAGAGACATTTAGCAATAACTAAGGGGGTGTCAGGGGCAAGTGGGAGTATTCCGCTCAGGCACAGTGTGTTCCCAGTTGGGGTGCAGACGGTCTCTCCTGCTTCCCCCTCACCAAACTAATCCTTGTCTCTGGGACCTTGGATCTATGCGAACTAACTTTGTAATTTTTAGGTTTTCATGCAAGGTCACAGCTCTTTTTTTAGTCGTATCTACTGTCATAAGGTATACATGTTGCCCCTAAGGGGTTTCAATTTTTTCTCCTATGTACGCCTGCATTTAAAGCTAAGGTTATGTATATTTGTTATTGATCTCATGAAAACTCAATAAAATATTTTGAAAGAAAAAAAGAAAACCCCAAATATCACAAGCAGTGCTTAAATGCAGGCAACATAAACATTGAGTCTTTTACTGGCAAATAAAAAAAAAGATATGATCTATTATCACCACCGTGGCATACCTCCATCCCTTTAATACATGTATGTAGGAACAGTGGTCATGGGACTTTGCATGAAGCTTGTCACTACTCGGAGTCAAAATAAAATAAAGTATAAATGGTTTAGAAAATTTATTACAATCCAAAAATAGATTAACATAATCCCAGAAGGAAACAATACATAGTCATTGATCACAAAAAAGTCATAAAAACCAGCTGACATCTAAAGAGCACATATTTGAGCAGTTAAATAGGTATTGTATTGATGCATGATTATATATACACAGGGCTTTTTTTGCAGACAATAGGTGCAGGAACTACACTTTTCCGAGTCACCCCTTTTCCTCGCCGATACCCACATCCGAGCACCATCCCTTGGTTCCATCCCCTACCCACCTCCCAGTACCACCCCTAGACAATACAGAACCAAGTATCATTTTGTGGTGCTAAGTAATTTGTATGGAATTTGGTAATAATATCAAGAAAAGCAGTAAAATAGATCCCCTTCAGTCAGCAACAATAGATCCCCCTAACAACAATATACCACCCACAACAAAATCCCCCCAGCAACAATAGACTCCTGGCAGCATCAACAGATCTTCGCACAGCCAGCATTAATTGACTCTCTGGCGGCCATCAACAATAGACCCCTCCCTCAGCAGTAGATCTCCTTCAGTAACGACTGACCCCCCAGCAACATAAGACCCACCCCTAGCAACAATAGGTCCCCCACCAGCAACAACAGACCTCCTCGGCAACAATAGACCCCCCCCCTGCAAAAATAGATCCCCTTCAGCTAGAATAGATCCCCCAGCAGTGAGCATCAATACCCTACAGCACACCCCAGCACCCCTTGCCATTACAACCGGATGTCTCGATGCCTGCCTTCCAGCCGGATGTCTCGGTGCCTGCCTTCCAGCCGGATGTCTCGGTGTCTGCCTTCCAGCCGGATGTCTCTGCCTTCCAGTCTGATATGCCTGCTTCTCAGTCTGATGTCTTGATGCCTGCTTTCCAGCTGGATGTCTTGGTGCCTGCCTTCCAGCTTGATGTCTCTGCCTTCCAGTCTGATATGCCCGCTTCTCAGTCTGATGTCTCGATGCCTGCCTTCCAGCCGTATGTCTCTGCCTTCCAGCCGGATGTCTCTGCCTTCCAGTCTGATGTGCCCACCTTCCAGTCTGATGTGCCCACCTTCCAGTCTGATGTACCCGCTCTCCAGTCTAATGTGCCTGCTTTCCAGTCTGATGTCCTGATGCCTGCCTTCCAGCCTGATGTCTCGGCGCCTGTCTCCCAGCTTGATGTCTTTGCCTCACAGTCTGATGTGACCACTGTCCAGTCTGTCCTGATGTCTGCCTTCCAGCCCGAAGTCTCTGTGCCCGCTTTCCAGTCTGATGCGCCTGCTATCCAGTCTGATGTGCCTGCCTTCCAGCCGGATGTCTCAATGCCTGCCTCCCAGCCCGATGTCTCGATGCCTGCCTTCTAGCCGGATGTCCCGATGCCTGCCTTCCAGCCGGATGTCCCGATGCCTGCCTTCCAGCCGGATGTCCCGATGCCTGCCTTCTAGCCGGATGTCCCAATGCCTGCCTTCAAGCCGGATGTCCCGATGCTTGCCTTCCAGCCGGATGTCCCAATGCCTGCCTTCTAGCTGGATGTCCCGATGCCTGCCTTCCAGCCGGATGTCTCGACGCCTGCCTTCCAGCCAGATGTCTCAGCCTTCCAGTCTGATGTACCCGCTCTCCAGTCTAATGTGCCTGCTTTCCAGTCTGATGCCTTAATGCCTGCCTTCCAGTCTAAAGTCTCGGTGCCCGCTTTTCAGTCTGATGTGCCCACTTCCCAGTCTGATGTCTTCATGCCTGCCTTCCAGCCTGATGTCTCGAAGCTTGCCTTTCAGCCTGATGTCTCGGTGTCTGCATTTCCACCTGATGTCTCGATGCCAGCTTCCCAGTCTGATGTGCCAGCTTCCCAGTCTGATGTGCCAGCTTCCCATTCTGATGTGCCAGCTTCCCAGCCTGATGTCTCGATGCCTGCCTACCAACCTGATGTGCCCGCCTTCCAGTCTGTTGTGCCAGCTTCCCAGTCTGATGTGCCAGCTTCCCAGTCTGATGTGCCAGCTTCCCAGTCTGATGTCTTGAAGCTTGCCTTCCAGCCTGATGTCTTGATGCCTGCTTACCAGCCTGATGTGCCAGCTTCCCAGCCTGATGTGCCAGCTTCCCAGTTTGATGTGCCAGCTTCCCAGTTTGATGTGCCAGCTTCCCAGTTTGATGTGCCAGCTTCCCAGCCTGATGTCTTGAAGCTTGCCTTCCAGCCTGATGTCTCGATGCCTGCCTACCAGCCTGATGTGCCAGCTTCACAGTCTGATGTGCCAGCTTCCCAGTCTGATGTGCCAGCTTCCCAGTTGGATGTGCCAGCTTCCCAGTTGGATTTGCCAGCTTTCCAGTCTGTTGTCTCAGTGCCTGCCCTCCAGCCTGATGTCTCGAAGATTGCCTCCCAGTCTGATGTGCCAGCTTCCCAGTCTGATGTGCCTGCTTTCCAGCCTATTGTTCCAGTGCCTGCCTTCCAGCCTGATATCTCAGTGCCAGCTGCCCAGACTGATGTGCCAGCTGCCCAGCTCGAGGTGCCCGCTGCCCAGCTCGAGGTGCCCGTGCCTGCTGCCCAGCTCGAAGTGCCCGCTGCCCAGCTTGGTGTATTCCTGCCCGCTGTCATCTCGGATGTGCCTGCTGTCTGCCCGGATGTGCCCGCTGTCTTCTCAGATGTACCCACTGTCCAGTTTGATGTACCCGATGCCCAGCCTGATGTGCCCTCATCTGTTGTTCGGTTTGAGGCCATGAACTTTGGACAATTTCACCTTGTTGGAGCGTCCGGAGGCCGCTCCTTTGGGGGGGGTACTGTCATGAGAGGGTTTACCCGTTGGTGGCGCTATCGGTCTCTTGGATCGCAGTACCAGTGTCCACCAGCGGGTGTCTTCCAACACCTGGGACTTGTAGTAAGAGGTCTCTCCTGCTGGTGGCACTGTTGCATCCTTGGGCCGTAGTACCGGTGTCCACCAGCGGGTGCACTCCGGAAGTGTGGAGCAAACAGCACAGTCTGCGCTCAGCTGTAACATGAGGTCAATTACCACAGCCTTATAAATACCCGGCAAGCCCTCATAGGCTTGCCTTGGTATCTTTCTCCCTGCGCCCTGACCTTGCTGCCTGTCTGATCCGATCCGATCCCTATCCCTAGCCCATCCTGTTCTTGTCCCTCCTGATTCCCTTGGATCCTTGCCCTGCAGCCTAACCATCCATCCTCTCCCTGTCCTGCTGGTTTCCCGTCCTTGCCCATCTGCTGACCTCCCTGTGTATGACCCTGGCCTGGCTTTGTTTACGATTCCGGTATCTCCATTTACTTGTATATACTATTTGTTGTTTGTGGGTCTGTGGTTGGTTTTGCACTGTTTATATTCCTATTACTTGCCACTTGTTTAATAAACACCATTATTTTTTCACTTACATGTGTTTCTGGTCTCCTTTGTGCAGTCCACACGGTCTGGTCAATTAGATCCCCTAACACATGCCATACCCCTTCAATACTGGACTTTGAAGTTACTAAGGCGTACTCAGCATGCCATACTGACAGTTACCTCTATATATGACTGGATTGAATGGTCCTCCGTAAATTGAAAGATTTATTTCGTTTCAGGCTGTACGAACCCTGGTAAATCTAGAGCTCAGTCAATTAGCTACATGTATCCTGCATGTATCCTGCATAACCGGTTCAGGACGCCTAACTACTGTGTGCCTTACAATCTTGTGTGACCTACATACTTACCAACCTAACTAATCTACACAATCATTGCACAAGCCCTACTAATGGACATGCCAGGTGTAGAGTACGGTACCACAGATTATTAGAATTTCTATCACCTTCCCATACTGGATTAGTCATTTTGAGCAGCTCCAATCTTTCCATAGCTGGTTATGCATGGATGTGTGTGTGGGGCCCCGAGATTGGCGCTATATTGTGGCAACGTTGTCATTTTTTTAATGTTTTTTTTATCTGGGTGTGCTGGGGGGGGGGGGGGTGTCTCTACTATAATTGTGCTAGCCTACCTATAGTGGATTAATCCCATTGTTGATTTTTCAATAAAGTTTTTCTAATTTTTGATATACCATGGCTGATCCTCCTAACTGCTATCTCTTTGGAGACATCTCTTTGTTTCACCACTGCTTTTTATGTATTGACTTCAAATAGCATTGGAGATATCCTGTCCACTGGACAAATCGGTGACAATCAATTATATACCCTATTACTTCCATAACTTGGAAAGTGGGTCTAATGCTCGATTTTATTCTTATATTTTCACTACCTGGTTCCCTTACCAGGAATAGCAACGGCAACACCTGGGAGTCAATCCGAAGATCGGCTGGGGTGCCGAAATCACAGGCTCCCTGGACAGGTAAGTGTCCTAATATTAAAAGTCAGCAGCTACAGTATTTGTAGCTGCTGACTTTAATTTTTTTTCATCCAGGCTGGACCTTCTCTATAAGTTAAGTGAAGTGCTACGCTGGACCGGTGGATGTGGACAAGACTCAGCGTGTTCCTCCGAAATACAAGTTACAGAGAAGGTGTACATTGTCACGGGGACCCAAGAGTTAACTGGAGAACAGTTATGGTGCAAGTGCACATAGTGTACGTTCATCTCTAAAAGCCTTAAGGTCTAGTATTCCCCCACGGCAGCCACAGCCTTGTCCCAGGGCATACAAGGAAATTTCATGAACGTAAAGGTACTCCAGGTGTCGTAAAGTGATCCTGTTACAGGTACATGGCATTGCACAGAAGAACCCCCCCCGGGGTAAGCCTCTCATGTGGACCTTGCTTGGCACCCAACTAGGAGGAAAACATGACTTTCATCACATTACCCTACTCACCCTTCCAACAGGATTCATGGAGAAAAGGTTCAGCATGTCTAGAAGAGCCGGTGTCTTGCCGAATAAGTTCCTTCGGCGGATAGGTTCCCCCCTGTACTGCGCAGGCGCAGCGCCTGCGCAGTACGTACTATTGTTGGCCGCCGGAGATAGCCGAAGCTCAAACGCTTCGATCAGCTGTACACGGCGCCTGCGCTCTGGGTCCAGATACCTTCCCCACTATCCAAGTGGACCTAGAGGGGGAATCTAAAAGTGCCGAGCGCAGCTCTTACAGGCGCCGTGTACAGCTGATTTTCGCTATTTCCGCCGGATTCTACTGCGCATGCGCAGTAGAGGGGGGAACTAATCCGCCGAGCGGAACTTTCTCGGCAGAACACCGGCAAAGTTCCACTGAGAGAGTGCAGTCTCCCATAGCATGGGGAAAGTGTGTCGCTTGGAAGGAGGAGCTGCAGGTAAAATGTGGCTTAGCATTCCCATACAGATATGTTGGATTTTATACTGATTGGGAGTTGCCAGGAGAGAAACTCTGGTCTAAAATGTCTGCAGCCACCCCTGGCAACACCCAGGAAGTTTTTGTTAAGCTTGCAGAGGGTGCCAATTGTAATTTCATTCTATGGCTGCATGGCTAAAATGGAAGTTTAAAGTCAAGATATGTTATCTTAAAAAAAAATGGCCACTGCCCCCACCCAAGAAAATTCCAAGCTCAACTTACCAACCAGTCTGAAACCAACCAAATTATCCTGTCTAACATTATGCGTTAAATACAGCGGTTTAGTTTGCACACATTTTCAAATACATGCATGAGCTGCAGAGCCACGGCACCCCAGTATTGTCTGCAGTCCTAACTCTAAATTTTGAGAGCCTCCACAGTGGAAGCACATGCATTATAATGGATATGCAGAGGGCAGGTGAGCCTGGAGGGAGCCCACATCTCTTGAAAGGCACAGGGACACACTAGGCACCCAGCATATAGCACAATGGCAGTGAAGGTGCTGTGAAGTGGCTCTGCAGCTTACGCATATATTTGCAAACGTGTGCAACTGAAACCCCTGTCTTCAACGCATACTGTTAGACAGGATAATTTGGCTGGTTGCAGACTGATTGGTAAGTTGAACGGGGAATTTTCTTTGGTTTTGTTTTACATGCATCGCCCTTCCATGTGCTCGTTGCTGCAAAGGCCAGTTATAGGTGGGGGCAGTGACCATTTGTTTGTACTGTTGGAATACTGGTGAGGGGAAGCACTGGACACTTTTGCTGCCATTGTTCTATATGCTGGGTGTCCAGTCCACCCCTGTGCCTTTAAGGAGGGGTGGGCTACCTCCAGGCTCACCTGCCCTCTGTCTATCCATTATAATATATTTGCTTCCACTGTGGAGGCCCTCAAAGTTAAGCGTTAGGATTGTAGATAATACCGGGGTGCTGTGAAGTGGCTGTGCAGCTTACACATGTATTTGCAAATCTGTGCAAACTAAACCCTGTTTTTACTGCATACTGTTAGACAGGATAATTTGGTTGGTTGCAGAATGGTCGGTAAGTTGAGCTGGGAATTTTCTTTGGTTTTGTTTGTCATGCGTCGCCCTTCCATGTGCTCCTTGCTTCAAAGGCCAGTTATAAGTGTGGCAGTGGCTATTTGTTTTTACTGTTGGAAACTTGGAATACTGATGAGGAGACGCAATGGACACCTTCGCTGCCATTGTGCTAAACCCCTGTCTTTAACGCATACTGTTATGCCCCGTACACACGGTCGGATTTTCCGACGGAAAATGTGCAATCGGAGCGTGTTGTCCGAAATTCTGACCATGTGTGGGCTCCATCAGACTTTTTCCATCGGATTTTCCGACACACAAAGTTTGAGAGCAGGCTATAAAATTTTCCGACAACAAAATCCGTTGTCGGAATTTCCGATCGTGTGTACACAAATCCGACGCACAAAGTGCCACGCATGCTCAGAATAAATAAAGAGATGAAAGCTATTGGCTACTGCCACGTTTATAGTCCCGACATACGTGTTTTACGTCACTGCGTTCAGAATGATCGGATTTTCCGACAACTTTGTGTGTATGCAAGACAAGTTTGAGCCAACATCCGTCGGAAAAAATCCTAGGATTTTGTTGTCGGAATGTCCGATCAATGTCCGACCGTGTGTACAGGGCATTAGACAGGATCATTTGGGTTGGTGGCAGATTGGTCGGTAAGTTGAGCTGGGGATTTTCTTTTTTTTTTGACATGCGTTACCCTTCCATGTGCTCGTTGCTGCAAAGGCCAATTATAGGTGGGGGCAGTTGTCTTTTGTTTCTACTGTTGGAATACTGGTGAGGGAACGCACTGGACACCTTCGCTGCCATTTTGCTATATGATGAGTATCCAGTGTACCCCTGTGTCTTTAAACACCTCAATACAGGGCACTTTCACCCCCTTCCTGCCCAGGCCATTTTTCAGCTTTCAGCGCTGTCGCAATTTGAATGACAATTGTGAGGTCATGCACTGCATCCAAATTAATTTTAGATCGTTTTCTTAATACAAATAGAGCTTTCTTTTGGTGGTATTTAATCACTGCTGAGTTTTTTATCTTTTACAAAGAAAAGAAAAAAGACCGAAAATTTTGAAATAAAAAAAGTTTCTGTCAGTAAATTTTGTAAATAAGTAATTTTTCTCCTTCACTGATGTGCGCTGATGAGGTAGCACTGATGGGCATTGATGAAGTGGCATTTATGGGCACTGATAAGGCGGCACTTATGGACACTGATTAGGTGGCACTGATAAGGAGGCACTATTATGCTGCACTGATGGCCACTGATATGTGGCACTGATGAACAGTTAGGTGGCACTGGTGGGCACTGATAGGCAGCACTGGTGGGCACTGATAGTCGGCACTGGTGGACGCATAGGCAGCATGGATAGGCAGCACGGATGGGCAGCACTGTTGGGAATTGATGGACAGCACTGATGAGCAGACACTTATGGGCACTAAAAGACAGCACTGACTGGCACCAGTAATGGGCATTGATTTGTGTCACTGATGGGCACTAATTTGTCACTGATGGGCACTGATTTGTGTCACTTATGGGCACTCATGGGCACTGATTGGTGGTTCTCATGGGCACTGATTGATGGCACTCATTGGCACGGATTGATGATCAGTCCCCTGATAGCCTTCCATGTTGTCCCCTGTGAGGAGATGCCACTGATCAGCTCTCCTTGCCACACACTCTGTCAGTGTGAGACGTGGAGAGCCGATTTACGGCACTTCCACATTTACATGTGACTGGCTGTGATTGGACACAGCTGATCACATGGTTAAAGAGCCGAGTCAGTGGCTCCTTACAGAGATCACGCCATGTCATAGCATCACAGCATGACTGCAAACACCGCGCTGCATGCCCCCCGGGGCTGTTCTTGTGGGCCGTCTGGTATGACGTCCACCCAGAACAAGAGCCACACCGTCCCTCCATCATTTGACGGCGGGCGAACGGCAACTGGTTAAGGAAGAACAGGCTCCCTCCAGGTTCACCTGCCCTCTGGCTCACATGCCCTCCAGGCTCACCTGCCCTGTACCTGTAAAACCTAGAAGGAGTGTTCTAGAGGCACAAGTTACCCAGGACAACAATGGTGCTGCCCTAGTGGGTGAGAGCCTACTTTTATCTATTAATAGGATTGTTTTAAGGCAGTCTGCTATAACTGGGTATGAAATGGATAAAAATGGTCATGTGATTAATCAAGCTGTACCAGAGCACAGTGGTGAAATTGTGGCAATGCAACCAGCTGTGGTTAACAATGTGTTATCAAACTGTGGTATGGTAAAAGATGAAAGCCACTTCATTCTTTTTGTGTCTCCTTGGGCAGATGGATCGGTGCTGCAGAGTACCTTTGATTGGAGCACCGATAAAATAGATTGGGACAGTTGGGCAAAAAGCTTGTTACCTATAATAGAAAAGGCCTCTGTTTGTAACAGTGGAGTGGACACTATGTCTGTTGTGCAAGAAGGAGGGTCTGTAGAACAGCTGGCAATCAAGTGTGCATTTGCTGCTGCAGTAGATATCCTTTGCAAGATAGAGGGGCCAGGTAAGAGCAAACACAGATCAGAGTTTTTGCCCACAACCCATGCAAGAATTAAGGGTGTAGCGTACCAAACTGACAGTGTCCCTGATAGGGATCTGGAGCAGCTCATTAACAGTGAACCAGAAAGGTTGATAGTAAATCACATACCTGTCAGTGCTCTCGAAGAGCACCAGATTATTGTATCGGCTATGCCTAAGGCTGCCTCCAGCTGGGAGCAGGTGCCTTAAAGAAAAACAAGCTCTACATGTTCAGCCAATGAGTCCATTCATATCCATATAGCATGAAGGTCCCCAAGAAGGCCTAAAAACATGATTTTGGGGTTCCATTTTGTGACAGACATGCTAAAAGAAATGCTTAAACTCTGGAACGCACAACCACTATATGCCTGGGTTTTGCCTCAGTCAGACAAGCTGGCACTGCAAAGTACCATTAGATGGATCAAGGTTTTGCAGGCTATATTAAACAAAGGTGGACAACACTGGAATTGTTTAATACAATGTTTGTCAATAAAGTGGAAAGTTGTCTCACAGTTCACTGCTGGGTTGCTTCCTGGTAAATTTGTGTATGGGGGGGCACTCCAGAGGACTGTTAGACAGTCACATATTAGAGATGTTGGAGGAACTACTAGTCAGCCTATGGTCAAGTGTGCACGTGCTGCAGCAGTAGCCAAACCTTGTGAGTTGAAGGGGCAGAAAATTGATAGGGAAATAGCAGAAATCCTAGTTCAGAACAGGAGATTAAATAAGTTCACCAATCCAAAAGCAGGATTCTGTTGAAAAACTGATACCTGAAAAATAGGAAGAAGGACAGGGATGTCAGACAAGATTGGTACCATGTGGATAATAGCTGACACAGTGATGCCAAAGTGTAAAATGTAAGCGTCTGTGTTCAGTCCTATGGGTTGAAACTAAATTAGTCACGTGTTTCAGTGTGCACAGCCTTTATAATTAGGGTCCTGGCAGTGATTCAGGGTTGCACCCCTGGGACAGGACATCCCATGCCCAGAGGCCAGGGTGTGGGCCAGTGCAGCAGGGAGCTGCAAGTGAGGGAGAAAGAGAGACATAGAATCTGTGTTTTTGTAAGACAGTCCGGAGGACCAGGCAGGGACTGGAAATGTGTGGCCAGCAGTGGTGGCCCATAATGCAGGGCACAGGGGCGCCGCCACCCTATCCATGCATCTGGCCCTCTAATCTACATGCCGGGCACCGGGCACACGGTTTCCAATGGGGTTTTTTTTTCTTTTGAAGCACTTGATTAGAGCCAGATAGAGGCTCTAATAGGCTTAAAAAAAAGGTGGGTTTGGGGTGCGCCCCAAGCCCACCCAGTTAATTGCTTTGCTTGAGACCTGTTTCCCGATTGGCCCAAAGGAGAAGCGATCCTATTGGTCTACGAAGAGGAGGGAGGAGACGCACGGCTGCTGTGATGCCAAGGAGGAGATGCAGAGGAAGTCGCTGCCTGGAATGAAGCGCTGCCCGCGCTATAGATGGGGTAAGTGTGGGGCTGGTGACCGACCGACTGGGGGGGGGCCTTGGGAGGCTGCGAGTGACCTGATCTACCTGGGGGGGGTTGCAGATGATCTGACCATCCAGGGTTGTGTGCGTGGGTGGATTGTTTGCCGCCACCCCCCCAAAATTATACTACCAGCCGCCACTGGTGGCCAGTGCAGTATTGCAATAGTAAGCCGGGAGGCTAAAGGATGCATTTGTGTTGCTATGTAGCATTAAAAGAAGTATGCTGAATGACACCACAAGGGTAACTTTTTGTTTATGTTGGAACTAAACTTAAACTTTCTTCTTAAACAAGTGGGCCAACAAGCCCTAAAATGTATTTCTCAGCTGGACTGAACTTAATGCTAAAAGCACTACAATTAAGCAAAACCCCCCAATAGTCACATAACCTATAAGATTCAACTTTTAATAGCTAAAATTATCCATTAACACTTAAATGGAGATTTTTTTCGTTGCTCTTGGATACTAACTGAAGGCTGATAGTGTGCAAAGTGCAGTAACCTATAGTAACCATTTCGATTTAGACTTTCATTAGTTAAGTTCAGCCATTTAAAAATGAAAGGAGAATGTTTATTGCTATTTGACACTGAAGCTCAAACATTGGCTAGTGAAATGAGCCTGCAGAGTCATATGGACTTCATTAGGGGAATAACATATGCAAAGTGCAGTACAGTACATCAACCAGAACAATTATTTACAGTTGCCATGGCTACTGTAAAATCACATCTGGATGTTTGATACCGGATGATGCACTTCACACATTACAACTGCTCTTTGCACTGTGTTCTAAAATAAGCCCTGTGATGTTTAGGACATTTTTCATTCATTAAACTACTGCATTCATGTTAGTAGCCATTGAGGTTTAACAGTCCAGCAGTGAGTACTAATTCTGGAGCATCAAATTGACCCAGACTAATAATAGTTCATTAGACCACAGGAAAGAAAATCCCTACAAAGTCTAGATCATAATAACAGTGTTGTCGCTGAGTTATTTGGCAGGTATAATTCAATCCATTTGCTGTTACTGGAGCCTTCAGTGCTTAAGTTTACATAGCATTACTGCCCCTCTGGCAGTGCAGGGATTAGCATCTTACAGTGTGGCTGAAATGGGAAATACAAATCAGATTACATTTCTGAGAAATGGAAGGAATTTTATAATTTGAACACTCACATACAAATAACAGCTGTCTCAACATCCTCAAGGCTGTAGTATTTAACCCATCGGAGGCTGCTGGGGTAAAAACAGCCTAGTTGTATCTTTATAAAAGGCCAGAATCTGGTATTTTACAACTATCTCTTAAATCTACATTAAAATAACATAAACATGTTACATATTAAAATAATGTGATTATAAGAAAAAGTACATGTTTTGTACAAAATCCAATTTATTGAAAATACAGCCATGATTGTAAGGATCACAATCATGCACATAGTATTTTAAACATATGTTCAAATTATCAAATTTCTGAAACCTTCTGTATTCTGTAGTGTGCTTTTTGTTTGGTAGTAGCATATCACATTGCAATGATTGTAACTGAATCCTCTAAACGCAATTAAAGTTTGTGGACAGGTTTGACCTATGGTTTTTAATTAGATTGATTGACTAAAAGAGTAGGGTCTGTTTACTTTGTAAGTAAATGTTCACATCATTCATACAATCATGTGCAAGCAAATATACCTTTTGCTTTCATTTCATTTGTATGTAATTGGGTATTCATTGTCATTCATTCACAGCTCCACCTTTTTTACTAAGCTTAGCTAAGCTAAGTGAACAGTATGTATTGGTATTAAAAAGGACTCCTTCACTTTACACGGTAGCTGTACAGCTGTTCAATAAATTATAATGTATCATTCTTGCAATATGGCAATCTAGCAATGGCATTCTATGTAAAGTGTATATAATGCCACTACCAGAAATATAATTGTAATGTTAAACTGATTAAATATGGGCCCCAAAATCAGAAAGGCTTATTTATAAACCTTTTCAGTTTTTGGGCCCATTTACAGTATAATATATTTTTTGTAAGGTTTTTGCACACAACAGGGGACCTTTTTGGTTAATTACACTTGGATCTGGGTGAACAACATTGGTGCCTCCCCAGCTCATTGTTATTTGATTAACTTACTGCCTTTCCAGCAAATTTGAATTCAAATTATCCATGTACAATCCAGTAAGATGTCTATTTTTGTTGAGGCGCCTTCTTTGGCTTTCATAGATGTTAGTCTTTTCTACCGTTTTCCAAATGTTCTAGTGTTTAAGACTGATTACAGGTAGTAATAATGAAGGCAGACCCTCCCACTTAGCAGACACTTTTAGAAAGGATATAGTATAGATAAAGTGAGCATTACACTTACCTTTTGTTCCCCCAGTTCCAAGATCTTTAGGTATAATGATTGGTAGTAGATATGTGCAATTAGTTTTGGTCCGAATACAAATTCGGACGAATCTTTGCTTATTCAGTCACAAATAATGTACAAACAAACAAGTAATGAATTTGGTTGAGCTTTGTTAAAATGTGTTTAGTTTATTCGCTTTCTAATGAATTGCACATTTTCAGAACGATTAGAATTCGGATTGGGCGAAAAATGATTGACCAATTAAAATTATGTGTAAAGAATAGCTGGTTGTTAAGCAGCGGGCTGGGAAGCCAGCCGCCGCATCCTTAACAACTGATGGATCATCAGCTGGCTTCCCTACTGACAGCTGAAATGTAAACAAAAAAAATGTTGGCAATAGAAAATTCAGAAAAAAACAGCATGGGGTCACCCCCAAAATCCATATCAGACCCTTATCCGAGCATGCGGCCCGGCAGGTCAGGAAAGGGGTGACGAGCGCCCCCCCTCTTGAACCATACCACATGCCCTCACCCTCCCGGCCCCCATGTAAATGAGCATGGGGTACATAGTACCACTACCTATTTACCAAAAATGTGTAAGGAGTGAATAAAGACAGTAAACATGTTTTTGACAATTCCTTTATTAAAAAATAAAAAACAATGTTCCCTGATGTAGATCCATCTCACACCACCTGCTGCACTTCTGAACCCGAAAAAAAGAAAAAACCCTCCGGCCTCGTTGAACGCCCCCCACAGACTGCCTGGTCCTCTGTCTGCCATTTTTTATATAGGTAAGGGCGGGGCCACCTGGTGACCCCACTTCCTTGTGACATCATCGACCCAGTATGCCCTGTCGGTGACACCACAAGGGGGCGGGGTCACACGCTGATGTCATTGGTAGACTCTACCCCTTAGCTATATAAGATATATCAGATGAAGGAGCAGGAACGCAGGAAGCGTTTGTTGTATTCAGCGGTGCGGTGGGTGGCGTCAGATGGATCTACAGGGATGACATTGTTTTTTATTTTTTAGTAAAGGAATTGTCAAGGAAAGGAATACCCCATACTCATTCAAATGGGGGGTGGGATCTGGTAACATAATGAACATGTATGAATTGTAACTAAACAAATTCTTCCATTCTGCACATGTCTAATTGGTAGCCAGCATGCATTGGCTTTCATCAAACTGCCCTTCAAGCAACCAGAATCAATTATAAGATGTATACAAGTCTATGTAGATTCACTGATGACTAAAGTCAAGTGAAGCAGTGCACTGAAAGCAGAAACATGCTGACTTGTGAAATTTAGAACAGAGGATCTCTGGATCAGGGTAATGGAGGAAAATATAATGCAAGCAAATATCTTACCCCGATCTAGAGATCTCTGGAGCTTGGTGTTCTATATAAGATTTATAGGAAAATGATGGGTTGCATTTTAGAGGAACATTTAGTTTAATGAGTTATGTTTTTGGGTGTAATACCTTATTTTTTGTGTTTCTTCTCGTTGAAATTTTGTCTCTAAAAGTATTATAAGGATTGATGTTCCTGTGAAATCAATCTGAGATGCTTCTGAGATCATTTAGGCCTCAGTTACACTTGCAGTTGTGTGGGGGCACTTGAGCTGCACTTTTACCATCCCTCAACTGCTCTCCTTAGACTGCAAAGGAAGCAGGTAAGGGGGTAAATATTCTGTGGCACTTTGCATCATAGCGCTGCAAAAAGGATCCCCCTGTTGGTGATGGTACTATCCACCAAACACCCCAACTGAATAAGTTTATGCTGCAACCACATGGTTGCAGCACACTGGTGTGCATTTTTTGGGGTTAAAACTGGCAGTGAGGAGACAACACGATGCTTCCTCATGGCCTTTCAAAGGCCCTCTGGATCCTTGATCCACCATGGATTGCTCTTCAGAAGGTGACAAGTGTAAACAAGCCTTTACAGTTTACTGACAGGTGCAGTTGACCTACTTTTGACCTCCTTCTAAGCTGTCTCAGCCCACTTTTGTATTACCATTGACCTGCATGGGGAGAAAAAAAAGATATACAGTTATGCTTAAAAGTTTGCATACCCTGGCAGAAATCGTGAAATTTCGGCATTAATATTGAAAACAAGGCTGATCATTTATTTAGGGGTAGTGATCATATGAAGCCATTAATCATCACTTAGTTGTTTGGTTCCTTTTTAAATCATAATGATAACAGAAATTACCCAAATGGCCCTGATCAAAAGTTTGCATCCCCTGGAATGTTTGGCCTTGTTACAGACACACAAGGTGACACACAGAGGTTAAAATGGTGATTAATGGTCAATTTTCCACATCTGTGGCTTTTTAAATTGTAATTAGTGTCTGTGTATAAATTGTCAATGAGTTTGTTAGCGCTCACGTGAATGCACAGAGGAGCAAACTAGATATTGAGCCATGGAGAGCAGAATAGAACTGTCAAAAGATCTGTGTATCAAGGTAATGGAACTTTATAAAGATGGAAAAGGATATAAAAAGTTAGCCAAAGCCTTAAATTTGCCAGTAAGTACTGTTAAATCACTTATTAAAAAGTGTAAGATCCAAGGTCAGGTACATCAAGAATGATTGCAGCCAGAAGAACGAAAAAAAAAACCACAGGTAACCTCAGGAGAAATACAGGCTGCTTTGGAAAAAGACAGTGTGGTTGTTTTGAAGGAGCACAATACGAGGATACTTGAACAAAAATGATTTGCATGGTCTAGTTGCCAGAAAGTAGCTTTTACTGAACCAAATCACTCTTATTTATTCAAAAAGACTGATTGCATTTACCAATAAGGCTGGTTGGTGATCTTGGGTTCCAATATATATATATTTCATAGAAAGAAGCAAGGGGCTGCAGATTGAAAAAACAAAATACATCTTCACAAAGTAAACAGTCTTTTTTAATTACATTTTATCTATGTGTAATATTAATTATTTCACCTTCATCAATTCAAAAGTGCATTGCAAGTAGTATACAGGGTAAGGAGAGTGCTTGCTTAATGTGTACATTCTGTTGACCTCATGTCTTAGGTGAGCACAGTAGGGAATACTTATTTAAGTGTACAAACAACTTGATGGTCATAACAAACATCAGCAATTTGCTTGTGCCAATCAAACCATAGCAACTCTAATGACACCTTTCACATCATTTACTGTTTAACCATTATATTGAACACAATGCACCATTCATTATATTAAACAAAATTAAGTTTTATGATGGATGTGTTCAATGGCTGTATGAACATTTTTGAATGATGTGTATTAAAAAGCATTGAATATTCATAGCATTTACTCTCAATCAGCAAAGTAGGACCTTGAAGATATTTTAACCATACATCTATCTGTAAATTACTGCTTGTAAGTCGTATTCATAGTTATCATTGTATGTTGTAAGAGTACTTTGTACAATATATCTTAAGCTCACTATCAAAATATTTATTATGAAGACATCGTAGCGAAAGAAGCAATTTCAGTATGTAGGATTTTCCATACTCTGGGCCTGATTTGCTAAAGAAAATGCATGTACGTTGTTGAATTAATGCATCTGCAAACTAGATCGAATAAGCAAATACTCTCACAGTACTTACTATGTGTATGTGATACAATCAACTATGATAGCGTATATACAGTGCCTTGAAAAAGTATTCCTACCCCTTGAAATTTTCCAAATTTTGTCATGTTACAACCAAAAACATAAATGTATTTAATTGGGATTTTATGTGATAGACCAACACAAAGTGGCACATAATTGCGAAGTGGAAGGAAAATGATAAATGGTTTTCAAAATGTATTACAATAAATATCTGAAAAAGGTGGCGTGCATTTGTATTTAGCCCTCTAGTGGAACCAATTGCCTTCAGAAGTCACCTAATTAGTAAATATAGTCCACCTGTATGTAATTTAATCTCAGTATAAATACAGCTGTTCTGTGAAGCCCTCAAAGGTTTGTTACCTTAGTGAACAAACAGCATCATGAAGGCCAAGGAACACACCAGACAGGTCAGGGATAAAGTGGTGGAGAAGTTTAAAGCAGGGTTAGATTATAAAAAAATAATCCAAGCTTTGAACATCTTATGAAGCACTGTTCAATCCATCATCTGAAAATGGAAAGCATATGGCACAACTGCAAACCTACCAAGACATGACCGTCCACCTAAACTGACAGGTCGGGCAAGGAGAGCATTAATCAGAGAAGCAGCCAAGAGGTCCATGGTAACTCTAGAGGAGCTGAAAAAGTTCACAGCTCAGGCAGGAGAATCTGACCACAGGACAACTATTAGTCGTGCACTCCACAAATCTGGCCTTTAGGGAAGAGTGGCAAGAAGAAAGCAATTGTTGAAATAAAGCCATCAGAAGTCCCGTTTACAGTTTACAAAAAGCCATGTGGGTGGACAAAGCAATCATGTGGAAGAAGATGCTCTGGTCAGATGAGACAAAATTAATCTTTTTGGCCTAAAAGCAAAGCGCTATGTGTGGCGGAAAACTAACACTGCACATCACCCTGAACACACCATCCCCACCGTGAAACTTGATGGTGGCAGCATCATGTTGTGGGGATGCTTTTCTACATGAGGGAAAGGAAACTTGTCAGAGTTGATGGGAAGATGGATGGAGCCAAATACAGGGCAATCTTAGAAGAAAACATGTTAGAGTCTGCAAAAGACTTGAGACTGGGGTGGAGGTTTACCTTCCAGCAGGACAATGACCCTAAACATACAGCCAGAGCTACAATGGAATGGTTTAGTTTAGGGATATGCAATTAGCGGACCTCCAGCTGTTGCAAAACTACAAGTCCCACCATGCCTCTGCCTCTAGGTGTCATGCTTGTGGCTGTCAGAGTCTTGCAATGCCTCATGGGACTTGTAGTTCTGCAATAGCTGGAGATCCGCTAATTGCTTATCCCTGGTTTAGATCAAAGCATATTCATGTGTTAGAATGGCCCAGTCAAAGTCCAGACCTAAATCCAATTGAGAATCTGTGGCAAGACTTGAAAATTGCTGTTCACAGATGCTCTCCATCCAATCTGACAGAGCTTGAGCTATTTTGCACAGAAGAATGGGAAAAATTTCACTCTCTAGATGTGCATAGCTGGTAGAGACATACCCAAAAAGACTTGCAGCTGTAACTGCAGCGAAAGGTGGTTCTACAAAGTATTGACTCAGGGGGGCTGAATACAAATGCACGGCACACTTTTTAGATATTTATTTGTAAAAAAAAAAAATGAAAACCATTTATCATTTTGCTTCCACTTCACAATTGTCACTTTGTGTTGGCCTATCACATAAAATCCCGATAAAATACATTTAGGTTTTTGGTTGTAACATGACAAAGTGTGGACAATTTCAAGGGGTATGAATACTTTTTCAAGGCACTATACATACAACTAATTCATACACGCTCCAAAATACAAAAATTTGCTCAGTAGTGGCATACCTAAAAATACATATTTTTTTAGAGATACAAAAAACACAGTCACTTCCAGCGCTAATAGGTCTTCCAAGGTGTGGAATAACAGGTGTCAGATAAAATGTTGGTATGAAAGGTATATATGGTATCCAAAACTAGGCGGATGCTGCCTTCCTCAGATGGGGTAATCCGAAAGGAACAATAGGAATGAAAAACAGGAATGGAAGGCAGGCACACCTAGTGCATTACCAAAGATAATATAATAAAAATGTTTTATATAAATGTGGGTACTCACAGCATGTTTAGTAAACATTGAACAATAAACGGATAGAGGCAAAATACATTCTTGGATAGAAAAACACACACACGTATATTCCACATATTCCATATGTGAATCCAAAAATGCTGCCACACAACTTCATGGACCGGGCAGAGATGGTTAAGCACTATTATATATAATTCCTTGGACCTTGTTGTTCATGCCTTGTATATGTGAAATTTTTATTGTGTTATGTAGCCTGGACGGTTTGCATAGCAATATGAACTTACCACTAGATGGCAGCACTATGTATATAAAAATACCAGTACATCTAGCTTGAAAAAGGAGCGCGCATTCCTCCCACCACCAGTGTGCGCCAGCCCAGAAACATGTCACGAACATGCCTGTGACATCATCCCCTACAGTGCTGCAGTCCAGGAAGTGTTCTAAGCCTCCTCTCCAGCTCTCCACCACCATACCATCTTCCTGCCTGCCGGGAGAGCCCACAGAGCGGCTGAGACAGCATAACTTCTACTGACCAGTGCGATAGATGCCCCACAGAGCGTTTACCCACAGATGTACTTTTCCTTGTTTACCTTGATGTAAGTTACCATGTGTTTTTATTAATACACACTTTACAGTATAACTCAGAGGAGCCTGTATTTGTTTTTTTCTTAACTCTCCCCTATAACTTGTGCACATGTCACTCATCAGTAAAAACCCATTCACATTGATGTATATACAGGTCATCTTACTTTCTCTGTTTGCTTGCAATCTGTCCTGTTGTATTTTCTGATGTCACTGGCACATGCGCATGTTTAACCAGATTTACGGCACACTCTTTGTGCTGCCAGTCCATCAAGATGTATGCTGCTACTGCCATATCCTCTCTGTGTGGCACTGCGCCGAGATCCTGCAAGATTACAGTTTCATTGAGAATTTCCTGGTACACCTCATGTGACCTTATATGTCACAGAGTGTATAAACATCAGCTCAGTACGGCACGCTGCAGCAGAGATGAGCATGCGCAAGTTTACAGAAAGGACTAGGGGAAATGGAGGAAGTGAATTGCAGGACAGAATCAGAACACAGTACTTAAAATGGCTTATCCTGAGAAGGAAGATTTTTTAAAATATAAGAAACATGAGAATGGAGGTTAATTTTAATGCTGAATATGTGAGAATATGTTTATATAGTTGGGTTATTTAAAAAAAAGGAACATAGGGGGAGAGTTTAGTTTAGGAGACTCTGATTGTTGGGTGAGCAAACATTTTCTTCTGAAGCTAGGACATTTTCATATAATGCAAAAATTTGATTTGGCTACCTACAGTTTGCATTTAGGGTTTCCATGTTTTGGTTTTGGCTTACTTGGGAAATGAGACCATTTTAAACTTTACCACAATGGCAAAAGTTTAGATTGAAAGCTTGTTTGTTGTGGACATTGGACATGCTACACATGCCCGAAAAATGTTGGATTTTGGATTTACTTATCCTAATCCTACATACAGAGTACTTTAAAGCATCCTGACAAGTAAAAGCATTATTTGTAAATACATTTCTCCTATTTAACTCCTTCATAGTTTATTGTGATTAGTCTCTAATTAAGTCCTTCTTCCCTCACTTCTCTAAGCTATTATTTTCCTGCCGATGCTCCTGTTTTTGTTTATTTCTAGTTCTCTAACCATAAGTGTTCTTAGAACTCTGTATAAAATATGTGGCTGAACCACATGTTTTTACCAGCCTCCATTCCCAAACTGCATCAGATCCAATTGCCTGAAACTGTTGTTATCTTTAGCGGACAAAAGTAAAAATTAAGAGATTTAAGATTAAATACCGATTTGAATTCACTACTGATCTTTGTTAAGCCGTAAGAATTTGTGTAATATAGAGCGTGGACAACAAAAAATAAGTATGCAAAGAATGATCATTAAGGATGAGCTGAACACCCCCCTGGTTTGGTTTGCACAAGAACTTGCGAACAGGCAAAAAATTTGTGCGAACACCGTTAAAGTCTATGGGACACGAACATGAAAAATCAAAAGTGCTCATTTTAAAGGCTTATATGCATTCTATTGTCATAAAAAGTGTTTGGGGACCTGGGTCCTGCCCCAGGGGACATATATCAATGCAATTTTTTTTTAAAACGGCAGTTTTTTCAGGAGCAGGGATTTTTATAATGCGTAAAGTGAAACAATAAAAAAGGTATATTCCTTTTAATATCATGCCTGGGGGTATCCTTAGTCTACTTATAATGTGTGGGGACAATAAAACTCGCATCTGCCTCACATCAATCCGCGCCTCAGAATTACTCTGTTGAAAGATACAATAGACCTAAGCTGCTGCCTTAAAATAAAACATGTAATAAACAATAAATCTGCAAATCATAAATGCGTATCCAGTCCTTGATTTGTTAAACCTATTGAGGCGGCGCTAAGTGTCCGATGTTATAAACACTGTATATAGACATAATATTTAAAAGGCAGGAAAGTTCATAATTGAAGATGCAGACTGTGGATATGAAGGTAAGCGTAGAAATCCTTTCACCAATAACGATCACCACGTGAGGGGGTCACCCCCCGTGAGGATGCACTCACCACAATGTATATAACCACAGGCCTTTTGGAAAATGATCTTTGAATCCTTGCCGTCTCCTTAATTCAACCACCAGGTGGTGCAAGACCCTCTCGGTATGTGTAACTGCTTTAAGACTTAATATTTTCCATTTGTTTCAATTTCTCATCTGCTATTAAAACCTGTATAATAAATGCTTCAGCCTCCCCACCAGCTGGTGGTGCAAGAACACATCAGCAATCACAGGTTATGTGCCCCATGTGTTGAATAATGGCTGCTTAACAGAGCGGTCCCTTCCTAGCGAAGCACAGTGAGGGAGTGACGTAAAGTAGCGCATCTTCCCGTGTTTATAACAGTACCACAACAAAATGACATTTCTAAAGGAAAAAATGTCATAGAGCCCTGGTTCACACTGGAGTTTTTTGACATGCGATTTAACATGTCAAATCGCATGTCAAATCGGCGGCTATTGCCGTCAATGGCACCATCCTAATCGGTGCGATGCCGCATGTGCGGCTATGCACTGATTTCAAAAAGTAGTTTCTGTACTCCTTTTTGCAATTTCGGGCTGCGATTTACATTGACATCTGTGCAGAAACCTGCACAGATGCCTCTGAAATCGTGGCCAAAATTGGGACTGACATGCGGGAGTGAAATCATTTGGCTTCATTCCCGCAGCTCAGTGTGAACCTGGGCTTAAAACAGCACGTGACCATAATGTATTGTCGGATCCCGGCAATATAGATAAAAATCATTGAAAAAACGGCATGGGTCCTTCAGGTCTGGTATGGTTATTAAGGGGAACCCTGTGCCCACATTTAAAAAAAAAATGGTGTGGGATTCCCAGACCCTTATCCAAGCACGCAACCGTACCAGGCCACATGGCCTCAACATGGGGAGGGTGTTTTGGGGTAAAGCCTGCAGTTGCGGGTGTGCCTCCCATTGAGGCAGAGTTTTTCTGTTTTTTTTTTCTTGGTCCGTCGGCGCTGTGATCAAAGATGGATGGACATCACGGGACATTTTTTTTGCCAGGTTATGTGCTCAGATAAGGGTCTGGTATTGATTTTGGGGTGGGCCCCACGTCATTTTTTTCCCCCTTAATATCCATACCAGACCCAAAGGGCCTGGTAATGGACTGAGGGGGGGGGACTCAAGCCAGAGCCGGCAATACATTACAGCCACGAGCAGTTTTAAATGACATTTTTTCCTTTACAAATGTCATTTTGCTGCTCCTGCTCTCATTCATAAAACTATGTATGACCGCTATGTAAGCAGCCTAACATAGTGTGGGGCGTGAACTCAGCCTCCTGAGCCATGATTGACCAAAGGCACCCTGCCTTTGGCCAATCATGGCTCTCACAGCAGAGCACGCTGTGATTGGCCAAAGCATGCAGGTCAGGTGCATGCTTTGGCCAATCAGCAGCCGTCAATGCACTGCTATCTCGCAGTGCATTGACAGCCTCGCCGTTCATTATGGAGCATTACGCAGGCGCCTCGAATTTACCGTGAACGTTATAATGTTCTAACTTCGGCGAACGGGCGAACACCCGCTGTTCGAGTCACACTTACGTTCGACTCGCACATCGGGCTCAGCCCTAATGATCATTGACCCGAACCTGTAAGTCGCATTATGGGGAAAGATTGAACAATTTTCTTATGAAGTTAATTTTCTCTTGATTCTCTCTTTAATGATATCACAAACTCACTGCTTTGTGTTGATAAACTCCAGCCTGCCAAACAATACTGTTCACATGTGGGTTTTGGGAGTCAATCAAAGGTCGTTGTACCTTAAAAACCCAGGAGGGTGGAGTGTTCTCTGACAGGCCTGGCATGTAAAATTAAATTTCCCCAGAAGTTATTCTTTTGGAGAATTATTTGCATGTGTTTAATAAGTGTGTTTTAATGAAATGGGACATCTTTTGTATATGCCAGATGCACTATTCACATGAATATTTTCCCAGTGCTTTAAAAACAATTAAATGTACAATAATGACACATGGAATAAAAGCATTTCCTATTTCCTTTCTCTCTGAAAAATCATATATGGCCCGAATTACATTAATCCAGACAATATTTCAAGGGCAGCTCTATTGCAAGAGTAGGTTGAGAAGATATACATGTAGTTGATTTAAGTTTACTTACCAAGTGCTTACCTTATATGAACAGAAGGTGACACATACAAAGGCCAGAAACTTGTTGTGGAGTTAAGAAATGTTCCAAGGGAGTTTAGCACTCCCACTTGGTAAAAAAGTTAGCCTACCCAAAACAAGCATTTCATGTTTTACTTTGTTTACTTTGCTGGAAAGTTAAATTATATTTAAAGTCAATACTTTATTTTACATTTCAGTTAGGGTTGGGAGTTGCAAAAAGTTCAACTTCCGTGAATAACCCCCCAGTCTCCCAGGTTTTCTAATATCTCCTCATGTATTAAAAAATGCAGGCATACCGTTTTGCAGATACAGAAGCTTCTGGCCAGTCATAAGACATGCAAATTCTTCTTCTTCTCTACTTTGATGAAGGGCAGTCCTCACAGATGAGAGAGCATCTATGACTATATAATATTCTCTGCAGTATTGTACTGTGAGCCCACAGGATGTGTGAGTGACACCCTGGGCTAACAATAAGTGGATGAATAATGCTGCTGGGAGTTACCCAACTCAGAAGAGGTCCGAGTCTGGGGTACACTTATTCATTAATTTTATTTTTTTTAAATGGGGAGGTCTATATCTAGAAATCAACTTAACCCCTTTCACTTTTATTTTTTGTTGTCTATATCCCATTGGGTAAGATTACCTTACGCATGCTATACCAGAGACACAAAAAGAAGTGAAATAAAAACTTCTTTGCAATCATCTCCAATGGAAGATTTCCTATTTATTTATTTTTTTTGGTGAAAAATATATAATTTTTGAATAAGGCCAATAGGATAAATAGATTGAATCTCCCCAGGGGTTATACAGATACAAAAAAAAAACAGTTTTTGCTATAGATGAACTTTGAACCAACAATTTCTTGGGATATCCTGGGCTTGCACACCTGCAGTGGCCCTTGTAAGGGAGTCTTATTGTACCTGCTTGACTATTAATTAGTTTTGTTTTGTGCAGAATTCATCAAGAGGATGGGAAACAATCTAAGATTGGTGTGAACACCAAAAAATTCAGCAAGAAAGTCAATAGCTAAAGCAGGAGATCATCATACTTTAGTCTCCAAGAGATTTAGGAGCTACTGTTATGCCCTGTACACACAGTCGGACATTGATCGGACATTCCGACAACAAAATCCATGGATGTTGGCTCGAACTTGTCTTGCATACACACAGTCACACAAAGTTGTCGGAAAATCCGATCGTTCTGAACGTGGTGACGTAAAACACGTACGTCGGGACTATAAATGGGGCAGTAGCCAATAGCTTTCGTTTCTTAATTTATTCTAAGAATGCGTGGCACTTTGTGTGTTGGATTTGTGTACACAAGATCGGAATTTCCGACAACGGATTTTGTTGTCGGAAAATTTTATCGCAAGCTCTCAAACTTTGTGTGTCGGAAATTCCTATGAAAAATGTGTGATGGAGACTACACATGGTCGGAATTTCCGACAACAAGGTCCTATCACACATTTTCCATCGGAAAATCCTATCGTGTGTACAGGGTATTAGAGTTATCTCCTCAAAATCCACCTATAACAAAAATATCAGTTTTAGGAGTAGGCTACAGAAGGCCATCATTGTGCTTGCTTCAAACATCGTTGTCATTACTTTTGTAAATAGCAACCAAAATGTTTCCTCTCCAGTTACTACTTGCATTTCTACAAATAAAAATGCATGTGTGTTATACTTATACAATTTTGTTTTTCTCTGTCTAGATGTAAGATTGATTAGTCCAATACTCTATAGGTGTATTTTTTAAATCTGAGGCATACTTCATCTAATAAGAACCAGCTGTTCTTCAATAAGTTATTTTACAGCCATCTGCAAAGATTTAAGTCATTTTTTCTTCATTTAGCATATTGGTAAGTTGAGATTCCCATGAGTGCCCCGAGAAGAGAATTTAACTCCAGGCATTGACATTTATGATCTTATAGCTCATCTGTGTATATTTTTTCAGATCTTCTGAAAGATCATAGGTGTATTAATTAGAGAATGACTCATCCTAAATCATACACCTTTGTTACTTAATGTTTCACTTGTTTTCCTGTGAATAGATATGAAAGTGGAATATGTGGGTTTAGCTATTACATGGCTTCTCAACCCCATCATACAGCACTCTCAAAAAATGCTCTTGAATTTATTCTCTAGTGCATATTCCTGTAGGTCTTCAGATAAACTTTATTGTCATTTGGATGTTATAGATTGCATCTGTTACCTTAACGGAGCCACATTTTTAATCTCAATATTAGTATAACAATTACTGGATAAAGGTTAAAAAGAATGTTTAAATAGGAAAACTAAATAGCATGTCATAAAACATATTACAACTTGTGTCCTTAAGGGATAGCTGTAGCTTTGGTCCAATCATCCTCAAATCAATGCCCCCAACCTTGATAACTACTTACATTCCATGGGCCCTATTCAATTATATGTGTAAGCTGTAATCTGCTGGACTTTTGGAGGCCACCATGAGTATAATTCATGCATAGGAATAAATGGAGCTGCAGCACACACATAAATAAAAAAAGACCCTGTGGGCGGGGGTGCATAGCAAATATCGCTGAATTAAGGAAAGTATTTCAGCAGGTGGGCATGTGCTGACGGCACTCTTAGCCTCACTCTGCACATAGATTTTCCAGCATGGGGGACAATAGAATACAGTAAGTGCCAGCAGGCTGATGGTAACCACAACTGGGGTCGGTTAACACTGCAGTAAAACCTTTACACATAAAAACAATAACTGTCACCACATTCTTAAATGTAAAGTATGTACTGTAAGAATCAGGGATGAGCCAAATACACCTGTGTTTGGTTTGAGGAGGTTCAGCTGAACATATCAAAAGTTCAGATGCTGAATCCAAACCCGTTAAAGTCAATGGGAACCAAATCTATCAAATACATTTTCTCAATTTTTAAGACTAATAGCAAGGAATTAGCAAAAAGGTGCATGAGAGGTTGGGCACAGCCCCAGGCAACATTCACCACTAAATAAAAAAAAATAAATAAAAACACATTTGGCTGGACATGTGAATTTTATTTATATTTCTGTATGACTCTGTCTTACAGTCCAACAACAGATATACTATTGCACAGAATAAAATTATGACTTGATAGATACCAGACATCATATTGATCTTTTGTAACGCTTCCTCAGAAAGGGTCATTTGTTCTTTCCGCTTCCTGCACCTTTTGAACTGGTCATTACCTTATTCTTCATTAATGTAGCTGGGTATTATGAAGATATCTCCATTGCAGTAACCATTATGAAATATGACAAGTAACCATTATGAAATATGACAAGAGTTGAGCACTGTATACAGGCATGTACTGGCCATCGGGACTACAGGGAGTTTCCCGGTTGGCCGATGGCTCAGTGGGCTGGTTTCAGTGACAGCCTGTCAAAGTAATGGCTTTCCTGGTACATCCTCAACTTCACGCAGTGAAGTAATAAAAGAGGTTAGTGAGGACTCCTTATGTTATGCTACTTATGGTTTTTTGCACAATTGCATATAGTTTATATGCTGTTTTTGTGCTTGTTTGCACAATTAAAGTGGGCTGGTCTGGATGAAGTCCAGGGCCAAATTTTTATCCCAATCCAGCCCTGACTGTATATGTATCCTGCCATGTTTCCCAGAATTTGTGATCCCTTCAATGGACTCACAGTCAGCATGGCAGGTGCTGCTGAGTGGAGGGGAGAGAGACCAGTGATTGTCTATTCGCTGATCACCCTACGTAGTAAGAACCCAGAAGTGACATGTAAAATATCACTCCCGGGTCCTACTGTAATTTTCCCTAGCTCATGTGGCCACAATAAAGAGTGGCCACATGAGAGTGCAATCTGGACTTCCTTAGCTTCAATTGAGGGCAGATGAGACATTGGGGTCTAAAAGACATTTTGTGCTCTATGTGATAAAAAGTTTAGTAAAAAATAAATTTACACCCAAGCACTTAAACTCCCAACAAAAAAATGTATAATCCCCCAACCCCCCACATATACACATGTATAAATAAACACATGCATTGAGTATGTACTTAAGTACAAAAACATCAGACGTGCTACACATGTTACATTTCGCTGCATATGTCAGAGTGAGAGCAATAATTTTGGGTCCATTATTGATGGTTAACTTCAAACTGGGGTCCTTTGGAGGCTTTTAAAAGTGTCACCTGTGAAAAATGCAGCGTTGTTGCCATTTCATGTACGCACACAATGTTAAGGTTTGAAACATTGCGTGCCTATGTTCCCAGCACAATCTCACTGAAAACTGTTGTGCTAATTATCGTATGATAGAAATCAATTTGAACTACAATTTTTTTTTATCTTCCAGGGTCTCTGCTTTCAGAAAATATATATTATTTTAGGAGTTTTAACTAATCTTCAAGCCTAAAATTATTTTTTAACATACAGTATGTGCAAAAAAAAGCAAAAACGACTCTCGTAGTGAAAGGATTAAGGGCAACTCACGTCTATGTTTTTTTAAATACTTCCCTTAAAGAAACGAATAACAGTGGTACTGCTTGGAAAGCAATCATAAACAAACATAAGAGAACATTGCTTTCTGTGGCACTGTAGGGCATTAACCACTGTGAGGAAGATTAACTACGAACTGAGGTAAAATAATTGCTGTGTTGTTCAAAGGCAAAAATAACTCTGTCACTCAAGAGTAAAAAATCTATAATCTCTGTGGTAGTTTCACTATGGTAAAATGGATATTTTCACAGTGACAACAAAAGACCATAATTATTGTGTCATGGATGCAAATATTTACTGTGGTTTTTGACTGGGCTTCTGTTATATGGCAGAATATGTGATACATCATTTTTGTGCTATAACACAGCATACAATTAGAATAGCATGAATTAAAGGATGGCATTAGTTTTGTGTAGTCTTGAATCAGTTCATCTAGACATAGTATATCACAACAATTTTCATAGATTCGTAAGCATAAAATATTTGTGCTAGTTTCCTGTTAGCAGAGCTTAATTTATTCATATATTCATTGTTTAATGTGTTTATAAATAAATGCCTATATATGTCGAAGCCCTTCGACCGAGACATATAGGAACCACATAAACACGCGATAAGACTTACAACATAACATAGACCTGAGGTGTGCCCTGGTCTGCGGGTTGGTATGTCAAAAAAGGGGGCATACCCAAGATAAGCAATGGATGATTGTGGAGAGAAAAGTGCTGAGGAGTGCCCTGAAAAAGGGGAATGGGAGGGAGGGTATTGTACACTGGAACCGACAAAGACCACAGGTGAGTGGTCTGCTTAAATACCCCCTGGACTCCTCCCAAAAACCAGGCCACCATACTTGCCTTCTCATTTATGGTCGAAAGCCCTTTGACCGAGACAGATATGAACCACATAAACATGCGACAAGACTTACAACATAACATAGACCTGAGGTGTGCCCTGGTCTGCTGGTTGGTATGCCAAGAAAGAGGGCAAAAACTCAGAGAGGGGAGTTACTCTTTTATTGGTCTTGTGACATCTATTAAAGGTGTTTACTAAAGGCTTGTGCCATTTCTACCTGAGGGTTCAGAATATAATGAAGGTGAACAAATATCTGCGCTAACTGTGATAAATCAACATATAGTAAGCAGCCAGCATAGTTTGTTGATTCATCAAACACAAGTACAAAAGATCAAAAATGCAGCGCTAAATAAATATGATAGTCCATAAAAGCCAATGAAGGGTAGAGATGAGATGAAACCTCCACCAAACTTCCGTGTGCAAGGGAAAAGCACACCACACCCAAGTGCTGTCAATCTGCTTACCAGAAGGATATGAAAAAAAAGCGATGTATACATATAATGCAAAGGCTCAACAGTGAATCCAATTGGCACACTCCATCATGGACAGACAGATTAGGTTGTCACATATCACCAGGAACTCAAGATTCACATGGGACGATGAGTAAATAATGCTACCATCAGCAGAGTAACCCAATAGGAAGAAAGTAACAATAGTGAAGCCCATATAGATAAAACACACGTTTTTATTGTAGTCTACTTACATGTGTCAATAGAACATTGTCACAGAATAGAATAGAAAAATCTGTGGCTCAAAAGCCTGCTTGCATCGGCCAGCCTGACATGTTTCATCCTATGTGGATATCATCAGAGGCGTGGCCAATGACGCAAGCACGCCCACATATATAGTAAACATCCTGAGTCACGCTGCCCACTGATAGGACAGCGTGACACATACAGCAGCTGTTTAAAATGATGAATCAAGCTCCGCATGCGCACTGGAGGCACACCGTCTATGAAGTAGGAAGTGAAAATTACCTTCGTTCGGCCCCACATGCGCAGCACGGCCGTGGGTTCCACCAGGGCATGAACATGAAACCAGCCCAGTGAATGGAACGACGTACGTGACGCTGTCATTCCTATAGATGTAAACAACACGACTGTGCATGCGCACCACGGTCGCGTGGTAAACAATACACCCTGCGGCCGCACATGCGCAGCACGGCTGGACATATAGAAAACAAGATTCTCAAAATAGCCTAGCTGTTCTCATTTAAAATAAACAACAAAAAAAGAGGGAATCAACGCCAGCAAAAAGTAATAACACCGCATCAAGCGGCTGTCCATAAGCACTGGTATTTCACATTAATAGATGAAAATCTCAAAATTGCAATACAGTATATATGGATAAAAGAATATTTAGATCTACATTTTATTTAAAATACAGATAAAAGTATATTTTTGAAGGACAATTAACCGCATTGAAGAGAGAATAAGAAGGCTCTCAAAACAATGCAGCAATCAGACAGTATTAGTCCCCAAAAACATAATTATATATTCCTGAAAACTACAAGACATATAATTTAGAGGAAACTGAGTAAAAGATGTAATAAATAAAACACTAACAAATAAAAAATATATGCAAACACCGCCCCCTAGATGTTAATACACATGTATAAAATGTAGCTATTATTAATAAAACAATTTATATCCCAGTCGACATTCATGCCGAAAGGGGTATAACATTTTAAATCATATATCCACTGGGTTTTGAGTTTAGAGATTTCCCGTTTGGATGAACTACCACGCCAATGTGGATTGAACCTGTCAATGGCCACAAAAGCGGTCCCCTTGGGGTTCTGATCGTGACACTCCAAATAATGTCGGGAAACAGTGTATTTTGGAAATCCCTTCTTAATGTTTGTGATATGCTAATTAACCCTGACGTGCATAGCCCGTGTAGTGCGGCCCACATATTGCAGGCCGCAGGGGCAAATTAATAAGTATACCACGTTTAGTGAGGTGTAAGTGATAAAGGTGTTAATGTCAAAAATTCTACCTGTAGCATGAGATTTAAATTGACATATTTTCCTACTCTTATCAATATTGATGGCACAAACATTGCAACACCGGCAGGGATGATAACCTTTAGATTTTTGGAAAAAAGACACTCTATTCGGAGCATCCAAGATGTTGGGTGCAACTTGGAGTTTAAGAGGGGGAACTCCTCTAAATATGACCTGTGGCCGATCTGGGAGCACTGGACCCAAAACTTTATCATTTTTAAGGACTCCCCATTGTTTGTTAACATTTTTTTTAATATCAGAATGTTGTTGAGAATAAGTAGTAATCATTGAGAAGTTCTAATCAATCTCACCTGGTAAGGGTTTTTTCTTAATCTGTAAGATGGAAGCACGACCCATACTCCCCACTTCATTAATCACTAGATTCAAATCATTAGGTGAGTATCCTTTTTCAATGAATCTCTCTTTCAAAGTGGCAGCCTGTATGAAGAAATCTTCTTTAAGAGTACAATTTCACCGCAAGCGAAGGAATTGGCTCCTGGGAACTGATTTAAGCCATGAGGGATGATGCTACCCTGTCCAATATATAAATTCCTATCGGTACTCTTAAAGAAGATGGACATATTAAATATTCCATCTTAAACCTGTATGGTTAGATCCAAAAAATTAATTTTGCTGGTACTGCTCTCAAATTGTAATGCAATCCCCAGTGGATTATTGTTAAGTTGGTGCATAAAGGTGGTAGGTGATAACATATCGCCATCCCACAGGAGGAGGATGTCGTCTATATATCTACCCCAGAAGATCAATTCAGATCGTCTGTTGGAATAGACGACATCCTCCTCCCATTTGGCCATAAATAAATTGGCCATACTAGGTGCGAATTTCGCACCCATGGTGACCCCTCTGTTTTGGAGGTAGTGAGTACCTCCAAACTAGACGTAATTGTGGGTCATGGCATACTTCAATAAATCTAAAATGAAATCTCGTTGAGCAGAAATCAATTCAGCATCTCTCCTCACAAACTGTGCATTTACATCTTTTACTCAGTTTCCTCTAAATTATATGTCTTGTAGTTTTCAGGAATATATAATTATATTTTGGGGACTAATACTGTCTGATTGCTGCATTGTTTTGAGAGCCTCCTTATCCTCTCTTCAATGCGGTTAATTGTCCTTCAAAAATATACTCTTATCTGTATTTTAAATAAAATGTAGATCTAAATATTCTTTTATCCATATATATTATATTGCAATTTTGAGATATTCATCTATTAATGTGGAATACCAGTGCTTATGGACAGCCGCTTGATGCAGTGTTATTTCTTTTTGCTGGCATTGATTCCCTCTTTTTTTGTTGTTTACTTTAAATGAGAACAGCTAGGCTATTTTGAGAATCTTGTTTTCTATTTGTTCGGCCGTGCTGCGCATGTGCGGCTGCAGGATGTATTGTTTACCACGCGACCGTGGTGCGCATGCGCGACCGTGTTGTTTACATCTATAGGAATGACAGCGTCTCATATGCCGTTCCATTCACTGGGCTTATTTCATGTTCCTGCCCTGGTGGAACGCATGGCCGTGCTGCGCATGTGCGGCCGAAACAAAGGTAATTTTCACTTTCTACTTCATAGACGGTGCAGTGAACATTAAATTGATACTGCACCAGCCTGAGTAGGAAGCACACGATGGCGAGCAACTTGGGCCTGCCTTTACTTATAATTTCGGCCATGGCCTGGTTTTCTGTGGCAAAGACCCCCGTTTGTCCTGTCCAGATATGGCCCCAGACCTGAGCAGCTGCCACAATGGGATATAATTTGAAATGTGAAGATGACTGACAAAAACCAGGGATTAGGAGGACTTCTGGTGGCCATGGGCCTGCGAACCAGTCATGGCCAAAAATTGCATTGAAGCCTGTGGTGGCTGCAGTATCCGTGACTACCTAAGGCGATAAAGCTGATGCTGATGGAATAAACATGGATATACCGTTCCAGTTTGTGAGAAATTCGACCCACATTGTCAAATCTGCTATAGCTGCTGGGTCCAGCCTGTGAACTTAATCAGGGTCTTGTACCTGAGAGAGGAAAACCAAGAGATGTGAAATGAAGGACCGCCCCTGAGGGATAATCCTCATGGCAAATTAAGCATCCCTAGCAGGGATTGTAGCTGTCTCTTAGTACACCCTTGTGAAAGGGTAAAGTCGTGAATAACCGACCTGATTCAGGCCAATTGTCGGGAGGTAGGCTGGCCTGCATGGGGTGAGTTCAAGAGTGATACCCAGGAAAGTGATGGACTGTGCTGGGCCTTCCCTTTATGCATTGAGATTTGCCAAACCACTCTTAATCTGTCCAAGTCTAACGTGGGCTCGCCGGGCCGTTTGAGCAGCAGGAAGTCATCGAGGTAGTGAATGACTTTCTGGCATTGTGCGACAGGATCCAGGTAAGAGACTGAGAGAAGGTGTCAAACAGCCATTGCCAGAGGGATGGCTCGAAGGACAGTAATTTGAACCCACCTGAAATGTCCACATTTGGACTGTAATAAAGTATCTATGGCTAGCTCGTCGGTGGCAGCTGTGAGAAGGTTCCTGCACTCAGGAGTCGAGTGGGGTAACGTGATGAGGCTATTGTGGAACCCCAACATAAATCCGTGCACCAGGAAGGCGACCAGTGAGAGAGTCGGGTGTGAGAAAAGCTAAAACCCCAGCCACCGGACCTCCACTCAGCCTAGTCATGAAGTGTTGTGCTGCTTGAGGTTGCACACGACTTTAGGATGATCTCTGTGGCTCGGGACTCAAATGTGAAGCAGCCAGCATTGGCTAACGTTGCAAATACCATAGTTGAAATTGAGTTGCATATTGTGAGTACATGCGAGCGTACGAATGGACGGAGTGAGTAATGACTGGTAGCTTGTGGTAGGTGCCTCCCAATGGAGACCAGGCTGCAGGAAGCTGTATGACAAAATGGAATCATGTTGTGTCGTGCCGAGGATTCGGATCATTGTGCCGCTGACACAACTGTAGATGAATCGGGCAGTAGGGTGTATGAAATGAGCTGTAAGAGTATGTGTGGTGCCGAGGGTACAAATTGCCGGTGCGACTGGATTCCACTGTAGGGATGCCTGCTGGGTGTCGGGCTGAGCTGTCACTGGTGGTGAGAAAAGCAGCCTGAAGAGCTCCACTTGCCTGGCTACAGCGGGGTAGGGAACGACCCTATGCCGCAGCTAGCTGTGGCCTTGGGGATAGTCTATCCCCTGAGGAACAGCACGCTGCCGCACTCTGAACCCATGGAGGGTAACAGAGGGGCAGAGGTGAAGTATACACTGCCGGCCTGTGACATGGCTCTAGCTAAAGACAAGGAGAGGGGGGGTGCATGTGTTAAGAGGAGTCGTAGCAGTAGAAGAGTGAGTGGAGTTGGATACAGAAAAATTAGATAAGAAGGAAAACGAGAAGGACAGGAAAAGTAATGACAGGTGCAGTTAGAAGCTTGGTTTGCGTTCCAAAGCGTTAAATGCTGTTAAGTGAAAATTTTGAAAACTCGAAAGAGTGCATGGCAACAGAGGTGAGCCAGGAGGTGACTGGCCAGGTAACCGATAGCTCGGGTGCCCATCTGTGCTGAGTACAAACCTGTGAACCAGAGCCCCCGGGCGGTACTGGGGCGAGAAGCTGAAGTCTGGTATGACCTAAGTAGGAATGTTGCATTCTGTAGTTCGTGAAGTATGCGTGGCCTGCCAACGCTTGCACTATCAGAAAGCTCAATGTTTGGTTACCTTGTCTGCCTAGGCGAGGGGTCGCCCCTCAAAAACAGAGTGTAATGCAAAGGAACGTGTGACAGTAATTAATGCCCGATGAGCAGCCCAAATAGTGTATGTGAAGTGAAAGTTTAGTGAAAGGGTGCTGCAGGTTGATGTGAGAGTGAAACCCGTGCACTAGACCTAACTCAACGCCCTAGTTGCAAAGTCCTGGTTGAGGTTGAGAATTCAGTCAACCGAGAACCTGTAGAAAGGGAGACATAGAAGTCCAGTTTCTTTTTTCCTCTGTTTTTTTTAACCTGTTAAACGACCTGCCCCACCCCTTGAAATGCGACAGGTCCTTGTGAAGATGCGATCCCTGTGTTTTTTTTTTTCTTTGAGGCAATAACTTCCAACCTGGTGCAGAATGGAACAACCTGAACTCAACTGACCTAAATGAGAAATGACAGACAGAAAATGATGAGTGGCTCGATTGTATGCCACTGGAGATGATGAGTGGCCAGATTGTGTGCCACTAAAAATGATGAGTGGCTGGATTGTGTGCCTCTAGAAATGATACGTGGCTGGATTGTGTGCCGCTGGAGAATTGCTTGCAACGATTGCAAGAAAGTAGCCTTATTGGCAGGCGAAAATAAGGATAGCAGAAAATTGCGTAAGTAGGAATGAATCATGACTGTTTGTAACTATGCCTGAGAGTGTATAAAATGAATCCGATACAAATCGGTTGTAGAGTGCATGAAATTAATCCGATTCAAAACGGTTGTAAAGTGCATGAAATGAATCAGATACTAAACAGTTGTGAAGTGTATGAGATTAATACAATACAAATCGGTCTTGGAGTGCATGAAATGAAAGTGATACAAATCGGTTGTAGAATGTATGTAATGAATCCGATACAAATCGTTTGTAAGGTGTATGAAATTAATCCGATACGAATCGGTTGTGGAGTGCAGGAAATTAATCCAATACGAAACGGTTGTAAAATGTATGAAATGCATCCGATATGAATTAGTTGACGAGTGCAGGAAATGAATCCGATATGAATCGATTGTAAGGTGTATGAAATGAATCCAATACAAATCGATTGTAAAACGTATGAGATGAATCCAATACAAAACGATTGTGGAGTGCAGGAAATGAAACCGATACAAATCGGTTATAAAGTGTATGAAATGAATCCGATACAAATTGGTAGTAGCGTGTATGAAATGAATCCAATATGAAGCAGTTGTAAAATGTATGAAATGAATCCGATACGAATCAGTTGTAGAGTGTATGAAATGAATCCGATACGAATCGGTAGTAAATGTATGAAATGGATCCGATACGAATCGTTGTGCCACCGACGCGACTAGATTCAAATCGGGCTATGGGATGCATGAAATTATTTCGCAAATTTAAAGACCTGTCACTGGCCATGTATGGTGTAACAGTGTGCTTTGAAGCACTGAGAAATTAATCTCCTGGTTGGTACAAAGTTTAAAAATAAAGACAACGCTCAGAGACAAACGAACAATTCATAAGTTCTGCTGCTAAGGCCGTAAACATGAACTGGGGAACATAATGAATCGCAAGAACTATACTTGATACGAGAAATGGTAACGAATCCTACCCGCGACAGCGAGCAAGACTCGATCGAAAAAACACTAATAGAGCAACAGCAACAGCAACACACTGAATTCGGGAAGACAGACTCAGGAACGCAAAGTGATCTGGGAAGAGTCAGCCTGGTGACGTAACGAATCGCGCACTGGAACCGACAAAGGCCACAGTTGAGTTGTCTGCTTAAATACCCCCCAGATTCCTCCCATAAATTCAGGCCACCATTCTGGCCTTTATATATATATATATATATATATATATATATATATATATTTGGGCCGGAAAATATTCAGACCCCCTTAAATTTTTCACTCTTTGTTATGTTGCAGCCATTTGCTAAAATCATCATCAAGTTCATTTTTTTCCTCATTAATGTACACACAGCACCCCATATTGATAGAAAAACACCTATACTCCTAAGTATTCAAACCCTTTGCTGTGACACTCATATATTTAACTCAGGTGCTGTTCATTTCTTCTGATCATCCTTGAGATGGTTCTACACCTTCATTTGAGTCCAGCTGTGTTTGATTATACTGATTGGACTTGATTAGGAAAGCCACACACCTGTCTATATAAAACCTTACAGCTCACAGAGCAAATGAGAATCATGAGGTCAAAGGAACTGCCTGAAGAGCTCAGAGACAGAATTGTGGCAAGGCACAGATCTGGCTAAGGTTACAAAAAATTTCTGCTGCACTTAGGGTTCCTAAGAGCACAGTGGCCTCCATAATCCTTAAATGGAAGACGTTTGGGACGACCAGAACCCTTCCTAGAGCTGGCCGTCCGGCCAAACTGAGCTATCGGGCGAGAAGAGCCTTGGTGAGAGAGGTAAAGAAGAATCCAAAGATCACTGTGGCTGAGCTCCAGAGATGCAGTCGGGAGATGGGAGAAAGTTGTAGAAAGTCAACCATCACTGCAGCCCTCCACCAGTCGGGGCTTTATGGCAGAGTGGCCCGACGGAAGCCTCTTCTCAGTGCAAGACACATGAAAGCCTGCATGGAGTTTGCTAAAAAACACCTGAAGGACTCCAAGATGGTGAGAAATAAGATTCTCTGGTCTGATGAGACCAAGATAGAACTTTTTGGCCTTAATTCTAAGCGGTATGTGTGGAGAAAACCAGGGAGTACTCATCACCTGTCCAATACAGTCCCAACAGTGAAGCATGGTGGTGGCAGCATCATGCTGCTGGGGTGTTTTTCAGCTGCAGGGACAGGACAACTGGTTGCAATCGAGGGAAAGATTAATGCGGCCAAGTACAGGGATATCCTGGATGAAAACCTTCTCCAGAGTGCTCAGGACCTCAGACTGGGCCGAAGGTTTACCTTCCAATAAGACAATGACCCTAAGCACACAGCTAAAATAACAAAGGAGTGGCTTCACAAGAACTCTGTGACTGTTCCTGAATGGCCCAGCCAGAGCTCTGACTTAAACTCAATTGAGCATCTCTGAAGAGACCTAAAAATGGCTGTCCACCAATGTTTACCATCCAACCTGATAGAACCGAAGAGCAAGAAAAGAACATTTTGAACCTCCCCCTCTATTAGCTCTGCTACAATACACTACTACCAAGCCACATTCAAGTACTTACACTACTTGCATTAAAAATACTTTTAACAATGAATTAACAATTACAGAGCAGCACCAATTTATGCTTTATGTTTATGTTTCATCTGTCTGAATTGTAGCTTAAAGCAGTACACCCAGATCACTTCTTTGTTCACAACTTATGATTAAGCAATGAAGTAGAAGAAGACTGGCGAGCTCATCCCTCTGCTTTCTCCTCCTGTACGAAATTTCCTTGTATGCATTATTGCATCAGTACATCTGATTGGCTCCTAGTGATGCCCAGCCCTCTTCAGGTACTAGTTGCATTAAAAATACGTGTATTGATTTTTAATGATCTAACATCTGCATCTTAATTGGTATTCTCTATATTATATCTGTTACCATGTAAAAGTTATTCTTAAAGCTTAAAAAAACAACAGTAATACCTGCTTGTTGTTGTTCAGTCGTTTAGTCGTGTCCAACTCTTTGTGACCTCATGGACCATAGTGCGCCAGGCTTTTCTGTTCTCCACTGCCTCCCGGAGCTTGCTTGACTTCATGTTCATTGTTTCGATGATGCTATCTATCCATCTTGTTTCCTGTCATCCTTTTCTCCTTTTTCCTTCCATGTTTCCCAGGATCAGTGTCTTTTCCAATGGGTCCTCTCTTTGCATTAGGTGGCCAAAGTATTTAAGTTTCGGCTTCAGGATCTGTCCTTCCAGTGAATATTCGGGGTTGATTTCCTTCAGGATTGACTGGTTTGATCTTCTTGCCATCCAAGGGACTTTTAAGAGTCTTCTACAACACCATAGTTGAAAAGCATCAATTCTTAGGTGTTCAGCCTTCCTTATGATCCAACTTTCATAGCCATAGGTTACTACTGGGAATACCATAGCTTTGAGTATACGGCACTATGTCTCTGCTTTTTAGAATGTTGTCTAGGTTTGCCATTGGTACTACCTGCTACTACTTAGCAATACTAATAATAATAATAATAGTAATAGTACTACTTAGTAATAATACAACGTACATAGACTTGATGTCTAGACATTATTTTTTAAAGTTATCGCCTGGACGAGTTTAAAAATATATTAAGGATATATATATTAAGGATTAATATATTAAGGATATAAATGTTATAAAAGAGTGAAGGAATAGGTCATGTTATGAGCATAATTAGCTATACTTTAACCATAACATTTTAAATAAAATAAAAACTGAATGAATGGTCTTGGGTCACATATACTAAGTGAAACAACACATATTGGCTTGTATATCACTAAAAAATGTTATATGAGTGCAGTTATTTCTTAGATATGTTAACATTTCTAGAATCTAGTTATCTAATATACATGTAATACCAGAAAACTTTTTTTTGTTGATGCAAACATTACCCCCCAAAAAATGGAACTTTCAAAGCAACTTAAAAAGATGGACTGTATAAGTTAAAATAACAGTACTTTATTTACATCATATTAAAAAGATTGACACTTACTGTTCTAGAAAAATGCGTCAATCTCATGCACACAACCCAGCGCCTATGTGTAAAAAAAAAAATAATTAAAAAATACTCCTTAAAACTACTTAAAACAATTAAAATTGTTACATAAACCAATAATATATCACACTCAGTGCAGCAGCAGTTCAACATTTGTCTGCTAATAAATAATTACAAGTGGAGGCGCAAAACTTAAAACCATAAATAACCCAATTGCAGTAAATCTGTAATATATGCACAGTCTATACAAGTCTATGTGCAAGGTGGTGGGAAGGGGTTAAAAGTCCAAAACAAACAGGGCTGCCATCATACTGGAACAGAAACTGAGTTCCAGGAAGCTGCAGAAAAAACAAGGAGAGAGGCGCCTCTGGGTGCTGTCTGTTGAGAAAGGAGTGTGGCTTGCCAGCACATCGCAGCGGACATGCTCATGAAACGCGGCCACTTCTGGTGATGTCCCCCCCTGCAGTCATCTGTACCTTGCGCCTCACGCCTCGTCTTGAGTTTGTCTTCTGGAACCGGCCTCTCCATCTAGCGGCAGACATCTCACCGACTAGATCGTCGTGACGGAGGAAAAGAGGACTCAGGACTCAGGACCGTCACCTTGACATTACAGTTATGATGCCATAAATGCCCATCACATTCTGCTTAAATGTGAGTTGACAACTATATGTATATTAAAGCTTATTTTAAAACATCTGCACCCAGAGGCACCTCTCTCCTTATTTTTTCTGAAAAATTTGTCTACTGACTCTTTTAAATTTTAAACTATTGCACTTAGTGCAATATATTATTGGTTTATAATAAAAAGATTAATGAAATAAAAATTGTGCAAAGTTGCTGTATCTGTAGACATGGTTCAACACAACATAACATCACAATCCTGTTAATCCCACTTAGGACAGTGGTATATTACTGTGTCAGACATCATGGAAAAATCAAACCGACGCGATTCACAAAGTTGCTTTTCTTCATCAGGGGTGTATCTAGAGGAGTGTTTACCAATTTCTAAAATGCAATAATCAGATGTCAGTACATATAGCATTACGTTCAAAAGAGAGTCCAATGGACATAACATCTGAATAATTTGAACTTACATGACAATACGAATTCACTAAGCTATACAGCCATAAGAAATTAAAGCAGATCATCGCCCCTCCAGGTCAGCGGGACTATCCCCACCGTCTGTGTCTGGGCAGAGCTCAAGGTTTACAGAGTGTGCAATAAGGCCCCCAAAGGTCCTGTTGTTGCAAGGAAGAGGTAATAATGTATTCAGAGAGCAGGTATAATAAGTACTAAAATGTGACAGTGCATATATGTAGCAAATGCTCACACATGTGCACATAGCACCTGCTCTTGTACATCAGCATCAATACCTGCACATATATTATTATTATTATTTTATTCAAATTTTATTAAGTTTAATATTATACAAAATACTAAATATTCATACTTTACTCATAATCTCATTCATAAACTACCAATTCCAATCCCCCCCATTCTCCCTCCCCCCTCTCTTCCCCTCTCTCCTTTACTTATATCTTGCCTTTCTACTTCCATTCCCTTCCTTCATCTTCTCCTCTCCTTATTTTCATGCCTTCACTATCCTGGAATATTTCCTTGTACTCTTAAATTCCATCCAACTTGTCCATGCCTTTACAAACTTCACTTTTCTATCTTCTTCACAATTATTTAATTCTTCCAAATTATATATAAAATCTACCCTTCCAATCCATTCTTTTAATTTTTTCCAATGCTTGCCAATGTTTTAGTATCAGGTATTTTGCTGCTTTTATTAAATGAGGTATCACTGTTTTCTTATTGTCAGGTTATTTATGAAATAAATACATTTCTGGATTTTTACGCATACTCGCTCCCGTTATTTTCTGAATTATATATTATTATTTTACACCTCTATATTCAATGTTTATAACCCACATGAAACACGGGTACATCTCCACCTGCAATCCTTCCACCCATACAGTATATGTATTGCTGTGCACCTCTATCAGGGGCATAACTATGAAAGTGTCTCCACTCTAGGATCACCTCCTACATTTGTACGGGAAAATCATATATGCATGAAAAGAGCATCAGAGGCTACAGGGACCACATCAAGTTGGCCTGACATCAGCTGTACGGACTCATAAAAGTACTGACAAAATAATAAAAATGGCTCAGGAGGTTTTACCTAGACCATATCAGAATAAAGGATTCCCAGTGATGTTCAATAGTGTGATGGTAAGCAGGAGCTCCTATAGGAATGCACTCTCCTATACGTATTTATATGTGCGGCATTCACTTAAACGTATTGCACTCCACTGGATCGTGACATCTACACTTCTAATTTGACGTACTATCACTTGTTTTGGGTTTACTTATTTGAAGGTTTACCGTATATACTCGAGTATAAGTCGAATTTTTCAGCACATTTTTTTGTGCTGAAAGTGCCCCCCTCGACTTATACTCGAGTCAAGCACTTTTCTGCAGCAAAAAATGTCATTTTCCGAACTGACTTTCGGGCCCCGTATCTCAGGGCCACTTGGTGCTAGAAACCCCAAATTTGGTATGCAAACCCAGTGGACCTGGTTCCACAACATATCCAAAGCTGAAGTTCCTAGCTCTAAGTGGCCCGGAGATACGGGGCCCCAAAATCGGTTCGGAAAATGTCATTCTCTACTGCAGAAAAGTGCTTGACATTTTCTGAACCGACTTTGGGGCCCCATATCTCAGGGCCACTTGGTACTAGGAACACCAAATTTGGTGTGCAAACCTAGTGGAACTGGTACCATAACATATTCAAAGCTGGGGTTCCTAGCACCAAGTAGCCCTGAGATGCAGGGCCCCAAAACTGGTTCGGAAAATGTCATTCTCTGCTGCAAAAAAGTGCTTGACATTTTCTGAAGCGATTTTTGGGGCCCTGTATCTCGGGGCCACTTGGTGATAGAAACCCCAGCTTTGGACATGTTAGGGTGCTAGTTCCACTGGGTTTGCACACCAAATTTGGGGATCTTAGCACTAAGTGGCCCCAAGATACGGGGCCCCAAATTTGGTCAACTGTGTCTATCTGCAGCAATGTCATTTCGGGACCCTTTGGGTTCAGAGACCCCAAATTTTGGCTGCAGCTAGGGGGCATCTAGGAACCCTTAACTACTGAGTTTGAAGTTCAGGGGACCTATGGCTGCAAATGGGCACAGTGAGGCATGCAAATGGGCACAGTGAGGCTGCAAATGGGCATTGTTGACCCTCTTTTCCACTTACAGTAGCTGTGCATTTCTCACCCTCGTCTTATACTCGGGTCAATAAGTTTTTCCCATTTTTTTTGTGGTAAATTAGGGCCTCGACTTATACTCGGAACGACTTATACTCGAGTATATACGGTAATCGAACATCCTCCCCTTTATAGTTCTTTACATGTTATTGTAACTACTCATTACATTCACTTACTCTTAACTCCTCTATTATGAGGGTTCTGTCACATTTATTAGTACATCACATTTTCCCTATTCTCATTGTCAATGGAGGCTTATATAATTGTTATTACTGTTATTGTTTACACAGCCCTCAACAGACAGTGTTATTTACACATATTCCCAGTCCTGAATGAATTTGTGCCCATGGATGCCTGTCCACATTGGGTGAGGTTTTTGGTGTAGGTCATGGTCATTTTACATGCTCCCTCAGTTCCTGTGCCTGACATTTATGATGGGCCTTCGGTATCCAGTGCCGCACCATGCCTCCTATGCACAGCAGACCTGTTTGTAGGTACTACTATGGGATTGGTTTAATTCCAATGTGCATATCATTTATTTTGCTATATGCCAATTATTGGACAATTATGTATTTCATTTGAGATCATTATCACGTGCTTTCTCCTGATGAGTGGTAACCCCAAACCACGAAACGCGTCAAGCTAGTTTGAAACCGTGTTTGGACCTACTTATTATTTTTAACGATCATGTTATATTTTATACCAACTTTGGGGTTTAAGATTACACCTGGCAGATTAGAGAGTTTGGAGGTAATTTCTATTGTTGTAACTATTGTAGTTATTGCTTTGATATTTAATAACTAGCATGTATGTGTATATAGATAAAATTTATGGGTTATACTACCACTATCATGGTCCTATTGTATCCAAATAAACAGATTTATATTTTTACTATTGATGGTTGGTTGTCCCTGAGACTGCATTTTTTATGCATGTGTATATAGATGGAATTTATGGGTTATATTACCACTATCAATTACTGTTCTTATTTTGCCAATTATGGTCCTATTGTACCCAAACATGCAATTTATATCTATACTATTGATAGTTGGTTGTCCCTGAGACTGCATGCTTCTTTTAAAGTTCCACCTGCCCCCATTGTACCCCTTTCCCCACATTTCCCAATAGATAGGGATGGAGGTACATGACCGTATTGGTCTTGACCTCATATAAAGTCCCAAACAATTGTTTCCTTCTCAATACTATGTTAGTTAGCTGCAGGGTGCTCTTCAGGTCCAGAGATCTGACACAGCCCCTGGTGCGACCCAAACTCTGAAGACTTACTCTGTGAGTAGGCCCATGGGTGGGGCAAAGAGTAACCCAGTCTCTAATGTCTACATGTGTAAGTATGCATCTAAAAGTGGCAAATATATGCTGGTAAATGATATTTGCACTGTGGCACCTTCCAGACCTGTGTGTTCTGTAGGGTTGCCCCCTGTCCGGGATTTACCCAGACAGTCCGGTTTTTGCATCATGTGCCATGTTTCTGACTGCCAGACACCTGGACACATTATTCTGACAGCAAACTTGCCAGTGAGACGTCCCCAGTGACTGTCAGCAACTTGTCTTCGCTTCATCTCTGTCCTCAGTCCAGACACTGCCTGCACTTCTCTCTTTACTACTGCTGCCTTCTGTCCCCTCAATGATCTTCAGAGTTTACAAATCATTGCTTTAAGTGGCCAAAAATGACAGGCACCTCTTAGGACAGACCTCCAGCAGCTAAAGGACCTCTCTTCTTCCTGTCTGTGTGTCTCCTTGGCTGACAGAATTGTCCAGCTTCACAGGAGCTTAGCAGAAGGAACAGCAAGTGCAGCCGATCGTCTTCAGTAATGGGAGCAGCCTACAGAGTGGAGAGGGGTATACAGTGCACTACTGAGCACCACTGTCTCCTCAGTGTACACCCCACTGTCCACCTGACTACTGCCCCCCAGTCTACCACTCTACCCTCCAGTCCAACCCACTGCCCCCCTGTCCTTCCCGCTGCCCCCCTGTCCACTCTGCTACTTTCCAGTCCACCCCACTGCCCCCAGTCCATCCCACTGCCACCTTGTACAACCCACCTACTCTCCAGTCCACCCCACTGCCTTCCTGACCATCCCGTTGCCTCCCTGTCCATGCTGCTGTCTCGCTGTCCACCCCACTGCCCCCCTGTCCATCCTGCTGCCCCCCTGTCCACTCCACTACTCTCCAGTCCTCCCCGCTGCCTCTTTGTCCTCCCCACTGCCCCCCTGTTCACCCAGTTACCCTCTGACCATCCCGCTCCCCTGCCCACTCTGCTACTCTCCAGTCCACCCCACTGCCTCCCTGTCCACCCCACTGCCTCCCTGTCCACTCTGCTACTCTCCAGTCCACCCCAATTCCCCCTGTCCACCTCACTGACCCCCTGTTCATTTCACTTCCTCCCAATCACCCTTTTGATCCCCTGTCCATCCCACTGCCCCCCCTAACCACTCTGCGGCCCCCTGAACACTCTATGGCCCCCCTGTTCACCCTGCTACCTCCTTCTTTCCACCCACTGCCCCCCTGTCCACACTGCTGCCCCCAGTCCATCCTGCTGCTGTGGGGTTCTTTGGGGTGATGTGGTTAGGGTGGTCTGCTTTAGGGTGACTTGGATATAATGGACTGATTTTGTGTGTGGTAGATAGAATGGGCTACTTTAGTGTGGTGTTGCTAGTATGGGTTGCTATAGGTAGAGTTGGGCTACTTTGGACTGTCAATGGAAGGCTGGGGTGCAGTGAATAGTAAGGGGTTCTGTAGGTAGAGTGGGCTAATTTAGGCCCCTTCCACTGTTAACACAATGTGGCCACACCCTCTGTTCGCTGTGGTATGCATAGCACGCCGTGTTACTACTCTCTTTAAGCCACCCAAAAGTGTTCAAGGTCTTTTACAATCCTATTGTCTATAGTGTATACTACAAAAAAATTCCATGCGCCAGTGTTCGGGTTTTGGCTTGAAGTAAAGGTGGCAACCCTAGTGTTCTGTGTCAGTTAGCTGCAGAGCACTGTTCAGGTTTAAAGCAATAGTTGCCTTTTGTGTAACCCAGTCTCTGATTATCCCATGTGTAAGCATGTCTTCAAAAATGGTGAGGATATTTGGTAACGTGAACATAAAGCTCTGTATTGTGGCTCATATCCTGACCTCCAGAGCATGGTCCAGTTATAGAGCAGAGTTAAGATTGTGGGATTGATGGGAACTCCTTTACTATTCTTCTTCCTTTGCAAAACTGTTCCTTAGTACGGTTTTAGGTTTTATAATGTCCTCCTCACTCTTTCCATGCAGAACTCAAAGAACTCATGAATGCAACTTGTTTTCCTTCATCACAAAGACATTTCCATTTTATTGCTTCTGTTCTCCCCATGAAGATCAACAGACAGGGCTATCTCACTATTATTCAGAAAATAAATTATAAATTGTTAAGTCGCTGGTATAGAACCACTTACAGGCTAAATCAGATATCGGTCTTAAAAGGTAACTCCATTTTCATGGGAAATAAAATTGCAAAAAAATAAAATAAAAATATAGAATATACAATTATGTCACAAGTCATTATGTAACATAACGTTATTCAAAATGACACCTTTCCTTTTCAATCTGCAGAGCTGTAATTTTCTGTAAACTGCAATGCAATATGGCAGCCTAGAGGCATTTTGTACACAGAAGGATTATGGAACACCCCTTCGAAATGTAATTTTCTGCTTGTGTGATTGGTTCACTGATTTTCTGCACTGAGGTCTGCACTAAGATACATATCTGTTTTTGGGCATTCTCGCATCCTCTTTTATTCACATTCACTTTGCACATGGACACAGACAAACAAACCGCTATTTCTTCAAAATAACAAATGTTAGGAATCTACAACAAAGTTTATTAAAATACCTGCAATGTACATAGATCACCCAGAGGGAATTGTTTTTTTTCTCAAAAAAAGTGGAGCTACTCTTTAAATTTGAAGATATGAAGATACTGTATGTTGGAGATGTGCAGTAAAGGTGGGTACTTATTTGCATATATGATGGAAATGTCCATTATTTGAACAATTATGGTACAGAATAGCACAAATATCTAACAGGGTAAAATTGTTTTTTAGTAATTACTGATTCTATTCCCATTAATTAAGAAATTGATATTGTGCGGCCAGAGCCTTAATTCCTAGGCACAGAAATCCACAAACACTCTTAAGGCTGGGAATAGATAGCTGAGATGTGCTATTTGAGGAGGATGGAAGAAATGATTGCTCAGCAACATGATAAACATTACATTTTTAGAGCTAATATGGACCTAATATATGGATAAAGGTGATTTGAGTCTCTGACATTTTTTTTTTTCTTGTTTAAGATCTACCTAAAGGAAGGTGAAGATTGTGTAAAATAAGTGGGTTTCATTTATATATATATATATATATATATATATATATATATATATATATATATATTATACAGAAAATTGTATGTACCTGTCAGGGCTGGCTCGGCCCTTCCTTCTCTGAGCTGGCCGCTCAGCTGTCGGCTATTTGCCAGCTCTCTTATCTCTCTACATTTAACCAGCTGTTGTGGATCTGCTTGTCAGTCCTGTCTACTTAAAGACGTCCAGCTCACTTCTTTCCTGCCTTCGCCTTGGTCACATCACAAGAAACTATCTCCTGTGTTCCTGTTTAAAGACTGGCTTGTTGACATCCCTTCTGGCTCCTTATCCTGCTTGCTGTTCCTCCACTTGGATCCCTGACTTCTGGCCTGGCTGATTACCCGATCTGGCTACTGAACTCTGGCTTGGCTGACTACCATATCCGGTTACTGGACTCTGGCTTAAAATACGCTTACTCTACTTACCTTTTTATTAGTAAACATGTGTGATTTAACCGTACTTCTGTCTCGGTCTGGTTCATGGTTTCTGACAGTACCGTAATTTCGGAAAATACTGTTTTCATATTGGTGAAAATGTAGGAAAATTGTTGAATTATCTTGTATATGATAATAAGACTGGGTCACTCAGTGACCCTTTTTCTTTCCCTTCTTCTTTTTTTAAATTTTGTATCCTAATGTTTTGGAATTTTTAATTAAAATGGATTAAGAAAAACAGACACCGCACTCTGTGCACATACCCTAGGGAAAATAAAAGTCCATGTAATACCTTCTTATTGGGAGAATCCTCTTTACATCAGATTGCTTACTCAGATATTAGCAGACAGATTGTATTGTCACTTTGTCACAATTACACCCCTGTATCACCTATTGCTGTGTTAGAAAATCTCTTTCTCATCCTATTAGTTCTGAGGTCCCTGCAAGTGTGTTGTGTTACAATATGCCCAAACTTAGCCTTCCCTTTTTAAAATTTTTATAGGTGTGTGGATCTTTTCACCTCTTCCTAAACGGGGACTTGATATTCTACTGTTCTTTGTTTCACATTGAACATCTACTTCTGTCTACCTTTACATTACTATTGTGAGGACTGTTACATTTTTGTTCTCCCATTTCCCCCTTACCTGACGTAAAGGTTTAAAAGTATTTTGCTTCAATCCCGAACTGTTTACTGGTTGGTCTGTGTTTGGGATATACCTTGTTTGTCCAACAATACTTTCCCTAAGGTCAAGGGTTTAGATAACCTAGGCTTCAACCCTTACCCAACAAATATTCTTGTTTTGATAACCACTTAGCTGTTAGTCTAAGTTTTTTTAGTTATGGTAGTTGTTTGGTTGGCCTCCAAATTCTTGAGTTCCATCATTCTTTCATGCTGTGAGCTGCTATTTGTGCTGCGCTGGAACACTACATTGTCTTTTTGTGTTTTTTGTTTCTAGTAGCACTTTCCTTATCCACTAATTTTTTTAGCCTTGTTCAGGCAGCAATTCCTATGGATATTCTAGTAGTAACAGTTTCATATCTGACATCTGCATTTGGCCTGCATTTGATACCCACCCTTCAGCTAGATTGCTTTAAGGTGAATGTCCCAAACGTTCAAGATCTACTACATTCCTGTGTTCCTCAATGGACCATAAATAAAATACGATTTTTGTTCTTACTTTAAAATCTTTTTTATTGTAGCCCTTTAAGGGACACGGGTCTCATTCCTCTGTATTTATTGGCCCTGTAGTGACCGTTGTCTGTATTGCTCAAAAAGCATGATGGTTAGGATTAGGGTTATATAGGGGCAGACTTTCAATGTTTTTTTCGTTTCTGTTTGCTAGTGTCCATCTCCTGAAGACAGCTGCATATGACCAATATGACCAAGAATTACTACATATCTATAGTATCTGTAGTATAATGCAGTTCAAGAATATTTTAGGGGAAAAAAATAAATACAATTTTTATAGAGTAAAGAATGATTAAAACCCCTATTAGGATGTCTTTTGCTGTCTGTGTCCTACTGGGTAGATTTCTCTACAAATTTTGCCCTGGATGTATAACAGCAAATATCTTCAAAATGAATGGAATTTCAGTCCTAGAGAATTGTTATATGAACAGGTGTCTCCATTGGTGGATTTTCCCTATTACTCTGGCCTGGACAATTTTCCACAGCAAGCAAAAAAAAAAAAAAAAATTAAAAAAAAAAAAAAAAATATATATATATATTATATATATATATATATATATATATATATATATATATATATATATATATATATATATATATATATATATATATATATATATATTATACTGATTAAAATACACATTTTTACCAACGCTCAGATATAATATTCAGAAAAAAAAAATATATATATATATACAGTACATATTGACAGCTGCTAGCATATATGCAGGCCTCACATACAACTATATATACCATCTAAAATGCAGTGCTATCGCTTTAAGAAAAACCAAATGACATTAAAATCATATCAGTCTTGCAGCCTTAAATCTCTCATTAATGTCCAAAGAAAAAAGGCAACAAGATCTATAGGTAAGTATAAGTCTATGAACTCCAAGTGTAGCAAAGTATGTACAGTATATAGGAGAGTAGCATTACTCATGAGGAGGCTGTTTTATTTCTTTAAAGCATACTGTATGATGACCTGATGAGTTTATAAGCCTTTGCTGTGACACCGGATCGTGGATGATGCTTGCTGGACGCCACTCTGCTTTGATCTTGCCTGGTTTACTATACACAAGCTGCGCTGTCTGGCTATTTTAGCCAGTGAATTCCGGTAAGGGTCTGCACAAGTGGTGTGGAGGTGCTGCTGGAGGATTTTCTGCATTTATTTTTGTCTTCCTATATACATCCATTACCACACTTGAAGTTTATGGACTTATACTTACATATTGATCTTGTTGCGATTTTTCTTTGTACATTGAGAGATTTAAGGTTTGATTTGAATGTAATTTGTTTTTTCTTAAAGGGATAGAACTGAATTTCAGATTGTATACATTCATACTGCTCATCCTAGCCTAGCTGGAGGATGGCAGACTGAAGCAGGATGTGTCTGGAAGCCGAGTCAGGTAAGCTGGGTTAAACACTAGCAGGACAGATCAAGTACAGAAGAGCAGGCAATAGCGTGGTCTGGGTATAAGCCGGGTCAGGAGCCAATCCATAAAAAAGAAGCCAATGGAGCAGACAGAAGTGGAGTTAAAGGACAAGCCAGGGTCAGTGCAGATGGAGTTCAGAGAGTGGTCAGACAAGCCGGGTCAGTAACTGGAATCAGGATACAGGATAACAGGAACATAGGAAACATAGGAGGCTGAAAGATAAAGCAGCACTGAACCTAAACACTGGCTGAGTTGGCGCCAACATCTGTCACAGGTGCATGTTGTGCACGAGAATGCGCAATGGCTCGTGTGCACATGAGCACAAAGAGGAATCTGTTTTATACTGTGCACAGAATGCCTTTCCTTACACACTCATTGAGCTGCATATGGGTGTTCAAAGTTAATTATTGGAGTTTGTTTCAGGCCACCCAGTGTGTAGTAAACAATAAAAGGCCAGGAATTTATAAACTTATTACAAGACAATTTTATTGTACAGTTTAGTTTATAGAAGCCCCACCTATAAATGATGTTCTGCTGGACCTGTTAATTTCAAACGTTGCAGAGCTTATTACTAATGTTCAAATAAAACAACATCTGGGTAGCAGCGACCAAAACATGATTTAATTTAATGTTAGCTGTAAACAACAAGCACATACTGGAAAGAGAGAAACACTTTTAGGAGAGCACATTTTCCAAGGCAGAGGGCTGCCCTCCAAGATTTAGACTGGGTGGGAATGTTGTCATTAAAGGACGCAGAACAGAAATGGGATAGCTTCAAATCAATTGTATGTAAACATACTGCAAAATATATTCCCATGGACAATAAGTTTAAAAGACTAAAAATAAAACTTATGTGGCTCATGTTCAAAGTGAGGAAAAGTCCCTGATGGGGATAGTATTGACATAGCCCCAAATGATCCACAACAGATCAAAACTGATATGGTTCTGAAACACTTTGACAAAATTAAGATGAATAAAGCACCTGGACCAGATGACCTACACCCATGGGACCCAAAGAGTTGAGCTTTGATATTTCTAGACCATTTCTAATTAATGACTGGTGTATTACCACTGGATTGGCGTAACATCATGGGGTGCCTATATTTAAAAAGGAATCAAAGCCTTTACCTTTTAAGTAACTAGAGACAATTAAATAAACTTTACTATAGTCAGGAAGATACTTGAGAGTTTAAGAAACATAGAAGAGTTTTTACAAAAAAAATAATTTATTAAACCATAGTCAGTAGGGATGAGCCGAACACCCCCCCGGTTCGGTTCGCACCAGAACCTGCGAACAGACCGAAAATTTGCACGAACGTTAGAACCCCATTGACGTCTATAGGACTCGAACATTCAAAATCAAAAGTGCTCATTTTAAAGGCTAATTTGCATGGTATTGTCCTAAAAAGGGTTTGGGGACCTGGGTCCTGCCCCAGGGGACATGTATCAATGCAAAAAAAACTTTTAAAAACGTCTGTTTTTTCAGGAGCAGTGATTTTAATGATGCTTAAAGTTAAAAAAAAAGTGAAATATTCCTTTAAATATCGTACCTGGGGGGTGTCTATAGTATGCCTGTAAAGTTGCGCGTGTTTCCTGTGCTTAGAACAGTCCCTGCACAAAATGTCATTTTTAAAGGAAAAAAAGTCATTTAAAACTGCTTGCGGCTTTAATGTAATGTCGGGTCCTGGCAATATGGATAAAAATCAGTGAGACAAACAGCATGGGTACCCCCAGTCCATTACCAGGCCCTTTGGGTCTTGTATGGATATTAAGGGGAACCCCGCACCTAATTAAAAAAAAGGAAAGGCGTGGGGCCACCAGGCCCTATATACTCTGAACAGCAGTATACAGGCGGTGCAAACAAGACAGGGACTGTAGGTTTGTTGTTAAGTAGAATCTGTTTGTAATTTTGAACTGGTACATTTTTAACGTGTTTAGCTCCAGCCAAAAAATCTATTTTAAGCTTTTTGGAAAACATAGGAAAGGGTTATCACCCCTGTGACATTTGTTTTGCTGTCTGTGCTCCTCTTCAGAAGATTTCACCTCATTTTTGTCCCAATGACAAATGTTTTTTGAAAATTTGGGTTTTTTTGTGAAACAAGGATTGGTGATAAAGCATCAGTGGAAAGGAGAAACGTTTTTCCCATATTAACTCTTACAGGAGAGAATTTCCCTTCCTAGGGGTAGATTTCATCTCACTTCCTGTTGTCTCCTTCCGTTTGCAAGTAGGAGTCGTTTGTAAGTTGGATGTTTGCAAGTAGGGGCCTGCCCTATATACTCAGCAGAAATTTGGGCCTTAGGTGTTGTTGTGGCCACAACACTGTAAGCTCTCACAGGGCCCTGCTGTGAAATATTAGATCAAGAATTGTAATTACATGCCCCTGTTGAACAGGGGCAGAAAAATTGGGCCTTTGGTGGTGGTGGTGCTAGTGCCACAACACTGTAAGTCCTCACTCGCTCTCGGTGGGTGCAGAAACGGGCCCTGCTGTGAAATATTAGATCAAGAATTGTAATTACATGCCCCTGTTGAACAGGGGCTGAAAAATTAGGCCTTAGGCACTGGTGCTGGTGCCACAACACTGCAACCCCTCACAGATACTCTAGTTGGAATGCAGAAACGAGTCCTGCTGCAAAGTATTGCATCAAAAATTGTAATTACACTCCCCTGTTAAACAGGGGCTGAAAAATTGGGCCTTAGGCACTGGTGCTGGTGCCATAACACTGCAACCCCTCACAGATACTCTAGTTGGAACGCAGGAACGAGCCCTGCTGCAAAGTATTGCATCAAAAATTGTAATTACACGCCCCTGGGGGGCGTGTAATTACAATTAATTAAACAGGGGCTGAAAAATTGAGTCTTAGGCACTGGTGGTGGAGCCCAGAACCAAAAATGTTCTTACTGATTCATTTTTATGAAGGTCAGTCGATCGACTGAGTCGGTGGACAGACGCACCCTGTGATCGGTTACAAAGCCTCCAGCAGCACTGAATGTGCGTTCCGAAAGAACGCTGGATGCAGGACAGGCCAGTAGCTCAATTGCATACTGTGCAAGCTCTGGCCAGTGACCCATCCTCAAGACCCAGTAACCCAGAGGATTTTCGGTGGGAATGGTGTCCAAGTCAGATCTTACCCCTAGGTATTCCTACACCATGTAAAACAGACGCTGGCGATGGTTGCTGGAACCGATCATACCTTGGGGCTGCGGACCAAAAAATTGTCTGAACGCATCGGTCAGACGGCCACCTTCTCCACCGCTCCTTCTTTGACTGACTGAAGCCTCAGCAACACGTTGTCCAGAAACAGGAGTTTGCAACCTCCCAGTCTCTGGGAACGCGTTGCACAGACCTTTCCGCAAGGCCTCCCGAAGATGTTTTATCCTCTGCTCCCTCTGCGATGGCAAGATAAGGTCCGCAACCTTACCCTTGTAACGTGGATCAAGGAGGGTTGCCAGCCAGTATTGGTCCTTCTCCTTGATACCACGAATACAAGGATCCTTACACAGGCTTTGCAGGATCAGGGAGGTCATGCAGCGTAGGTTTGCTGAGGCATTCGGTCCGGAGTCCTCTGGGTCACTAAGGATGACATGGTCCGCAGCCACCTCCTCCCAGCCACGTACAAGTCCATGTGTTTCTTGAGACTGATCCCTTAAAGACTGCTGCTGATGCTCAGTGCCAGGCTCCACCTCCTTACTGACACAATACTCCTCCTCCCCTCTCCTATCAGGCACCCACGTTGAGTCAGTGACCTCATCATCCCCTCCCTCCTCATCACTGGAGCAAACCTGGCAATATGCTGCAGCAGGGGGAACATGACTGCCAGATTGCTGTCCTTCTTGGGCACCCCCTCTGTCCGTGCTCACGTTACTGCCTTCATCTAGCTCAGTATCATCATCAGAGCCTTCCAAACGCTGGGCATCCTTCTGGAGCATGTACCCAACACTGTGGTCAAACAGTTCGAGGGACTCCTCAGGAGGACATGGTGGGGCTAGGGAAGGAGTCACTGATGACATTGGACAGAGGGAAGAGGCCGCTGCTATGCCAGACAAAGTACCCTGAGCATGGGTGAGAGAGGATGCCACGTGCTGATGAGGATGCACCGTCTCCACGACCAGCACTGTTGCCTCTAGAAACAGAGCCTGCTTGCCCTCTTTTATTGGCTTGTGACTGTCTGCCTCTCCTTGTTGGCCTTCCAGACATACTAATGGCCTGTAGCTGCACTAAGCTGAGATATATATATATATATATATATATATATATATATATATATATATATACTGATACTGCAGCTAGCAAAATCAACTGCCTGCCTGTAGTATGAGAACACCACCAACCTTATACAGGTGGCTTTAGCTGAACACTGTGCAGAGTTCGCAAAAAACGAACTTGTAGTTTATTTAGCTGCCTGCGGTAGTGATAGGATCGGGAAAACACCACCAACCTTCTACAGGTAGCTTTAGCTGAACACTGTGCAGAGCTCGCAAAAAAATAACTTGTAGGTTTAGCTGAACACTGTGAGGAGGATGCACTACACTAACTTGTAGCTTTAGCTGAACACTGTGCAGAGGTCTCACTACACTAACTTGTAGCTTTAGCTGAACACTGTGCAGAGGTCGCACTACACTAACTTCTAGTTTTAGCTGAACACTGTGAGCAGGATGCACTAGACGAACTTGTAGCTTTAGCTGAACACTGTGCAGAGGTCGCACTACACTAACTTGTAGTTTTAGCTGAACACTGTGCAGAGGTCACACTAAACTAACTTGTAGCTTTAGCTGAACACTGTGCAGAGGTCTCACTACACTAACTTGTAGCTTTAGCTGAACACTGTGAGCAGGACTGTCAGGAGACTAGTAGACCAGACTGTGTGGACTGCACAGAGATAACCCAAAGCGCATGTAAGTGAATAAATAATGGTGTTTATTAAACAAGTGACAAGTAAAAGGAATATAAACAGTGCAAAACCAACCACAGACCCACAAACAACAAATAGTATATACAAGTAAATGGAGATACCGGAATTGTAAACAAAGCCAGGCCAAGGTCATACACACGGAGGTCAGCAGATGGGCAAGGACGGGAAACCAGCAGGACAGGGAGAGGATGGATGGTTAGGCTGCAGGGCAGGGATCCAAGGGAATCAGGAGGGACAAGAACAGGATGGGCTAGAGATAGGGATCGGATCGGATCAGAGCAGAGCAGGACAGAAACAAGTTCACGATCAGGATACAGGCAGCAAGGTCAGGGCACAGGGAGAAAGATACCAAGGCGAGCATGTGAGGGCTTGCCAGGTATTTATAGGACTGACTATAATTAACTTCAAGTCACACCTGAGCGCAGGGAGTGTTGTCTGCTCCATACTGCCAGGATCCATCCCCTGGTGGACGTCAGTACTGCGGCCAAAAGATGAAATGACACCAGCAGGGAAATATTCTCCTGACAGTTCAACACTGCCAGGAGACACCTGCTGGTGGACCCCAGTACTGCATGCCAAACGATATATCTTACCAGCGGATGGACCCTTTCCTGACAAGGATGCACTACACTAACTTGTAGCTTTAGCTGAACACTGTGCAGTGGTCGCACTACACTAACTTGTAGTTTTAGCTGAACACTGTGAGCAGGACGCACTACACTAACTTGTAGCTTTAGCTGAACACTGTGCAGAGGTCTCACTACACTAACTTGTAGTTTTAGCTGAACACTATGAGCAGGACGCACTACACCAACTTGTAGTTTTAGCTGAACACTGTGAGCAGGACGCACTACACTAACTTGTAGCTTTAGCTGAACACTGAGCAGAGGTCTCACTACGCTAACTTGTAATTTTAGCTGAACACTATGAGCAGGACGCACTACACCAACTTGTAGTTTTAGCTGAACACTGTGAGCAGGACGCACTACACTAACTTGTAGCTTTAGCTGAACACTGAGCAGAGGTCTCACTACGCTAACTTGTAATTTTAGCTGAACACTGTGAGCAGGATGCACTACACTAAGTTGTAGCTTTAGCTGAACACTGTGCAGAGGTCGCACTACACTAACTTGTAGTTTTAGCTGAACACTGTGAGGAGGATGCACTACCCTAACTTGTAGCTTTAACTGAACACTGTGCAGAGGTCACACTAAACTAACTTGTAGCTTTAGCTGAACACTGTGAGGAGGACGCACTACACTAACTTGTAGCTTTAGCTGAACACTGTGCAGAGGTCGCACTACACTAACTTGTAGTTTTAGCTGAAAACTGTGAGCAGGACGCACTACACTAACTTGTAGCTTTAGCTGAACACTGTGCAGAGGTCTCACTACACTAACTTGTAGCTTTAGCTGAACACTGTGCAGAGGTCGCACTACACTAACTTGTAGCTTTAGCTGAACACTGTGCAAAGGTCTCATTACACTAACTTGTAGCTTTAGCTGAACACTGTGCAGAGGTCGCACTACACTAACTTGTAGTTTTAGCTGAACACTGTGAGCAGGACACACTACACTAACATTTAGCTTTAGCTGAACCCTGTGCAGAGGTCTCACTACACTAACTTGTAGTTTTAGCTGAACACTGTGAGCAGGACGTACTACACTAACTTGTAGTTTTAGCTGAAAACTGTGAGCAGGACGCACTACACTAACTTGTAGCTTTAGCTGAACACTGTGCAGAGGTCTCACTACACTAACTTGTAGCTTTAGCTGAACACTGTGTAGAGGTCGCACTACACTAACTTGTAGTTTTAGCTGAACACTGTGAGCAGGACGCACTACACTAACTTGTAGCTTTAGCTGAACACTGTGCAGAGGTCGCACTAAACTAACTTGTAGCTTTAGCTGAACACTGTGCAGAGGTCGCACTACACTAACTTGTAGTTTTAGCTGAACACTGTGCAGAGGTCACACTAAACTAACTTGTAGCTTTAGCTGAACACTGTGCAGAGGTCTCACTACACTAACTTGTAGCTTTAGCTGAACACTGTGAGCAGGACTGTCAGGAGACTAGTAGACCAGACTGTGTGGACTGCACAGAGATAACCCAAAGCGCATGTAAGTGAATAAATAATGGTGTTTATTAAACAAGTGACAAGTAAAAGGAATATAAACAGTGCAAAACCAACCACAGACCCACAAACAACAAATAGTATATACAAGTAAATGGAGATACCGGAATTGTAAACAAAGCCAGGCCAAGGTCATACACACGGAGGTCAGCAGATGGGCAAGGACGGGAAACCAGCAGGACAGGGAGAGGATGGATGGTTAGGCTGCAGGGCAGGGATCCAAGGGAATCAGGAGGGACAAGAACAGGATGGGCTAGAGATAGGGATCGGATCGGATCAGAGCAGAGCAGGACAGAAACAGGTTCACGATCAGGATACAGGCAGCAAGGTCAGGGCACAGGGAGAAAGATACCAAGGCGAGCATGTGAGGGCTTGCCAGGTATTTATAGGACTGACTATAATTGACTTCAAGTCACACCTGAGCGCAGGGAGTGTTGTCTGCTCCATACTGCCAGGATCCATCCCCTGGTGGACGTCAGTACTGCGGCCAAAAGATGAAATGACACCAGCAGGGAAATATTCTCCTGACAGTTCAACACTGCCAGGAGACACCTGCTGGTGGACCCCAGTACTGCATGCCAAACGATATATCTTACCAGCGGATGGACCCTTTCCTGACAAGGACGCACTACACTAACTTGTAGCTTTAGCTGAACACTGTGCAGAGGTCTCACTACACTAACTTGTACTTTTAGCTGAACACTGTGCAGTGGTCGCACTACACTAACTTGCAGTTTTAGCTGAACACTGTGAGCAGGACGCACTACACTAACTTGTAGCTTTAGCTGAACACTGTGCAGAGGTCTCACTACACTAACTTGTAGTTTTAGCTGAACACTATGAGCAGGATGCACTACACCAACTTGTAGTTTTAGCTGAACACTGTGAGCAGGACGCACTACACTAACTTGTAGCTTTAGCTGAACACTGTGCAGAGGTCTCACTACGCTAACTTGTAATTTTAGCTGAACACTGTGAGCAGGACGCACTACACTAAGTTGTAGCTTTAGCTGAACACTGTGCAGAGGTCGCACTACACTAACTTGTAGTTTTAGCTGAACACTGTGAGGAGGATTCACTACCCTAACTTGTAGCTTTAACTGAACAATGTGCAGAGGTCACACTAAACTAACTTGTAGCTTTAGCTGAACACTGTGAGGAGGACGCACTACACTAACTTGTAGCTTTAGCTGAACACTGTGCAGAGGTCGCACTACACTAACTTGTAGTTTTAGCTGAAAACTGTGAGCAGGACGCACTACACTAACTTGTAGCTTTAGCTGAACACTGTGCAGAGGTCTCACTACACTAACTTGTAGCTTTAGCTGAACACTGTGCAGAGGTCGCACTACACTAACTTGTAGCTTTAGCTGAACACTGTGCAAAGGTCTCATTACACTAACTTGTAGCTTTAGCTGAACACTGTGCAGAGGTCGCACTACACTAACTTGTAGTTTTAGCTGAACACTGTGAGCAGGACACACTACACTAACTTTTAGCTTTAGCTGAACCCTGTGCAGAGGTCTCACTACACTAACTTGTAGTTTTAGCTGAACACTGTGAGTAGGACGTACTACACTAACTTATAGTTTTAGCTGAAAACTGTGAGCAGGACGCACTACACTAACTTGTAGCTTTAGCTGAACACTGTGCAGAGGTCTCACTACACTAACTTGTAGCTTTAGCTGAACACTGTGTAGAGGTCGCACTACACTAACTTGTAGATTTAGCTGAACACTGTGAGCAGGACGCACTACACTAACTTGTAGCTTTAGCTGAACACTGTGCAGAGGTCGCACTACACCAACTTGTAGTTTTAGCTGAACACTGTGAGCAGGACGCACTACACTAACTTGTAGCTTTAGCTGAACACTGTGCAGAGGTCTCACTACACTAACTTGTAGTTTTAGCTGAACACTGTGAGCAGGACGTACTACACTAACTTGTAGCTTTAGCTGAACACTGTGCAGAGGTCTCATTACACTAACTTGTAGCTTTAGCTGAACACTGTGCAGAGGTCTCACTACACTAACTTGTAGTTTTAGCTGAACACTGTGCAGAGGTCGCACTACGCTAACTTGTAGTTTTAGCTGAACACTGTGAGCAGGACGCACTACACTAACTTGTAGCTTTAGCTGAACACTGTGCAGAGGTCTCACTACACTAACTTGTAGTTTTAGATGAACACTGTGAGCAGGACGCACTACACTAACTTGTAGCTTTAGCTGAACACTGTGCAGAGGTCTCACTACACTAACTTGTAGTTTTAGCTGAACACTGTGAGGAGGAAACACTACACTAACTTGTAGCTTTAGCTGAACACTGTGCAGAGGTCGCACTAAACTAACTTGTAGCTTTAGCTGAACACTGTGAGGAGGACGCACTACCCTAACTTGTAGCTTTAGCTGAACACTGTGCACTACACTAACTTGTAGTTTTAGCTGAACACTGTGAGCAGGACGCACTACACTAACTTGTAGCTTTAGCTGAACACTGTGCAGAGGTCTCACTACACTAACTTGTAGCTTTAGCTGAACACTGTGCAGAGGTCGCACTGCACTAACTTGTAGTTTTAGCTGAACACTGTGAGCAGGACGCACTACACTAACTTGTAGCTTTAGCTGAACACTGTGCAGAGGTCTCACTACACTAACTTGTAATTTTAGCTGAACACTGTGCAGAGGTCGCACTACACTAACTTGTAGTTTTAGCTGAACACTGTGAGCAGGATGCACTACATTAACTTATAGCTTTAGCTGAACACTGTGCAGAGGTCTCACTACACTAACTTGTAGTTTTAGCTGAAAACTGTGAGCAGGACGCATTACACTAACTTGTAGCTTTAGCTGAACACTGTGCAGAGGTCTCACTACACTAACTTGTAGCTTTAGCTGAACACTGTGCAGAGGTCGCACTACACTAACTTGTAGTTTTAGCTGAACACTGTGAGCAGGACTCACTACACTAACTTGTAGCTTTAGCTGAACACTGTGCAGAGGTCGCACTACACTAACTTGTAGTTTTAGCTGAACACTGTGAGCAGGATGCACTACACTAACTTGTAGCTTTAGCTGAACACTGTGCAGAGGTCTCACTACACTAACTTGTAGTTTTAGCTGAACACTGTGAGCAGGACGCACTACACTAACTTGTAGCTTTAGCTGAACACTGTGCAGAGGTCTCACTACACTAACTTGTAGCTTTAGCTGAACACTGTGCAGAGGTCTCACTACACTAACTTGTAGTTTTAGCTGAACACTGTGCAGAGGTCGCACTACACTAACTTGTAGTTTTAGCTGAACACTGTGAGGAGGACGCACTACACTAACTTGTAGCTTTAGCTGAACACTGTGCAGAGGTCGCACTAAACTAACTTGTAGCTTTAGCTGAACACTGTGAGGAGGACGCACTACCCTAACTTGTAGCTTTAGCTGAACACTGTGCACTACACTAACTTGTAGTTTTAGCTGAACACTGTGAGCAGGACGCACTACACTAACTTGTAGCTTTAGCTGAACACTGTGCAGAGGTCTCACTACACTAACTTGTAGTTTTAGCTGAACACTGTGAGCAGGACGCACTACACTAACTTGTAGCTTTAGCTGAACACTGTGCAGAGGTCTCACTACACTAACTTGTAGCTTTAGCTGAACACTGTGCAGAGGTCTCACTACACTAACTTGTGGTTTTAGCTGAACACTGTGCAGAGGTCGCACTACACTAACTTGTAGTTTTAGCTGAACACTGTGAGCAAGACGCACTACACTAACTTGTAGCTTTAGCTGAACACTGTGCAGAGGTCTCACTACACTAACTTGTAGTTTTAGATGAACACTGTGAGCAGGATGCACTACACTAACTTGTAGCTTTAGCTGAACACTGTGCAGAGGTCTCACTACACTAACTTGTAGTTTTAGCTGAACACTGTGAGGAGGACGCACTACACTAACTTGTAGCTTTGGCTGAACACTGTGCAGAGGTCGCACTAAACTAACTTGTAGCTTTAGCTGAACACTGTGAGGAGGACGCACTACCCTAACTTGTAGCTTTAGCTGAACACTGTGCACTACACTAACTTGTAGTTTTAGCTGAACACTGTGCAGAGGTCACACTAAACTAGCTTGTAGCTTTAACTGAACACTGTGAGGAGGACGCACTACACTTACTATAAATAGTCTAGCTGCCTGACTGTGGTACTAATAGGATCAAAAGAACACCAGAAATTTTCTTCAGGTAGTTGTAAATACTGTAACAAGACAAGCCTGCCTGTCAGCAGGAAGATAACAGGAACAGATCTAGCTAAACTGAATACAGTGTATATATGCAACACCTGGGATGCATATATATACACAATACACTATAAGTGCAGATAACTCACTGACTGTTCTGCCTAATCTAGCTAACTCAAATTAAATGACACTGTCTCTCTCTCTCTATCTAAGCATGCCGGAACACACTACACAGGGCCGCCGTGCAGGCAGCCTTATATAGTGCGGTGCGTGTTCTAAACCCCCTGAGCCATAATTGGCCAAAGCCACCCTGGCTTTGACCAATTACAGCTCTCTCTACCGACGGCGCTGTGATTGGCCAAGCATGCGGGTCATAGTGCATGCTTGGCCAATCATCAGCCAGCAATGCACTGCGATGCCGCAGTGAATTATGGGCCGTGACGCGCCACATGAATTTGGTGCGAACGGCCCATATCGTTCGCAATTCGGCGAATGACCGAACAGGCAATGTTCGCGTCGAACATGGGTTTGATTTGAACACGAAGCTCATCTCTAATAGTCAGTATGGATTCAAAGACCAAAGTTGTCAAATCTTCACAGCAAGAGCGTGAAAGGAGTAAAAATGTGGAATAGACTCTCTCACAAATTAGTTGTTAGGTCAGTAGAAAAAAGAGCTAGGAGCATTTCTAACCACTTGCTTACTGGACACTTAAACCCCCCTCCTGCCCAGACCATTTTTCAGCTTTCAGCCCTGACGCACTTTGAATGACAATTGCGCAGACATAGAACACTTTACCCAAATGAAATTTTTATCATTTTTTTAACACAAATAGAGCTTTCTTTTGGTGGTATTTAATCACAGCTGGGATTTTTATTTTTTGCTAAACACACAAAAAAAGATGGAAAATTTTGAAAAAAAAATCATGTTTCATAGTTTGTTATAAAATTTTGCAAACAGGTAATTTTTCTTCTTCATTGATATGTGCTGATGAGGCGGCACTGGTGGGCACTGATAGGCTGCACTGGTGGGCACTGATAGGCTGCACTGATGGGCACTGATAGGCACAGTTAAGGCGGCACTGATAGGCACAGATAAGGCGGCACTGATGGGGACAGATAAGGAGGTACTGATGGGCACAGATAAGGCAGCACTGATGGCCACTGATAAGATGGCACTGGTGGGCCCTGATGGGTGGCACTGATGGGTTGCACTTATGGGCACTGAAAGGTACCACTGATAGATGGCACTGATGGGCACTGATAGGTGGCACTGATAGGTGGAACTGATAGGTGACACTGATGGCGGCACTGATGGGCACTGATAGGTGGCACTGATGTGCAGAACTGTTGTTGAGGCACTGATTGTGGGCACTGATAGGTGCTATCAGCGCGAGGAGAAAAAATAGCCGATTACTGGCTCTGTTTACATCACATAATCAGGTGTCATTGGCTGAAAGCTGATGATGTGGTAAGGGGTTAAGTCTCATAGACTCGCTGATCACAGAGAGTGCCACACGCACCCTGCAGGAGGCACGCAGGTCGCTCGGGCACGGGAGGACGTCAATAGACATACTCCCGGCAAAGCAGGTCTGCACTGTAGCTGTCATTCGGCTTTAGCGCAGATCTGAAGAAGTTAAATACACAAAATATACCTGGATACCAATATGTGTAGGTGATAACACTATGGGTAGTTGATCCAGGGAATATCTGGTTGCCTCCTGGGAATCAGAAATTATTTTTTCCCCTGCTGGAGAAAATTGGATCAGCCTTTATTGGGGTTCATTTTTGCCTCACTGTAGATCAGGGGTCTCCAAACTGCAGCCCGAGGGCCAGATGTGGCCCTTTGCTAGCCTTTATCCAGCCCTTGGGGCACAATTCCTCCCACTGATATGAGGCACTATTCTTCCCACTGACACCAACAATGAGGCACTATATCTTCCACCGATATCAATGATGGGATAGTATTCCTCCTACTAATAGGGGGAATACTCCTACTCCTATTGACCACCAACACGGAGGCCATACTTATTCTCACTCGTGCTGGGCCTGTGGCATTTTCTGCCCCTGCTGGGCATAATCCGGCCCTCCTAAAGTCTGAAGGACAATAAAGTGGCCCTTTGTTTGAAAAGTTTGGAGACCCCTGCTCTAGATCAACTGTGGGTATAGGATAGTATACTGTATAAGGAGGTTTTTTTATATTGGTTGAACTAGAAGGATTTATTTCTTTTTTCAACTTGACTAACTATGTGGCTTTCCCAGTGCTTTTCTCATGCATTTTATTGTCTGAAAGCAGCACAATTCATGTTAAAAACAGCCTGCAGTTTGCCTAATTGACAAGTAAATTTTACATATTACAAAACTGACAAGCGGGTATCATTTTTCTCATCCCAGTTGGACTTTGTTACCTTATAAATTATTAAAACTTGAAGAAAAAATGTTACAGTTGCAGTTATTATGTAACAGCAGAAATAGGTATTTTTTGTCTATTTACGTATCTTCAAAAAAAGTTCTAAGACTTCGATATTCCTGTCAGTATCGCTTTCTCTGCTAGGTATTCTTTTTATCCATACCATTTGACCTTTAAGAGTATTTTTAATCAGCTTTGAGCAATGGTAAGAGTGCAGTACCTTCAGAAGAAAAGTATCGAATGTGGATACAATTTTGCAAAGCCTAGTATAACCTAATGTTCTCTGTGTGTAGAAAAACTTCTTAATATTAGAGTTGCATCTATGATACATTATTTAGGCCAGCGAAAAAACGTATGCAATAAATGACAGCTATCATAAATTTCAAATTTTCCTTCAACGCGTGTATGCATACTTGAATCACTATAAATTGTTTAAAAGATTTTTGATGAAAGTACATGTAAAAGGTTTTCATACATCTCCTTTTGTATCATTAGGGGAGATTTACTAAAACTGGTGCACACAGACTCTGGTGCAGCTGTGCATAGTAACCAATTAGCTTCCAGATTTTATTGTCAAAGCTTAACTTCTCACCTGGCCACTGTACATAAACAGCCGGGTGGTCGTTTTGTCCTTCTGAGTGGACGTTCATGAACGTCCATCATAAGGAGTGTGAGTGCGCGGCCTCGTTCCCATGCAGTCACGTGATCCCGGTTGGTTTGTGTTTCATGGACACAGTGCATTACTGCAGGACGGCTCAGTGATTGGCCCTCCTGATCACATGATGGTTGTGTCCTGTGACAACCATCATGTGATGTAAACAGAGCCAGCTGTCAGTTGAACGGCTCTACTTCTCCTCACATGGAGCCTATTAGTGAGGAGAAGGAGAGCCGGCCTGTGTTGCCGGCGGGCATCAGTGAGTGTAAAGAACTTTACACTCACTAATCACTTGAGTAAGTGTCCCCACAAAGTGTCCCCACACAGTGTCCCCACACAGTGCCCCCACACAGTAAAACACATCTGTCCCAGTGATCAGCATCTGCACACATCTGTACCAGTGGTCATGATAGTTAGTTTCTTCTTCCTCTGTTGCTGTTATTCTTAAGAGATAAGGGTAGTTTTGAAAATAATCAACGTACAACTTATATACAGTTTTTAATGTTACACTTATGGTTAAAAATCTGTGACAGTTATCCTTGATATTAATAAATGATGTTGTTGGATCTTACTATATTGACTTTTTCATTAAGCATTTAATCTGCACTACAATACCACTCATGATAGGTGAAGTAATATTATTGTGTAGTAAAGGCACAAATTTTAGTCTCCAGGGTGCAACAGTCTGATATTTCTTTGCAACAAGTCCTTTGCAACTGCACTGACAACAACACCGTTACAAAAAAAAAAAAACTAGGGCCTTACATGGATCAAAAACCCGCTGAACCAGCCAAGATTGGTCTGTCTATGTGCAAGCTGATCGTACCCAAGTCGATCCATCACTATACAATAGATTATAGAATGCCAGCAGTAACCATTGTGCTCTGCCAATAAGGAAGGCCCTCCCCTGCCAACAGAAAACAATAGCACTGCGGGAGGCATTCCCCCATCAACACTGGGAATCAAGCGTTTTTCTTTCCTTTCACCTGCGCTGGAAGTAAAGAAAATCAAACCATCTATGGGCTGCTTAAGTGTGCAGCTTAAAAAGAAGGATTTAGAATTGTGTTGACACTCCCCAGGAGTTAAATGCTGAAAACAAAAGGAAGTATTTTGGCCACAATTGTTGAGTAATGCCTAAGAATGGCAGTTAAATTATAGTGTAAATTTAATAATAAGAATTAGTATTTAGGAAAATAAGTTAACAATTTTACATATACACTAGGTACAACAGTAGATAATAATAATAATAATAATAATAATAATAATAATAATAATTGTTCACTTTGTTATATCTATGTATGTGAACAGGCATTCAGGCAATCTATGATGGCAGGGGTGGTCAAGCAGCAGCGTAGGAATGGCCCACTAACCAGCACCTTTTTATGCAGCTTGTCTCACAAACTCTTGGGCCACATTTCTCTTCTTTCTTCTCCCTCCCCCATAAGGTCATAGGCTTATGTTTATTCCACTTGTGTGTCTTTTGGCAGACAGCATGTCATCGTTGCTGCTCCTTTTTTGTAATCTCAACCACCTCTGAACTCATGATCCTTGTGTAACCTGTGTAAACCTCCTGTTCTCTGCAGTTTTTACATCCCTCTAGCCCAGGTATTTTTCTGATGCATAGAAATCATCAATGTGACCGGGCTTTTTTCTGACATTTGTTGCTTACAAGTTAAAATCTGTATTTTTTACTAGACAGTTACTTAGAACCCCCAAATAGTATATATATTTTTAGCAGAGACCCTAGAGAATAAAATTACAATTGTTGAATTTTTTTATGTCACACAGTACTTTAATGAATTAAAAAAAACACTAAAGTTAGACCATTTTTTTTGTATAATGTGAAAGATGATGTTACGCTAAGTAAATAGATACCTAACATGTCATGCTTTAGGCCGGGTTCACACCTATGCAAAATAGATGTGGGTTTCCCCGCATCCAATTTGCATAGCAGGAGAATGTGACTGGCTCCCTATGGAGCTGGTACACATACCTCCGATGCGGCTGCGTAGCGCACTGGCTCTTTGGCTCCGTTTCAGGGCTGAATTCAGGCATAGATTTGGCCCTGATTCATCCCTGAAATGGGGAACAGGGACACACAGTGCTCCTGTGCGATCCGCAGCCAGTTCCAGTGTGAACCCGGCCTCAAAATTGCATGCGCTTGTGGAATGGCGCCAAACTACGTTACTTAAAAATCTTGATAGGCGACACTTTAAAAATTTGTACAGGTTACCAGTCTAGAGTTACAGAGGAGGTCTAGTGCTAGTATTATTGCTCTCGCTCAGAAGTTTGCAAGGATACATCACATGTGTGGTGCAAACATTGTTTACATATGTGGGAGCGACCTACGTATGTGTTCAATACTGCGCGTGAGCATGCAGGAACAGGGGGGCTTTAAAAAAAAAGTTTACGTTTGTTTTTTATATATTTTTAATTTTTACACTGTCTCCTTAAACATTTTTTTTTATTACTTTTATTGCTGTCTCAAGGAATGTAAAAATCCCTTGCGATAACAATACAGCATGACAGGTCCTCTTTATGGAGAGATTTGGGGTCTAAAATACCCCAAATCTATCCTCTACCCTTAAAAGCAAAAGAAAAACGTTTACATGGCTCGAGAACATAAAGTAACGTCAATGTCACTCTGGTCCTCCAAAGGCATAGAGATAAGCGGTGGCCATCTAGCCATCACTCATCTCTATGCTAAAACACAGCCAACGCCGGATGGTTCCCAGGCTAAGCGAACGGTAACGTTAGCCCGGGAAGCGGCAGGAGGTGGGGAACCTCTCCTGGCACTTATAAAAGTGATCTCGCATTGAATCCGCTGCTGGGATCACTTTTATCAGAAAGTCGACTGCCTGAGGAAAAAAAAGATATTGGGGTTTTGGCATCTAGCTGCATAACCCCTGTATTTAACTGTAAAATAATGACATATATTTACATTTAGGCGGTTGGCACGTGGTTTAATAACCAATTTTCTTTTACTGTGATGTTTTTTTATTCTTTGCAGTGTGGATAACAGAAGCTTTTTATTTTGAAGTTCAGTTATCACTCTCACATCAAGACCAAAGTTTCCGTAAGAGCACTTTCTTTGGAACTGCTTATTACACATGGAGGAACAATGTCTCTCCTTTCTGATCTCAACTCTACCAAGGAGGCATGTTCTATGGAGGAACCAAAGCCAACTGTACTATACTCCCCTGGATTGAGGAAACCTGGAGCCAAATTACATACTGACTTCTAATCCACTGACTATCCAGAAGAGATCAATAATACCTCCCTCCTTCCTCCAAGCTTCCAGGGTAACAGAGATTGACAATAGAGATTGATAACAGTCCAATGTGCATGTAAACTCCTACCACCCTCCGAAAAGGACTACAGAATGTTCTATGAGCGGGTCTGCTTGGGTTTGATTCACAGGGGGTTTGTTAAATCCTGTTTAAAATCCGCAAAACCCAAACTTAGCTGCTTGAAGCCGATTGGGGCATATCTTGCTACAAAATTATGGATATTTTCAAGGTTAATAGGCAAGCCATTGTCAAAAAGGGCATGGAAAGATGGGTACTACCATGGGGGAAATGTAACAAATCAATAGAATTTTTTTTCCATGCAATGGGGAGAGGGTTCTTTTAATGTGACTGGTTGTAGCATGGAAAAAATCACCAAACCTTTAAATCACATGGTTGATAGGTGCCGTATGTGCTTTTGTAGAACTGTGCTATTTTCACAGGCAGTGACACCATGTTCTAGTAACATATTTTGGCTGTGTAGTTGATTTTTTAACTTCTACATTTAGTTTGGATAATCTGATTTTATTTCAACAAAATTCTATATATTTTTAAGTTGACCCTTTTTTTTTCTAAATTCCAGCCTCTCTATGTACCAATATACCATAAAGCTCCGTGCACACTGGCTTAAAAATTGCTGCTTCTACAGGAGTTTTGTGTTCTGCCAATAGAAATGCACATTAGGATGATTACAGGCATATTTTAACTATTTGCTTACTGGGCACTTAAACCCCCTTCCTGCCCAGACTAATTTTCAGCTTTTAGCGCTGTCACTCTTTGAATGACAATTGCACGGTCATGCAACACTGTACCCAAATGAAAAAAGACGTAAAATGTAAAAAAACAAAAGAAACAATAAAAAAACTGTTTTTTATTTCCTTATAAAATTTTGCAAACAGGTAATTTTTCTCCTTCATTAATGTACGCTGATGAGGCTGCACTGATAGGCTTCACTGATGGGCACTGATAAGGCGACACGGGTATGCACTGATAGGTGGCACTGGTGGGCACTGATGAGGAGGCACTGGTGGGCACTGATAGGTGGCACTGGTGGGCACTGAGAGGTGGCACTGAGAGGTGGCACTGATGGGTGGCACTGATGGGAATTGATAGGTGGCACTGAAGGGCATTGATAGGTAGCACTGAAGGGCACTGATAGGTAGACATGTGCACAGCCACAAAATTTGTTCATTTTCATTTCATTAGTTTATTTTTTTTTTAATTTTTCAGGTCATTCGTTATGATCGCAATTCGTAAATTCGTACATTCGTACATTCGTTCATTCGTACATTTGTACATTCATACATTCGTAAATTCGTACATTCTTACATTCGTACATTCGTAAATTTGTACATTTGTAAATTAGAAAATTTGGAAATTTGTAAATTCGAAATTTGAAAAGCCAAAAACCCGAAAATCAGAAATAGTAACTAACTATTAAATTATAGGTATTGTAATTTCCTTTCAAATTTGACTGTCAGTGAACGTAACAAATACGAATTTATCCAAAGTTCCGAATTATCCAAAACGAATGCTGCATCTAAACGAATGGAACAGAACAAATTAATAATAAATAATAATAAAACGTTTTTATTGTTATTATTGTTATTTATTATTATTAATTCATTACGTTCCATTCGTTTGGATACGGCATTCGTTATTTCGGATCATTCATAACTTTGGATAAATTTGTATGTGTTACGTTCACTAACACCCAAATTTGAAAGGAAATTACAATACCTATAATTTAAAAGTTACTAGTAATAGTTAAGTTATTATTAGGTTTATAATATTTCAGATTTACGAATTTCCGAATTTACAAATTTACGAATTCACTAATTTAAAAATGTACAAAGGTACAAATGTACGAATGTATGAATGTATGAGTTTATGAATGTACAAATTTTTCGAATTTACGTATATTTGGAAAAGTTCGTTAAACGGGTTTTCGTTAATTCGGATATTTACGAATTAATGAATTTGTCGAAATTCGTTAAAAAACGTATTCGGAACGAAACAAATTGCACATGCCTACTGATAGGTGGCAGTGATAGGTGGCACTGATAATTAACCCTGAAGGGTAGTGATAAGTGGCACTGAGGGGCACTGATAGCTAACCCTGATGCTCACTGATGCTTGGCAGTTTTGTGCACTGATGGGAGGCAGTGATGGGCACTGGCAGGTGACACTGATAGGCAGCACTGCTAGGTGGCACTGAAGAGGCATTGATTGGCACCACTGGTGGGCACTGATAAGCACTGGTGGGCACTGGCAGGTGGCGCTGATATGCACTGGTGGGCACGGCAGGTGACACTGGCAGGCGGCACTGGTGGGCACAGGTGAGGTGGCTTTTTTTTCTCCTCACGCTGTTAGCGTGAGGGGAAAAAAAAACCTATTACCGATCTTCTGTTTGCATCACAAGATCAGCTGTCATTGGCTGACAGCTGATCACATAGTAAGGGGCTGGGATCCTGCGTCTCATTGACTCGGTGATCACAGAGCGCATACTCGTGCCCCACGGCGAGTGGAGAGCGTGCAAAGGGGAGGTCGTCATATGACGGTCTGCCGGCAATGTAGGTTCGTGCTGTAGCCATCATTTGGCTATAGCACCGACGGGAAGAAGTTAAGCTTGACGTTTAGAGGCAGGAAAAGAAACCCATCTGGTTGGAGTTTCTGATCGGAGCTTTCTGGCAGAAAAAAATGCAAAACTCTCCTAAACTTGTCTAAACTTTGTAATAAAAACATTTCTTATAAATTGTTTTTTTCTGCCAGGGGAACGGCAGTTTTTGAAAGCCCAGTGTGCATAGAGCCTTAATGTACTTTTTTTGCAGAAAAGAAAAAGCTTTCTATTGCTTTTAGCTCAGGCCTTACCTCAGCCTCAGTGTCCTGTTGAAAACTCCTCCATTAGTCACCCTGAATTTGGTATTTGGTATTCAGGACAGAAGGGAAGCACCAGTACAAGGAAGTAGTTCACAGCTTACCTCAATAACACAACACTCTGCATCTACCTCCTTCAGGAGATCGATCTCACCCACCTCCTCAGCTGCGCTCCTTTCCAATGCAATTAGCAATCACTGTTCTCACTAAATATACAGCCATCAATTTTTTTCTTTTCTTTTCTTTTTTTTTTCTTTCTTACATACTGTAAATTACATAGATCACTCTTTTGGCTGAATATGTTGGAGATGAGCCATTACAGTCTATGTAGATAGAGCTGTCGTTTTGAAAACAGAAGTGTGTGCTGGAAGTCATGTAAGCTCACCATACACTATAAAATCGTATTGTACAATATCCTTTAGATCTACCATTAACTATGTAGTGCAAGGGCCTACCTGAATGGATGATTGGATAGATAGATGTCCCCTCCTATCATATAGTTTGGTAAATATAAAGACGATCGTACAAAGTTTGTACAATAAGATTGTATACTGTATTGTATACTGTATGGCCACCTTTATACACCTAAAATGAACTAGTTACGCTTTCAGTGCTATCAACTATTCATGGCACCCAAAATGCTGAAGCAAATGCACATTTTGCCGCATGAAGAAACAAGCGAAATGCAGCAAAAGGAACAGTAAAAAATGTGCAAATGGCAACATGCCAAAATGTCCCATGAGCTACTTTGCCCACGTGTAGGGCATCCCATTGAGATGTCAATGGGGACTGAAAGTGAAGGAGGCCATTTCTGGATTTCTGTGCTGTGTGACTATATTTACCCAAATACAGCAACTAGACAGTAGCATTGACAGACCATTGTAGATTGTAGATTGTGATGACTGTGAACTTATGTCTATGGGTAGCCTTATTGCCCTTATGAGTTACATAGTTAGTCAGGTTGAAAAAAAGACACAAGTCCACCTAGTTAAAAAACAAATAAAAATCATACAATCCTATATACACAATCTTTCACCCACAGTTGATCCAGAGGAAGGCGAAAAAACCCCAGAAATGCATGCTCCAAATTGCTATAGCAGGGAAAAAAATTCTTTCTGATCCCCCGAAAGGCAATCGGATTTTCCCTGGATCAACTTTACCTACCTGACTGTACATTTGTTTTGCTATATATTTAAAGATATGCATAATACTGTAAGGATTTCTTGATTGATTAAGGGAATGTAATCCACAAGGTTACAGGCATTATCCTACCTTCAAAGTGATAACCTGTCTGAATCGATCAGAGCTATTTATGTTATGACCTGGGAGAAACATAAATACCTTTCACTAAATTTCCCAAGGGACCTGTCACACTATCAACACACACACACAAACACACACACACACAAACACACACACACACACACTGTTGCTTTCAGCATGTTGAACAGTGTCTGCATCTGGGACAGGGAACCAAACAGTTGCAGCTGTCCAGCCATCTGGACAGCAGAATTACACAGAAGTTAAATACAAGGTCCTATGCCAGGTAATACAGCTGTAGTGCTATTGTACAGACATTCTCTTATTTACTTGACCTTTTATTCCTGTGTAAGCCCCCTGCATCCCACAAGATCAATTCACCTGCAGTTACTTAACCATCTTTATAATACTGCATAATTAGCCTCATATAATGTTAAATGAAATACCACTGATTTTCTACAGGAGAAAGTGTAAAAAAAATGAAATAAAGGCTAAAGTTATTGAATTTTTAATAGAGAGTTTTAAAGCTACCATTATATTTTATGCAACATAGTAAGTGCATGCATGCATTAATTTGTTGCTTGAACTGTTCTCTTTTTAAAATAAAACTAAAGGCAAAATGTTTTTTTTTATTTATTTTTTTTAAATTTTGGATAGACTAAAGGAGGGGGTTATAACCCCTGCCAGTTTTTTCCATCTGTGTCCCATTGGGCAGATTTCCCTGCACTTCCTGTCACATAGCCAAAATAGGAAGTGAGAGGAAATCCTGCCAAAATAAGGATCGCCTCACCTTGGAACCAGAACATTTCTCCTCTATTACTGTTTTGGGGATGACCCAATATTTAATATTTTATTTTACTTTCGATGATAATTTTACACATGACAAATAGGGTGATTCCCCTAATGGGGCACAAACAGCAATAGAAACTGGCAGGTGTTCGTATCGCTCTCCACTCTATCCAAAAGTAAAAGAAAGAAAGTTTTGCTTTTAGTTATACTTTTAAGTGGCCTGTCTTTGAATGATTTTGTAGGAGCAATTTGTAACAGAATTGCACATTTGTTGCCAAGGATAAATGAATTGCAATTGAATAAAAGTTTGTGTCCCAGCATTTTATAGCTCAGCTATTGAGCTATTGACTTTTCCGGCATTTGGAGTCAGAATTACAGAATTATCAGCTTCAGTAGCTTATGTTATCCAATGTTGCTGCATAAAAGATAACTGTAGAACAGTACAGCAGCAACTTTGTAGCCAGTTATAAGTCACCAAAGAAAACAAAAGGCCACCACAGTTGCACCCGACAATTGTTCTGTTGGTATGCAACACTCCTGGCCATCCCTGCAGCAGTGCTGGAACCATTGGTTGCTGACTGCCAGCTTCTAGCACTATACCCAGGAGTGGAAACAATCAGCTCCTGGGCTTCCATTGCTTCTGCAGATCGCATAGGAGTGTGCTGCAGCATGCTGTGTTAAAATGCAGGCTTGCTGCACTTTATCGCAGCGCACCGGCCCAAATTGCAGTGCAAAGTCAGGCAGAGCAGCACACCGCCCGACATTGCATTGAATGGAGTGTCTGTTTTGTACACGTCAAATAAAGCTTGTACAAAACAAAACAAAAAAACGGGAGCAGTGTAATGAGATGAATCATGCATCACACTGCCCCTGGCGCAGCAGCAACGCAAAGCTGCCGGAGCAGTGAGGCGCTCCAGCTGCTCTGCGCGTTGAAGGAGGATTAATGTGAATTCGCCCTAAATCAAACATAAATTAAAAACTTATTTCACTAAAATCAGTGCAGAAAAAACAAACAAAGGAAGTCCACTCCCACTCCAGGTGGGGACAGATTACACGAAAGTAAAAAAACAAAATATGCCTGCACATAGCTTAAAACCATTAAACGCCATTTATTAAAAACTCTGAGTGCACTTACATTTGAAAAAATTCAAAACACTTTCCATAAATCTCAACTGGCATCCAGCTTGTATCGGAACTCCACTGTGCCACCTCCTTATGTATTTTGTTGGATGTTGATGTCTTCAGGGGACCACCTACAGAACTCCCATTACATGCTTATATAAGATCAGAGAAGGAGGATGGGTCCGCACAAACCAATCAAGCACGTGCACAGAGGAGTTCCCATACAAGCTGGATGCTGGTTGAGATTTATGAAAATTTTAGAATTTTTTCAAATGTAAATGCACTTGCAGTTTTTTGATAAATAGTGTGGTTTTACACTATGAGCGGGCATTTTTTGTTTTTTGCTTTCATGTAATCTGTCCACATCCGGAGTGGGAGTGTATAATTCTTGGAGCACAGATGTTAAGCAGAGCTGGTTGGAGATTATATACATGCTGATTATGACCACTCACATTTGGAGGGCCATGGAGCTTTGATAGGCACTGATTTCATTTGGGCATTGTGGTGTGATGGAGGATTACCAGTGAAGTGCTGCATAATTAGGAGTGTATTCCACCATAACTATATACATTTCTTCTTTTTGGCACTGAAGTTGTTTGGGAACTTTTCTTCAGTTGATTTCACATTGGACATATCATTTACTATTGTATGATTAAGGATATATGCACTTTTGTGTGGATCTCAGTTGGGGGTTCACACCATCCCTGCACTGAGTCATATATTCACTTCAGACTTCTTTTGTTTGTTTTTTTGCACTGATGTTTATTGTCTGTAGAATAAGCCTCCAATTTATTTTTGAGTAAGATAATTTTATTTTATAGGATTGGATTTAGCGCTGCCCCCATCTTGTATATATACGCTTATGTTTAGGATACCAAAACATTAGGCAAGCAGCTTTACCCTTTATCTGTGCAATAGCTGAGAACATGGTCTTTTTCTATTAAAAAATAATACTTGCACATTCTGTTTACATCTAAAGTCTAGTGACATTACGATTGATGCCACTGCACTTATTGTCAGTCCAATATCTCCACTATTGTCTCCACTATTAGATCCCCAGATTAATCCTCAGGTCCCAACAATGATGTTGAATAATCTGGATGACTTTTGCTTTTACTGCACAAGAATCAATGCATGTGTAAGTGAACACAATGTGATTTGAATTTTAACCAATCACAAACCTGTCACACACCCTGTCATGCTAATTTGTGCCCTTGTCAACCCAACTCAATCTTATCTTAATGTTACACAAGCTTTTTTTTTCTACTGCGTGGATCGCAATGTAATGTTGAAGGGGGGATAAAGCTCTCCTAAAGTAAAATGTTCACCTTGAGCTTTACCAGTATGCTGGGTTACCTAAAAGTCACATTAACCTGATATAATTTTAAGGTTAGACTTTCACATAAACCTTAGCAAATATCCTGTGTGCTGAGGTTTACGTGTTTCTGGAAGACAGTGTTTTCTGTGTACAAGGAATGTGGCATACATGTGTGATGTATACACTAGTAGACTCAATGCCCAAATTCAGCAGCATCCACTTATTGCCAAGGGATGCAACCATATCACAGGTCCTGGTCTATCTGTGGTGTCCCTCTTTCTCAAGTTCTAAGGTTTGTATGAGTAGCACTGGGATTTTTGCCAGCTAATGCTATGTAAGTATGTAATGCTATTCGATTAGTGTTTGGCTCCCACTAGTGGCCAGCTTATCTCTTACACATCAGAACATGCTATAGAGCATGTGCAGGAAGTGACTTAAAGGTTTATCTGGAAAAGACTTACTTACCCACAGTGCCTTACTTACCTACCCATGAGGCCAAGTTAAAGAACTGCATGCTGGGTAGTGAAATAAAAGGCCCAGCGAGGCCATGCTTTCTTCTCTTCTTTCCGGGACGTGAGACCTGCCTGCTAGGACCTGTGTGGGAGTGTTCAAAAGAGCACGGCCTGCTTGGCGCGGAACGGAGTTGATGCCACCGGAGAGGTGTTGGACACAGTGTGCTGGAGTCGCGTGTGATTGGGTCGGAGGATCCAGGAAGCCTGAAGGAGCCTGTCGATAACCATCGCTCATCGGATGGAGCAGTGCGGTGTCCCGGAGCCCACTGGAAGCAGGACTAAGATTGCAGAGACATAGCAGTACAGCTGTACAGGCCTGGTGTGGTGAGAGGGCTGTTGCCCAAGATTTATATAGAGCACTTAACATGGTATAGAATAATAGCAGAGTGTTGCTGAGACCTGTAGTCCTACAGAATAGTCTCAGTCAAATAGACTGTGTTTAACCAGGCCTCAATGCCTGTACTCTACTAGGCATTGACTGACGGTCCGGTTGCATTCTCACAGAAGAAAGTTACAAGTGTGTTGCAAAATTGAGTTCACCGTTATCTACCACTTTATATTACCTTGTCATCTGCTAACTCACTGGAATACAAATACTGCAGTATAATATGGCTAGCTGAAGAAAGACGACAAGAGACTATACCATTCATTGTAAGGCCTTGTGTTTCCATAACATGCTCTATGAGCTGTATTGCACTGCAGGGGGAGCTCTTGAGCATTTATATTGTGTTGTATTGTGTTTCTAGCACTAGGTAGTGTGCTGCAAGTCCGGTGTGTGTTGCGTGGTCGCACTGGAAGTGGGAAGGTGCCCAGTGTCAAGGTCTTATCACCCTGAGCACTAGTCCCACTTGGAGGCGCGCCTGCATGCATCATTCAGGTAATCTTTGAGTGACAATTATTTCCGTGCACCTAGTTTATTATTGTTCTGAATTTGTGTACCAGAATTGTTACTGTAATTACTGTTCTAAACCAGCCTTCAGTAAACTTACAGTCTGGTTAAAATATAACTGGCGTGAGGCTTTGTTTATTCTCTAAGCAGGTGGAGCAACGGATACCCAGGTAATAATAGACGTATAATATATTGTTATTCTTTGCTATTGGGTTCCACACCAACACTGTTACACAGCTGTGTCAAGTGGGTTGAGCCAATTCACACGGGGGGGGGGGGGGTTGGCTGGAAGAGCAGAGTACAAAATTACTACCAGCTCCTTAGGGGGTAAGTGCTACATATGTATGGTGGATGCCTGGAAGGTTGTGACACCTATACACCTTTAAATAGGGATCCAGTAGTCATCTATAAGAAAGAATTGGAAGGGATTGTCGATATAGGATTTAATCAGGGTATTATCAAAAAAAGGGAGAAACTCTTATTGGTACCATGCGCTCCCCATACTCCAATTATTTATTATCTACCTAAGATCCTTAAAAACCAAACTTGCCCCGGGACATCCCATTGTCAGTGGCATAGACTCTATTACGTCCTGGGTGGGCAAGTATATTGATCACTATCTTCAGCCATCGGTGCAGAGGATACCTTTGTATATTAAGGATACTAGGCACGTCATCAATTTCCTGTTCAACCTTACCCCAATTGAAGGGTTATGGTTGGTGACACCCTCCTTATATACAATTGTTTCCCACCACCTGGGCCTGGAGGCAGTTCAACTATATTTATACCATAATTCTAGTCTTCCTAGATTACAGCAGGATTTTATTATGGAGCTGTTACAATTTGCGGCAATGCATAATTATTTTTGGTATGATAACCAGTCCTACTACCAGGACAGAAGAGTGGCCATGGGGGCTAAGTATTCGCCAAGCCTGGCTAATTTGTTCATGGCCAAGTGGGAGGAGGTCATCATCTATGCACAACAGTGACCTCATGTGGTCCTTTGGGCTAGGTATAATGATGATGTCCTCTTCCTGAGGGGAGGTAGTCACTCTGAACATCTAGAGTTCATGGAGTTACTTAACAATAATAACAGGGGCATTGTTTTGAATTTTGAGGCAAGCAACTAGATAGATTTGGAGCCTGACAGATTGAGGTAGGGTATTCCAGAGGATGGGCGAGGCTTGGGAGAAGTCTTGGAGGCGAATATGGGAGGAAGTGTTGAGGGAGCTAGAGAGCAGGAGGTCTTGGGAGGAACGAAGAGGACAATTAGGTAGGTATTTAGAGAAAATGCTTGTGATGTAGCTGGGGACAGAATTGTGGATGGCTTTGTAACTTATTGTTAGTATTTTGAACTCCATTTGTTGGGTGAGTGGCAGCCAATGAAGGCATTGGCAGAGAGAGGTAGCAGACGCTGAGCAGTTTGTAAGGTGGATAAGTCTGGCAGCAGTATTCATGATGGACTGAAGAGGGGATAGTCTATTTAAAGGTAAGCCAATGAGGAGGGATTTGTAGTAGTTGAGGCAAGAGATAACCAGGGAGTGAATCAGGAGCTTTGTGGTTCCATTGGTTAGGAAGGGACGTAGTTTGGAGATGTAGCGGAGGCTGAGGCGGCAAGCTTTGGAAAGGGATTGGATGTGGGGCTGAAAGGAGAGTTCAGAGTCCAGGATAACACCTAGCACCCTGGCATATAGGGATGGGTGGATGGTTGTGCCATTGTTCTTGACAGAAAAGTCAGCGGAAGAGGCACGTGGGGGATGGAATATTATGAGCTCGGTTTTGGACAAGTTGAGTTTGAGGAAGTGGTGTGACATCCAGACAGATATGTCTATTAGTAAGTAATTTAGTGATGAATGAGAAGACTGATGGAGTGAGTTGAGGGGTGGAGAGATAGACTTGGGAGTCGTCAGTGTAGAAATGATATTGAAAGCCGTGTGAGGCAATCAGCTGACCCAGGGAAGAGGTGTAGAGTGAAAATAAAAGAGGTCCAAGAACAGGACCTCGGGGGACCCCGACAAAGAAGGGAAAAGGAGAGGAGGAAGTAGAATTGTAAGTGACACTGTAGGTGCATGTTCCTTTTGGTCTTAACATTAATATTGATGTTAATGCATTTATTAATAATTCTTAAATTGAGGAGTAGATGGCGATAGGATAATGTGATACCAATTCTGTTTTTTCTAGAGTAGCCTAGATCCAAACTATACATGATAAATGGCATCTCCTGGTGAACCATTTTAATTGTTGAGTGGACTTCCATGTTTTTCCACTAGAGGTCACTCTGATGTAGTATCAAGTAGTGACACCTTTAATAAAATGTTAATATTTCCTGTTGTATAAATATTTTTGGGACTTTTCTTAATTTAGTTTTTCACCACAATTTTGTAATCATTATTTGTGAGGATATTGGTGATTTAAATGCAGAGAATCTGGAGATCTGACTAATGTGCTATTGGTCTAGATCAGTGTTTCTCAACTCCAGTCCTCAAGGCGCCCCAACAGGTCATGTTTTCAGGATTTCCCTCAGATGGAACGGCTGTGGTAATTACTAAGGCAGTGAAACTGATCAAATCACCTGTGCAAAATAATGGAGAGCCTGAAAACATGTCCTGTTGGGGCGCCTTGAGGACTGGAGTTGAGAAACGCTGGTCTAGATGTTATAGTTTTTAGCAATCTAGATTTAATCTCATATGAGGGGTTTCCCCTGCTGGTGAATTATTTGGCTGACAGGTGGAACCTTTCTACTTTCTCCACTAGAGGTCACCCTGATGTGGTATCAAGTGGTGACACTTGAAACTAATTTTTAATACTTAATGTGGAGAAAATGTTCTTAAATATTATTGGAGTTTCAGGTTTTAATTTTTAATTTTGATTTTGCTTGTATTAGTAATTATCAGCTTGTTGAAATGTGAACTCGGTTCTGAGTCTTGGGCCACTTGTTTTAAGTAATCGGGAATTGGTAAATCATATATATTAGAGACCTTTTCCAGTGAGTTCTTCGCCAGTAGTATTAGAAACCTCTTTTCTACTGGTCACACAGGAGTGATACCTTTGTGGTTATTCATAAGGATCGCATAGATACATGGCACTTGATTATATGCTAGTAGTTTGGCTGGATGAGGCTCAGAAAGAGGCTTGGTTAATTCCGTAACGTATTTAAGATGGTGACACAGTGCGCAGCCCGTGTCCCAGGACGATGTCATTTGTGATGAAACATGTAGGGAGGAGCGACGTGCTGACGTCACCATCTCTCTCTCGTGTCCCAACAAACAAGTTTGCTTGGTTATGTGCCGGCCGACACACCAAACTTAAGGGGCTTTTACATACTTACTGTTGTAAGTGTATTTTTAATTACATAATAAACCCACCAGGATTTTAAGCTATGTGGAGCCTTTGGTCTCTTTTTGGTGCTCAATCCCTTTCCTACTCATTGAGTGACATTGGAAGCAAGGAGAAGTCCTAAGATGTGGAGAAAGGCCCCGGCTGGGTTTTAAGCCACAGGCACACACCGACCCCCTGTAATAATTCTATAGCTGGTGGTGGATTTACTGCGGTTTTTGGTGATGGATGATGGACACTGCCATTAAGGAGATTGACCTATTATCACATTGCTTGTGGACATATTTGCACAGATGATTATAATCCATATGGATATACCTATGGAATTCACATTTAATGTTTAGCGTGATTCTTACTTACTTTTTATTTATTGCAAAATGTGCCTGTGTAGGTGAGCCCTTAAACAGGTGCTTAATGATGCAATGGGGACGATTTACTAAAGGCAAATAGACACTGCACTCATTTTCCTTAGCAAATGTAATGTGATAAACATTCACTTTGTAAAAAAATACCCAATCAAATGGAGGGTGCTGTTGGCTTGTAGTTTTCAAGGAACTACCATGGCACTGTGGACCACCGTGGTAGTTCATTGAGTCTTTCTGTCAGATTGTATCTGCTTGGCCGTGCAAATGTGCATTTATTATTTTTTGTTAAAAGGTGAACCTATCCTTTAAGTAAATCAACCCTGGTGAGTTCCAGTCCAGTAGGTGGTGGGATTGCATCTGGAATGATATACAGCATCTCCCAAAAGTGAGTACACCCCTCACATTTTTGTAAATATTTTATTATATTTTTTCATGTGACAACACTGAAGAAATGACACTTTGCTACAATGTAAAGTAGTCAGTGTACAGCTTGTATAACAGTGTAAATTTGCTATTATAAAATTCACAAAATAAATCCTGCAAAAGGCAGCGCTATTAATGTTCTTCAATGATCAACTAAAAAGTGTCCTTCTGTTGAGTTAGTTAAAAAGTTCAAACCAAAATATGTGTCATCCAAAGAGGCTTGATAACATTGTTGCAAAGTGTACTTCCCAGTGTGTAATGCATGGGATCTCTGTGGATAGGTTAGGTGTGAATGAAATGATGAAAACAGCACATACAAGACCCCTCCGTTTTCAATATACATGCAGATCACAGGTGAATTCCCTTATAGATTCAAACCTTACCAGACCACAGTGGGTAAGACAGCATGCGAACAAAATGGGCTAGTTTCCAATGATTTTCATCCAACGGCATCAATGACGGTCGGCTGCTGATGATCGATAGCTAGCAGGTGGATCGGTCTTTTACTCTGAGCAGCTCATTCATATATAAAGAGGAAAAAGAGCTCCATAGTGTAATACCGTTGATAAAGAATTTTATTAAATATCACCCCCCTGTAGCAAATACACTCACATAAGAAAAGGCATTTGAAGCATATATTACACTGTCATTATCCTTGGGACAACCGCGGAGCTGAATGGTGGCTAAGCCATGTGAAGTTCAAACAGTGGCCAAGCTTCACAAAGAGAATGTTTCAAAGGCAGTCATATAGCCACGTACTGATGCGTGTCGTCATCTAGGACATCATCTAAGGGTGTGATAAATTCTTTATCAACCGTATTACACTATGGAGCACTTTTTCCTCTTTATATATGAATGAGCTGCTCCGAGTAAAAGACCGATCCACCTGCTAGCTATCGATCATCAGCAGCCGACCGCCATTGATGCCGTTGGATGAAAATCATTGAAAATGAGCCCATTTTGTTTGCAGGCTGTCTCACCCACTGTGGTCTGGTAAGGTTTGAATCTATAAGGGAATTCACCTGTGATCTGCATGTATGTTGAAAACGGAGGGGTCTTGTATGTGCTGTTTTCATCATTTCATTCACACCTAACCTATCCACAGAGATCCCACGCAGTACAACAATGTTATCAAGCCTCTTTGGATGACACATATTTTGGTTTGCACTTTTTAACTAACTCAATAGAAGGACACTTTCTAGTTGATTATTGAAGAACATTAATAGCGCTGCCTTTCGCAGGGTTTATTTTGTGAATTTTATAATATCGGTATTGAGCTTGCTTATAGTAAGTTTTTATGGCAGCAGCTTTTTATTATAGATCTGTAATTGTATTTTGTGTATCATACATGATTTAATCTATCAGTTGTCAGTGATTTGATTATATTTATACATTTATTTGGCTGCACCCAGGAGTGCTCATTGTTTGTAGTCGGCGACGCTTTGGGGTATCTAAAATTGTTTATCTAAGTGTAAATTTGCTGTCCCCTCAAAATAACTCAACACACAACCATTAATGCCTGAACCGCTGGCAACAAAAGTTAGTACACCCCTAAGTGAAAATGTCCAAATTGGGCCCAATTAGCCATTTTCCCTCCCCGGTGTCATGTGACTCGTTAGAGTTACAAGGTCTCAGGTGTGAATAGGGAGCAGGTGTTTTATATTTGATGTTATCGCTCTCACTCTCTCATACTGGTCACTGGAAGCTCAACATTCCACCTCATGGCAAAGAACTCTCTGAGGATCTGAAAAAAAGAATTGTTGTTCTACATAAAGTTGGTCTAGGCTATAAGAAGATTGCCAAGACCCTGAAACTGAGCTGCATCATTTTGGCCAAGACCATACAGCGGTTTAACAGGACAGGTTCCACTCAGAACAGGCCTCGCCATGGTTGACCAAAGAAGTTGAGTGCACATGCTCATCATCATATCTAGAGGTTGTCTTTGGGAAATAGAGTGCTGCCAGCATTGCTGCAGAGGTTGAAGGGGTGGGGGGTCAGCCTGTCAGTGCTTAGAACAAACACCGCACGCTGCATCAAATTGGTCTGCATGGCTGTTGTCCCAGAAGGAAGTTTCTTCTAAAGATGATGTACAAGAAAGCCTGCAAACAGTTTGCTGAAGACAAGAAGACTAACGACATGGATTACTGGAACCATGTCCTGTGGTCTGATGAGACCAAGGTAAACATATTTGGTTCAGATGGTGTCAAGCGTGTGTTGTTGGTAACCAGGTGGGGAGTACAAGGACAAATGTGTCTTGCCTACAGTCAAGGTGGTGGGAGTGTCATGGTCTTGGGCTGCATGAGTGCTGCCGGCACTGGGGAGCTACAATTCATTGGGGGAACCATGATTGCCAACATGTACTGTGACATACTGAGGCAGAGCATTAGCCCCTCCCTTCAGAGACTGGGCCGCAGGGCAGTATTCCAACATGATAACGAACCTAAACACACCTCCAAAGTGACCACTGCCTTGCTAAAGAAGTTGAGGGTAAAGGTGATGGACTGGCCAAGCATGTCTCCAAACCTGAACCCTATTGAGCATCTGTGGGGCATCCTCAAATGGAAGGTGGAGGAGCGCAAGGTCTCTAACATCCACCAGCTCTGTGATGTCTTCATGGAGGAGTGGAAGAGGACTCCAGTGGCAACCTGTGAAGCTCTGGTGAACTCCATGCCCAAGAGAGTTAAGGTAGTGCTGGAAAATAATGGTGGCCACACAAAATATTGACACTTTGAGCCCAATTTGGACATTTTCACTTAGGGGTGTACTCACTTTTGCTGCCAGCGGTTTAGACATTAATGGCTGTGTGTTGAGTTATTTTGAGGGGACAGCAAATTTACACTGTTATACAAGCTGTATACTCAAAACTTTACTTTGTAGCAGTGTCATTTCTTCAGTGTTGTCACATGAAAAGATATAATAAAATATTTACAAAAATGTGAGGGGTGTACTCACTTTTGTGAGATACAGGGGGTCCCCTACTTACAAACATCTGACTTACAAACGACTCCTACTTACCAACAGAGGGAGACAACAGGAAGTAAGAGGAAATCTACCCCTAGGAAGAGAAATTCTCTCCTGTAATGCCCCGTACACACGGTCGGACATTGATTGGACATTCCGACAACAAAATCCTAGGATTTTTTTCGACGGATGTTGGCTCAAACTTGTTTTAAGTACACACGGTCGCATAAAGTTGTCGGAATTTCCGATCGCCAAGAACGCGGTGACGTACACCACGTATGACGAGACTAGAAAAGGCCAGTTCAGAACCAAGCGCGGCACCCTTTGGGCTCCTTTTGCTAATCTCGTGTTAGTAAAAGTTTGGTGAGAGACGATTTGCGCTTTTTCAGACTCATGGTTTTCAGATCGTTTTCTGCTGTTCAGTTTGTGCTTGTGGGTTTGTATCTGCTCTTCAGTGCGTGCAAGCAAGCTACACGTGACTTTGTCATTGTGTTCTTGTTCGTTCGTTACTGTTTTTCAGGTCGCTCTTCACAGGCCTTGCTGTTCTTCAGTGCATTCTGTTACTTCGTTCTGAGCAGCCGACCGTTTTCTAGCCATGTTGCGTATACGTACTCCTCGTAGAGTTCGTGCTCTGAGGGGGCTTGGTGTTGGGGTCCTGACCTTGACACAAGTCCAGTCTATGAACAGGGTGGGGAGGAGTTCATGGACCAAGAATTGGTTGCTTCAGCGTGACCAGTTCTGTCATATGCCTTTGCTCCGTGAGATCCATGAGAATAATCCTGATGATTTCAGGAACTTTCTCCGGATGACGGACCCCGTATTTCACCGTTTGTTGGCTTTGCTGACCCCCTATATTAGCAGGCAGGATACCTGCATGAGGCAAGCCATCACTCCGGAGCAGAGGCTCGTCGCCACCCTGCGGTACTTGGCGACGGGGAGAAGCCTGCAGGACTTGAAGTTCTCGACAGGCATCTCCCCCCAGGCTCTGGGGCAGAAGGAGTATATTAAGGTAAGATTTTTATCCTTTAATATCACATTTTATTGTATTTAATGTTTGCTAATATATTGTATTTCTTTCCTCATTCCCTAATTACCATGATTGGAATATGCTGTGAATGTCCCCTTTGTCCTCATGCATGCTGGATTTTTATGTAATTATTTTTTTGTCCTTCATACATATTTTCCTTCACTTACCTCCCCAGCATGGTCTCCTGGTCCTATATTCACCTCATGTAGTCACTTAACAATGTATTTTATCAGCTCCATAGTAGTGCTTTACCCCAAACACCCCCTAAAATGTTTAGAAATGTGATTGGTGCTTAAAATTAATGCAGAGTGCCAGAGGCTTTTTTTGGGGGTCCCCAAATCATTTGTAACCCTCCCTCCACCCAACTGCTAAGTCAGCTGATAACAATTCTCTATCTATTCTCAATCATCTATCTGCTGACTTTGCCAAACCCATACACACTATACCCATCTCTTTTGTGCTCAGATTTATGGATGAATTCCCCAAAGCATGTAGTGCAAGGGCCTGCCTGTATACTTTCAAATGGTACTGTTTCAAGTTTTTGTATACTATTATTATCTTGATAGGTAATAGCAGAATGTAAAAATGTGCTCAAATGTGTACAATGTGTATTTATATCTTTGTATTATGACACTTCTTACCTGTCCAGTGGGCTGACAATAGTGTAACTAAGGAGGGGCTGTTCAAAGTAATACCCATTATTTAGGCATTCATCTCTCAATGAAGTGGAGAGGGTTACCTGTCCCAGAGTTCCCCCTCCCCCTACAATGTTAGAAATGGTCCATGAGATGGGGGGAGGGGGAATCTGATAGTTGGACCTTATACTTTGGTTTCTAAAAATTGCCTCTAATAAATGTTATCTTGATGTTGGCCAACAATGTTTGTGTCTAATCTGCTTTCCCTGTTTATGTGCACAAAGACTAATTTTATTTTTTGGTTTTGACTCCACAGTTTCCTTCCACACCACAGGAGTGGCAGACTGTGGCCTCCCACTTTGCCCAACGGTGGGACTTTCCTAACTGCGGAGGGGCAATTAATGGGAAACACATCCACATCGTCCCACCACCCAACTCGGGGTCATCCTATTATAATTATAAGGGGTTCAATAGTATTGTGATGTTGGCGGTGGTGTCGGCTACTAATTTCTGTATGTGGACGTGGGGAAGAATGGCCGGATGTCCGATGGTGGAGTCATCGCCCAGACCGAGTTCTACAGGCATCTCCAGAATGGCAGCTTGGACTTGCCACCTCCAGAAGACAATGTGGAAGAACTCCCATTCGTCTTCCTTGCGGATGAAGCTTTTGCGCTGGGGGACCATCTTATGCGGCCATTCCCTATGAGGACCCTCACCCCGGACCAGAGAGTTTTTAATTACCGGCTGGCCAGAGCCAGAAGAGTGTTGGAGAACACGTTTGGAATCATGGCCAGCCGGTTATGCCTATTTCTTACACTCATACATATGGCGGAGTACAAACTGAATCACATCATCCTGGTGTGCTGTGTTCTACACAACTTTTTACGGCAACATTCTGCCAACTATGCTGGCTCAGTTGGGCCTGGGGCCGGAATTCAACATGAATCAACCCTGACGGCGCTTGAAAGTGGCCGTCCTGGCTTGCCCCCCTGAGTACCCGTGATGTCCGGCTAAGATACCTTGAATTCTTTGCGGGTAGGGGGGCTATCAATATGCCAGACAATGTGTAAAACCTTTAGAAAAAAAAAAGTCAAATCGTGACATTTTTACTGCTTGTGTTTTTTGTAGCTGACCCTGACAGAAATGTGGTGTGTCCTGAAAATGGCGTGATTGTGTAACATTACAAAGCACTGTTGGGTGTTATTTACTAAAGGCAAAGGCACTTTGCACTACAAGTGCACTAAAAGTGCACTTGAAACTGCACTGAAACTGCACTTGTAGTGCAAAGTGTATTTTCCCTTAGGAAATAACCCCCATTGTCACAGAAAACAGCAATTAGAGCACCACAAAAGTCTTGGAGCGTTGAGACAATAATCCACACATTCTTGATTAAGAATCTTTTTAATACCAGCACAATCACATGTGCATTTCCAAAAGGTTTTTAAAACAAACCAACATGTTTAACAATTTTTGGGGTCACATTAGAAAAAGTAGAAATGTCCATTTAAGATAAAACAGGCATGTGTAAAACCAACAAGAAATACACAATTTTAGAACTTACAAAGCACACATTTGGTAGAACTTGAAGGCAATATCAGACATGAGTATTTAAAAACTGTGTTTGATATTGCGTTCAGATGGGGTGAAGTCACCCTAGGAAAAGCCATATTCGGAAGATGCACACAAATTTACAAATGTCAACATGTGCTAGCTGCCATCATGGGGGATCAAGGGACGTGTTTTGGGGGTGCAACCCCTTCCTCACAGCTACTTTATTATTGAGGAAGGGGTTGCACCCCCAAAACGCGTCCATTTATCTCCCGTGGCAGATAGCACATGATCTCCCCGATCAGGATCTGGGCACTTTCACTGGTGAAAGGATCTGGATTCACAACATCACAATCCCCTAAAAAGATAGAAACAAAAAAAACATATATGTATTATAAATATGGCGGCATCCATCTCTTACCTGAGCCTGTGGTCGCAGACACTCACCTGTTGTGGTGACTAGTTCCACCACGTCTCCTTCCTCCTCCTGCTCTGCTGGCCTTAGGTGGATTTCCCCTTCTTCCAGAGGTGGGGGGTCTCTGGTCTCCTCGGATGAGGGGTGTCCTCCGAGTCTTTTCTCCCCTATGTAAAAAAAAATAGGTATACTTAGCACACAGATATTTGATGGCAGAAATAGGAATATGAAACATTGTTTGGAAGTGGGGTACAATTGTCTGTTTTGGCAGAGTTCCAAGATGTGGCATTTTTCTTGTCCTTTGTCAAGCTTGAATACTTACCTGTCTTGTACAAGCTTCACAGATGGAGACACCCCTATAGAATACACTGGAGCACCTGTGTTGGCCCCCTAATAAAAAGGGTGTTCTTGTGTCCCACACTAGTGCTCCAGCGTCCAGATTAGGGATGAGCCGAACACCCCCCTGTTCGGTTCGCACCAGAACATGCGAACAGGAAAAAAATTCGTTCGAACACGCGAACGCCGTTAAAGTCTATGGGACACGAACATGAATAATCAAAAGTGCTAATTTTAAAGGCTAATATGCAAGTTATTGTCATAAAAAGTGTTTGGGGACCCGGGTCCTCCCCCAGGGGACATGAATCAATGCAAAAAAAAGTTTTAAAAACGGCCGTTTTTTCAGGAGCAGTGATTTTAATAATGCTTAAAGTCAAACAATAAAAGTGTAATATCCCTTTAAATTTCATACCTGGGGGGTGTCTATAGTATGCCTGTAAAGGGGCGCATGTTTCCCGTGTTTAGAACAGTCTGACAGCAAAGTGACATTTTGAAGGAAAAAACACATTTAAAACTACCGCGGCTATTGCATTGCCGACAATACACATAGAAGTTCATTGATAAAAACGGCATGGGAATTCCCCACAGGGCAACCCCGAACCAAAATTAAAAAAAAAAAAAATGATGTGGGAGTCCCCCTAAATTCCATACAAGGCCCTTCAGGTCTGGTATGGATATTAAGGGGAACCCCAGCCAAAATTAAAAAAAAAAATTGACGTGGGGTTCCCCCTAAATTCCATACCAGACCCTTCAGGTCTGGTATGGATTTTAAGGGGAACCCCGCGCCAAAAAAAAAAAAAAAAAAACGGCGTGGGGTCCCCCTAAAAATCCATACCAGACCCTTATCCGAGCACGCAACCTGGCAGGCCGCAGGAAAAGAGGGGGGGACGAGAGTGCGGCCCCCCCCCCTCCTGAACCGTACCAGGCCACATGCCCTCAACATTGGGAGGGTGCTTTGGGGTAGCCCCCCAAAACACCTTGTCCCCATGTTGATGAGGACAAGGGCCTCATCCTCACAACCCTGGCCGGTGGTTGTGAGGGTCTGCGGGCGGGGGGCTTATCGGAATCTGGAAGCCCCCTTTAACAAGGGGACCCCCAGATCCCGGCCCCCCCCCTGTGTGAAATGGTAAGGGGGTACTTACCCCTACCATTTCACTAAAAAACTGTCAAAAATGTTAAAAATGACAAGAGACAGTTTTTGACAATTCCTTTATTTAAATGCTTCTTCTTTCTTCTTTCTTCCTTCATCTTCTTCTGGTTCTTCTGGCTCTTCTGGTTCTTCCTCCGGCGTTCTCGTCCAGCATCTTCTCAGCGGCGTCTTCTATCTTCTTCTCCTCGGGCCGCTCCGCACCCATGGCATGAGGGGAGGCTCCCGCTCTTCTCTTCATCTTCTTCTCTTCTTCATCTTCTTCATCTTCTTCTTCTTCTTCTTCTTCTTCTTCCTTCTTCTCTTCTTCCTGTCTTCTCCGGGCCGCTCCGCAGCCATGCTGGCATGGTGGGAGGCTCCCGCTGTGTGACGGCGTCTCTTCGTCTGACGGTTCTTAAATAACGGGGGGCGGGGCCATCCGGTGACCCCGCCCCCCTCTGACGCACGGTGACTTGAGGGACTTCCCTGTGACGTCACGGGGAATGCCACAGGGAAGTCCCGTCATGTCACCGTGCGTCAGAGGGGGGCGGGGCCACCGGGTGGCCCCGCCCCCCGTTATTTAAGAACCGTCAGACGAAGAGACGCCGTCACACAGCGGGAGCCTCCCTCCATGCCACAGCATGGCTGCGGAGCGGCCCGCAGAAGACAGGAAGAAGAGAAGAAGAGAAGAAGAGAAGAAGGAAGAAGAAGAAGAAGATGAAGAAGAAGATGAAGAAGAGAAGAAGATGAAGAGAAGAGCGGGAGCCTCCCCCCTCATGCCATGGGTGCGGAGCGGCCCGAGGAGAAGAAGATAGAAGACGCCGCGGAGAAGATGCTGGACGAGAACGCCGGAGGAAGAACCAGAAGAGCCAGAAGAACCAGAAGAAGATGAAGGAAGAAAGAAGAAAGAAGAAGCATTTAAATAAAGGAATTGTCAAAAACTGTCTCTTGTCATTTTTAACATTTTTGACAGTTTTTTAGTGAAATGGTAGGGGTAAGTACCCCCTTACCATTTCACACAGGGGGGGGGCCGGGATCTGGGGGTCCCCTTGTTAAAGGGGGCTTCCAGATTCCGATAAGCCCCCCGCCCGCAGACCCTCACAACCACCGGCCAGGGTTGTGAGGATGAGGCCCTTGTCCTCATCAACATGGGGACAAGGTGTTTTGGGGGGCTACCCCAAAGCACCCTCCCAATGTTGAGGGCATGTGGCCTGGTACGGTTCAGGAGGGGGGGGGGGCCGCACTCTCGTCCCCCCCTCTTTTCCTGCGGCCTGCCAGGTTGCGTGCTCGGATAAGGGTCTGGTATGGATTTTTAGGGGGACCCCACGCCGTTTTTTTTTTTTTTTTTTGGCGCGGGGTTCCCCTTAAAATCCATACCAGACCTGAAGGGTCTGGTATGGAATTTAGGGGGAACCCCACGTCAATTTTTTTTTTCAATTTTGGCTGGGGTTCCCCTTAATATCCATACCAGACCTGAAGGGCCTTGTATGGAATTTAGGGGGACCCCCACATCATTTTTTTTTTTAAATTTTGGTTCGGGGTTCCCCTGTGGGGAATTCCCATGCCGTTTTTATCAATGAACTTCTATGTGTATTGTCGGCAATGCAATAGCCGCGGCTAGTTTTAAATGAGTTTTTTCCTTCCAAATGTCATTTTGCTGTCAGACTGTTCTAAACACAGGAAACATGCGCCCCTTTACAGGCATACTATAGACACCCCCCAGGTACGAAATTTAAAGGGATATTACACTTTTATTGTTTGACTTTAAGCATTAATAAAATCACTGCTCCTGAAAAAACGTCCGTTTTTAAAACTTTTTTTTGCATTGATCCATGTCCCCTGGGGCAGGACCCGGGTCCCCAAACACTTTTTATGACAATAACTTGCATATAAGCCTTTAAAATTAGCACTTTTGATTTCTCCCATAGACTTTTAAAGGGTGTTCCGCGGCATTCGAATTTGCCGCGAACACCCCAAATTGTTCGCTGTTCGGCGAACTTGCGAACAGCCAATGTTCGAGTAGAACATGAGTTCGACTCGAACTCGAAGCTCATCCCTAGTCCAGATGTGTAAACTGCTGCTGAGTATCCTCTCCTTACACAGAATGTAGTTGGCATTTCATTCTAGTAACAAACCCATCTACACAACCCAATTCTTTTCACACAAGTAGGCCCTAAAAAATACAGGCAAATGCATATGGCCAAACGAACTATGTTGGATACGAACGAATAATGTGCCCATGAACATGAAAGTTGCCTTTTGAAACTGGATAACAGTAAAGAAAAGCACATGGAGCAGCACGAACGTAATAAACATAAAGAATAGGAACACGGCACAACTACTTACTTTTTTGCAGCACTCTCCGGATCTTTCGGTACTACTCATGCTCTCTTAATTTGAGTTCCGACTACCGCTTCCTGAGCTGATCTTTTGATCGACATACCCCGAAATTCCGGTGCAGGCTCTTGACCACTTTCACCATGATCTTGGCCTTTCTGACATTGGGGTTGGGGTAAGGTCCATACTTCCCGTCATAGTCGGCCTTCTTCAGGATGTCGACCATCTCCAACATCTCCCCAAAAGACATATTTGAGGCCTTAAATCATCTCTTCTGGGATGGGGACGTTTCAGGCTCCGGGCTTTCCTCCTCCTCATTGCTGTAATTAGCACGCACCTGCTCTGATTCCACCATGTGCTCTTCCCCACTGCGCAGAACGAGAAGGGGCGGGGAATAGACTAGAAAGAATGTCAGGGGCGGGCGGAGTTAGACGCATGCGCAGTGTGTATAAAGCATAACACGCGTGCGTAGTACGTACGATCTGTGAGCGGAGGAAGGAGTATCGGAGGCGCCGATCGTGAAAACGAAGGTAAGATCTAAACTTGGGCCTATACTGCTTCTAAATTGAGGCCTATATTGTAACTATATTAGGAGAGTTTTGCCTGACATTAGGGTTTGTCTTGTGTTGTGTCATGCAAAGAAAATGGATGGCTTCAATGACCACAACTTCCTCCCCCTGTTCATAGACAAATACAGGGAGCTACCCTGTCTGTGGCAGGTGAGACATCCTCATTACAATAATAAACAAAAGAGGCAGACAGCGCTGGGGAAACTGCTGGAGTTGGTGAAGCCGGTGGTCCCCACAGCAACCATCCCCTATTTAAAAACCAAAATTGGTGGCCTGAGGAGCACTTATCTTAGGGAGCAAAAGAAGGTCACAGATTCCCAGAGATCCGGAGCTGCAGCAGATGATGTTTATGTCCCCAGGCTGTGGTACTATGAGAGACTGTGATTTTTGTCAGACCACACTGGGGTCAGGGAATCCCTCTCAACCCTTCCTTCCACTCTTCCTTCCACCCCAGCTGAGGCTTCCGATGTTAAACCTGAGACTTCCAGTCAGGAAGATGTGGAGGGGCCCAGATGGAGTCAGGTATAGAATTCTTCTACAGATTTCTGGTCAATAAATAAATGATGTGAAAAAAACAAGTTGCGCTGACCCCAAAAATGTGTACAAATACTGAATAGCTGCTAGCACACAAACAAACCAAGTTTCATAGAGTATAAACAAAATAAGTGCAGCACTAGAAAGTAGATGAATCAAAAATATGATGGGTGAGAAAAACCAAATATAATTAAATGTTACTCTATATATAAACACAATTAAAGTGTGAGTGAAAGTCCAAAAACCATTAAAAAGAGAGAAAAAATGTCCAATAGCACTGTGTTGAGCTCTACGGACTGCAATCAGGAACTGGAGTCAGTACATAGAAGGAGTCTTCTCAGACAGCTAGGGTACATGAACCCATGATGTTGACTGGAGACTGAAAAGCACATCAATCATGGACAGCACTGAAAAAACATCTAGAGTAAAATACTCTTACCGGAACATGTGGGACGTACCAGCCATATAGCTGTGCGTCTATCTGAGCTTGTGGAGGTGACCTCCCGTGCACTCTCTCCAAGGGTCCACCCCTCGATCGCGATCTTCAATCGGCCGGGTTGTCTTATGGGTCACAATAACCGATAGCCAAACGATAGATGGTGGAAGTGGATGGCCCTCTCACACGTTCTCCGGTTCCAGATGAGTTCAAAGGGACCAGTTAAAGGTAAAACCATGGAGGAAAAAGAAAGACAAAGGGGCTCCACATGGCGCAGGTCAAAAAGATAAGGGATTTATTGGATAAAAAACCTTACAAAATAAAAGTGATCACAAGATAAAATTGGAGGCAATGTGGAAAGCTGAACGTCCTACGCGTTTCGACTAAAAAGCCTTCAACTGGGGCATGGAACAGCCTCTCCACACTGCCCATATATATGTAGACTGTAAACAGCATTGTAAAATCATTGAGTCCGCCCCCATCATGGCGGGACCGGAAGTGCAGGGTTAAATAGATAGACACCATAAAACTGTATATTATTGTAAATGGTGAGATAATAATCCCATAAGAGCACACATACTTCATTGGGTTGTAGGTATGAACCGATTATAGGGTAAAAACAGGGTGTGAATGTAGGGAACAGATCAAAAACATCGAAACACCATGCCGGCTTGAGTTCCAAGCCTCACTATGGCTAAAGGAACCTGCGTTCCAGAAGTCTCTAACATGTGACCAGAAAGGGAAACGACCAGCGCGTTCTGCGCCGCTGACGTTTCCCACGGTCATCGATAGGGGCGTGTGATCCCAGAGAGGAGTGAGGAGGAGATGTACGCCGGCGGCCAATACGCCGCCGACAACTCATCTGCTCCCTCCTAAGGGGCGTACACTTCACGTATACAGGAGGGCAGATGGCCACTCTGAAGCCAGTCGAGTTAGCAATCCCGGACGGAGAGGCCAATCACTGACGAGCTCCGCAAATAGACCACTCCCACTCCTGTCAGTGGGATACTGGTCTATAGAACGCCGTGCGCACTATGTAGGCTATGTTAAACAACACTGCGCGGCGAGCGTTGTCATGGCAACGTTATACACCGCAGGGCAGACCGCTACGGTAACAGTAAAAAACCAGATGCCATAGTGGTACCGCCGTATTAACAATGTAATATCTCGTCTGTGAAACATACAGTGGATAATATTTCACATGGTAGACAAGGCATAATGGTCAGATGTGACGGGGGGGTGGGAAGGGAGGGGAGAGGGAAATTAAACCCAATCGGCAGTGCATCTGAGCAATTCTTATCCCTGCAACTCAGACATAGTACTGCAAATACCAGCCCCAAGATCAGAAAGTGCCCCATTATCTGACTGACCACAAAAAAGAGGGGGGGGGAAAGGGAGGGGCCCTGAAATCCTAAAATGGGTAGGTGGGATATCAGATATGTCTGGTATCAATAAGCTAGGCTGGAAAACTAGACCTCAACCACAGGTAGAGACTACTAAAGAAAAAGACAGACTCGCAAGAAAAATGGGGGACGCTATAATCCCCATCTACAAAAAAGAAACATAAATGACGATAAACAGAAAAATAACAATGAGACAATGAAAAATGAAAATAAAAATGTAAACCCAAATAACACTCATAACTGAAAAAAGAAATAAAAAATGAGCAATAGCCAATCCAAGAGCCAAAGCATAGTAAACCGGGGCAAAAAAAAAAAAGTGTATAAGGGTGTGTCATAGCTACAAAACTCAAGTGTCACTCACGCACGGTTAATGAAACTGTTGATGTCCCATTCCACATTCATACCGTGCGGGGTATGACACCCGAGCTCATAGATCCAATACGTTTCGAGACGCGACACACCCCTAACCCGAGACTCACCCCTCCAATGGGGGACAAATTTGTCAATGATAATGAAGGAAGTGCCTGTAGGGTCCCTATTAGACCCTATTAGGCGTTCTATAGACCAGTATCCCACTGACAGGAGTGGGAGTGGTCTATTTGCGGAGCTCGTCAGTGATTGGCCTCCCCGTCCGGGATTGCTAACTCGACTGATTTTACAATGCTGTTTACAGTCTACATATATATGGGCAGTGTGGAGAGGCTGTTCCATGCCCCAGTTGAAGGCTTTTTAGTCGAAACGCGTAGGGCGTTCAGCTTTCCACATTGCCTCCAATTTTATCTTGTGATCACTTTTATTTTGTAAGGTTTTTTATCCAATAAATCCCTTATCTTTTTGACCTGCGCCATGTGGAGCCCCTTTGTCTTTCTTTTTCCTCCATGGTTTTACCTTTAACTGGTCCCTTTGAACTCATCTGGAACCGGAGAACGTGTGAGAGGGCCATCCACTTCCACCATCTATCGTTTGGCTATCGGTTATTGTGACCCATAAGACAACCCGGCCGATTAAAGATCGCGATCGAGGGGTGGACCCTTGGAGAGAGTGCACGGGAGGTCACCTCCACAAGCTCAGATAGATGCACAGCTATATGGCTGGTACGTCCCACATGTTCCGGTAAGAGTATTTTACTCTAGATGTTTTTTCAGTGCTGTCTATGATTGATGTGCTTTTCAGTCTCCAGTCAACATCATGGGTTCATGTACCCTAGCTGTCTGAGAAGACTCCTTCTATGTACTGACTCCAGTTCCTGATTGCAGTCCGTAGAGCTCAACACAGTGCTATTGGACATTTTTTCTCTCTTTTTAATGGTTTTTGGACTTTCACTCACACTTTAATTGTGTTTATATATAGAGTAACATTTAATTATATTTGGTTTTTCTCACCCATCATATTTTTGATTCATCTACTTTCTAGCGCTGCAATAAATAAATGATGTTTACTAGATTTTATTATTGATCACTAATTGCTGATTTAATAAAGTGTTTTACATATCAATAGACAGTAGTGGGCACCCAAAATTCGGCCAAGAATGAAAAATGCTGGGCTCAGAAGGATAGTCTGTTATATTTGTTAACATTCAATTTGCAACAGTCATGAGATGAAAATTTTGTGTGATTGATGAAGAAAAACTAAAACTATGTCCCTTTTTCATACACAGGAAGACCTCAGCCAGGAGGAGGCTCTGGAATATGGCACACAGGAGGAGGCTGTGGAATGTGGCAGCCAGGAGGAGGCGGGGCTAAGAGGCAGCCAGGAGGAGGTGGGGCTAAGTGGCAGCCAGGAGAAGCCTGGGACCAGTCGCAGCCTGACAGAATCGCAGGTTCTGCCCCTCCGCCTTCCAAACAAAAGACCCAGGAAGGGGACTCACATGCAGGATTCAGCGCTCAGGCTCATTCAGGAATTTTCTGCGTCCCTCAGAGCCTTACCCACTCCTGAAGAGGCCTTTGCCTGCATGGCTGCCACCAAACTGAAGGCCATGCAGGAGGGTCAAAGCCTCATGTGTGAGAAACTTCTCTATAAAGTCCTAACTAAGGGGGTGAGTGGCGAAATCACACCCAATACCGGCGTGATTGAGTTGGAACATCCTCCTCCTCCTCCTGCCACAACTCCACCACCAGAGCCACAGCGTGGAAGGAAGCGTGGAAGGAAGACCAGAGAGTGATGACCCTGGGTTCAGTCTGGTCTGGCCAAAGATGCAGTCTCTTGTATGACCACAGCCTAGGGACACAGATGTCATCTGCTGCTTTCCGGATCTCTGAGAATTCTGGACCAGACTGCACTCCCTTAGATATGGACTCCTCAGGCCACCAATTTTGCAGTAAAATAATTGATGTCTGCCCCGGGGGGCCAAAGGCTTCACCAATTTCTGCTGTTTCTCCAGCGTTGCCTCCCTCTTTGTTTGGTTCTGAGACCTTAATAAAGGAATTTTTGGTTCAATTATACTCGCCTATGTGTGTTTTCCTTCAAAAAGGACAGTTTGTTTGTGAGGAGGCAGATACATTTCAAAAATACAAGGTGAAATTAACAAGATACACCAACACCAAACAACCTCCTTCAGATTAAATAATACAAGATAATAATAGTGTTGTGGTAACTTGACACACAAAACACACACAAAAATATTATGGAGTAAAACACAAAAAAAACAAAAAAAAACATCAGTCTTGGAAAAAATAAAAAAACAAAAAAAAATAAAAAATGCCTTGACCATAAAAAAAAGAAATATTTAAAAACCAACCAAAAAAAATGTGGTCAGATGTGGCAAATCATAATATATTGAGGGAATCACGATAAATAATAAAGAAAGAAGTTTGTGAGAAGTCTGTGTGAATATGAGCAGCAAAACTACTTCATTCTTCTCACATTATAAAGAAGAAGAGAGTGCGCTGTATTAAACAATTTTTAACATTGCAGCGTGACGAAAGTGCTCTATCCATTCCGGACGCTAATTTTACCAGACCGAGCTGTTCCATCTCGGAATTTCTTCTGAGCATGCGTGGCACTTTGTGCGTCGGAACTGGCCACACACGGTCAGAATTGACACGATCGGATTTTGTTGTCGGAAAATTTTATGGCCTGCTCTCAAACTTTGTGTGTCGGAAAATCCGATGGAAAATGTCCGATGGAGCCCACACACGGTCAGAATGTCCGACAACACGCTCCAATCGGACATTATCCATCGGAAAATCCGACCGTGTCTACGGGGCGTTAGAGTTATTATTGGAAAATAGGTGTCTCCGGTGATGCTTTATCACCAAGGCTTGTTTCTACAACAACCCAAAATGTTCAAAGTTCAATTGTCATTGAGACAGAAAGTTAGATTAAATCTTCTCAAAAGGGGCACAGACAGCAAAAAAAATGTTACATGAGTGTTAACCCTTCCCTATGCTATCCAAAAAGCTTAAAAATAGTTTTTTTGTCTGGAGCTACACTTAAAAAATGTACCTGTTCCGACTTACAAACAGATTAAACTTAAGAACAAACCTACAGACCCCATCTTGTTTGTAACCCGGGGACCGCCTGTACTGTACATCTGTTGATTTATTAATTACTCAAAATCGCACATTCTGACTATTGTTTCATGTTTTATTTTGTTCGATTTACATATTTATTTGTTTTAACATACTATAGTATGTGTGCAGCTTATTATTATTATTTTTTTATTAAAAGAGAAGTATGTTTTTTTTTTACCATCATACTTACCTAGGTAGACATGTGCATTGCCCAAAAATTATTTTGTTTTTGTTTCATTCGTTTTTTGTTTTTTTCATTTTTGGGTCATTTGATCGCAATTCGTAAATTATTACATTCGTACATTCATAAATTAGAAAATTCGGAAATTCGTACATTTGTAAATTAGAGAATTTGGAAATATGGAAGATCAAAATTCGAAAATCTGAAAACCCTAAAATTCAAAAATCTGAAATAATAACTAACTATTAAATTATGGGTATTGGAATTTCCTCTTATATTTGGCTGTTAGTGAATGTAAGGAATACGGATTTATCCAACAAATTATCTGAAATAACAAATGCTGCATCTAAACAAATGGAACGGAGCAAATTAATAATAAATAATAATAATAATAAAAAGTTTTTATTATTATTGTTTCTTTACATTCCATTCATTTAGATATGGCATTTATTATTTCGGACAATTCGTAACTTCGGATAAATTTGTATTTGTTACATTCAGTAACAGCCAAATTTGAAAAGAAATTCCAATACCTATAATTTAATAGTTAGTAATAGTTAAGTTATTATTAGTTAATTATTATTTCAGATTTCCGAATTTTTGAATTTACAAATTTGCAAATTTACACATTTCCGAATTTACAAATGTATGAATTTAAGAATTTACGAATGTACGAATTTACGAATGTGCGAATGTATGATTTTCGAATGTACGAATGTACGAATTTTCGAATATTCAAATCTACGAATATTCGGAAAAATTCGTTAAACGGGTTTTCGTTAATACGGAAATATTTCCAAATTAACAAATTTATTGAAATTCGTTAAAAAACTAATTCGGAATGAAACTAATTGCACATGTCTATACCTAGGTGGATGCAGCATCGGTCCGATGCTGCATCTGTCCCCCGCCACCTCTGCACTGAGAACCGAGCCATGGAACACCACTGATGGCTCGGTTCTCTCACCTCCCAGAGCAGACAGCTGCTGCCTGTCGGTCAGAAGCTCTCCTCTCTGCTCCTCCTAGCTCAATGGAGCGCTGAGCTGTGGAGGGGAGGGAAGCGGCTGTCTCAGGCTGTCAGCGGCTCGCTGCAAGGCTGAGATGGGCATCAGTCCAGGCACCTGGCGGATCCAGACTTTAATGCCGTGATGACGTGGTGCCTGGACTGATATCTGTGACGTCAACAGAGAGCGGACTTCAGATCTCTCTCTGCTGCAAATAGGTCATAGGAGTGCAAAACAAATTGCACTCCTGTGACCCATAGGAGAAGTCCAGCCAAACAAGCTCAGGCTGGACTTCTCCTTTAAGGTGTGAAGCACATATATAAAGTGTTTATGTACACTAAACACTTACATAGTGCAGTTCTACTATATACAGTATACTGTACATTTGTGTGTCAGGATTTTATTCATGCACGACTTAGAAAGTTTCAGAAAGGTCTACTCTAACAATTGCTGAAATAAGATATCTTCCACGAAGACGATTTGTCATTTTTAGATAGTCGGCTGACTCATAGACTTACAGGGTTTGATTAACTAAAACTGGAGAGGGCCAAATCTGGTGCAGATGTGCATAGTAGCCAACCAGTTTGTAACTTCAGCTTGTTCAATTAAGCTTTGACAAAACAAAAACTGGAATCCGATTGGTTTCTATGCAGAGCTTCACCAGATTTTGCACTCTCCAGTTTTATTAAATCAACCACATTATTAGAAGAAATGGCAGAACCATAGTGTGGAATTGAAAAGCAGGATGCTGAGCTTGCATGTAATAAGTAAATATGGCTTTTTTGTAAAGATAAATACACATTGATATGATTATTTGCATTAATTGATCTTTTTTACATGATCAGTAAGCTGAACTCTTTTATGTGTATAGCTATAGGAATCATTGAACAGTCGGTACATTCTCCCTCATATTTATTTCATTAACACTTGTGTAACTACCTGGAATTGTGAGAAAAAATGGCTGGTAAGCATTAATCGGTAACTAACTACATCAGACAGATACAGCTCATTGACTAGCAGTTTTTACATCTCGCCTATTGTGTTGATGACTTCCATTCATGTCTATAATGAATGACTTCTCATTCACACACACAGCAGCTTAGCCTTGCAGCAGTAATCAGCATGCAGACAGACCCGTTCCCTTGCAGTTTATGACTGCAGAAGTCCGCCAAGTCTGCCTTAAATGGTTTACCTCCTGTGTAAACCTTAGTGGGACTTGTTGAAAAGTTTCAGAAACTGTTTTAAAGAGTTTTCTTTACCAAAGCTCCATAACAGTTGTAAAAGAAATAAATCATATTCTTCCCAAAGAAAATAATAAAACAATGTTCTGGGCAGATAAAACAATGTGATACAAAATACTAATGTTTCACCTTTATTCTGGGTAGCAAATGATGTTTACATTTTGTATGGAAATATTTTTTGGTGCGATTTTTGCAGCTAATGTCATATTTATGATACTTCAGGAGAATTTCCTGTACAGCATGATCCACGGAACTATGCTTGGACTTTAACAGTGCTAGACTCCTGGAAGGTGTTCGGAAACATTTGTATTCCTAGGAGAGAAAAATGTGTGTATAGATATGTAGTAACTGTCTGCCTAACTGCAAGGTTACAAAAATTGGCTCCTCATTAGTGTCACCGCCGGTTTGTTGTAGGTCATTTACAGTTTATATTGCATTATTTGATCACATTATTTTTCAAAGTTAAATTAGGTTTTGTGTCATTGCATGATTTTGTTTTTTTAAAGTGTATCTAACTCCAAAAAATAAGGAAGTTATCAGTTCACAAGATTTCTGACGAGATAAACAGATATTTTTTGAACTTATCAAGCATTTATAAGAAAACACTTTCAATGGTATGGTTAACAGAGAAAAAAAAGGAACCAACTAAAGAAACATCATTGCTGGGGTGTACATGCATTTTAAAAGAGAAGTTCAGGATTTAGAAAAAAAAATAAACTCACCTAGGTGGATATAGCATTGATTTAATGCTGCATCAGTCTCCTGCTGGTTCTAAGACAGAGAACTGAGCAATCAAAGACCACTGATTGATCAGTTGTCTGTGGTCCAGTGAGCAGAGAGCGGGAGACTGCCAGTCACCCGCTCTCTGCCCTTCCCTCCCCCCACGCTCACTGGAGCGCTTAGCTGTGGAGGGGAGTGACTGGGTCAGGCTCTCAGTGGTTCGCTGAGAGGCTGCCAGCTGCCTGTCCAGGCTTTTGTATGATACTGCCCATAGGGTCAGGACCTTTTCAGAGCCTGGACTGGCTTTGTGATGTCAGCTGACAGCGGGCTGTCACAGGAGTGCAGAACAAAGTGCACTCCTGTGATCTATAGGTGAAGTAAAGCCAAAATAGCTTTGGCTATACTTCTTCCTTAAAAATGGCATTTGGTGAAGGTGTTTTTTTCTGGTGTATCTGATGTTGATAAGTTTTGAGACTAAAGTTGGTCATACACTGACCAGCAGGGACTGGCCAAATTTTGCGTGGGCTTTCTGCTCAACAGAAATCTATTGTTTAATTGACTTCTGCTGAAGGGACATTTTGGAGAATTCTCTATCAATAAGCAGCTGCAACCATTGATCAGCGTATTCTAGCAGCAGTGGGGCCACTGTCAGAATACAATTTCCTGATGGAGGAGATGGGGGGGGGGTTGGCGGGTGGATTATTTCAACCACTTTGTGTAGATGGAGGAATCTGCTATTTTTTTTTGTTCAGCCCACTAGCTGAAAAATGATATGTAGTCCTAATTGTATGCCCATCTTCACATTTGAAACACACCACCATCACCAAATGAATGGTAAAAACAATGAGGGGAATTCAATAAAGCTGCTGCACCACTTTTCTGGTGTTAATCCCTTTTGTTAATGTATCACTGTCACTAAAAACAAAATCTCACCCCCCCCCACCAAAAAAATTATATATGTAATATTCATACAAAGTGTAATAAAATATGTGCAATCAGAACCTCAGTGCTGCAAGGTTCTCAATTCTTACAACATTTGTTTATTATACAGCATTCAATAGTAAAGCATACAATAAGTGAAAAATAAAAACAAAAAAATGGGTATATTAAATGTGACCAAAACATTCACAATCCTTCATGCAGTATATGTGATACAGTGATCATCGTAATCAAAACCTTTCTACATGTGCAGTCTTGCAAAGGAAAGTCCACACAAAGTCTTCCACAGAACTAGTGTTGCAAGAATAACTGCAAAACTCTGTGAAAACACCAACACCAGGTGTTCCAAGTGGGCTCTCACCTTGGGAGAAGACCCTAATAAGTCATATCATGCATTTCACAAATAAGGGTCTCAAACAGGGCTGCCGGGCACAACTTCCCCTTTACCAATCATCAGTCTGGTACTGTCTCTTTAAGACTCACATTTCTCCGATATATAAACTAGGTACTCAGAATCAGATAATGCCAACCATAGTGTAGTAAGATCAGGGTATATATTTATTAATTAAAAGCTTTATGCACTTACATCTATCTAATTATAAGTAAGCATAAATCAGGTTGTCAACAACTGACAAGCAGGTATCCCGTCCTACTACTGGCATCCAGTTCCCAGTGATGTCACCACAAACTCCGCGCTAATGCATTGCACCGCAACCCACATGACTTCATCAGAGGCTTCACGTGGCTTCATTGTATCTTACAAAAGTGGAGCTAAGTAAGGCCAACTCTCTTTTGGTGCACAGAGAGAGAAACGGGCTCAGACAGATTTTGCAAAAGAGTTTCTCATGCATTCCAAAAGTTCTAAACTGGTACATGAACTTTGTGCATGCTGCACCACTTTCAGAATGTATGAGAGACACTTTAGCAAAATCTATCTGCACCAGTCTTCATGATTTCCAGGGCATGTGTTTTCCATAAGGAGATAAGGTGTTTGGAGCAGAGTTGCCAACTGTCAGTATTTTTACTGGCAGTTAGTAAAATGCAGGCATTTTTCTCCTGCCAGTAAATGCCAGCAACAAGAAAAAGTTGCCTCTTAAAAATATGGCTGTGAAGCTTAGCTTGGAACTATGCAGGCGCAGTTCTGGTCAGAAGCCGGCCGAGACAATCCGAGTGCCTGCTACCGTGTGTTTGGCACTGGCGGGGGGGCGGGTCTGGTGGAGGCGGTACCGAACGTGTCATGTGATTTCATGGTGCAAGGCAGCCAAGCCGGGCAGCTGAAGCTTTGTGTGCAGGTATGCGGGACGGGAGCAAGGCAAACTGGGAGCCGGACTGTCAATGCTGTTTTGACTGGAGTGGAGGGAGACTGACTGTGACTCAGGAGGGTGAGGTGAGGTGTGTTGGTGAGGTGTCATCATCATCTGTGCTGCTGCACACTGCTGTCAGTGTCATTGTGAGAGTCAATTTCACGTGTGTGCCGCCCATTCTAATTTCTTACCCTGAGTCCTGTTCCTGAGCCACTTACTTACTATATCAAAAATAATAAAGGAATTAAGTATTTTAGCCTTAACATGTACCCTAAATCACATTGCTAATTTCACATTGTACTTGTTTGTAGCCTAAATACTGAAATTTGTACTTAAAACTGAAATTTTGTAACTTTTAAAAATGCCAGAAAAAAATTGGCTGTGACAGTAAATTGTGGGTGTCGTGTCAGTAAATTTGAATCTGGTAGGTTGGCAACACTGGTTTAGAGAGGTACAATGGAATGTATCAGGATTGGAAGTAAATTTACAGGCTGCTTGTGTATGAACATGGATACAGTGGGGTTCATTTACTAAAACTGGAGAGTGCAAAATCTAGTGCAACTATGCATTTTAGCCAATTCGTTTCTAACTTCAGTTTTAGTAAATCAACCTCAGTATATCAGATATGTTGCAAACAAGTGAAATTATTCCACTTCACATAAAAAAACAGAGGGTATTTAAAGTTAGTTCACCCTTTCGCACTATTTACAGTGTTTGTTCTTCTATGCAATGCAAAATATTAATGTTCAACAAGAAAGTGTAAGAAATGAACCTCCATACAGCAGGCATGTTCATTTAGACCCAAATTAAGTCCTACAACTTTTTTAATCTTTTAGAGGGAAACTCCACATTCCTAGGAAAAAAAATATATAGCAAGTGCAATTGCTAAATAAGTCATATTGTAAATGAATGTTATTAAAAATGACTTTTCCTTTTCAAACTGAAGCACTTTGATTTTCAGTAAAATGCAATAGGGCAGCCTGGAGGTGTTCTGTATACAGATGATGGGCAGAACGCCCCACAGAAATGTAATTTCCTGCTTGTGAGATGGGTTTACTGGTTTTCTCAGAAGTCTGCACATTCATTTTGCACATGGACAGAGACAAACTATTCAAAGGTAGGAATCTGCAACAATATTTGGTAAAATCCCTGCAATGTACATAGATCACCCAGAGAAGAAGGTTTTTCTCAACAATAGTTACTTTTTAAGTCCTCTACCGTACATGTTATGATATGTGATTTTTGCTTGCCTTAAAATACTGTACTCTCAGTGAAAATGTTTCTTCCCCTTCCTCCAGTGTTCTTTGCTGACAGAGAATAATAACAAACACATCCCTCACAACTGTCCTAACATAGATTTGCATTGTAGAGGAAGAGAAGGGCAGTATCTCTCTAAAGTCTAAAAGCAATGGACCTACCTTAGGTAACTATTACACTGCACAGTCATATTTAGAAGCCCTGCACAACTGCTGTAACAGGAAAGTTGAGGTCAGAAAATGAAAATGCAGGTTTTTAGTACAATGCCCATTTGACTGAATGTCTATTTTTATAATTTCATGAGCTTCACATTGCAGGATTTGGTAATGCAAGGATTTGAGTATGGCCTCATGTAATAAAAGGTGAATGGTCTTAAATACGTACCATCATCCAAATTACTATGAAGAAACATGTCAGGCACCATCCATAACAGCTGCGTGTATCAGCTCCTCAGTAATTAAGAGGGCGATTACTACTATGTATATAATTTTGTACTGAAACTGATTTTAATGTTTCTATTGTTAATTACAGTACTTTTTCAATAAAATTTAAGAATTTTTAAATACTTTCCTGGTCTGTCCTCACAATCCTGAGGGGTTACGGTGTGCCTTGTGCATTAGGCCTTTTTCTAGCTCCTAAGCTCACAGACATTACCAAATCCTATGAAGAAACAAGATGGAGTGGGAGCAGGGGACAGTGGCTGATGTTGACCCCATAACATTCCCACCCTAAAGTAGCTGGACTATCTCGGTACTGATTGACAACAATGTACATATTATATAAAAGAGGTTTATTGCAAAAAAGAAGAAAATACATAGTATACTTATTAAAATTTAAAAACAGAAGCTCAGGATTTCCCCAAGAAATATCTGTTGTTATAACATGTAGAATGGTCTGGGTCTCGACTAGTTTCACTGGGTTACCCCTTCCTCAGGAGGACCAATCTATGAAACAGATAATATAATAAAAAACACAAACATAATAGGTGCAATAAGCGTAATACAGCATGTAAAAAAGGGGAAAATAACCAAATTACAATATGAAGAACTAGCTTACCCTATAACTAGGTGATCATGTGCGGCACCAGGCCGCCCCAATAAATCCCCCCCCCCCCCCCGGCGAACAAGGGGGATTGTGCAGAATTCCTCTGAATAAATAGAAAGTATAAACAGATATGAAACAGGTGGGGGGCCTGATGATTAGGCTAGTTTAGAGATAAATGATAATTGCCGAATAACATAATAAGGGGAGGGAAGGGGGGGAAAAGGGGGGAGGAGGAGAATGCAAGGAAAGGGAAGGAGGGAGGAAGGAGGGAAGGAAAGGAGTGGGCAGAGAAGGCAAGGGAAGGAAAAACCGGGGGGGAAGGGGAGGGAGGAAGGAAGGGAAGGGAAGAGGGGGGGAGGGAGAGAAAAAGGGAAGGGGGAGGGGGGAGAGAGGAAGGCCAAGGAGAGAGGGGGGAGAGAAAGGGAAGAGAAGGAGAAGGGAACCAGGGGGAGGGGGGGCGAAAAAGGGAGGAACCAAGAGAGATAGGTAGGGAGGGGAAAAGAGGGGGGGAGAGCAATAGGGAAAAAACGGGAAACAGGGGACCGGAAAAACAGGGGAGAGGGGAGGGGAAAGGGGGTAATACGCACCCTAATTAGTTAATGTTTAGACAGGATATCTACACATGGTGTAACTCACTGTTGTAGGTGTATCAAAGGTAATAGAGGTACCAGGCCACAAGAGGGTTCCTGATGACGCGGAAGCTGGATGGCCGGTAGGGAACAAAAAAGAAAAAAAAAAAAAAACAACAAGAACAAAACAATATATATAATTAATGGTATTGGTGGCAGTGTAAATGCCACAAAAATGATTACTGTGTTGGTAAACACAGAGATTGACACCCATGGACGGCTCAGGAGCAAAAGGACTGTCATTACTGAAAAGAGCCCATATTATAGGGTGAATCATAGAATCTAAGCAGTTGCAACAGACATAGGATAATCTGATTGGGCCTCCCATTGGTGGGTGGTGGGCCTCTGGGTGAGCACTGCTGATCTCTCCACTGGAGGTCCATACACGCGGGGCTAGGATGGAAGGGACGCTGTCACTGGCCCACCAGGGACATCTATGGGTACGTCTTTACCTTGCTACGTTTGGATGCTATCCTTTATCTCAACGTGCTTTATACTTGTTACCCCCCCATGGATACCATCTGGTATCTCATGTTTTATTTGATACCTCTTTTGATAGACTCTCTTGTTACCTATGGGATATCCACCCACATTATATATATATGCATTATGCATTATTTATATTGTTGTGAGGTTTGAGACTAGACCTTAGGTGATGGCTGCTTGTATATTTTTTATATATTTTCATATATTTCACATTTATATTTCTAAAACAAAACAATTTTTTATCATTTATTTTGTTCTTCGAGCGCAGCTTTTTTCTTTGTTTTTCCACTATCCACCCACATTGTTGTGCTCCTATACGTTTGTACCCTCCATGATGCCTATTTGGTGGACACAGTTGGCATCCTTGTTCCCTACCGGCCTTTCAGCTTCCGCGTCATCAGGAACCCTCTTGTGGCCTGGTACCTCTATTACCTTTGATACACCTACAACGGTGAGTTACACCAATTGTAGATATCCTGTCTAAACATTAACTAATTAGGGTACGTATTACCCCCTTTCCCCTCCCCTCCCCCCTGTTTTTCCGGTCCCCTGTTTCCCGTTTTTCCCTATTGCTCTCCCCCCTTCTTTTCCTCTCCCTACCTATCTCTCTTGGTTCCTCCCTTTTTCGCCCCCCCCTCCCCCTGGTCCCCTTCTCCTTCTCTTCCCTTTCTCTCCCCCCTCTCTCCTTGGCCTTCCTCTCCCCCCCTCCCCCCTTCCCCTTTTCTCCCCCTCCCCCCCTCTTCCCTTCTCTTCCTTCCTCCCTCCCCCATTTTTTTCTTCCCCTGCCTTCTCTGCCCACTCCTTTCCTTCCCTCCTTCCTCCCTTCTTCCCTTTCCTTGCCTTCTCCTCCCCCCCTTTTCCCCCCTTCCCTCCCCTTATTAGGTTAATTGACAATTATCATTTATCTCTAAACCAGCCTAATCATCAGGCCCCCCACCTGTTTCATATCTGTTTATACTTTCTATTTATTTAGAGGAATTCTGCACAATCCCCCTTGTTCGCCGGGGTGGGGGGGGGGGGAATTTATTGGGGCTGCCTGGTGCCGCACATGATCACCTAGTTATAGGGTAAGCTAGATCTTCATATTATAATTTGGTTATTTTCCCCTTTTTTACATGCTGTATTACGCTTATTGTACCTATTATGTTTGTGTTTTTTATTTTATTTTCTGTTTCATAGATTGGTCCTCCTGGGGAAGCGGGGTAACTCCGCGAAACTAGTCAAGACCCAGACCATTCTATATGTTATAACAACAGATATTTCTTGGGGAAATCCTGAGCTTCTGTTTTTCAATTTTAATAAGTATACTATGTATTTTCTTTTTTGTAATAAACCTCTTTTATATAATTTGTACATTGTTGTCAATCAGTACTGAGATAGTCCAGCTACTTTAGGGTGGGAATGTTATGGGGTCAACATCAGCCACTGTCCCCTGCTCCCACTCCATCTTGTTTCTTCATAGGATTTGGTAATGTCTGTGAGCTTAGGAGCTAGAAAAAGGCCTAATGCACAAGGCACAGCATAACCCCTCAGGATTGTGAGGACAGACCAGGAAAGTATTTAAAAATTCTTAAATTTTATTGAAAAAGTAATTAACAATAGAAACATTAAAATCAGTGTCAGTACAAAATTATATACATAGTAGTAATTGCCCTCTTAATTACTGAGGAGCTGATACACGCAGCTGTTATGGATGGTGCCTGACATGTTTCAGACTCATATGTCGTTCTTCATAGGCTTTATGTCATTAAGAGCATACATGTTCTGTGATGTAAACATATTTAGGCATTAATACAATAGTATAATCGCATTAGAGATCGTTTTTAAACAGATATAGGATGATCATTGAACATGATAAACATGACAAAAAGGAAGACAGTATACTCACATGGCTGAGCTGTTCACTACCCAGAATAGAGGGGGACGGCAGTGTGGAAAATGCCTGTGCAGGTGTTAGCTTGCTATGCGAAACTAAGGATATGTGGCTGAGATGGTAAGTCAAGATGAGGAAAGACAAGGGCTGGACAGACCCACAATGGTTGCAAGAACTCCCACTGATGGGAGTGACTACTCCACTCAGTATATGGTCGGCCAGCAAAAACAAAGTAAGACTTGTAATTTCCTGTCTGCATAAAGACAGAGACACAGATGATAGTAGTGAGTGTAGTAATCTGTGTTACAGATTAGTACAGTGGCAGCCTGTCCATAGGTGCCACCCCCCCTCCAGGCAGTCACAAAAAGAAAAAAAAAATGTAAAAAAAAATACAAAAAAAACTGTCCCTTTAAAAAAATAAAAATACAAAAAAAGGTCCTTAAGTGCACTGTGTTCGGACGCCGGACACAGTGCAAAGCCGGACACAGTGCACTTATGGGAAGCACCACGTCTATGCAATCACAAGATTGCAGATGTGGAGCTTCATTTACGGGCATTTAGCCCACCTTGCGGCGCTTTCTGAGGCGCCGAGTAGCTTCGGCCCGGAGCCTGTATGTATTACTATGGCCGGGCGGTTTGATTTACATCTGAGTTTGATGTCACTTCCTGTTTTCTCTCTCCTATTGCACCCAGGAGAGAGGAAACAGGAAGTATGAGAGGAACGGACCTCTCCACAGGAGACACACCTCTGGAGAGGACAACACACAGCAAGGTAAGTAACGGGGGGAGGGGGGTTTGATGTGACACAGGCAGGCTGCTGCATTTGGTGGTGACACATGCAGGCTGCTGCATTTGGTGGTGACACATGCAGGCTGCTGCATTTGGTGGTGACACATGCTGCTGCATTTGGTGGTGACACATGCTGCTGCATTTGGTGGTGACACAGGCTGCTGCATTTGGTGGTGACACAGGCTGCTGCATTTGGTGGTGACACATGCTGCTTTATTTGGTGGTGACACAGGCTGCTTTATTTGGTGGTGACACAGGCTGCTGCATTTGGTGGGGACACAGGCTGGAGCATTTGGTGGGAAACAGGTTGCTGCATTTGGTGGGACACAGGCTGCTGCATTTGGTGGGACACAAGCTGCTGCATTTGGTGGAACACAGGCTGTATTTAGTGGGACACAGGCTGCATTTTATGTGACAAAGGCTGCATGTAAGGAGGGACTCTGCTGGGGGCACCTGATGTAAGGACGGACTCCGCTGGGGACACCTGATGGCATCTGGTGGCAGGCGACGTGGCTAGTGACACGCTCAGGGCTCCCACTGATTCTGCATTATGGTGAGTTGAATGATTTCCTTTTATATTACAATGTAATAATAGAAATAATGTGCTTCAATCATCCTGACACCATACCAACCATGGTGCCGGGATGACTGAAGTGCTAACACCAGGTGTTTGGAATATCTTTATCTTGTTAAACTCTCTAGAATACACATATTTCTATTGTTGTGTAGGATCTGGGCCTGCTGACCCTCCATCCCTCTCTCCCTCTCCCTCCATCCCTCATTCATCTCAGACGCTAACCACACCACCTTAGAGTCACGCCCACTATTTCACTGAACCCATTTTCACCAAGCGGGAGGGGTCAAAAAGGAAGGGTGGGGTCTGGCGCCCCCCATCCTAAAACTTCACTAGCCGCCACTGGATTATAAACAAATTTGCAAAAGTAGTTACACTTAAAACTCACCACATCTGAAAGTATGTGTAGGTCAGTGGGTCCCAGCAGCAAGCCCCAGCAGTGTGAGTACTGCTGGTGACCGAATGTTTAAATAGCCAATAAGGCTATTGAAAACAGCTGAATGCAGGTTGCACTTGAGCAACCAAATCAGCTGTGGCCGATGAGGCAGAGAGTTGCGCCAGATGGCTGCAACGGTCTGCCTCAGAGTTCTCTGGTAGAGCGGTGCGCAGCCCCCGCCCCTCTGCTCCCTACAGTGGAACGCAAACAGGAAGGAGCGCAACCTGAAGGCGGGGCTCCTAAGGGCTCCTTTTTGAAAAGAGGAGATCCCTCCTGCATTTGTCCCTTGCCTTTTTGTATGCTTTTTTGAGGATGCTATTGGAGTATCCCCGAGCACATAATCTCTGTCTGAGTGTGGCAGCTTCTTGATCAAAAAGGGCATCGCTAGTTACGCCTAGCCCTAATGTATTGAGCAATCTCAGCCACATATCCTTAGTTTCGCACCGCAAGCTAAAACCTGCACAGGCATTTTCCACACTGCCGTCCCCTTCTATCCTGGGTAGTGAACAGCTCAGCCACGTGAGTATACTGTCTTCCTTTTTGTCATGTTTATCATGTTCAATGATCATCCTATTTCTGTTTAAAAACGATCTCTAATGCAATTATACTATTGTATTAATGCCTAAATATGTTTACATCACAGAACATGTATGCTCTTGATGACATAAAGCCTATGAAGAAGGACATATGAGTCTGAAACATATCAGGCACCATCCATAACAGCTGCGTGTATCAGCTCCTCAGTAATTAAGAGGGCAATTACTACTATGTATATAATTTTGTACTGACACTGATTTTAATGTTTCTATTGTTAATTACTTTTTCAATAAAATTTATGAATTTTTAAATACTTTCCTGATCTGTCCTCACAATCCTGAGGGGTTACGCTGTGCCTTGTGCACTAGGCCTTTTTCTTTTTTGTCTGTTGGATTGGCCAGACCAGGCCATACACACACTGCCATTCCACAAATCCTCAATAGTGAGCTTAGAAACTTGTCACAGAGGCCGTGTTTACCAATGCCCAAGTATGCTCCTGGGAAAGGGTTTGAATTCGAAGGAAGCCAACCAAACTCAGCTTAAGATTCATCTCATTACAATTCAATACTTCCATTTTCTCAAAGCACATTGTGTATGTAGCGGTACTCCTGTAGGGGCCCCTCGATGATGCTTGTCCCCAGTTATTGCCATGACCTTGCAAGCCTACTGACCACACTCTAGTTTTAATACAGGGCACTTTTATCCCCTTCCTGACCAGGCCAATTTTCAGCTTTCAGCCCTGTCACACTTTGATTGACAATTGCGCAGTCATGCAATGCTGTACCCAAATTACATTTTTATAATTTTCTTCCCACAAATAGAGCTTTCTTTTGGTGGTATTTAATCACCACTGGGTTTTTATTTTTTGCTAAAAAAACAAAAAAAAGACCAAAAAGTTTTTCTTAGTTTCAGAAAATTTTGTAAATAAGTAATTTGCTGAAATCAAAAATGTCTGGATGCTAATGGTGACCACTTTGAGCACCTAATGTGATTGCATAATTCATACTTGAATTACCGCTACCCATTGATGTTTATATCAATCTAGTAATAACATCTTTATGCATATATTTTTCATGTTGAAGTGTGTATACATTTTGGGACCCCTCTGTATATGTAACTATAGACCCTGTTCTATGATGATGATAATAATAGCCTCAGAAAGCAGAGTGTTTGCTTAACCACTTCCTGACCCGGTCATTTTTTGCAATATGGCACTGAGCCACTTTAACTGACACCTGCGCGGTTGTGCGACACTGTACCCAAACAAAATTGATGTCCTTGTTTTCCCACAAATAGAGCTTTCTTTTGGTGGTATTTGATCACCTCTGCGGTTTTTATTTCTTGTGCTATAAACATAAAAAAAGCAACAATTTTGAAAGAAACACAATATTTTTTACTTTTTGCTATAACAAATATCTCCAATTTATTTAATTAAATTTTTTTCCTCAGTTTAGGCTGATATGTATTCTTCTACATATTTTTTGTAAAAAAAAAATCATAATAAGCGTATATTGATTGGTTTGCGCAAAAGTTATAGCACCTACAAAATAGGTTATTGATTTATAGCATTTTTATTATTTTTTTATTTTTTATTAGTATCGGCTGGTGATCTGCGATTTTTATCATGACTGTGACATTGCGGCAGACAGATCGGACACTTTTGACACTTTTTTCAAACCATTGACATTTATACAGCGATCAGTGCTATAAATAGCCACTGATTACTGTAAAAATATCACTGGCAAGAAAGGGATTAACACTAGGGGGCAATCAAGGGGTTAAATGTGTTCCCTCACTGTGTGTTCTAACTGTGGGGGGGATGAGACTGACTGGGGGAGGAGACCGATCAGAGTTCCTATATACTAGCAACACACGATCTGTCTCCTCTCCCTTGACAGGATGTGAATTTGTGTGGTTACACACACAGATCCCCATTCCTGCTCTGCCACGAGTGATTGCGGATGCCCAGCAGACATCCCGGCCACTGGGCACGCGCATCGGCTCCTCAGTGACTTGGCACGCCCCCTATACCCCTTAGAGTGGCGGCCGTACAGCTGTGGCGATTTGCACAGGGGAGCCATTCTGCCACCATCAAACGACAGCGGGCGGTCAGCTAGTGGTTAATTAAAGGAAAATCAGTCCGCAATCCTGGATTGCTGGGACATCCTGGTGAGGTGGTATCAGTTGTCTTCTGCTAGCAATAATGGGGCCCGTGAGTAGTACTGAGTACTCATAGGTCAATGAGCTTAAACAGGCAATTATGCTGTTGGCAATAGTGGGTTCTCAGTAACTGTGGCGTAAAGGTGGCTGCATGCAGTGTCTGTAGAATGATGGATGACAGAAAGAGCTTGGGCGTCCACCCATTCACCAATCATGAGGATAACAACCCCTCCAAGGAGACAGGGTGCCCTGTGCAGGCTCTTGAGTGTCAGTAGGGAGTTGAAGGATAGCCACCCACTAGGCTGATAGCAGGACTGGAATGACGACCCATGCAATCCGATGGACAATTGAAGTCTCAGGGTGAGGTTGCACAGATGCAGTCCCAATCCAGTGATCTGCGTCACAGCAATGCAGATCTGCTGAGCTGAATGTCGTGGTGGTAAGCTAGGTTGCAGAGACCCACTGTGTCCACTTGAAGAGGACAGCCCCAACTGCCCTGCAGAAAGTCCCACACTCCAAGAGGACGAGCCCGCCACTCGCAATTAACTATATCTGCTCTCCCAGAATCCTCTTTTTATCACCAGCCTTCTAGTATGTGCAGTCCGGTCAGCACTACGGAACACAGTATGTATTGACAGAGAGACTACAGGTCCCAAGATCCTCTGCTAACCAGGAGAATTTGCTATCTCAGCGAAGCTGGCTCCCCTACAATCAACACAAATAAAAACTCACGTGTGTTTCTTTAGTGCTACGTTTGTGCTGTTTTGTGCCATAAAAATTTACATTTGTGCTGCTTTTATTTTTAAGATATTAGCAATTGTTTTTTCCAGACCATGACATCACCTAGCCCCCCTACAACGTCCAACGTCCACAAAACTGGTCTCGTTGGTTAGTGCTACGTTTGTGCTGTTTTGTGCTGCTAAAAATTCCGTTCTATCTTTTATCGTTTTTGCGTTATTAATGATTTATTAAAGGTCATCAAAGGTCACTCAGTCCCCCTACAACGCCCAAATGACACAAAACTGGTCTCGTTGGTTAGTGCTACGTTTGTGCTGTTTTGTGCTGCTAAAAATTCTGTTCTATCTTTTATCGTTTTTGAGTTATTAATGATTTATTAAAGGTCACGATCAAGAAAAGAGGAGGGTAGGGTAATGGCCGCAGTTGCTGCTCCCGTCAGCCAGTGTCTCAACCCCCCAACAGGAGAGAGAGGGGGACTATTACGGTACTTAATGTCGGTATTCAGTAAGGGTAAAAAGTAAAAGGGGAAATAAAGAAATTTTTTTATATAAAAATTCACTTTTAATAGAAACAGCGTTCATAAAATAACAGTACCGCATACAATAGCGGTTGTAAACAACAAAAACAACAATAGTACATATAACCATAAAAGGGGAGATACCACAACGTCTGAACCAGTGGATTCCGCACAATTTTGATGGCAGATATGTGTACAACTTTATTTCTCGACCGGTTTCGCGGTTAACACCGCTTCTTCAGGAGAACCATATCTACAATATGATATAGAGTAGTTGTGACATATACAAACATAACAATATACACATATAAGAATATTGCAGCAGAGTTATTGATAATATATCAGAACATTCCATACAAAAACTATAAACATAAAGGACAAGCTCACCCATTCAGGGCTTCTCTGTGGGCATGCAAGACCCCATAAAATTCCCATTGACACTTTGGGATGATGGTACCTATACCCCTTGAAACAATTTTGTCAACCTAGGCTGCTTTTTCTGTTATTAAAGGTCACCAAAGGTCAGTCAGCCCCCCTACAACGCCCAAATGACACAAAAATTGTCTAGTTGGTTAGTGCTACGTTTGTGCTGTTTTGTGCTGCTAACATTTCCATTCTATCTTTTATCGTTTTTGAGTTATTAATGATTTATTAAAGGACACTAAAGGTCAGTCAGCCCCCCTACAACGCCCAAATGACACAAAACTGGTCTTGTTGGTTAGTGCTACATTTGTGCTGCTAAAATTTTTATTTGTGCTGTTATGGTTTTTAAGTTATAACAGTTTTTTTTTTTTCAAACCCCACTCACTTCGCCCACCCTACAATCAGCACAAATAAAAACTCAAGTGTGTTTCTATAGTGCTACATTTGTGCTGTTTTGTGCTGCTAAAATTTCCGTTCTACCTTTTATCGTTTTCCCTTATTAATGATTTATTAAAGGTCACCAAAAGTCAGTCAGCCCCCCTACAACACCCAAATGACACAAAACTGGTCTCGTTGGTTAGTGCTACGTTTGTGCTGTTTTGCTAACATTTTCATTCTATCTATTATCGTTTTTGCATTATTAATGATTTATTAAAGGTTACCAAAGGTCACTCATCCCACCTATAATGCCCAAATGACACAAAACTGGTCTCCTTGGTTAGTGCTACGTTTGTGCTGTTTTGTGCTGCTAAAATTTCCGTTCTATCTCTTATCATTTTTGCGTTATTAATGATTTATTAAAGGTCACCAAAGGTCAGTCAGCCCCCCTACAACACCCAAATGACATGAAACTGGTCTTGTTGGTTAGTGTTATGTTTGTGCTGGTTTGTGCTGCTAAAATTTTTATTTGTGCTGTTATGGTTTTTAAGTTATAACAGTTTATTTTTTTCAAACCCTACTCACTTTGCCCACCCTACAATCAGCACAAATAAAAACTCAAGTGTGTTTCTTTAGTGCTACATTTGTGCTGTTTTGTGCTGCTAAAATTTCCGTTCTACTTTTTATCGTTTTTGCGTTATTAATGATTTATTAAAGGTCACCGAAGGTCACTCAGCCCCCCTACAACACCCAAATGACAGAAAACTGGTCTCGTTGGTTAGTGCTACGTTTATGCTCTTTTGTGCTGCTAAAATTTCCGTTCTATCTTTTATCGTTTTCACATTATTAATGATTTATTAAAGGTCACCAAAAGTCAGTCAGCCCCCCTACAACACCCAAATGACACAAAACTGGTCTCGTTGGTTAGTGCCTCATTTGTGCTGGTTTGTGCTGCTAAAACTTTTATTTGTGCTGTTATGGTTTTTTAGTTATAACAGCTTGTTTTTATATTTGTGCTTTTTTGTGTCATAATAATAAAAATTTGTGCTGCTTTTATTTTTAAGATAATAGCAATTTGTTTTTTCCAGATGATGACATCACCCCGCTCTCCTGTCACGTACCTGGTTAGTAAGCTCCTGGTTAGAAAGCAACCATGGGAGCACAGTGAGGTATGAGTGCCTGTGATCAGTCCAGTAGACTGCGTGGTGGCAGCAGTCAGCAGGTGGATGTGGCGGCAGAACCAGCTGGTGGCAGATGAGCTGGCACTGAGCTTGGCTGGTGGCAGACTGTGGGTAAGCAGCTAGAAGCAGGAGACAGATGAGACCTTGCTGAGCTGAAGAGCTGTAGCAGGCTGGATGAGCAGGATGCAGGGTCAGATGAGCCGGGTCCATAATGGTCAGGCAGATCAGGCATAGACGGCACACAACAGGATAGTCGGGTCACAAGCCAAGTCAGCAACAGGAGGTAGATCAGGCAAGAAGAGAAGGCAGAAGCAGAATCCAGAGACAAGCCAAGGTCAAGGCAGGTAGCAGTCAAACGGAGGTCAGGAGCAAGCTGGGTTAGGATCAGAGGTCAAACACAGGAATCAGGAATGAACACACAGAAGCGGCACACCAAATTGCAGCCTGTTTAAATAGTCTGTCTGGTGCCAGCATTGGTGACAGGCTCACGCTCATCTGCCCAGCCAGGTGCCAGTCTGTGCATGCGCATATGTATGTAGAGGGAGACATCATTTGTGCTATGCGAAAGCCTTCCCTGACACCCCCTACAACAGCCAAACAAAATGAAAATGGGAAGGTTGGTTAGTGCCACGTTTGTGTTGGTTTGTGCCTATTTGTGCGAGTGGGCTGGGGGCTTATTGGAATTGATAAGCCCCCTTTAACAATAATGATACATCCAGATACCTATGTGAATGAGTAGGGGGTACCTACCTGTAACCTAGAACCAGTGATGCAGAGCCATGTCAATCATGATGCCTGATAAAAAAACAAAAAACAAATACAGAGACACATTCCACTGGTTCACTTGTCACCACTAAATAGAAAGTCTGGTGGATGACAGCTGTTATATACAGGTGGGCAGGCTTTCCTGGTGACATCTTTGACCATATATGGATTTGACCATATGGTCAATGACACCACTTGGGTCAGGCGCAATGTAAATGAATCAGGCTTGAGGCAGTTGTCAAGGACTTGGTGGTGGGCAACACTTCTTTAACAACCATTGACAGCAGGAAGCTATCATGTATTATAGTGGTAGTACTACGGCTGTAGGTAAATGTTTGGGCACTTCTCTAAATGCCTGAACGGCCAAAGTTTGGCCCAAACTTTGAGCTCATCTCTACGCAGGAGCTGTCATTTTGCTGACAATTTCAACACACTTTTATATACTTTTATAATACACTGCAGAGATGCACCACCTCACCTTGCTTCCCTCCAGTGGAACTGTTACTTTTTTTTTGCTTTGGTACATGTTTCACAGGGCAGTGCTCAGCCCCCCCATGGTATTTGCTTGACAATACCTTGACTATTAGCCCAGAAAATGGGCAGGACTGTTTTTTAACATTCTGTTATCAATGACTTCAATGGGGATTGGATTCAACCCTCAAACTTTAGTAATGTTTGTCGAACCCTGCTCAAACTGAACCTAGGTACGTTTGGCTCATCATTAGTAAAGATTTGTGGATTTTAACTGTACGCGAATCCGCATATAGTTTGTATTACAGGTTGAACTCCTGATCCATTTAGCATTATGGATTTTTCTTACTGAGCTACTTAGGTGAAATTCAGAAAAAAATATTTTCTTTTTCTTTGGAAGCTGCATTTTCTTAGTATTTATAGTAGTTTTGTTTATTTCTTTTAATATTCTTTGTATCTCTGTTTAGTTTTTTTTGTTTTTTTTTATCGTTTTTTGTGTACTGTTAATTTTTTTGCATTTTATCTTCAATATAACAATGTGGCTAATTAGAGGCCCTTTTATTTATTTATTTATTTTTTGTGCAAGAACAGATGCAGAGTAGCTGACCGGAATTAGGTTTTGGAACTATTTAAAGCAATTACAGCTTTAGAAACCACCAAAATAACCTTAAAGTGGTTGTAAAGGCAGACAGTTTTTTTTTACCTTAATGCATTTTCTGCATTAAGGTGAAAATCCCCCTTCTTTTGTGAAGGGGACCCTGAAGAGAAAGATCAGGGCTGCTCTTTGCAATACCATTGCACAAAGCAGGTAAGTTTAACATGTTTGCTATTTTAAAAAAAAAATGTGTTTACAATCACTTTCAACTACTTCTAATGCATTTTTGCCAAAATGGAAAATAATTGCTGAAATCTCACTATTGTTGCCAAATTTTGGGCAAGCTCACGCTCTTAATTTCACTCATCCTTACTCAGAACATTTATTTATGTGAGTGTTATGCTGCGTACACACGACCAGACTTTACGGCATACTTGGTTCGGCGGACCGGAGTCCATCGGACAATTGGATCGTGTGTGGGCTCCAGCTGACTTTTTTCCCCAAAAGTTCGACGGACCTAGAAATGAAACATGTTTCAAATCTTTTCGACGGACTCGAGTCCGGACGAAAAGTCCGCAGGACAAAGTCTGCCGTAAAGTTCGCTCATGTGTATGCGGCATTAGATCTCTTTATAACATCCAACTGGTGTCTTAAGGCCAACTTGCCTCTTTCCTGTAATTACAATCTTGATAAGTAAATTCACACACACAATCCTCCACATCAACACTAAGACATTACGTCATACTAAACTGCAATGTGAACTTCTTTTTTGCTTTTGTGTAAGTTTGTAGACCTAGAATTTCTTTAACAAGCGGTGTTTACTTTTACTATACTGTTCATGTCATTTCAAAGCAGCATAATTTATTTGCTTTATAATAGCTGTTAGCCTTGTGTAAGATACCCAATGTATACAGTAATTCTGAAGGTTATAGTGGAAAAAGAACTGGCAGAAGGGTAATTTCTTATGATTGTTATTTCATGTATTATGTGAAATTCTATACTTACTCTGTTTTTTTTTCTCTTATTTTCAGCTGCGCTTGTTAAAGCCAATTCAGCGATTTATTATATTTTTTTATAGGTCTGGAAGATAATTGCTGCATCCACACATTTCCTTTTTCCTTTCTATTAGCTGTACATGGAGATACATTTTGTGAACATTGTGTTTTCAAGTATACAGTATTGTGAACATTGTCAAGTATTGCATCATATTTAGAAGTTTATGTAAGTACTCCTTTTTTTTTGTTGTGAACTCTTACAAGTTTTCTACCCATTATCCTTGCCTTGACTTTTGATAAATGATGAAAATGATGTCTCATAACACTGAATTCTATAACGCTAACAGTGGCATTGACATCTTTTTTTATTCGGATGAACGTTTCTACAGTTGGGCCATTTGATCTCATTTTTGCTGTGCATAAACTTTTGGTTAAAGCAGAACTAAAGACGTATGCACATTATGGCAGACTTACGCTTACGCTTTAGTTTGGCATCCTCTAGCAATGCACGATCCACTCTCACTCTGTCACTTTGTCTGACACCACTGCCAACTTCTCCTTATCGTCTTTTAGCCCATTGTCTTCTTTCTTTGGTCATTGGGCAGCCATTGATGATAGTACTACTACGCTTGTGTAATTGAGGTACACCTAGCTCCTTTCTTAGCCTCTTACAGATGTCAGCACAGTATGTGCTACCATAAAAAAATTCCATTTGCTAGTAATATACCTTTTCTTAAGTTTAGTACTGCTTTAGAAAAACAAATTTTTCCTGTACACTTTCCCACAACTAGATGTCTCATGGTAACTAACTACAGTTCTTTTTTTCAGTTAGGTTATAATGGCTGCATTAAAATAGTATATTTCATTTAGGGATTTACAACAACAATGTTATCATAGATTGTTGAACCAGCCAAATTAGTTTGGACCAGATCAGATTTTACATATACAATGTTATAGCTACAGGTCAAGGCACTAATACCGCAAAACTGCAAAGCAGACTTCCTGCCAAACTTCATAGACATGTACAGGGAGCTGCCATGTCTCTGGCAAGTCAAACACAGAGAATACTCCAACAAGCTAAAGAGGAAGGCAGCGCTGGAGAAACTGTTGGAATTGGTGAAGCCGGTGACTCCCACGGCAGATATCACTTATTTGAAGGCCAAAATTGGTGGCCTGAGTATCACATATAATAGGGAGCGCAAAAAGGTCCAGGATTCCATGAGATTAGGAGCAGCAGCAGATGACGTTTATGTCCCCAGGCTCTGGTACTACGACAGACTGTGTTTTTTGTCAGACCAGAGTGAACCCAGGCCATCACTATCTATACTTCCTTCCACATCAGATGAGGCTTCAGAAGTAAAACCTGGGCCTTCCACCCAGGAATAAGATGTGGAGGAGCCCAGCTTGAGCCAGGTATAGCATTGTTCAACATATTTCTTGTCAAAAATTGAATGATGTTAACTAGATGTTATTATTGATCACTAATTTCTGATTTAACAAAGTGGTTTACATATTAATAGACAATAGTAGACCAAAAAATGATTGGGACAAGAATGAAAAATACTGGGGTCAGAAGGATAGTCTTTTCTATTTGTTAACATTCAATTTGCAACAGTCATGAGCTCAAAATTGTGTGTGATTGATGACCAAAAAACTAAAACTATGTCCCATTTTTATACACAACAAAGTCTCAACCAGGGTGAGGCCGTGGAAAATGGCAGCCAGGAGGTGGCCATGGAAAGTGACAGCCAGGAGGTGGCTGTGCCCAGCAGCCTGACCGAATTCCAGGTTCCTCCCCTCCGCCTTCCAACAAAAAGGACCAGGAAAGCAAAGAACCTGGAAGAGTCAGCGACTGTTTTGATTTGGCAGGCTACTGTGGTCTTCACAACAACCCCTGGTGGCCCCGAGTCATATGGCTGTCTGACAGCCAGTAAACTGGAGCAAATGGAGGAGGGCCAATCTGTGTGGAGGTAATACTTGAGGCCCTAAACAAGGGGATGAGGGGCAAACTCACAAATAAAAGCCACGTGTGTGAGTTAGACCATATTACTTCTCCACCACCTCCAGCAACACCTCCAACAACACAGCCACCCAAAGCAGCCTGAAAGGAAGCGTGGAAGGGAGTGTTGAGAGTGATGGCCTGGGTTTGGTGTGGTCTGGCAAAAGACACATGCTGTTGTAAGACCACAGCCTCGGGACATATATGTCATCTGCTGCTGCTCCCAATCTCTTGGAGTCCTAGACTGGATAGTGCTACCTATTAAGTGGACTCCTCAGGTTACCAATTTGGCCTGTCAAATAATTGATGTCTGCCCTGGGGTACAAAGGCTTCAACAATTCCAACTGTTTCTCCAGCGTTGCCATCCTCTTTATTTTGTTAGGACCCCTAGTAAATTTAAACTTTTTGTTTTGACAAATACTTGACTATGTGTTTTACTTCAAACAGGACAGTTTGTGAGTAGGCAGGTACATTTCAAATTAACAAGGGACACCAACACCAACCAACCTATTTGAGGTAAAAAAATACAAGATAATAATGGTGTTGTGGTAACTTGACAAAACAACAAAAAAATATTATGGAGATCACTAGAAAAAAATGTATTCTGGAGATCTGGAGAAATTTTTTCAAAAAAAAGGAGACCACTATAAAAAATAAAAAAAGATTATTCTGGAGATCTTAATAAAAAAAAAAAAAAAACAACAAAAACAAAGATTATTCATGAGATCACGAGAAATACTAAAAAATCAGTTTGACAGAATATTTGTGTGAATATCAGCAGAAAAGCAACTTCATTATTCTAGCATTATAAAGAAGAAGAGAATGCGCTGCATTGAAAGATTAAAAAATATCCTGCATGACGAATGTGCTATCTCCATTACAAACGTTAGTTTTACAAGGCCGAGCGCTTCCGTCTCGCACTTGATTCTGAGCATGCGTGGACTTTCCTTTGTTGTCGGAAAATTTGAGAACCTGATCTCAAACATTTGTGTGCGGATATTCCGACAGCAAATGTTCGATGGAGCATACACACGGTCGGACTTATCGACAATGAGCTCACATCAAACATTTCCCGTCGGAAAGTCCAATCGTGTGTACGCGGCATTACTGTTGTACTGTAATGTTACTTTGTTTTATTGTTAACCATCATTTGCTTAGCAGGTACGCCATTCAGCAGCAGCACGGGTTTATTTATCTTGACAGCAACAGTGTTTGCTCCCACGATACGTAAAGTCGTGACTCCAGTGCTTTCACCACCACAGTTAAAAAAAAAATGGTGCATGTATGCCCATCATTAGAAGTGGGTGGATGAAGGACAGTATTCCAATGGTGGGCATACCCACCAATCAATCCCTTTTTTTTGTTCAGCCCACAGGCTGCATGAAAAAAAGAACATTACAATGTATGCACAAGGACCAGAGACATACTGGTATGTTGCTGGACTTTGAGTGGTTATACCAGAATGATGCCTACAGGTTTATGTATCATTTTGGTATAATTCTTTTCAGCCAGTGGTCGGGTTTCATGTAAAAGCAATCCTAGCAGCTAATTAGCCTCTAGACTGCTTTTACAAGCAGTGGGATGGAACGTCCCCCCCTCACCATCTTCCATGGATTTCTCGGGCTCTCCTGTCCCAACAGGGAACCCGAGAATGCAGCCCGTGTTTCTGCCAGCTGACCATAGAGCTGATCAGAGACTAGAATGGCTCCAATCATCTCTATGGCCTAAGAAACCAGAAGCTATGAGCATTTCATGACTTAGGTTTCGCCGGATTTAAACAGCGCCATTGGGAAATTGGCAAAGCCTTTTATCACACCGATCTTGGTGAGGTCAGATGCTTTGAGGGCAGAACAGAGATCTAGGGTCTAATAGACCCCAATTTTTTCAAAAAAGAGTACCTGTCACTATTGATATCATAGGGGATATTTACATTCCCTGAGATAACAATAAAAATTATTTAAAAAAAATTAAAGGAACAGCTTAAAAAAAAGCAAAATAAATAATTTAAAAAAAATGCACCCCTGTGTCCCCGTGCTTATGCGCAAAGGCGAACGCAAGCATTGGTCTGGTGTCATATGTAAACAGCAATTGCACCATGCAATTGCACCATCACCGCAAAGGTCAGATTGAGGGCAGTAATTTTAGCAGTAGACCTCCTCTGTAAATCTAAAGTGGTAACCTGTAAAGGCTTTTAAAGACTTTTAAAAATGTACGTAGTTGCCTCATCAGTGCCTCTCATTAGTGTCCACTAGGGATGAGCCGAACACCCCCCGGTTCTGTTCGCACCAGAACCTGTGAACAGACTGAAAATTCACATGAACGTTAGAACCCCATTGAAGTCTATGGGACTCGAACGTTCAAAATCAAAAGTGCTAATTTTAAAGGCTAATTTGCATGGTATTGTCCTAAAAAGCGTTTGGGGACCCGGGTCCTGCCCCATGGGACATGTATCAATGCAAAAAAAAGTTTTAAAAATGGCCGTTTTTTCGGGAGCAGTGATTTTACTGATGCTTAAAGTGGAAAAAAAGTGAAATATTCCTTTAAATATCGTACCTGGGGGGTGTCTATAGTATGCCTGTAAAGTGGCGCATGTTTCCCGTGCTTAGAACAGTCCCTGCACAAAATGACATTTTTAAAGTTATAAAAGTCATTTAAAACTGCTTGCAGCTTTAATGTATTGTCGGGTCCCGACAATATGGATGAAAATCAGTGAGACAAACGGCATGGGTACCCCCCCATTCCATTACCAGGCCCTTTGGGTCTAGTATGGATATTAAGGGGAACCCCGCACCCAAATTAATAAAAGGAAAGGCGTGGGGCTCCCAGGCCCTATATACTCTGAACAGCAGTATACAGGCGGTGCAAACAAGACAGGGACCGTAGGTTTGTTATTAAGTAGAATTTGTTTGTAATTTTGAACTGGTACATTTTTAAATTGTAGCTCCAGCCAAAAAATCTATTTTTAAGCTTTTTGGAAAACATAGGGAAGGGTTATCACCCCTGTGACATTTGTTTTGCTGTCTGTGCTCCTCTTCAGAAGATTTCACCTCACTTTCTGTCACAATGGCTAATGTTTTTAGAAAATGTGGGGTTTTTAGGGAAACAAGGATTGGTGATGAAGCATCAGTGGAAAGGAGAAACGTTTTTCCCATATTAACTCTTACAGGAGAGAATTTCCCTTCCTAGGGGTAGTTTTCATCTCACTTCCTGTTGTCTCCTTCCGTTTGCAAGTAGGAGTCGTTTGTAAGTTGGATGTTTGAAAGTAGGGGCCTGCTCCATATACTCTGCAGAAATTGTGGCCTTAGGTGTTGGTGTGGCCACAACACTGTAAGCCCTCACAGGGCCCTGCTGTGAAATATTAGATCAAGAGTTGTAATTACATGCCCCTTGAACAGGGGCAGAAAAATTGGGCCTTTGGTGATGGTGGTGGTGCTGGTGCCACAACACTGTAAGTCCTCACAGTTACTCTTGGTGGGCGCTGGATGGGCCCTGCTGTGAAATATTAGATCAAGAATTGTAATTAGGGAAAGGTGTAGGTCCCAAGATAAGAGTAGAAGTATGCAAGAATCTGTGATAAAGAGAGGGCTTGATACTGGGTTTATGTACAGGGGTAATAGGGGTTAAAATGGGAGAAAACTTAGAAGAGCACTCCTTGCAAGATGGATTTATGCATCTCGTAGGGTATTAGGATGTTTTTTACTGTTTTGAATTTTGTATACTGAGAAATGTGATGTATTTTGTATAATTATGAATAAAAATTATCAAACTTTAAAAAAAAAAAAGAATTGTAATTACATGCACCTGTTGAACAGGGGCAGAAAAATTGGGCCTTTGGTGGTGGTGGTGCTGGTGCCACAACACTGTAAGTCCTCCCAGTTACTCTTGGTGGGCGCTGGAACGGGCCCTGCTGTGAAATATTAGATCAAGAATTGTAATTACATGTCCCTGTTGAACAGGGACAGAAAAATTGGGCCTTAGGCACTAGTGCTGGTGCCACAACACTGCAACCCCTCACAGTTACCCTAGTTGGAGTGCAGGAACAAGCCCTGCTGCAAAGAATTGCAGCAACGATTGTAATTACACGCCCCTGTTAAACAGGGGCTGAAAAATTGGGCCTTAGGCACTGGTACTGGTGCCCCAACACTGCAACCCCTCACAGATACTCTAGTTGGAGCGCAGGAACGAGCCCTGCTGCAAAGAATTGCATCAAAAATGTTAATTACACGCCCCTGTTAAACAGGGGCTGAAAAATTGGGCCTTAGGCACTGGTGCCCCAACACTGCAACCCCTCACAGATACTCTAGTTGGAGCGCAGGAATGAGCCCTGCTGCTAAGAATTGCATCAAAAATTGTAATTACAGGCCCCTGTTAAACAGGGGCTGAAAAATTGGGCCTTAGCCACTGGTGGCGGCACCCCGAAACAAAAATATTCTTACAAGCTATCAGCATGATCATTGAGGAGGAAGAGGATTGTCACTCACTATAACAGGATAGTCACTCAGCATCAGCATAGGCAGTCTTGAAGGGATCTGACATTTCAAAAAAATTTATTCGGTTACATCAGCATCAGGTGCTTGGTATCTGATGGTGATCCAAGACTGATTCATTTTTATGAAGTTCAGTCGATCGACCGAGTCGGTGGACAGGTGCACCCTGTGATCGGTTACAAAGCCTCCAGCAGCACTGAATGTGCGTTCCGAAACAACGTTGGATGCAGGACAGGCCAGTAGCTCAATTACATACTGTGCAAGCTCTGGCCAGTGATCCATCCTCAAGACCCAGTAACCCAGAGGATTTTCGGTGGGAAAGGTGTCCAAGTCAGATCTTGCCCCTAGGTATTCCTGCGCCATGTAAAACAGACGCTGGCGATGGTTGCTGGAACCGATCATACCTTGGGGCTGCGGACTAAAAAATTGTCTGAACGCATTGGTCAGACGGCCACCTTCTCCACCGCTCCTTTTTTGACTGACCAAAGCCACGGCAACACGTTGTCCAGGAACAGGACTTTGTAACCTCCCAGTCTCTGGGAACGCGTTGCACAGACCTTTCTGCAAGGCCTCCTGAAGATGTTTCATCCTCTGCTCCCTCTGCGATGGCAAGATAAGGTCTGCAACCTTACTCTTGTAACGTGGATCAAGGAGGGTTGCCAGCCAGTAACGATCCCTCTCCTTGATAGCACGAATATGAGGATCCTTCCGCATTATATGACCGGCGGAAATGCACACAGACTTTCCTGGCCTGCCTCAGGACAACCTGTAAGCCCGGGTACCTGCCCAAGAACCGCTGCACCACCAAGTTAAGGACATGATCCAAACAGGGCACATGGGTCAGTTGTCCCTGTCGGAGGGCAGAGAGGAGGTCGGTGCCATTGTCGCAAACCACCATTCCTGGCTTAAGTTGGCGCGGTGTCAACCACCTCTGAACCTGCCCCTGCAGAGCTGACAGGTGTGTCAGAATCACCAGTAGTGGCATTTTGGAGGCATGGTGGCGAAACAACCTCCAACATTACTGCACCTTGTCCTGCATCATTCCCAGCTGCCAGCAGAGTCACCCAATGTGCAGTGAAACTTAGGTAACGTCCCTGTCCATGCCTGCTGGACCATGAGTCAGCGGTAAGGTGCCGCTCTGTCCAGCGAGGCCAAGACATTGCCCTCCAAATGCCGGTAGAGAGCCGAAATCGCCTTCCATGAGAAAAAGTGGCGTTTGGGAACCTGCTACTGAGGAACCGCACATTCCACAAACTCACGGAAAGGGGCAGAGTCTACCAACTGAAAAGGTAGCAGTTGAAGTGCTAGCAATTTTGCCAAGCTAGCATTCAACCACTGGGCATGTGGATGGCTGGGAGCGAACTTCTTTCTGCGGTGCAGCAGCTGAGGCAGGGAAATTTGCCTGGTACAATCTGATGTCGGTGTACCGATAGCAGATTGCCCGCAAGTACTTGGCTGTGACACACCTAATTCTACACCTTCATTCCTCTCAGTGCAGGTCTCAGAGAGGACTGAAGGTATAGTGGGGTTTGAGATCCCAGCTGATGAGGAGCAAGGAGAGGTCCTCTTTGTTCTTTGGTGTGGGTCTTTTAGGTACGCATGGCAGGTCAACATATGTCTGGTCAAGCATGTGGTGCCCAAGCGGGAGCTGTCTTGGCCACGCGAGATACGCTTGAGACATATGTTGCAAATAGCAGTGGTGCAATCTGATGCACTTGTCTCAAAAAAGGTCCATACCAAAGAACTTTTGGAATAACGCGCAGAGACAGCAGCGCCCTGCACATACGGAGCTCTGTGGTGTGATACAGTCAGTGTGCTGCCCTTAGGTTGGCCCCTGGAGTGCATCCTGCCTCGTTGGTGATGTGCCTCTTCCTCCTCCTCTCTCCTATCAGGCACCCACATGGATTCAGTGATCTCATCATCCCCTCCCTCTTCATCACTGGGGCAAACCTGGCAGTATGCTGCAGCAGGGGGAACATGACTGCCAGATTGCTGTCCTCTGTCTGGGCTCATGTTACTGCCTTCCTCTAGCTGAGTACCATCATCGGAGCCTTCAAAACGCTGGGCATCCTCCTGGAGCATGTACCCAACACTGTGGTCAAACAGTTCGGGGGACTCCTCAGGAGGACATGGTGGGGCTAGGGAAGGAGTCACTGATGCCATTGAGCCGAGGGAAGAGGCAGCGTTTGCAGCTTCTTTGCCAGACAAAGTACCCTGAGCCTGGGTGAGGGAGGATGAGGACAGCTTGGTCATCCACTCGACCAAGTCTTCCGCATGTTGTGGCTCAACACGACCAGCTGCCGAAAAAAAGGCCAAGCGTGTCCCACGGCCACATGCTGATGAGGATGCACCATGTTCACGACCAGCACTGTTGCCTCTAGACACAGAGCCTGCTTGCCCTCTTTTAATGGCTTGTGACTGTCTGCCTCTCCTTGTTGGCCTTCCAGACATACAATTGGCCTGCAGTGAGATGTAGCTGCACAAAACTGGAATGTATATATATACCGATTATACTGCAGCTAGCAGAATCAACTGCCTGCCTGTAGTATTATTAGTATGAGAACACCTGCACTTGTCTTCAGGTAGCTATACTGTAGGTGCAACTGTGCAGGGTACACAGTACAGTAACTGGAAATAAGTCAAGAGCCTACACAAGCACCTGGCTTCAGGTAGCTATACTGTAGGTGCAACTGTGCAGGGTACACAGTACAGTAACTGGAAATACGTCAAGAGCCTACACAAGCACCTGGCTTCAGGTAGCTATACTGTAGGTGCAACTGTGCAGGGTACACAGTAAAGTAACTGGAAATACATCGAGCCTACACAAGCACCTGGCTTCAGGTAGCCTAACTGTAGGTGCAACTGTGCAGGGTACACTGTACAGTAACTGGAAATACTTCAAGAACCTACACTAGCACCTGGCTTCAGGTAGCTACACTGTAGGTGCAACTGTGCAGGGTACACTGTACAGTAACTGGAAATACTTCAAGAGCCTACACAAGCACCTGGCTTCAGGTAGCTATACTGTAGGTGCAACTGTGCGGGGTACACAGTACAGTAACTGGAAATACGTCAAGAGCCTACACAAGCACCTGGCTTCAGGTAGCTATACTGTAGGTGCAACTGTGCAGGGTACACAGCACAGTAACTGGAAATACATCAAGAGCCTACACAAGCACCTGGCTTCAGGTAGCTATACTGTAGGTGCAACTGTGCAGGGTACACAGTACAGTAACTGGAAATACGTCAAGAGCCTACACAAGCACCTGGCTTCAGGTAGCTATACTATAGGTGCAACTGTTCAGGGTACACAGTACACTAACTGGAAATACTTCAAGAGCATACACAAGCACCTGGCTTCAGGTAGCTATACTGTAGGTGCAACTGTGCAGGGTACACAGTACAGTAACTGGAAATACTTCAAGAGCCTACACAAGCACCTGGCTTCAGGTAGCTATACTGTAGGTGCAACTGTGCAGGGTACACTGTACAGTAACTGGAAATAGGTCAAGAGCCTACACAAGCACCTGGCTTCAGGTAGCTATACTGTAGGTGCAACTGTGCAGGGTACACAGTACAGTAACTGGAAATACATCAAGAGCCTACACAAGCACCTTGCTTCAGGTAGCTATACTGTAGGTGCAACTGTGCAGGGTACACAGTACAGTAACTGGAAATACGTCAAGAGCCTACACATAGATGCATGTGTTACTGTGTGGATCTCAGAGTTGGGGATAAAAATGTGGTCAATTCTGGCGTACATCTAATGTGGTGCAGAGTAGTGCGTATAGTCCTTAACTGTGGGGTTTATTTCCCTCCAGGAGTCAATTAGGCCCAGGTCATGAAGAAGACGAGCTATACGGAGACTCTGTTTTGCCGTTTTTTTGAGATGAGGTCTATCCTGAGTCGATTTGTCTAACATATGATCAAATGTGATGTTGGAGTCACCTCCTATAATTACTCTGCCTTCCAGATGGGGGTAAAGGGTTGACAGAAGAAGCGCACTTGGCCTTGGTTAGGGGCATAGTAGGAGATGATGGAGTACAACACCCCTTCAATGAGCCCTTTGATCAGTAAATATCTGCCGTCTGTGTCTTTGACCGTTTGTATGTGAACGAATGGAATTCCTTTAGCTAGAAGGATGGCTGCCCCCCCTTTTTTTGGAATCCGCATTTGACAAATAGAAAGTGAGGAAGTTATGGTGGAGAAAGGAAGGGGTGTAGCTGGTGGGAAAATGGGTCTCCTGTAGCAGGACAATATCAAGGTTTCTGGTGTGGTAACTTTGAAATGCCTTCTGGCGTTTGGAGGGCGAGTTAAGCCCCTCCGCGTTATGTGAAGCTATTTTGAAAACAAAATTAGGGGAAGGAAAAACATTAGGGGAAGGATAACTAGAAGGAGCATAACTTTGCGAATACAGTCACCATGAAGCAGATACCAATCCTGCCAGGGCAGGAGGGAAGACAGGTATCCCAATTAGCCATTGAATGGGCTAATGGGACCCAACACAATGAGGCCAGAGGCCCCATGAGTCCGTCAGTGATCAAACTTGTGTAGGGCTGCCCACTACATAGGAGTGGGGCAAATAACCAGGCCAAAAAGTAGGGGTGAAACATAACGTCAGGGAGATAAGGGAGAGCCACTAATCTCGGGGGGTGAGCGTCTCAGTGCCTCTTTGATAGTTGCTTGTTCCACAGCAGTGTCAGTGGGCTACCTGGAAGGGGTCGCTTGGAGGAGCATGTCTTGGCTGCTGGTTGCTGAGGTGCTAATTCTTGGGAAATAAATCCTAGTTGCAGCAGCAAACGTTCGCCATCTTGAAAACTGGTAAATCCGTAGGATTTGTCCTTGAATTGAAACTGGAGACGGAAAGGGAATGACCATAGGTATTTGATGGATTTCTCAGCAAGAATTGCAAGGAGAGGTTTGAGGGATCTCCGCTTTTGGGTAGTGGTAGGGGAGATGTCCGCAAAAATTTGGATTTTGTTTCCCTGTAAAGAGAGGCTATCCAGATTACGGGTTCTTCTCATAATGTCTTCTTTAATGCCGTAATAATGGCGCTTGACTACAATGTCCCTCGGGAGGCCATCTTGACGGGGAAGCTGTAGGGCTCTATGTGCTCTGTCAAGTTCGAGTCTGTGGCCCTGGATGTCCGGTATATCTGGAATATCTGTAAACGATTCAGGGATCCCCCTTATACGGAAATTGTATCTCCTGATCCTATTTTCCAAATCATCTAATTTGGCTAGTGCAGTTTCCAGTTGGTCTTGTAACGTTTGGATGCAGGTGATGTTTTGGTTGGTGCGAGTGGCAGTTTTATCCACTGCCTGCTCAATGGTGTCCATGCAGGCTCCCAGGCTCTGCAAGTCAGCTTTAATGGTGGCTGTAATCTGCATAGTGTTTTGGGCAAGGCCTGCAGCCAGCAGTTAGGGGTATAAACAGGCTGCATGGGGGAGGATTGCTAAGGGCCTGCCAGGCCTAAGGGAGAGTTCAGCATGGGAGTGTGGAGGAGATCCCCTATTGTCCTGTTCAGCAGGGATTCGGTGGAGGCTGGGGAGATCACTTGGGGGATACAGGTACTTACAGGTGTTGCCAGCAAGGGAATCGGTTGCTGGTGTGGGGATGGTGGGTCCGCAATGGAGTCCTGATCCTCCATGCCTCCTCGTGTGGGCGCCGCGCCCCCCATCTTGGATGGTGCAGGGGCTGCCAGGCTAAAGTCCAGCTGGCGGCTAACTTCCCTCTTTTGGGAGCTGCCCGGCATGCGGGTCGGTGCCTGGATCTTTTTTCAGTTTTAGGAGGGTCCCACTCAGTCTGACGGCTTGGGGAGCTGAGAAGGGCCGGAGTGGTGCGGAGCTCTCGGTTACTGCGACTTCCCGGGAGTCCTGCACATGCGCACCTTGCATCTTTTTTATTACATCAAACATTTGGGCAGTATAGTGTGTTTTTTTTCCCCAAAAAATTGCGTTTAAAAAATTGCTGTGCAAATACCGTGTGAAAAAAAAATGCAGCACCCACCATTTTAATCTGTAGGGCCTTTGCTTTAAAAAAAATATATAATGTTTGGGGGTTCAAAGTAATTTTCTTGCAAAATTTTTTTTTTCATGTAAACAAAAAGTGTCAGAAATGGCTTTGTCTTCAAGTGGTTAGAAGAGTGGGTGATGTGTGACATAAGCTTCTAAATGTTGTGCATAAAATGCCAGGACAGTTCAAAACCCCCCAAATGACCCCTTTTTGGAAATTAGACACCCCAAGCTATTTGCTGATAGGCATATTGAGTCCATGGAATTTTTTATAATATTTTATATTTTGCCACAAGTTGCGGGAAAATTACATTTTTTTTTGCACTAAATTATATATTGCTAAAACATGGCATGGGCATATGTGAAATTACACCCCAAAATACATTCTGCTGCTTCTCCTGAGTACGGGGATACCACATGTGTGAGACTTTTTGGGAGCCTAGCCGTGTACAGGACCCCAAAAACCAGGATTTCTAAGGGCGTAAAATGGTGATTTCACTTCCTCACTACCTATCACAGTTTCGGAGGCCATGAAATGTCAAGATAGCACAACCCCCCCCCCTCCCCCCCAAATGACCCCATTTTGGAAAGAAGACACTTCAAGCTATTTTCTGAGAGGCATCTTGAGTTCATGGAATATTTAATATTTTGCAGAAAGTCTACAGAAAGTCGTCACTAAAGTCGTCACTAAATGATATATTGCTCAAACTTGCCATTGGCATATGTGAAACTGCACCCCAAAATACATTCTTTTGCTTCTCCTGAGTACGGCGTTCCACATGCGTGAGACTTTTTGGGAGCCTTGTACGTCACTACATTCATAATTGTTGGCCAACATTTGTGTGACCGTGTGTATGCAAGACAAGTTGGAGCCAGCATCCTTCGAACAAAAATCCACGGTTTTGTTGTCGGAAAGTCCGATCGTGTTTACGGGGCATTAGACTTTAGAACCACTTTAATGCTCTTGCAAGCATATACTCCATAACCCTAATACAAATGTCTTCAAACTCTAGCTTCTTCAAACTTTTTTGTAGTCCTACAAATCCCCAATGTTCTGTACAGTTTTAGAAAAGGATAAACCTATAGAATGTTTGACTACATTAGGCATGAATACTTAATTTGAGTCTGTAGCAAAAGCAGAAAAGGGCAATACATCTGCACTGCTAAGGCAGATAAATGCTTCTGACTACACAGAAGATCCATGATTAGTGATTAGGGATGAGACAAACTTTTGCTGTAGAACATCCTACAGCAAGAATTAAAAAAGTAGTATGCATACCAGAACCTAGTAATTATTTTAAGGGGTACCCCATGCAGAAAGAAACAAAAAAAAATGCATGAGGTCTCCCTAAAAATCCATATCATATTCTTTATCTAAGCATGCAGCCAGGAAGAGGGGGTGCACTCCCCCTGAACCATACTAGATTACATTGCAGAAACATGATAAGGGCAGGGGTCACCCCGACAGCGCTGGTCAAATGGTTGTATCCCCCCCCGCCTGCAGACCCCCACAACCATCGGAGCTGTGGGGAAGAGACTGACAAGTTTTCCTGACATCAGGAGGTAAAAAGGTGACTGGGAAAGACCTCCAGCACACAGCTTTATTTCTTTATGCTGTGTGAAGGGGAGGGTTCCCCTTCCCTCCTATCAGCTCTCCTCACTGAGCTCTGCAGAGTGTAATTTCAGCACCCCACTCACTGATAAGGCAAAGTATATAAATTTTGGACTTTTAACAGCTCTGGATATGAGAGGCCTGAAGATAAACAGGTACAATATACTGTATGTACCGTAGTAGGATTTTTATCATCTCTGTGTATCACCTGAGGCTAGCCACTTCTTTAGGTTTATGGCCTGGTTCCCACTGGTGTGACATGTGCTCCAACTTTGAGAGCACATGTCGCATCACAAGTCGCACCCCATTAAGTGCAATGGAACCACTTGACTTGAGTCGCTCCAACTTAGTAAAAGGATTCAGCACTACTTTTGGTACAACTTCGCCATGACTTGTATTGACTTCTGTTAAGGAAGTCGTATGCAAGTTGTGCCAAAGTCACGCTGGGATGTTGGCTTTAAAGTCGCGTGGAAGTTGCACGACGATGTCACGGCAGTGTGAACCGGAGTCATGTGAGGGTTTACAACCACCTTAAATTATTTTTTTCCTGCAACTAGTGTAAGAACCTGAATCAGACTTGGCATCAAGCTCTTGCAATCCTCATTGGAAAAGAGAGCGAGGGAGCGAGGGGCATGACTGGGAACCAGTCAAGTGAGCTGCAGAGTGAAAAAAATGGTGACCTCATCCATCTGCTGCTGATTGTTCGCTACATACAGTAGATAGCAAGTTAGAAATCAAGAGACGACATCACTGTATTTCTAAAAGGGCTCATGCACATAGGGCTTAAAGAACTCCTCTTTTACAGGTGCTTGCATTTTTGTTTTTGGACAGTAAAAGCACTTCTATGTTAGCTTTTGGGATTTGTGGAATACTGCTATCATATTGTAGGTAAGGAGAATGGAGATCTTTCAGCTAGCTGTTGGGTGCATATATAAAGTTGGTAGAGCTATGGCGATTGGTTTATTAATTGTGCCTTGATGGGTGTTACAGGTTCTTCAGTATAATTACCATGACGATTTTTGGGGATACTAATCCTCAGGACCACCATTCTCTTGCTATTCAGGAAAATAATATCTTAAATTGGTAAGTTGAAACATAATACATCCTATATATGTAGCCGCCCCACCTTTTTGTTCTAGTGTACATTACCTGTAGCTAAAACAGAACACCTCCAGTAATTGATAACTTCTCCAATACTAGATACACTCTAGTGTACCCCTATGAACAAACCATTGTTTTAAGGCATATTTTGCTGCATGGTGTGCTGCTCTTCTCTGGGAGATGCATGTAAGTGACCCCCCTGTTCAACCTTGGGAGATAGGGTATAATTGATATATACTATGTTGCATGATGTATGTTTTGTATATTATATAATTAATTACTGTGAATTTTGTTTCATAGATAGGTCTAGTTCTTTGTGGTCAAGGAATTGAGGTACTGAGGAAGCTGTTTGTGAAACGCGTCAACCTCCTGGCCAGCTTTACAAAGAAACAATATGTGGAGTATATATGTACTAGCCTATCCAACAATCATATGATGTTTTTAAGAGCATGAGCTCTATATTCTCTTTTATATGTAATTGTTTTTGTAATAAAATACCTTTTTATGTGAACTTAATGTGGGTTAGTCCTTCTCTGGTACCGTTAAAGTCCATAAGCTCTGGCTGTTTGTTTTTTACTATATCTATTTTGGATGAGGTATCAATATTTAAGCCCATTTTCTATAATATTATAGCCTATGGGGTATTTACTAAAGCTGGGGAGTGCAAAATCTGGTGCAGCTCTGCATAGAAACCAATCAGCTTCCAGGTTTTATTGTCAAAGCTTAATTGAACAAGTTTAAGTTAAAAGCTGATTGCTTACTATGCACAGCTGCCAGTTTTAGTAAATCTCCCCCTATGTGTCCATGCACACATAGGCATTTACAGGCATATTAGAAGAGGAACATTTACAGGCATAAAAAAAAAAACAGAAAAACATCACAAGCGCATTCAGGAGAAGAGCTGAAGAGCAGAAAAAATGCTAGACACAGTTAAACATGGGTATACGTGTCTAAATGCTAGACACGTTTAAGCAAATTTTAGCATTAATGCATCCCAAACAGCCAGAATATTAATTCATTTTGGCCTTTGGAATCCATTAACACTCATAGACTTGACACTCCTAAATGTGTGTGCAATGTGTGATTTTTGGTGCGTTTTTAAAGCAGCTTTTTTCCTGGATGGAGAAAAGGCTATCAGAAGGGTTGCACAGATGCCCTGTGTACATGAGACCTTAATGTCATCTTCCTGGTTGTTCTGTGTAAAAATATTTTTTCAGGCAACACAGCTTCCCTGTGTTTAATCTGCGTATTTAGCTGTTGGCCTATAGTTTATCTTTAATCAAAAGTTTCCTTGTTGATACATTTCAAACAGGTATTTGTAAACAATGTCCAATGTTCTTGGCAATTAAAAATTCTCTACAGTGTAAATTAATTGCAAAATAATAAACTCTGATTTATTGTGTTTTAGGAAGGAACATGGGGAGTTTATTAATGTCATGGAAATGTTGAAATGCATTTTAGAGTTAATAATATATCAGCTGTGAAGCAGGTCTTAGAAGATCTCGGAAAATTATCACAACAGAGGTCCTCACAGGAGCAGTTACTCAGAATGAATATTCATTAACAGTCTCCACAAATTGAACAGTGATTTTGTTTTATGTGTTATTAAGAGAATCATGCTGATACATCTTTTGATTGGTTTTGCATTGGCATTAACTGGAAAACCATTTTAACGAAATATGTATGGGCATCAGCCTTGGTGCCCAGTGAACAAAAAGGACATCTGCTAATTAAAAGAAAAATGTATTAACATCTATAAATATATCCTGTATTTATACGCTATCTAAAACTTGAACCTTTATTATTGTAAAAGGTGGTAAATATTATACTCACAAAATGACAATTGCATTAAAGCTCATCACAAAGAACAGCACTATCTAGTCCACAGCAGTGGTGTAACGTGGGGGGGGGGCAGATGGGGGCGGTGGCCCTGGGCACAACATCGGGGGGGCGCATCTAGGGTGACCATATATCCCGGGATCCAATGCCCCTTAAAATGGCCCTGGTATTGCCGCTGCCTGTCACTCAGTGTCAGCCTGGGCTCCTGGCTGGCGGAGACCCGTTTTGCATAGTTCACCATCCTCCGTTGGCTCACTGCCCAAACTGGTTGCTAGCCATGGCCCGCCTGGCATTTAGCAACCAGTGATGTCACGATGAGGAGAGAGGCAGAGGCCCCAGCATTCAGAGCGGAGGAGAATTTAACTTTCTCCACCTCCGCGCCTACTGCTTAGCTCCACCCACCTCCTCCCTGTATCTTCTCTGGTGGGCGACATGCAGAGAGCAGCAGAGCAGAAGAAAGATCAGGAGGCAGCCTCAGGCACTGACTGCTCCAGTGGACAAATCGCAAACGTGATGAGTTTTAATGCATTTGTCATTCTGTGAGGATAATACCTACCACCTTTTACAATGATAAAGTCATGTTTATAGGATAATGTACTAGGTCGGTGTGCCCTCTGTTTTGTTTTGTGGTTTCAGTGGTTCCAAACTCCCCCAGTCTAATGAGGGCAGCAAGGTGAGACTTTTCCATGAAATCCAGGATGAAAATATAGTTTATTGATATCTTCGGGCCCACTCTCAAGCACAGGAGATTTTGCGTGTTTGGTAGGCATCTTAAACATAACCTGTAAAACTGTACTCCAGGCATATTAAAAATACTTCACTAATTTAGGCAGGTTTTGTATTAAGAAAAAAAGTAACTGAATTTACTTGATTTCAGCCTCATTTACAGCAGAAGTCAGATTAGGAGAGATGGAAGGGCAGTACTTGGGACCAATCAGCTGTCCTGCATTAACCAGTGCTAATTAGGAATATGATGACAGGAGAACAAAGAAGAGAATTGACCTATCTGTTTCTGTTCCTTCATGGCCTAGTCAAAGGCTCTGAAAAGGGAGAAAGAAGTAGTTCTGTGATGGTTAATGATACCAGTGGGTGAAAGCTGGCCTAAAGAATATGGAGCTGAGTCTAAGGTGTGTTCACTTTCAGAGCATGCTTGGTGTTGCCCTCAAACTCCCAGTAGTGTCTTTATGCAACGCAATGGGAGCTTGAGATCCCCTCACTTTTAGAGACTGCTAGGTGCTGAAGGACATATTCCTGCTAATTGTGTTTCCCTCAAGCTCCCAGTAGCGCCTTATAAGATGTGATTGTTAAATGTAAGATCCTTCACATGTGCCAAAATGGGTTTGACAAGAAACTTTACTAATCTCCAGGAAGAAGACTTTAAATCATTTGTGAATGTCAGTCTTGGAGACTGTTCTGTGATTGTACCTATTTAAGGAGAATGCCTTCACAGTGCCAGGTGCAAATGAAATAGAAATTGCCCTAAGCAGAAAAGCATTCTGTAAGCAACCTGTTCATATGTAATAGAGAACACAGAGGGCATTCAAAGTATAGTCTCAAACACTGGGATATTCACAAAAGTCTTAAACTCAGATGCAAAGAGACACATAGGTCAGTCTCTATCTCTTTCTCTATCAAATAGGGGCACCCTCACTGCACATTCTGTCAAATACACACAGGCACTTAAAGAGGTTGTAAACCCTTACAGACCACTTTTGCCACAGGTAAGCCTATAATAAGGCTTAACTGTAGCTACCCAGGATATCTCCTAAACCTCCACGGTTTAGGAGATATCCCCTGCCCCCTGCATGTGCCGATGTCATTGGCACATGCGCACTGAAGCAAACTGAAGTAATGGCACGTAAGTGGCATTGCTTCAGTGAGTGTGCCGTTACCGGCGGCTCCCGCGCGCATGCCAATCACAGTGCCGGAGCCACGATACCCAGAAGTAACCCCCGGGAGTGAGGGCACCGCAGTGAGGGCTACGATCTCAGGTGAGTATTACATAATAACGCCATTACGCCTTTGTCTTGCAGATGTTAGTTTTTTGTTTTTTTTCAAAGTGGGTTTACAACCACTTTAAAGTATAGTCTCTCTTTCACTCTAAGTAGAGTTCTCTCTCACTCTCGGGGAACTCCCCTCTCCTTTCAAGAACTGGGCAGTCTGGTTGGGAGGCCCCTCTGTTGCACAACCTAGTTATTGCAACCCTGTTAAAGCAAAAGTTAAGGGTGGTTTACAACCTACTGTCCTTACTTTCTCAAAGTCATATTAGTCTAGACTCCCTTAAAGTGTAAGTCTAGGCAAAAAAACCCGCAGATTATCTTTGAAATATATTTGCATCTCTCTCTGTTTTATTCTTTTACAAAAACTGTAAATACAGAAAAATATCTGTTGATCCTGTGAAAATCTCAGTGAGATTCTAAATTCCTGTGTACTGTGCCTGTGCTGCAGTAAAATCCCAAAGAGTGTTATCAGCTCTTCTCAGTCCCCCCCCCCCCCCCCCAGTTGATCCCAAAACCTGAATCATGCCAGATCTTAACTGAATTATTTGATGTCTGAAGCTAAATCTAAGTTTCATTGTTATAATTGAAAGTTTGGAATCCCAAAAGGTTTCTGGGACCAAAGGCACTAATGTCTGTTTTAAAGGCTATTTCAACCTTATATCTGTTTCTGGTGTTACCTGTGCACCCTTAGTTTGACTGCCAATGCCACTAGCTCCTATGCTTTTATGTTAATATCCCTGGTAACATTTTTTAAATAAATAGCTTGGGTAGTTTTTCGATACATCACCTTATCAAGCAGTTGCCAGGAGCTTTTCAAAACACTTTGAACAATGTTGCACCACTTTCTGCTTTGTAATATAGAGGATTCTGGTTGGTTAGCACATTTTTAAAACGTTTGACCCAACAACGACTGAGCTTTTCAGAAGTTCACAGAATGCCTTATCCTTAATGTTGTGGAGGGGAGAGGGAGCTATTCTGTAATCTAGCAGTAGAGTACTGGGCAGGGCTGACAACGTTGCTTGAAAATTTGGTGCAGCAGAAGCATTGTGTCAAACAAGAAAGTAGAAGCACACTTAATTTCTGGCAGGCCAATGGGTAGTTTTTTGTACATCCAGTGTTCTTAAATAACTGCAAGCCTTAATTTGGTGGTAGCTAGTAGTTCCTATATTTCTACAGCCAATAAATGATGAATACAGATGTACATTGTCTGTAGGTAAAGTCCTTTCTTTATTAAGAAATAATAAACTTCATGAAATGCTACTTTTTTTGGTGGGCAGACTAGTCTGCATGATGATGATGTTTGAGTTTACTGCTACTATGGGTTTAAGGTGAGTTCTCCGGGTTTTAGATTCCTGGTCCTGGTGAAATTACAGTATGTGCAGAAAAAATTGATTTTAACCAAAATGCACTGCATGACCCTTGAACTAGGGCCAGCAGGATTAAAATGGTTAATACAAGGTCTTTTGAATAAAACAGCCCCCTTTTCCATACACAGGGATGCAGATAATGGATAATCAACCCCTTTTCTAAGTATTTTTGTTCCTATTATGAGGGATTTTTGTTTTTAATAAAATGTTATGGTTGATGTAAGATAAAATGGTTACTTCTGGCTGCTGTCCCCTCTATAGAAAATGTTTTTTTTCTGCAATTCTTCCTTTAAAAAAAAAAGGTTTTAGTTTTAGGGCATGGTATTTTGAGGTTATCATTTATTTATTTATTTAGGGCCTTTATTTGAAGTTAACAAGGTTTCTGCAATGTCTCCCTTAAATAAAAAGTTGGATTTTGGTATTATTTGGGAGGGGGGGGGGGGTGTTCATTTATTTTGGTTGTATGTGTTTCTTAAAGCAGTATTAAACCCTAAAGCAAATATTTATTATATTGCAGCTTACCAATTCTTAGAAGTTATGGCTGTATTTGTTTCTTTTTTTTTTGTTTAGGCTTTCTTTCTTCTATTGTCATCTGGTGATCCAGCCAGCAAGTCAGTTGTATTTCACAAGCTCAAACTCTCCAGCAGGTTGCATGGATGAGACAAACCACTTACCACTGGCAGGGTTGATTAAAATGATCACCTTTTATTTATTCATGCAAAATCTTTATCCCAAAAGGAAAAAAAAAACTATTTGTTGTAACTGATTATAAAGTGTGAGTTGGAGTTTGGCTTTGGTTCCTTTGCTCATTTTTTCAAAGTTGTGTCTCGCTAATACAGGAGGTGTGCTACTGGCCAGATCATTAAGTGAAAACAGAGGGGGAAAAAAAGCTAGAGAAAAGGAAACCGATGCAGCCACCACATCCAATGATTGGTAAGCTACAATATACTACATTTTTGTTTTTTTGTTTTTGGGTTAAATACCACTTTAATTCTTATAGTAATTCTCTAGCCTAAAAATGTCCCTTTTGCTTGCCAGAAATTGGCCAGCAGCAGTACAGTTTTGCATCAGAGAGAGAAGGCACAGACTCAGTGAACTACTGGTCAATTTCTACCTGATGGACCTATTACTGTTTGATGAAAAAGTATGTGTCACTGCTAAAGCTACCTGAAAAAAAAACACTTGTTAAAACTGATAATATACTGGTGGTTACACACTAATGTATGTAAGCCAAGCTAATTGTAAGAAAAAATATAATGCCATAGCCAAATATGTGCTGCCAGTGTACGCTGTCGCTGAGACTCTCTGTGAGAGTTGAACTGTTCTTGAAAAAATACAACATACAGCTTTCAGGCATTCACATGCATGTTATTCAAAGAACTTGTGTATTTTCAATATTGCTCTTGAAGCAGCATGAAAAGACTCTCTCTTAGCTGCACTACATTTAGACATTTTTATTTTGTATTGGTACATGTTCCCCATGGCAGTGCCCAGCTTCCCGTGTGTTTTCTTTATAGTAGTCTGCCTACTAGCCCTACAAATTGCCAGAATTTAATAACAGGATAACAGGATTTGGATCCCAGGGAATTTCATTAATCACTGCATGTAAGTGTAGACCAAAAAATAAATAAAAGCATGATAAAATAAAACGAATATACTACCATTACAACCACTAACTGCATAGAGTTTGTGAATACTATATTTTTCATGACAGTGGTCTTTTAAGGAGTGAAACAATTTTACTTGGAAGATATAAAAGCCTAGTACAACAAAACATAAAATTGGTGGAAATAAGGTAACACATAATTAAAATTTATAGTAGCTTGACACAACATGGTTCTAGATTAGAAAGAAAAAGTTTGGCCTAAAAGTATTTGATAGAATAGTTGGGATGTAGCATCACTGTTCATTTATGAAACATGTATAAGAAAGGTTAGGTTAGAATAAATGCCTTTAGGGCATAGTCAGTGGTGCTGTTGAGTTCTCGGTAGTTTATCAAGTTGTTAAAGATCGATTTTAACCTTTACTTTAAATGAAATTACAGACTTTCATTTTTATTCCAGCGATCATTCTGCCTCTGTAAAGAATGTTCTTATTCTCAAACCCAGTAATTCTTCATCAAGGAGCGAGTGTGACAGAAGGCTCATCCGTTTGATGTGTTATAAAAGTATGAGGGATGAATGTGAGGCAATTATGACCCTACAAAGGTACCATCCCATATAGAACAGTTACCGAATGAAAATAAAATGGGGAGGGACCCTGCATGTACCTTGCAGGAACGCTGTATCCTGGCCTAGGCCGACAAGGGGCAGCACTTTGCAGGGGGGCAGCACAGAAAGAGTCCCCCGCCGGCTTGTGCTACACTGTTATTGTAGCGCCAGTCCTATGGGACGGACTGGGCTGAAAGGCAAATTACCCACCATAAAGCAGCCACATTGCTTCCGGTATGCGGACGGCTGGCATTCTGCAACTATGGAGGGGGGGGGGTTCACCGCTTCTAATTTTGACTGTCCTATCATCCTGGACCACAAACCTTCCTCATGTGCTATGTTTTCTGCTGCACATTGGCATGGGTATATCTTCTTAGTCCTCTCCATAAAATTATCAGAAATGTGTGCTTAAATTAGAACTATGAGCAACACTTTTTTTTTCATTTTGGATAGAGTAAGGGAGGGTTATAGCCCCCGTCAGTTCATTTTTTACCATCCCTGTCCCATTGCAGAGATTTCCCTTCACTTCCTGCCCATAGCCAAACAGAAGTGAGAAGAAATCTATGCAAATTAAGGGAATCCATTGCCCCCCCAGGCCCTCAGAACTCGTGTCCCCACTCGAAAATTTCAGGGCAGGTCTTAAACAGCAAGGGGTGTGGCCTTGACAGGAAGGGGTGGGTCATATTTAAATTAGGGGGTACACGAGTTTAGTCAGGCCTAGGGCAGCACAAAACTTAAATACACTAATGCCTTGCAGGGTCTAATAAATACAGATACCAAAAAAGCTTTTTTCAGAACATACACCAGGAGTTCTCCCTGCTGGGCTTCTAGGTACTACACAGGGATTCTGTTCTGTTCTGCACTGTTCCATTTAATCCAAAGTAAATTCGTTTTGGGTGAGGCTTCTCTTTAACTATTGGTAGTTAAAACCATCGTCAAATATATATACAGTACCACAGTTTGTAGACTTTATGGGGTTGATTTACTAAAGGCAAATTGTCTGTGCACTCCGCAGATGCTCCATAACATAGTAAATAATGTGAGGCCTCACTTTGCAAAAAATACCCAATCACATGCAGATAAAAACTCCTCCGTAGGTTCCTGTGATGGGGCAAAACATGAAAGGGATATTTTTACTGGGCTATCAGGGTTGTGACTTGCTTGGTGGTGGAATGTGACCAATTTTGCATTCACGATCCTGCACATGTCTTTACCCACTGGGGTATGTCTAAGTCAATCTACATGTCAAAGATTATCAAATTGGGTACTTCCTGTATTTATAACCTTAAAATGGGCCACATACCTGGAAGGAGTAATTTTTTTCTTTTATTTTTTTTTGTGTTAATGAGCCCCACACACTGAGGCTGAACAAATACTTTGCACACTCCCTTTGCAGCCAGCTCATAGACAGATGTGGCTTTCCTAAATAACAAAGATAATTCTTTTAGATTGTGGAACTCTGATTCATCTGTTCTGGGAATGCTGTCCACATGGTTTAGGAGTGTGTCTATGGGATTATTTGACCATTCTTCCAGAAGCGCATTTGTGAGGTCAGGCATTGGATGAGAAAGCCTAGCTTGCAGTCTCCGCTCTAATTCTATCGGGTTGAGGTCAGGACTCTGTGCAGACCAATCAAGTTCCTCCTCTCCAAACTCACTGATCCATGTCTTTATGGACCTTATTTTGTGCACTGGTCCAAATCATTTGGTGGAGGGGGGATTATTGTGTGGGGTTGTTTTTCAGGGGTTGGGTTTGGTCCCTTTGTTCCAGTAAAGGGAACTCTTAAGGGGTCAGCATACCAAGACATTTTGGACAATTTCCTGTTCCCAACTTTGTGGGAACAGTTTGGGGATGGCCCCTTCCTGTTACAACATGACTGCGCACCAGTGTAAAAAGCAAGGTCCATAAAGACATGGATGAGCGAGTTTGGGGTGGAGTAACTTGACTGGCCTGCATAGAGTCCTGAACTCTATAGAACACCTTTGGGATGAATTAGAGCGGAGACTGCGAGCTAGGCCTTCTCATCCAACATTAGTGCATGTCTGGAAGAATGATCAAACAGTCCCACAGACACATTCCTAAACCATGTTAACAGCCTTTTCAGAAGAGTTGAAGCTGGTATAGCTGCAAAGGGTGGGCCAACTCAATATTTGGTAATATAGTGTGTATATATATATATATATATATATATATATATATATATATATATATATTTTCATACTATATGTATATGTATATGTATATACTCCTCACCTCACTCCTTCAGTCTCCTTTTGCATTTGCAACTTACTAACTGCCATATCAGCATGGATGTCGCACCACTTCCTTAAATCTCTCTAAAATCAAACCAAGCTAATAATATTCCCTCCTGCCCATGCCCCCCTCCACAACTTTTCCATCAAGGTCAATAATGCAACCATCAATCCCTCCCCCTCATGCAAGGGGACTAGGTGTAATCTTAGACTCTGACTTGTCCTTTCAGCCCCAAATCCAATCATTGTCAAAAGCTTGTAGACTTCACCTCTGTAACATCTCTAAAATTCGCCCCTTTTTAACTAATGAAACCACCAAGCTACTTATTCACTCCCTCGTTATCTCTCACCTTGACTATTGCAACTCCCTCCTCATAGGTCTACCTCTCCATAGGCTATCCCCTCTTCAGTCTTTCAAGAATGCTGCCGCCAGACTCCTCTACCTAACCAATCGTAAAGTGTCTCCCACCCCTCTCCGCCAATACCTATACTGGCTTCCACCAAATTAAATTCAAAATACTAACAACAACATACAAAGCTATTCACAACTCTGCCCTGAGCTACATCACCAATATTGTCTCCAAATAACTCCCAAACCTTCCTCTCCGCTCCTCTCAAGACCTCTTTCTCTCAAGCTCCCTTGTCTCCTCGTCCCATGCTCATCTCCACGACTTCTCCAGAGCCTCCCCCATCCTCTGGAACTCCGTACCTCAATCTGTCCAGCTATCTCCAACTCTGGTTGCCTTCAGGCGATCCCTTAAAACTCTGCTCTTCAGGGAAGCCTATCATGCCTCCAACTAATCTTTTATCACTTCCATGATCAGCTCATTCCCCATAATTACAATAATATTACAATTAATAATAATAAGAGAGAGAGAGAGAGAGAGAGAGAGAGAGAGAGAGAGAGAGAGAGAGAGAGAGAGAGAGAGAGAGAGAGAGAGAGAGAGAGAGAGAGAGAGAGAGAGAGAGTCCATGATAGTCAGAACTTTTATTAAAAAGTAAAGTAAAACTCCTTACATCAGAATTCCCACACAGGGGTTTTAACTTTACACAGCATTCAGTGTGTGTGTGTGTGTGTGGGTGAATAGAAGGGGGGAACACGGAAAGGAAGGTGGGGGAGTTGGTAAGTGAAAAGGGAAAAAAGGGAGAATGGTGATTAACTTGCTGACCTAATACAGAGGGGTGGATTTACTAAAGACATAGGCAGTTGCACTCTGCAAGTTGTATTCATTTTCCCCAGAGCTTGATGAATGTGGTAAAGCTATACTGATTTCCATCATTCAATCACGTGCACGCAAAAATGCTTTTTTATTTTCCTTGCACCCGATTTCATATACTTTACAAAGTGAAACTTCACCACATTCACTAAACTCTGGGGAAAATGAGTGCAACTGAACTTGCAGAGGGCAACTGAACTTCCAAAGTGCACAGTCAATTTGCCTTTTGGCTCACAATAAATTCATAATGGGATTGACTACCACAGGATACTATACAGTAATTAAAAGAGGATATTATGGTCACTCATTGTTGCACTTCAAAGGTTGTTAAGCCAATATCTAGAATTAATAAAAAGCACATATTGACAATCGCATACGTGCCTATTTTGTGAGCTTTCCCCATATTCACTATCCACTCTATGTTCCAGTATATTAAAATGATAATTTTGGCATTTGATCTAGGTTTTTTACAGATTGTATTCACAGTCCCCCTCTTGTTGTTCTTTGTTTGGCGAATGATATTTTAAATGTCACTGTACTGCATTTTGCAGCTACTACATGACAGATGACAGATGAATGGGTCCTACCAGACCCCAAAATGTTTACTACTATGAAGTGATTGTTTTAAAACATTTTTGGAATCTCTTTTGAAGAATCATGGTGTGCTGGTGATATATGCGTTGATTTGTGTTGATACCAGTTTTTAGCTGGTAGTTACTACAGCACACACTTGCGGAAAGAGGAAAGAGAAGAATGCAATCTATTCCTCAAAGGGAAAAGCGATTATACACCTGTGACACTGGCAAACATTTATAATATTAAAAAAAAATCACTTTTTTCTGTCTTATATGTAATAAATGGCTGTCTTTTGCCTCCATCATTCTCATGAGGAAACTTCAACATACCACTCAATCCTCTTATAGATACTTCATTTGGCACCTCAATAATCCCATATTGATCCCTTAAATTATTTAAATGAAGTGAACCTCCCCCCAGGAGCTGCTAGTATGGTAATCCTTCTGGAGTTATCCTGCTTTCACTGAATTGAGTGGTGTAAGACCTCGCCCACTCTGACACACCCTTTACACAAATAAACCACACATGTTTAAAATTACCTTGAGTATATTGAAGGTAAGTGAGTCAACAAAGACAAGGTTATACAATTATAATCACAACCTTATAATAAGTTGCTTTCTTGCAATGCAGTCATAAAACAGACCTAAATATGGGTATTTTTCGCAAAAGGTTACTGGACCCAGATTCTGTGTTTATTACTTGACTTTTAACAGGACCACCAGAGTACAAACAGAGTAGCTACAAGAATGTTAAAACTTCAGGGAGCTAAGCTACCTCTGAGACTCGAAGTTTCCTGCAGAGCTTTGATATATACAGTGGGGACAGAAAGTATTCAGACCCCCTTAAATTTTTCACTCTTTGTTATATTGCAGCCATTTGCTAAAATCATTTAAGTTCATTTCTTCCTCATTAATGTACACACAGCACCCCATATTGAAAGAAAAACACAGAATTGTTGACATTTTTGCAGATTTATTGAAAAAGAAAAACTGAAATATCACATGGTACTAAGTATTAAGACCCTTTGCTCAGTATTTAGTAGAAGCACCCTTTTGATTTAACACAGCCATGAGTCTGTTTGGGAAAGATGCAACAAGTTTTTCACACCTGGATTTGAGGATCCTCTGCCATTTATCCTTGCAGATCCTCTCCAGTTCTATCAGGTTGGATGGTAAACGTTGGTGGACAGCCATTTTTAGGTCTCTCCAGAGATACTCATTTGGGTTTAAGTCAGGGCTCTGGCTGGGCCATTCAAGAACATTTACGGAGTTGTTGTGAATCCACTCTTTCGTTATTTTAGCTGTGTGCTTAGGGTCATTGTCTTGTTGGAAGGTAAACCTTCAGCCCAGTCTGAGGTCCTGAGCACTCTGGAGAAGGTTTTCATCCAGGATATCCCTGTACTTGGCCGCATTCATCTTTCCCTCAATTGCAACCAGTCGTCCTGTCCCTGCAGCTGAAAAACACCCCCACACCACGATGCTGCCACGACCATGCTTCACTGTTGGGACTGTATTGGACAGGTGATGACAAGTGCCTCACATACCGCTTAGAATTAAGGCCAAAAAGTTCTATCTTGGTCTCATCAGACCAAAGAATCTTATTTCTCACCATCTTGGAGTCCTTCAGGTGTTTTTTTTAGCAAACTCCATACGGGCTTTCATGTGTCTTGCACTGAGGAGAGGCTTCCGTCGGGCCACTCTGCCATAAAGCCAGACTGGTGGAGGGCTGCAGTGATGTTTGACTTTCTACAACTTTCTCCCATCTCCCGACTGCATCTCTGGAGCTCAGCCACAGAGATCTTTGGGTTCTTCTTTACCTCTCTCACCAAGGCTCTTCTCCCCCGATAGCTCAGTTTGGCCGGACGGCCAGCTCTAGGACGGGTTCTCGTTGTCCCAAACGTCTTTCATTTAAGGATTATGGAGGCCACTGTGCTCTTAGGAATCTTAAGTGCAGCAGAATTTTTTTTTGTAATCTTGGCCAGATCTGTGGCTTGCCACAATTCTGTCTCTGAGCTCTTCAGGCAGTTCCTTTGACCTCATGATTCTCATTTGCTCTGACATGCACTGTGAGCTGTAAGGTTTTATATAGACAGGTGTGTGGCTTTCCTAATCAAGTCCAATCAGTATAATCAAACACAGCTGGACTCAAATGAAGGTGAAGAACCATCTCAAGGATGATCAGAAGAAATGGACTGAATACAGTACTTAGGACCATGTGATATTTCAGTTTATCTTTTTTAATAAATCTGCAAAAATGTCAACAATTCTGTGTTTTTCTGTCAATATGGGGAGCTGTGTGTACATTAATGCGGAAAAACAATGAACTTACCGTATATACTTGAGTATAAGTCATTCCGAGTATAAGTCAAGGCCCTAATTTACCACAAAAAAATGGGAAAAACTTATTGACCCGAGTATAAGATGAGGGTGAGAAATGCACAGCTACTATAAGTGGAAAAGAGGGTCAACAATGCCCATTTGCAGCATCACTGTGCCCATTTGCATGCCTCACTGTGCCCATTTGCAGCCAAAGGTCCCCTGAACTTCAAACTGGGTAGTTAAGGGTTCCTAGATGCCCCCTAGCTGCAGCCAAAATTTGGGGTCTCTGAACCCAAAGGGTCCCGAAATGACATTGCTGCAGATGGACACAGTTAACCGAATTTGGGGCCCCGTATCTCGGGGCCACTTAGTGCTAAGAACCCCAAATTTGGCATGCAAACCCAGTGGAGCATAATAAAATTTCCAAAGCTTGGGTTTCTAGCACTACGTGGCCCCGAGATACAGGGCCCCAAAAATCAGTTCAGAAAATGTCAAGCACTTTTCTGCAGCAGAGAATGACATTTTCCAAACCGGATTTAGGGCCCTGTATCTCAGGGCCACTTGGAGCTAGGAACCCCAGCTTTGGATATTTTATGGTACCAGTTCCACTGGGTTTGCACACCAAATTTGGGGTCCCTAGCACTAAGTGACCCTGAGATATGGGGCCCCAAATTCGGTTCAGAAAATGTCAAGCACTTTTCTGCAGCAGAGAATGACATTTTCCGAACCGATTTTGGGCCCCCGTATCTCGGGCCCCAAAGTGGGTTCGGAAAATGAAATTTTTTGCTGCAGAAAACTGCTTGACTCCAGTATAAGTCGAGGGGGGCACTTTCAGCACAAAAAAATGTGCTGAAAAACTCGACTTATACTCGAATATATACGGTAAATGATTTTAGCAAATGGCTGCAATAAAACAAAGAGTGAAAAATTTAAGGGGGTCTGAATACTTTCCGTCCCCATTGTATATAAAAAAAAAAATCTCTAATAAAATAAATAGTGAGACAAGTGCTAATAATTAAGACAAGACAAGATTGTTCCAAAACTGTAAAGTTTATTTTCTTTTTTTTTTCTTTTGTTAGCTTAGTTGGGACCCCTCTTTGGTGGTGCACAAGTGGTTAGATCTATCAATCCTTCTAGAAGTGTTTGTAAGGTGATGCTTTAGAAAAGAAACATAAACACTGATAGGTGAAAATGATTTGAAATAAGCTCTAACGGGAGGAGAGAGTAAGTAGAAATCTATTTCTATTGAATGTCCTAAGACATGTGATACAGCAATAACTGTTTGTTTTAGTAATTTGTGTACAAATGGTTCGACAATTTTCACTCACCAATCCCTGTTTGCTTGCCCTAATGGTGGAGGGACCCCTTTCAGCTTAATAGAGCTTTCTTTTGGTGGTATTTAATTACTACTGGGTTATTTATTTTTTGCGTTATAAATAAAAAAGACTGAAAATTTGGTTAAAAAAAAGCATTTTTCTTTGTTTCTGTTATAAAACTTTGCAAATTAGTAATTTTTCCCGATGACCCAGCGATCATGGACACTTCCAGATGTGTGCCCCTGGGGGCGCGTGAGAAGCTCAGTCATATGAAGGCCTCCCCGAACTAGCTGGACATGCTGTAGCTATCATTCGGCTATGGCATGGTCGGTGCATGGTTAAGGATGGCTGCTGTTCTCTCCCTGAGGTAATGGTGATCGCGGCAGGACAGGAAAATCCACCAGGCTCAGTTGCTCAGATCCCTGTGTCCTTTCTCCTCTTTAGTCTGACCCAAAGTTCAACTCACTCCTAACTATATACAAAGCCTTGAAAACAAGGCATCGCTGATGCTCATTTAGATGTCACAGAGCCTAAATATCCTCAGATCCTTTAGATGTTTTAGAGCCTAGAAACAGCACATCCCCAGGGCCCCTTTGGGATGTGACATATGCATACCCCTTTAGATGTGAGTCTAGCCGTATAAGAATTCTTAAACAATGGGAGGAGACAGGAATCCATTTGATGGATTACCTTTTCCAACCTAATCTACTAAAACCCATGGAATCCTTATTGGCAAAGTCGAATCTTCCCCAATCCGCCTCCTACACATACATAAACAAGTATTTAGCTTCTTAACCAAACATCCCCCTCCTTGCATGATTATCTGAGAATATCTGGCATTTCCTATCCTCCCCAACATCCACTCAAAAAAGTATCTCCCTCTTCTTCAACTCTTTACAAAAGAAGATGACATTCTCTAAGACACCCTCTATGATGAAATGGGAAGAGGATCTCTGCCCATCCTTCTCTGAGACACAATGGACAACAGTAACTTGCTGTAATTACTCAATGTCTCATTGTGTAGCTCACTTGGAACAAACACAAAAGCTGCTCACCAGTTGGTACCTGACACTATATAAATTATAAAAATTTTCCACGTGTGTACTGATCAAACCTGACCCTGCTCTTGCCATCCTACATTTGGGAATAGACAATTTTCATCACAATATCAGAATAGTCGCCTTACACATCCTAGTGGCAGCCAAAACAGTTATAGCTAGGCACTGGACTAAGAATATGGCACCCAGTCCCTCCGAAGCTGTTGTTCTGATTAATATGCAATTTTACTATGAAAGATTGTATGCTCACAAAATTTCCACACGTGCACTATTTGACAAACGTTGGAAAACATGGGTGGACAGCAAATACTATATTGATGTATTTTGAATTGATATTAGGTTGCTTTGGTATAGCGATACATTCTCTTGACTGATACGATATATCGTACTGTTTGTATGCTCTATATCACATGAACAATATTATTATTGTGATTGTGTACTCCTGTGTACTAGCCTTTTCTTTAGGAAATATGTTATTACCTTTATTCTTCAATGTGTATAATTTTGTAAAATAAAATACATTGACTCATAAAAATATTATAGGATTGAATATTTCTTTCTATCACCACATCCAATAATTGGAAAGGGGGACAATCCAGTCTATGATCTGATCACCACCCCATCACAATGACAGTAACTTTCCCCTACCGTGAACATAAAACAACATTTTGGTGAATTGACCTTGCCCTACTCAGTGATCCCACAAGAATCAAAAACATCCAGGCTGAAATCATAGAATATTTGGAAACATATGCTCAGTCAGTAACATATCCCTTTGCAGTATAGGAAGCCCAAAAAAGTGTGATCATAGGAGAACCTATTCACCTTGACTCACAAATCAAGAACGCCCAATCAGAAGCTTTATACCTTAGCACCCCAGCCTCAACAATCAGAGCATTTAATTTATTAGAGCACAGTTATTTGAAGACTTTCTGAAACAACAATGTCCTCCATCTCTGTCACCTGACAAAGCAAAGGCCTTATAAAAAAAACCTTTACTTCCCTTCTTCCCTCATTTCCTCTCTCCCAGACCCCTACCTGCCCCCCTTTTTTTTCTTTCTATTTCTATTTCTAAAGTAGAACGTGCTGCATTTTTCCTGCACAGAACTGTACAGTAAAACACATCAAAAATGCAACAAAATGCATCAGAAATGCATCAAAAAAACTCCAGACCCCAGTACAGTGAACAAAAAGAAAAAACAGTAAGAGGAAGAAAAAAGGGAGTAAAAAAAGTTTCTGGAATGCATAAAAAAAGCACCGGAATGCATCAAAAATGCGCATGCAGAAACACATTCGGAATGGATCTGGAGGGCGTTTTTGTGGGGTGAACTAGACATGTGCATAACGAAAACATTTGTTTTGTTTCCTTTCGATTTGTTATTTACATAAATTTGTTTAGTCAAATTAGTTTAATTAGTTTAATTTGTTTAATTCGTTTTCGGAATTTGTTTTGTTTATTCATTTGCGAATCGATTCGAAAACTTTTCGAATAGTTTTCAAATTCGAAAAGTTTTCGAATGCGAATAGTTTTCCAATTTCCAAAAAGGATAAAATTGAATAGAAAATTAAGAAATAGAATAGAAAAAAAATCCTATTATCACATTATCTAAGCTCTTGGGAAAATTAGTTCATCTGCACTTACAAAGTGCATGGTCTCCTTGCCTTAAGTAAATCCAGAAAACGATAAAGAGTGTAGCGCTAAAACCTAATCACACATAGGTGAGTAGGTACACAGTGGAAAGGATCACCAATAAAGAGACCCGTTCAGGGCTGAACAAACGGGTTATGCATGTTGAGGGTCTAACAATAAACAACAGTGTTTCAGTCCTATAGATGAACAATATGTATAGATCCAGTATCCCAAAATAGTAGACAAGCTGGCTACCACCGAGAGAAATGAAGGCTTACCAGATGTGGTGGACCCAGTAGGGCGTACGCCCAACTGGGTCGGATAAGGCTTGGGTGGTAGAAAGCTGTGGATGTCTGTGATGTCGCAGACTGCCTGGTTCCTCCAACCGGTGTCCAGGTCCTGGGAGATGTGTAGAATTCAAGGGATGTGGGTAGTTCTGTGAGTCCCAGGGGGGAGGAGGTGAGGTATTCCGTATATGGTTCCCTCAAACCGATCATTCATTGGGTGTAAGTGGAGAGGAAAGAAAAAAGGGGCCACATAGTGTAAATCCGCATCAAAGGTTTATTAAAAAATATATATAGGAAATACACTCACGTATAAGTCCACAGAATAATGCAGCGCTGAGAAAAAGTGGCGACAATGGGGTCCTGCCCGACGCGTTTCGTCCTAAAAAGGCGTCATCTGGGGGGTCAATCTTCCTGTTTTTGACGCTCACCAATGGTTTACATCTTGTGGTGAACCCTCTGTATTCACTCTGGTGAAGTCTTCACTTGATTGTTGACTTTGACACACATACACCTACCTCCTGGAAAGTGTTCTTGATCTGGCCAACTGTTGTGAAGTGTGTTTTCTTCTCCAGGGAAATAATTCTTCGGTCATCCACCACAATTTTTTTCCATGGTCTTCCAGGTCTTTTGGTGTTGCTGAGCTCACCGGTGCGTTCCTTCTTTTTAAGGATGTTCCAAACAGTTGATCTGGCCACACCTAATGTTTTTGCTATCAGTCTGATGGGTTTGTTTTGTTTTTTCAGCCTAATGATGGCTTGCTTCACTGATAGTGACAGCTCTTTGGATCTCATATTAAGAGTTGACAGCAACAGATTCCAAATGCAAATAGCACACTTGAAATGAACTCTGGACCTTTTATCTGCTCCTTGTAAATGGGATAATGAGGGAATAACACACACCTGGCCATGGAACAGCTGACCAGCCAATTGTCCCATTACTTTTGGCCCCTTAAAAAGTGGGAGGCACATATACAAACTGTTGTAATTCCTACACCGTACACCTGATTTGAATGTATATACCCTCAAATTAAAGCTGAAAGTCTGCAGTTAAAGCACATCTTGTTTATTTCATTTCAAATCCATTGTGGTGGTGTATATAGCCAAAAAGATTAGAATTGTGTCGATGTCCCAATATTTATGGACCTGACTGTATATATATATATATATATATATATATATATATATATATATATATACACAGTATCTCACAAAAGTGAGTACAACCCTTACATTTTTGTAAATATTTTATTACCGTATTTATCGGCGTATAACACGCACGCACTTTTTTCCCCTTAAAATCAGGGGAAAGTCGTGGGTGCGTGTTATACGCCGATCCCCGCTATCGCTATGTGAATGTCGGTGATAAATATGGCGCCGCGGAGTTCGGAGGGACTCGGCGGTGCTGAACGAGCGCCGCCGAAATCACAGAGCCGAGATACACATAGTCGAGTGTATTCGGCTCTTTCCGGCGCCGCTCACAGTCCCGCCCAGTCCCGCCACTGGACCTGTGTTATGTCCATCATAGGGCGGGACTGGGCGGGACTGTGAGTGGCGCCGGAAAGAGCCAAATACACTCGACTATGTGTATCTCGGCGGCGTTCATTCAGTTCCGCCGGCGCCGAGTCCCTCCAAACTCCGCGGCGCCATATTTAAAACTACTAGCATGTGTATGTCGGCGGCGGCGGCAGGCGGTAGGCATGGACACTGGGGACAAGGCTGCACTGGGGACAAGGCTGCACTGACAAGACTGCACTGGGGACAAGGCTGCACTGGGGACAAGGCTGCACTGGGGACAAGGCTGCACTGGGGACAAGGCTGCACTGACAAGGCTGCACTGGGGACAAGGCTGCACTGACAAGGCTGCACTGGGGAAAAGGCTGCACTGACAAGACTGCACTGACAAGGCTGCACTGACAAGGCTGCACTGGGGACAAGGCTGCACTGGGGACAAGACTGCACTGACAAGACTGCACTGACAAGGCTGCACTGGGGACAAGGCTGCACTGACAAGACTGCACTGACAAGACTGCACTGGGGACAAGGCTGCACTGACAAGACTGCACTGACAAGGCTGCACTGACAAGACTGCACTGGGGCAAAGCTGCACTGACAAGGCTGCACTGACACTGAAAAGGCTGCAATGACACTAACAAGGCTGCAGATGAACACTGATGAGGCTGCATTGATGGGCATTTTAATGTAAGTTTCTTTTCCTTAAACTTCCCTCCTAAAAGTTTTTTTCCTTAAAATTCTCTCCTAAACTTGGGGTGCGTGTTATACGCCGGCGCGTGTTATACCCCGATAAATACGGTATATCTTTTTATATGACAACACTGAAGAAATTACACTTTGCTACAATGTAAAGTAGTGAGTGTACAGCTTGTATAACAGTGTACATTTGCTTTCCCTTCAAAATAACCAAACACACAGCCATTAATGGCAACAAAAGTGAGTACACCCCTAAGTGAAAATATCCAAATTGTGCCCAAAGTGTCAATATTTTGTGTGGCCACCATTATTTTGCAGCACTGCCTTAAACCTCTCCTCCACCTTCTGTTTGATAATGTCCCACAGATGCTCAATAGGGTTTAGGTCTGGAGACATGCTTGGCCAATCCATCGCCTTTACCCTCAGCTTCTTTAGCAAGGCAGTGGTCATCTTGGAGGTGTGTTTGGGGTAGGTATGTTGGAACACTGCCCTGCGGCCCAGTCTCCAAAGGGAGGGGATCATGCTCTGCTTCAGTATGTCACAGTACATGTTGGCATTCATGGTTCCCTCAATGAACTGTAGCTCCCCAGTGCCAGCAGCACTTATGCAGCCCCAGACCATGAGACTCCCACCAACATGCTTGACTGTAGGCAAGACACATTTGTCTTTGTATTTCTCACCTGGTTGCCGCCACACACGCTTCACACCATCTGAACCAAATAAGTTTATCTTGGTTTCATCAGACCACAGGACATGGTTCCAGTAATCCATGTCCTTAGTCTGCTTGTCTTCAGCAAACTGTTTGTGGGCTTTCTTGTGCATCATCTTTAGAAGAGGCTTCCAATGCAATGCAGACCAATTTGATGTAGTGTGCAGTGTATGGTCTGAGCACTGACAGGCTGACCCCCCACCCCTTTAACCTCTGCAGCAATGCTGGCAGCACTCATATGTTTATTTCCCAAAGACAACTTTTGGATATGACGCTGAGCTTGTGCACTCAACTTCTTTGGTCGACCATGGTGAGGCCTGTCCTGAGTGGAACCTGTCCTGTTAAACCGCTGTATGGTCTTGGCCACCGTGCTGCAGCTCAGTTTCAGGTTCTTGACAATCTTCTTATAGCCTAGGCCATCTTTATGTAGAACAACAATTCTTTTTTTCAGATCCTCAGAGAATTCTTTGTCATGAGGTGCCATATTGAACTTCCAGTGACCAGTATGAGAAAGTGAGAGCGATAACATCAAATTTAACACACATGCTCTCCATTCACACTTGAGACTTTGTGACACTAATGAGTCACATGACATCGGGGAGTGAAAATGGCTAAATGGGCCCAATTTGGACATTTTCACTTAGAGGTGTACTCACTTTTGTTGCTAGCAGTTTAGATGTTAATGGCTGTGTGTTGAGTTATTTTGGGGGGACAGCAAATTTACACTAATATACAAGCTGTACACTCACTACTTTACATTGAAGCAAAGTGTCCTTTCTTCAGTGTTTTCACATGAAAAGATATAATAAAATATGTCCAAAAATGTGAGGGTGTACTCACTTTTGTGAGATACTGTATTTATACTTTCAGCATCTGTGTTTATGTGTATTTTTTGGTTTTAGGTGTATTTTTACTTGTGCAATAATTAAATAATATGTTTTATGTAAGCCCAGTGAGATGTTGGATTTAGTATTTATGTAATAAAATGATATAAGTATTATGCTTATGGGTAGGGAAAGAGTGGTTAAGTCTAAACCAGGCTTTTACAGTTGCATTGTTCAATGTTAGCATGTCGGTGATTCCCTCCTTTGAAAACCCATATAAATTTATGGGATTCTAACTATGTGAAACCATGAAACTAAGCGTGTTGATTTTAATTTTCCAGACATAGACTGGGCGGAGGGAACCGCGCATTCATTCAAGGCTCGCCAGTTCCTTAATATCTTGCAGGACAATTTTATGGGTTAGATGGATAGACGCACCAACTAGAAATAAAGCATTACTGGTTTTACTGATTACCAACAATACAGACCTGATCATGTATGTGGAAATACAGGGCAATTTGGGTAACAGCGATCACAGGTCAATTAGTTTCAGTATAAATCACACAAATAGGAAACATAAAAGGAATACAAAGACACTTAATTTCAAAAGAGCCAACTTCCCTAAACTACAAACCTTTGCTAAAAGGCATAAATTGGGATAAAATATTAGGAACAAAGAACACAGAGGAGAGATGGGTTTGCTTTAAGAGCATATTAAATAAGGGCATTAGCCAATGCATCCCATTGGGTAATACATTTAAAAGAGCGAACAAAAGTCCTGGGTGGCTTAACTCCAATGTAAAAATGCATATAAAAGCAATGGAGAAGGCCTTCACAAAATACAAGGTTGAGGGATCATCATTAGCATTCAGACTTTATAAAGAATGCAACAAGAAATGTAAGGGTGCAATTAGGTCGGCTAAGATAGAACATGAAAGACACATAGCGGAGGAGAGCAAAAAAAATCCCAAGAAATTCTTTGAGTATGTAAACAGTAAAAAAGGGAGGACGGACCATATTGGCCCCATAAAGAATGAGGAAGGACATCTGGTTACAAAGGATGGGGAGATGGCGAAGGTATTGAATGTATTCTTCTCCTCAGTCTTCACGAGGGAATCGGGGGGCTTCAGTAACCAAAACTGCAGTGTTTAACCTCATGACACATCACAGGAAGCACCTCCATGGTTAACAGAGGACAGAATTAAAATTAGACTTGCGAAACTTAACATTAATAAATCACCGGGACCAGATGGCTTGCATCCGAGGATACTTAGGGAACTCAGTCAAGTGATTGCCAGACCGTTGTTCCTAATTTTTACAGACAGTCTACTGACTGGAATGGTACCAGCTGATTGGAGAGAAGCCAATGTATCACCAATATTTAAAAAGGGCCCAAAATACATCCAGTAAAGTTAGCCTAAAATCAATAGTATGTAAATTCTTAGAGGGGATGATAAGAGACTATATACAAGATTTTAGTAATGAGAACGGTATCATTAGCAGTAATCAGCATGGATTCATGAAGAATCGTTCTTGCCAAACCAATCTACTAACCTTCTATGAGGAGGTGAGTTGCCAGCTAGATAAAGGAAGGCCCGTAGATGTGGGGTATCTGGATTTTGCGAAAGCATTTGACACAGTTCCCCATAAATGTTTACTGTACAAAATAAGGTCCGTTGGCATGGACCATAGGGTGAGTACATGGATTGAAAACTGTCTACAAGTTCAGAGGGTGGTGATAAATGGGGAGTACTCAGAATGGTCAGGAGTGGGTAGTGGGGTCCCCCAGGGTTCTGTGCTGGGACCAATCCAATTTAATTTGTTCATAAATGACCTGGAGGATGGGGTAAACAGTTCTATCTCTGTATTTGCAGATGATACTAAGCTAAGCAGGGCAATAACTTCTCCGCAGGATGTGGAAACCTTGCAAAAAGATCTGAACAAATTAATGGGGTGGGCAACTACATGGCAAATGAGGTTCAATGTAGAAAAATGTAAAATAATGCATTTGGGTGGCAAAAATATGAATGCAATTTATACACTGGGGGGAGAACCTCTGGGGGAATCTAGGATGGAAAAGGACCTGGGGGTCCTAGTAGATGATAGGCTCAGCAATGGCAAGCAATGCCAAGCTGTTGCTAAAAAAGCAAACAGAATATTGCCATGCATTAAAAAGGGGATCAACTCCAGAGATAAAACGATAATTTTCCCGCTCTACAAGACTCTGGTCCGGCCGCACTTAGAGTACGCCGTCCAGTTCTGGGCACCAGTCCTCAGGAAGGATGTACTGGAAATGGAGCGAGTACAAAGAAGGGCAACAAAGCTAATAAAGGGCCGGGAGGATCTTAGTTATGAGGAAAGGTTGCAAGCACTGAACTTATTCTCTCTGGAGAAGAGACGCTTGAGGGTTCTTTACTGTAAAAGAGGCAAGGATGTGGAATTCCCTTACGCAGGCGGTGGTCTCAGCAGGGAGCATCGATAGCTTCAAGAAACTTAGATAAGCACCTGAATGACAGCAACAAACAGGGATATACAATGTAATACTGACACATAATCACACATAGGTTGGACTTGATGGACTTGTGTCTTTTTTCAACCTCACCTAATATGTAACTATGTGTAACTATGTAACTATATATATATGTTCGTATTTTGAGAGTATTGACCTTGAGAGCCATAATAAGTATTGTGATCTTCCATAATACCATAAAAGTGTGAACATCTCTGACTCAATACTCAGCACACTTATATGGAATACATGCCTAGTTTCAAAAATGTTATCACTTAACTTAGCTTTCATTCTTTAGAAAGAAAATTAGTGAAATATATACTTCTAAATGAGTCTGTCAAACATAAAGCCACATAAAGGAAAATGTGTCTGCAAAAAGACAAGAAGTAATCTTAACAATCCTTCTGTAAGGTTTCTCCAGACACTTTATTTCTAATTATGCTTAAGACATTCTTTGTGTTTTCAGTAGATAATATATATTTGACTCACCCCCAGAAAGCTGTTTGAATACGTATTGCAATTTGTTCTCAGCTTTCAAAGATTCCGGCAGCTTCCTCTCTTTGTTCTCAAACTGCTCAGTGTTCAAATGGATGAAGTGTCAAAAGGAATTAGATTAAATGGTGGCAGAAATCCCTCCAGAAAAAGATTAAAATACATGGAAAAAAAGTCAGTCTTATGAATTTTCATTTGTAACTAAACCTTTACGCATAACTGATTATTGTCATAATGAGAATGAGTAGAAGATCTTTGATAAATTCAAGAATATCAGGCGCGCAATGAATTCCATGGTTCAAGGATAGGTTTACATTAATTAGTGGCTTCAACTGAATAAGCAACAGTGTTGTGAGACAGCTATAAAATAAAACGCTAAATTGAAATGTTCCTGAATGTGGTTTAGCTGACTCTGTGACCTCTCAGCTGAAATTTGCATAAAGGAATTATCAAACATGTCTACTTACATTTTCTATCCTTAAAATCCTTGACAAACTATAATGTGCTTTTAACACACTTATCAAAGGATTACAATGATAATTCTGCAATAACACAGGACTAAAATTTTTGTGAACATCAATATTTTCTCAATAATTTTAAAAGGAACCTTCACAGAAATAATGTTTGTAACAACAGTGCTGAAGATCAAGGTCACAAGGTGCCTTCATGTACCTTTTTTATGCTGTGAATTGGTCTCAGTGTTATTAGACACACTGGGGTTATTTACTAAAACTGGAGCGTGCAAAACCTGGTGCAGCTCTGCATAGTAACCATTCAGCTTCCAGGTTTTATTGCCAAAGCTTAATTGGACAAGCTGAAGTTAGAAGCTGATTGGCTACCATGCACAGCTGCATTAGATTCTGAGTGCTCCAGTTTTAGTAAATCAACCGCAATGTCCAGATTTGCCTACACAGCGAAGACTTGCAGCTCTGAAATACCTCCAACTGTCTGACAATTGTTTTGCCATTACTAGTGTCTGAGGTGCCATCACTGGTTGGTGGAATGATGAGAGATGGCAGAACTCAAAGTCAGACCTAAGTCCAAGTATATGTTCATGTTTTTTGTGGCATTTAGGTTACCTATTATTTACTATTTCTCTGTACCTATGTATCAGCTTATTTATTAGCCTATTGCTCAGGTTCTCCAACTTTAAACTTCTTAAAGCTAAATTGTAGCTTTGTTTTTCACTTTCTAAAATATCCATAGAAACAACCTCCTGCTTTCAAATGTAGTGTTCAAGGAATAATATGTTTCCACTCTTCCAGTTGTGACTGAATCTCACCACCACGCTTTGCTGCTCTCCTAGGACTGAGGATATCTCACCATGTGCAGCACTAGAAAACAACAGAGGGCGCACCAACCTAGCACCTTACCTTCATATTCTATTTATTAATTTCTCTTCAGGTTCCTAATACAGCTGGGGATTTTGCAGCTGTGGTTTCTGCACATACTCTGTTTTTAGTGAGTTTCTATACTGAGCATTTCCTCCCTATGACATCTGAGCAGCCCATGTGACTATAAAGTCACACATGTAGGTGCATACACAGTGGTAAATAACAGCCCACTCCCTCCCTTTTCCTTCATGCCCACTAACCAGATAAATACAATGGGTGTGCAATATGACATTAAGATTAATGGAGGCTTCACTTCCCTCTTATTCTAAGACACAGGTTGGAGGGGTGTGACACAGCCTGTGACTGGCATTAATCCACCCACCTAAAAATAATAAAGGTTTTATTTCAAATAAATATTTGTATGCCAATTTAAAACAGTTTATTTATATTATTTATTCATATTTACTCTGTATTCCAAAGGTTGTTTTTTTATTTTGAACATGTGACCAGCAGCAGAGGACTAAATGCTCCTCCTGCGTATGTTTCCCTGCAGACAGGTTGGGAAAGATCTGGGTCACGTGACAGCTGTATATCAATTAGGAAAAAAGGTACTTAGATGTTTTGTTTTTTATTAAAATAATTACAGTGCCATCTTACATACACTGAAATTGAAGGAACAATGTAAATTAAACAGTGTGTGTTTAGTATCATTTAATGTATTTTTTTTTATCTGTAGAAACACAATACTTTTTTTTCTTAACTTGTGAGGCTTTCAGTTTTAACAGATGAAGTCCATACATTTCTGGTTGGAAAACTGAAAAGGTACATGTATATGCACATGTCAGAGATCATAGGAGATTTGCACAATATCTGGCATATATGTCTGCAGATAATAATGTAAATATTAAAACTCTAATTATTATTACCTGAGAAAAAGCAACAAGTATGTCAAAACCATGAGATTGTTATGAGGCAAATTAATATTATGCCCTGTACACACGGTTGGACTTTCCGATGGAATATGTGCGATCGGAGCTTGTTGTCGGAATTTCCGACCGTGTGTGGGCTCCATTGGACTTTTTCCATCCTAGTTTCCGACACACAAAGTTTGAGAGCAGGCTATAAAATTTTCCGACAACAAAATCAGTTCGCGTAAATTCCGACCGTGTGTGGACAATTCCGATGCACAAAGTGCCACGCATGGTCAGAATAAATTAAGAGACGAAAGCTATTGGCTACTGCCCCATTTATAGTCCCGACGTATGTGTTTTACGTCACCGCGTTCACAACGTTTGGATTTTCCGACAACTTTGTGTGACCGTGTGTATGCAAAACAAGTTTGAGCCAACATCCGTCGGAAAAAATCCATGGATTTTGTTGTCGGGAATGTCCGATCAATGTCCGATTGTGTGTACAGGGCATTATTCTGTGCATAGCCAAAATAGGCCTTGATTACGAATGGAAGGTTGAAGCTGCTCATACATTATTTAACTCTTATCAAAATCCTGATAATATTCTGGAGCTTGTTTTGGTGCTTTGGGTGCTATGTTCACGTTCTGGTGATTTGTAATGTCATACTACTCCAATGAAATTCCCCTTGGACTCTTTTTTTCAGAGTCATAAAAACATTCTTTTATTTGAGCTGAACAGGTTTGCTCTCAAGGTCATTGCCATTAAAAGTTCTCTAGGGGGAAAAGAAAAAAAGTTCTCTAGGGTGTGGGGTTGGGGTGGGGAGTTGACTGGGGAGGGTGGGTTCCTGCATCCTTTCTCTGAGGAAAAAAGACCCGCATATCTCATTTCACTCTGAATACAAATCAATTAAACACCAAACACCAAATTTTAATACTTTCATTTTAAACGTAAACACAATGGCGGAATCATTTGTCATAAGAGCAACTAGTACCTTTCTGGAGCTTTATTTTAATGCTGCATTAAAAAGCATTTACTACCTTATTTCTGAGAATAAAGGACTGCCTGGAGAATTGCCACAGGATGAACCCATTTTAAACCCCCTTGAATGCTTTCAACTTCAGGTTTTCTACGTAATCTTTGATATGACGACAAACAGCCTGGGAATGCATTTCTCCAAAAATCATACTTTTATTCATGATATATTTTATTTAGACCCAAACAGTTTAGTCAGTATAAAGAATGCCACATATATACAGTATATGGGAGTGGACTAAAAGTATGCACCCAAATCTCTCAATTGTACAAAAAATATGCCAACCTTTTAAGAAGTATAACTAATGCCCTGTACACACGACGAGTTTTCCAGTTGGAATAAACTCTGAAGGTTTTTCCGGCGGAGTTCTGACGGAATTCCCCTGAAACTGTCTTGCGTACACACAATCACACCAAAGTCCGACCATCAAGAACGCGGTGACGTACAACACGTACGACGGGACTAGAAAAAGGAAGTTCAATAGCCAGTAAACAAAATAAAAACGATGCAGCGCTAAAAGTGAACAATAAGTGAAAAAATCAAAAGCATCTTAAAAAGGAAATACATGTATATATATATCCAGCCTGGAACCAGTTCTGTGTTTGTGTAGACTGGGGAGTATGGTATATGTCCTGTGCACTGTCTGCTGTGTTTGATTTTGTGTGGTGAACCCATCCAGGGGGTCACACACACCCGCTGCCGAGCTAACCCCCTCACACCACCAAATGCAGATCCAGCCTTTTGCAAGATGCCGGTATAGGTTGTTGGGAGACCTTAATATTCCCTAATGCTTGCTGTGACCACCTGTGTGGTCAGTATAGTCGGTAAGGAGCCTCATTACTCACTTGGGTGTTCTTAACTCTTGGAAGTCTGGATTCTTTTCACTACGTTTTTTAGGATCAGTTCCTGGATTATTTTATGGACTTTTATACACACGATCGGAATATACGATGAAAAGCTCCCGTCGGACTTTTTCTGTCGGACATTCCGCTCGCGTGTACGGGGCATTAGGGGTTAAACACATATAGAGCTGGAGGAAATCTGGGTACCATTTTTATGTAGACCAACAGCCAGGCACCAATTTAAAGAAGATAAGATATAGAAAAGGTTACAGTTCCATATACAGCCAAAAAAAAGTGCAATGGGCTCCATAACACAAAGGGCCGGCCATACTACAGAGGCATATTAAGATAGGGGCTATTAGGGACTATTCGATCAGCTAACCAAAACCTCCTCCTCATTCCCAAATACCGCTACAAAACAAAGGGAGAACGTAGATTTGCAGTCCAAGGACCTCGACTATGGAATGCTCTCCCAACCAACCTCCGCATGGAAGAAAACCACCAGGCCTTCAGGAAAAAACTAAAGACCTTCCTTTTCTAGAAGCTGGCTACAGAGAATACATCTAGCGCCTTGAGGCGATTCAGTTCGCAATTTGCAGCGCTTTACAAGTTATTCATTCATTCATTCATTCATGTAAAAATATTATATGTCAAAAAAAAGTATATACATATATATTTAGACAGGGGGCAGAGAGGGGCAAGGCACATGGCTCTTTCCTGATTGGCTCTGTCACGAGTGATGCACAGTTTCACTGCCGCAGTTATCAATTCTGATCATGTCTTCTCTTTTACAGGTAAATGTCTTCTGTCCATCTGTACATCTCTACTGAACTGACATTGCTGTATCATATTTGGTAAATGTCTTCTGTCCATCTGTACACTCTACTGAACTGACATTGCTGTATCATATTTGGTAAATGTCTTCTGCTGCCATATCTTTAAACTTCTATATTTAATGCTAGCTATATAACAACCACACTGCAATAGCAACATTACTGGTAATTAATTCTCAACCCCATTTGGCTAGAGTGATCAAAAGAGGTAATTAGCTTTACGACCCTAGCCTGTGTCTGGTCTGGTATTGGCCATCTCCTCTCACATATTCAGGTGTCTCAAATCAGACCCAATAATGACCAATAGAGAAATGCATGCATACTCAGTCTCCTTATAAATTTAAAGCAGCCTAAGGGGTGGCACAGACAGGGGCAAGGAGAAGTAAACATGGCTCTTTCCTAAGTGGCTCTGTCATGAGTGATGCGCAGTTTCATAAACGCAGTTTGATGAAAGCAGGATAACTAAAGCTGGATGAAGATACAACAAGAACTTTGCTACACTCTGCAAGACGACACGCAAACCAGCATTTGACATTTATTTTATATCAAGTCAGATTCCCACTCTCTATCCACTAACATGCTCCTTATTCTCTTCCTTCTCACATCGGTGTCTTCTATCCTCAAATCATCCTTACTCTACCCCTCCTCTCTACCCTGCAGCATGCACATATCACCCTCACTCCTACCCTCTCCCTACTACCGCACCCATCATCTCCTGCATTTGCTGCACCCATGCACCCACATGCTGACATAAACGCCAGGGCCACTAGACACGTGTGCTCATGCACATCCCACTCCCATCTTGCCTTTCTCGCCCCCCTCCTTCTCCTAGTTTCAGGTGACATTTCTCCTAATCCTGCTCCACCATTTTCCAACTGCAAGACACATATCCAATACCCCTCCTCCTCTGGCAACCACCGCAATCCACTCAGTTTAATTTCTATCCCCTGCTTCCTCAAAGCAGCCCACCTATCTCATGCGCCCTTTGGAACGCCCGCTCCATCTGTAACAAGCTAACATCTGTACATGACCTCTTCATCTCTCATGGCTTTAACATACTCGCCATAACCGAAACCTGGCTTCAAAATTTTGACTCAGCTTCTCCTGCTGCCCTCTCCCATGGTGGCCTCCATTGGACTCACTCCCCCAGACCCAACAGATAGAAAGAAGGTGGAGAAAGATTCCGTCTATCCCCACAAAGCACCTTCCAAGTCTTTCCTATCCCTCCCTCTCTATCCCTCTCTTCTTTCGATATGCACTGTATTCGTTTGTTTTCTCATATTTCTCTGAGGATTGCAGCAATTTATCGACCTCCTGGACCGGTATTGCGCATTCTTGATGACTTTGCTGCCTGGCTACCCTACTTTCTCTCCTCTGAAACGCCCGCAAACATTCTTGGTGACTTCAACATTCCTGTCAATGTTAACAGCCCAACTACAGCTAAACTTCTCGACTTAACCTCATCTTTTGACCTAACCCAATGGACACATACTTCCACTCACTCCAATGGTAATACCCTTGACCTTGTATTCTCCCATCTCTGCAACCCTGGCTACCTCACAAATACCCCCTTTCCTCTCTCTGATCACAAGCTCATTAGTTTCACTGTAACCTTGCCTCCAACCACCCATCCCTCCAAGCAGCAAACAATTACTTGTAGGAACCTTGGCCACTTTAACCCTTCTATTCTCTATTCTGCTACTGACCACTAAAGATGGGCAGAACACCCCCCTTTCGGTTTGCATCCAGAACATGTGAACAGGCAAAAACTTTGTTTGAAAACGCGAACATGTTAAAGTCTATGGGACACAAACATGAAAAGTCAAAAGTGCTAATTTTAAAGGCTTATATGCAAATTATTGTCATAAAAAGTGTTTGGGGACCCGGGTCCTGCCCTAGGGGACATGTATCAATGCAAAAGAAAGTTTTAAAAACAGACGTTTTTTCGGGAGCAGTGATTTTAATAAAGCTTAAAGTGAAACAATAAAAGTGAAATATTCCTTTAAATTTCGTACCTGGGGGGTGTCTATAGTATGCCTGTAAAGTGGCCCTTTTTTCCGTGTTTAGAATAGTCTGACAGCAAAATGACATTTCTAAAGAGAAAAAAAGTCATGAAGTAATAGCGGCTATAGTGAAATGTCGGATATAGTGAATTGTCTATGGGAGAAATCAAAAGTGCTTGCATATAAACTTGCATATAAGTCTTTAAAATTAACACTTTTGATTTCTCCCATAGACTTTTAAAGGGTGTTCCACGGCTTTCGAACTTGCCAAACACCCCAAATTGTTCGCTATTCGGCGAACGGGCGCACAGTCAATGTTCGAGTCGAACTCATGTTCAACCCGAACATAAAGCCTATCCCTACTGACCACCTATATGAAATAATCTCTCCCCTGTCCTGTCCTGACCTGGCCACCTCTGTCTACAACAATTTACTCTCATCATCACTAGATGCACTTGCTCCTCTAACCACACGCAGAATCAGGCCCCGACCGTTACAACCCTGGCAAACTGACAACACTAGAAATCTCAAGAGACATTGTTGTGCTCTTGAACGACTGTGGTGTAAAACCAAATGCCTGCAAGATTTCACCCTATATAAATCTGCCCTTCTAAAATACAATTCCTGCCTCCATGCTGCCAAACAAGCCTACTTTGTCTCTCTTATTAATACTTTGTCATCCAGTCCCCATCAGCCCTTCTCAACCTTTAACTCTCTGCTTCGTTCCCCACCCCCTCTACCCACTAACTCACTCACTGCCCAAGAGATTGCCAATCACTTCAAAGACAAGATTGATGCAATTTGTGATGACATCTCCACTGTACGTATATCTTCCCCACCCAACATACCTTGCCTAACAGCACATTCAACACTCTCCTCTTTTGAATCGGCTGCTACTGAAGAGGTTACAAAACTTTTCTCAGATGCCCACCTAACCAATTGTTTCCTCACAACTACTACGGTCACCCTCTTCCTCTATCCTATGCTCCCTCACTCAAATCTTCAATCTCTCCCTCTCTAGTGGCACCTTTCCCTCCTCATGCGCAGATCACTCGCATACTTAAAAAGCCCTCACTGGACCCCACCAATCTGAATAACTTAAGACCCATCTCATTGCTCTCATTCACCTCTAAACTTCTAGAACGCTTAGTCTACAACCGTCTTAGCTCTTACCTCAGTGAAAATAACCTACTTGACCCCTTACAGTCTGGCTTTTGCTCGCAGTACTCCACGGAAGCTGCCTTACTAAAACTCACTAACGATTTACTAACTGCTTAAACCAACAGCCAGTACTCCATACTCCTACTAATTGAGCTCTCTGCAGCCTTTGATACTGTTGACCACCCGCTCCTTCTCAATAAACTACATTCCCTTGGCCTCCAAGATTCTGCTCTATCCTGGTTCTCTGCTTACCTATCACAGCGCTCCTTCAGTGTCACCTACAACTCTGTCTCCTCCTCTCCATTGCCTCTTTATGTGGGGTCCCCCAAGGCTCTGTTCCTGGACCCCTTCTCTTCTCTATCTACACCTCCTCCCTTGGTCACTTGATAACTGCCCACGGCTTCCAATACCACTTATACGCCGATGACACACAAATATATCTGTCTACTCCTCACCTCACGCCTTCAGTCTCCTCTCGCATTACTAACTTACTAACTGACTTATCAGCATGGATGTCACACCACTTCCTTAAACGAAATCTCTCTAAAACTGAGCTATTAATATTTCCTCCCGCCCGTGCCCCCGCCCTGATTTTCCATCAAAATCAACAGTGCAACTATGAGTCCCTCCCCTCATACCAGGGTACTAGGTGTAATCCTAGACTCTGACTTGTCATTTCGGCCCCAAGTCCAATCGTTGTCAAAAGTTTGTAGAATTCACCTTTGTAACATCTCTAAAATTCGCCCCTTTTTAACAAATGAAACCACCAAGCTCCTCATTCACTCCTTTGTTATCTCTCGCCTTGACTATTGCAACTCCCTTCTCATTTGCCTGCCTCTCCATAGGCTATCCCTTCTTCAGTCTATAATGAATGCTGCTGCCAGACTTATCCACCTTACCATCCGCTCAGTGTCTGCTAACCCTCTCCTCCAATCCTTACACTGGCTCCCAATCACCCAGCGAATTAAATTCAAAATACTAACCACAACATACAAAGCCATTCACAACACTGCCCCGAGCTACATCACAAATCTTGTCTCTAAATATCACCCAAATCGTCCTCTCCGCTCTTCTCAAGACCTCTTACTCTCATGCTCTCTCATCTCCTCCTCCCATGCTCGTCTCCAGGATTTCTCCAGAGCCTCTCCCATCTTCTGGAACTCACTACGGTCCAGCTATCCCCTACTCTTGCTACCTTCAGGCGATCCCTGAAAACTCATCTCTTCAGGAAAGCCTATCATGTCTCCAACTAATCTTTTACCACTTCAAATAGCTCATTCCCCACAGTTACAACCTTTTGTACCACCTGCCCCACCCTATTAGATTGTAAGCTCTTCTGAGCAGGGCCCTCCTAATCCTCTTGTATTTTATTGTATTATAATAATTAGCAATGCATAAACTGTTGGCGCTATATAAATCTTGTATTATAATAATAATAATAATAATTATAAATAAAAAATATATTTAGAGAATGGCTCATAGGGATAAAAAATAACCGCAAATTGAATAACGGAGGGAAAAGATGGAAAAAGTGGGGAGGAAGGAGAAACCAAGAAGAAAGAATGATAAAGATAATTAACAGTATGAATTTCTATTTCTTCATTAAAGCCAATGTGAGATAGAGTATTGAGGGTGTAAATACAAAATGTTTCTCGTTCACAAAGTCTGGCAAAGTGTCAACTATTGAAACATTATTGGGTATTCCCTCAATCACCCATACATGCAAGCCTTTCATGGATTCTTCAAGTTTTTCAGCAAAATGACAAGGAACCCTGTTTATGCTCTCCAGCTCAATAAATCTCCTGTGTTCCCTAAATCTAGCATGTAAAGCACAAATTGTCCTTCAAACATATAATACAACTAATACAATATATGACATAGTCTATACCACATTTATAGTATTATTTTATGTTGAACATTTTTCTATTACCTACAAAGATTTTTCGGCCATGTTGGACAAACTGGCATGTCAAACAAGTTTTTTCTTGCATCTGAATATCCCTACTAGATTCCCAAAAAATTCAGCCCCTGAAAGGGAGGTGTTTTAACCCTGGTTAAGAGCCTTACAGTACACAAATTTATGCTTGGATGGTAAAAGGGATCCTAGCAGGGGATCTTGCTGGAGAATTACTGAATGTTTAAGAAAAATCCTTTCTATGACCCTATAATTTCTATGGAATTGTGTGACAAACCTAATGGGGTTGTCGGTCTGTTTTTGATTTTTTTTTACTTTCTTCTCAACAGATTAATCTGAATAAAACTGATATGCCCCATCTACTACAGTTGTGGAATAGCCTTTTTCTTTTTTTTCAAGATCTGGCTGTGGGTGACATAATCATCCTGAGCAGTGCAAAAGCACTATTATTGTAAATATAATGATGCTCTCATAGGCCCATAGCCAGATTGATGTAACTTGGCACACAGTTTGTGCCTATTGCTGGGCCTCTAGTTTGTAAGTAATAATTATTCTCGATTTCAAAATAATCGTGGGTAAGGCAGAACTCTGAAGATCTCAGCATTAAATCTGCCTGTCCATAATGCAATTCTGATTGGGTAAGCAAGAAATGTTGTACTGCTTGGAGGCGTACGCAGTAGGGGATGGAGGTATAAAGTGAACTTTCGTCTAGTGAGAGCCAACAATACTAGGGTTCCCAACTGTACAGCTTCAAGGTCTCAAGCAAATGGCCAGAGTGGTGCACTGATGTTAAGCCTATCACCAGAAGCTGTTTTTTTTTCTTTTAAATCAATATGCTACTATCAACATTGTTGCACTATTTTTTACTAGATACCCTGTATGGGAATTTTGGCCTCTGCCCGCCCTGTTCCTGGGCAATTCCTGCCATTCTTACTGATCATACCTCACTGCTCCCCTAGTACTCGGATGGATACTGCTACAAGTTTTTATATTTCTTGGCTGTTACTATCTGTACATTGAACAGTATGTAAGTAAGAAAAGAGAGAAGTTTATTTTACTGTTATCTGGTTAAATTTGTGATATTGATGATGAAAGGATAAGATCCTGAAACGCGTCAGTGTTGTATAGGGGACTGTCACCGTACAGACCACTGTTGGATCATAACTTGACAGTGTACAGTATTGGTTCATGTATAACATTGTTTACTGTTCATGCCTCATGATATCAGCCTGATTTCTTTTAACTATTGTATTTAAATACTTTTAACAGACTGCTGTATTTTGACAAGTATAGGCCTAAAAAGTCCCATAGTGGGGAACCCTTGCCCTTTAATCCTTTCCATACCTAGCAACAATTAACTGAACAATTACTATGTTATGGGTGTAGTTTTCTAGTCATCTGTTTCTTCACTTTTATAAGCATCTTGCATGTTGTTCATATACTGCATTTCTGAATTTATCTGCATGATCGTGTTAGAAATGCAATGCGAAGTAAAAATTTTTGTGTAAGTTGTGATATCAGAAATAAAGGCAATGTTGTTGGATGAAGTTGTGTTGTAAACCTTAATGGATTGGCAAAGTGGGCCCCCAGACCTAACTTTCTGTAGTGGGCCTCAGAATCCCCGTCCACCTCTGGGCTTGCTCACATGGATGATTTTTGCTAGTGCATTTTGTTTACTAAAAATGCCTACGATTGTCTGTGATTTGTTGCCTGCAATTAATCAATAGCTACACATAGGGAATAATAGGGTATATTAAGTAGTAGTGATTATTCACTAAATATAACACTGGTAATTTTAGTGACATGATTGCCCTAGCAAAAAACAGCTCATTCGTCCACTAACTTTTAAAAAACTTTTTCCATTCAGCACCACATATATAGTATCTTGAAAAAGTATTCACACTCCTTGAAATTTTAAACATTTTGTCATGTTTCAAAGAAAAACGTAAATGTATTTTATTGGGATTTTATGTGATAGGCTAACACAAAGTGGCACATAATGAAGTGGAAGGAAATTGATGAATGATTTTCAAAATTTTTTACAAAGTAATATCTGAAAAGTGTGGCGTGCATTTTTTCTCAGCCCCTTTTACTCTGATACCCCTAACTAAAATCTAGTGGAACCAATTGCCTTCAGAAGTCACCTAATTATTAAATAGAGTCCACCCATGTGTAATCTAATCTCAGTGTAAATACAGCTGTTCTGTGAAGCTCTCAAAGGTTTGTTAGAGAACCTTAGTGAACAAACAGCATCATGAAGGACAAGGAACACACCAGACAGGTCAGGGATAAAGTTGTGGAGAAGTTTAAAGCAGGGTTAGGTTATAAAAAAAATATCCCAAGCTTTGAACATCTCACGGAGCACTGTTCAATCCATCATCTGAAAATGGAACGAGTATGGCACAACTGCAAACCTACCAAGATATGGTCGTCCACCCAAACTCACAGGCTAGGCAAGGAGAGTATTAATCAGAGAAGCAGTCAAGAGGCCCATGGTAACTCTGGAGGAGCTTCAGAGATCCACAGCTCAGGTGGGACAAAATGTCCACAGGACAACTATTATGTCCCGTACACATGGTCGGATTTTCCAACTGAAAATATTCGATGGGAGCTTTTTGTTGGAAATTCCGACCGTGTGTAGGCTCCATTGGACATTTTCCATCGGTATTTCCGTCGCACAAAATTTGAGATCCGGATCTCAAATTTTCCAACAACAAAATCTGTTCTTGTAAATTCCGATCGTGTGTACACAATTCCGACGCACAAAGTGCCATGCATGCTCAGAATAATTTACGCGACGGAAGCGATCGGTCTGGTAAAACTAGCATTCGTAATGGAGATAGCACATTCACCACGCTGCAATTTTTTAAATAGTTTAATGCAGCGCATTCTCTTCTTCTTTAAAATGCTAGAAAAATGAAGTTGTTTTGCTGCTCATATTCACACAGAGTTCTCACAAACTGATTTCTTTATTATTTCTCGTGATCTCCTGAATAATATTTATTTTTTTTTCGTCAGATCTCCATAATAATGTTTCTAATTTTTGTTTATGTATATATATATATATATATATATATATATATATATATATATATGTATATATATATATATGTAGCGCTGGTAGATTTGCAATCTACCGCATGTTAGGTAAATTTAGTAAATTGTGTGTTAGGAAGGTTAAAAGTTCGCCTCAGTTCCAGCTTGGCTGACGTTTTGGGTGTTTCCGTGCTGACCGGTGGGTGTCGCTGTTACCACTGGTCAGGGTTGGAAAGGCAACGTGTTGAAGCGTATGGATGCTCCTCTGTCTCGGAGGCACGCTCGGTGGAGGTGGTCCTCCGAGTTACATTCTGGGTGAGGGTATATATGGGACAGATGCCATATTTTGGGGTTCGTTTTACAGCCACCTGCTGGCCCTCCTGGCTGACAGGTATGCGTTAAGGAGCTACCTCGTGGTCCTCCGATCGGGAGGCCCATGATACAACGGCACAGGGGTGGGTCCAGAGGCTTGTCTGGAGCCTGCCTCCACGGCCGAGGAATGGTCCTGAGCTGTCGGTCCTGTGTGACGAAGCTGGACAACCGAGGAGATCCCAGGGGAGGACCCGTCTTAGAGAGATCACGCCGCATGCTGGTCTATAGAAGGGCCTGGTGACTCGGTTGGAGGACGTATCCAAAAGTAACTATACAGCATAGTGTTGCCGGCTCAGCTTAAAGGTTCAAGCACTGTGACTGACTTTCACTACAACAAATCTATACATCCTGTGGCAGAGGATGGTACGGATTTTATTCCTAAACAAGTCTGTGGCAGAGACTTTGATTCGTGCTGCCTACTGGCTGCTAGACCGGTGAGAGAGCCCTATCCAAGGAGTGTGTCCCATGAGGGGAGCGCAGTTCAAATAGTATTTGTATACCAAGACCTTTTGCCAAGAGAACCCTTTCAGAGAATATTTGAGTTTCTTCTGCGAGTTTCCTTTCTACCTCTTTCCTGCTACTTCCTAAGTTGTTTGTTTAATAAAGCATTGAAAATGTATTCCAGTGTTGGTGTGTGTGTCATGCAGAAGTAAACTCAACGGAACCCTAGACCCAGTGCCGGTGAAACAGAGGGAAGCAGAGTGAAGGTAACAGACCCGCTTAAACCAGCAGCTCCACCGTGAGTTAGTGCTACATATATATATATATATATATATATATATATATATATATTTTTTTTTTTTTTATCAAGATCTCCTATTTTTTTTTTTTTGTGATCTCCATAATAATTTTTTTCGTTTTGTGTGTCAAGTTACCAAACCAACATTATTATCTTGTATTTTTTAATATCAAGGTGGTTGGTGTTGGTGTCCCTTGTTAATTAGACATTGTATTTTTGAAATGTACCTGCCTACTCACAAACAAATGGTCCTTTTTGAAGTAAAACACATAGCAAGTATTTCTGAAAAAAAATATCTATTTGTTCTGGGTCATAACAAAATAAAGAGGAAGGCAATGCTGGAGAAACTGGTGAAATTTGCAAAGCCTTTGTACCCCAGGGCAGACATCAATAATTTTACAGTCAAAATTGGTGGCCTGAGGAGTCCTTATAATAGTGAGTACAATCCAGTCCAGGACTACAAGAGATCAGGAACTGCAGCAGATGACATATATGTCCCCAATCTGTGGTCATACCACAGCCTGCATCTTTTGTCAGATCAGACTGAACCCAGGCAATCACTTTCTAGTCTTCCTTACACACTTCCTTCCAGGCTTCCTTTCAGACTGTGGCTCTGGTGTTGTAGTTGTGGCAGGAGATGGAGGAGGAGGAGGTGGTGGTGGAGGAGGAGGAGGAGAACCATGGTTGAACTCAAAAGCGTGGCTTTGGTTTGTGAGTTTGCCCCTCAACCCTTTATTTAGGGCTTGTAAGATCAGATACTCACATAAGAGACGTTGGCCCTCCTCCATTTCCTGCATTTTGCAGGCTGCCATGTAGGCATATACCTCTTGATTATAGGGGGGGTTCTGAGGGCTGCAGTAGCCTTCCGAAATAGGCCAATTGCAGCCTCCTCCAGGTTACTCCTCTTCCTGGGACTTTTTGTTGTAATGCGTAGGGGAGGCACCTGGGATTCGGGCAGGCTACTGGGCCCGGCCACCTCCTGGCTGCCACTTTTCACTGCCTGGCTGAGGCTTTCCTGTGTATGAAAAAGGGACATAGTTTAATTTTCTTGTTCAGCAATCACACACAATTTTCAGCTCATGACTGTTGCAAATTGAATGTTAATAAATAGAAACGACTATCATTCTGACCCCAGCATTTTTCATTCTTGTCACAATCATTTTTGTCTACTACTGTCTATTGATATGTAAAACACTTTGTGAAATCATAAATTAGTGATCAAACATAACATCTATTTAACATCATTAATTTGACAACCAGAAATATTTTTAAGAATGCTATACCTGACTCAAGCTGGGCTCCTCCACATGTTGCTGCCTGGAAGGCCCAGGTTGGTCGTCGGAAGCCTCAGCTGGGGGGAAGTAAGCCTTGAAGGAAGACTGGAGAGTGCTGACCTGGGTTCACTCTGGTCTCACAGAAAATGCAGTCTGTCATAGTACCACAGCCTGGGTAAATAAATGTCATCTGCTGCTCCTGATCTCAGGGAATCCTGGACCTTCCTGCGCTCCCTAAGATAAGTACTCCTCATGCCACCAATTTTGAACTTTAAATACTTGATGTCTGCCGTGGGGATCATCGGCTTCACAAATTCAAGCAGTTTCTCCAGCGCTGCCTGCCTCCTTGTTTTGGTATAAAAAACAGGTGGTTCACCTGCCACAGACAGGGCAGCTCCCTGAACATATCAATGAATATTGATAGAAATTCCATATCAATGAAGGCATCCATTTTCTCTGCAAGACACAACACAAGACAAACCCTAATGTCAGGCAAAAACTCTCATAATCTTGACCCAATATAGGCCTCAATCTATAAGCAGTATAGGTCACTGATGCACCAAGTTAAAATTGTATCTTCATTCTAACGATTAGCGCTTCTGATAATCCTTCCTCCTCTCACTGATCGTACGTACGATGCATGCGTGTTACGCTTTATATACACTGCGCATGCGTGAAACTCCGCCCACCCCTGACGTTCTTTCTAGTCTATTTCCCGTCCCTTGTCTTTCGGCGCAGTGGGAGAGCACATGGCGGAGAAATAGCAACTGCATGCAGAAGAGAGCAGCAACGATGAAAGCCCAGAGCCACGAACGTCCCGATCCTGGAGGAGATTTAAGGCCTCAAATATGTCCTTTATAGAGATGGTGGACATATTGAAGAAGGCCGACTATGAAGGGAAGTATGGACCGTGTCTAAACCCAAATGTCAGGCCAAGATCATGACTAAAGTTGTGAAAAGTCTGCACAGGAATTTTGGGGTACGACGATCCAAGGATCAATTGGGAGCAGGATCAGTACAGAAAGATCAAGAGAGTTCTTCAAAAAAGTAAGTAGTTGTCGTGTGTTCCTATTATTATTATTATTACTTGCATGCTGCTCCGTGTGCTTTTCTTTACTGTTGTACAGTTTAAAATGGCAACTTTCATGTTCATGGGCACAGTAATCGGTCATAGGAAGCATTGTTTGTTTGCCATTTATAAGATGTTTTTGGCAGATACAGGTTAACTACATTTGTTCAGGCCTATTTGCATTAAAAGAAGTTTGTTGTCTAGATGGGTTTGTAACTAGAATGAAATGTAAACTTGATTCAGTATAAGGAGAGGCCACTCAGCAGCTGTTTACACATCTGGACGCAGGAGCACTAGTGTTGGACACCAGAACAACCTTTTTAGGGTGTCCCACACAGGTGCTCCAGTGGATACTAGGGGTGTCTCCATGTGTAAAAATTGTACAAAAAAGGTAATTATTCCAGCTTTAGAAAGGAAATAAAAATTTCTTCAGCTTGGAACTCTGCCAAAACAGACAATTGTACCACACTTCCAAGCAATTTTTAATATTCCTATTTCTGCCCTCAAATATCTGTGTACTAAGTATACCTTTTTTTATTCACATAGAGGAGAAAAGACTAGGGATGTCGGAGGTCACCAGGGACCCCCCACCTCCAAAAAAGGGGAAATCCCAAAACCACAAGCAGAGGATGAGGAGGGAGAGGTTTATGAAGTGGCCGAAATAGTGACCACAACAGGTGAGTGTCTGAGACCACAGCTTCAGGTAATAGATGTATGCCTGTATATTTATAATACATGGTGTGTTTTTTTATTTATTTTTAGGTGATGTGGATGTTGTGGAAGAAGAATCTCATTTCACAAGTGAAAGTGCCCAGATCCTCATCGGGGAGATAATGGGGTGCAATCGTGTTTTAGAAAATATAAAGGAAAACATCAATGATGTTCAACAAAAAATGAAGAACATCATTGATGTTTTAGGCAGAATATAAAACACAAAAAAATTGTACCATTTTATCGTGTATTTTTTATTTTAAAAACAAGTTTTAAAGTATTTTAAAAGCCAAATTTTGAAGATGCACACGTTGTGTCAACATGTGCTATCTGCCATCACGGGATATCAATGTACAAGTTTTGTGGGTGCAACCCCTTCCTCGCAACTCAAGTAGGTGAGAGGAAGGGGTTGCACCCCCAAAACACGTCCATTGATCCCCCATGATGGGAGCTAGCACATGCTGACATTAGGCATGGGATCAGGAGGGAAATCCCCAGTTTGAATCACAATTTGTGTGCATCTTCAAAATTTGGCTTTTACAGGGGTGACGTCACCCCATCTGATGAAGGCAAGATCAACACAGTTTGGACACACTAATGTCTGATATTGCCTTCACTTTATCAAAGTTGAACTTTGTAAGTTCCTGAGTTGTCTATGTTATGGTTTGAAACATGCCTGTTTAACCAAAAAAAGGATATTTCTAATGTAAAAAAAAAAATGTTACACACCAAAGATGTTGGTTTGTTCAAAAACCCTTTTCTAACGCACATGTGAGTAAAATGTTTTCTACTCAACAATGTGTGGCTTCTTCTTTCAATGCTCAATAGCAATTTTTGTAGTAAGTTGGTTTTTACAGTGACAATGGGGGTTATTTACTAAAGGCAAATCCACTTTGCACTACAAGTGCAGTTTCAGTGCAGTGTCAAGTGCACTTTTGCAGGGCACTTGGAGTGCAAAGTGGAATTTCCTTTAGTAAATAACACCCACAGTGCTTTATAATTTGCCACAATCACGCCATTTTCGTAACTCCACAAATTTCAGTCATGGTGCTGAAAATGATGAATATTTTTATCAGTAATGCATTACATACATTAACGACAAAAACAAGGTGTGTGTGTGCAGCAGATCCACAACATAATAGGTCGCTGCAGAAGGGATTGTCACCTCATGTATCAAAAAAATTACGTTTGCACTATTGAACAAAAAGGCAAAAAAGAAAAGCACATTGGATAACCTAGGAGCCAGCTAAAAGAAACACAAGCAATAAATAAAAGTAAATATTATTTAGGTATATATAAAAAAAATATTTTTAACAGGTTTGTTAACCATTTTGTGGCATATCAATGGCCCCCCTACCCGCAAAGTACTCTAGATACTTTTCAAGAACTTCATGAGCGCTTTGGGGGGGCAAGACAGGACGGCCAGCTTCAAGACCTGTCAGGGTTGTATCCGGTATAAAGCCGGCCTCAGTCCCAACTGAGGCCACGTAGTTCAAAGCATTTTTTCGTAAAAAGTTATGCAATATGCAGCATGCCATAACTATATGATTGAGTTTATATTCCTCCATGTTGATCGCTGTGAGGAATAGGCGGAACCGGCTGGCTATTATTCCAAAGGCATTTTCCACCACTCTTCTGGCTCTGGCCAGCCAGTAGTTAAAAACCATCTGCTCCAGGGTGAGGGTCCTCATTGGAAATGGCCGCATCAGGTGTTCACCCAGACTAAATGCTTCATCAGCGACAAAGACGAACGGGAGTCGATTTGGGTGATATTTGGAGACAAGATTAGTGATGTAGCTCGGGGCAAAGTTGTGAATGGCTTTGTATGTTGTGGTTAGTATTTTGAATTTAATTCGCTGGGTGATTGGGAGCCAGTGTAGGGATTGGAGTAGAGGGTTGGCAAACACTGAGCGGTTGGTAAGGTGGATAAGTCTGGCAGCAGCATTCATGATAGACTGAAGAGGGGATAGCCTATGGAGAGGTAGGCCAATGAGAAGGGAGTTGCAATAGTCAAGGCGAGAGATAACAAGGGAGTGAATGAGGAGCTTGGTGGTTTCATTTGTTAAAATGGGGCAAATTTTAGAGATATTACGGAGGTGAATTCTACAAACTTTTGACAACGATTGGATTTGAGGCTCAAATGACAAGTCAGAGTCTAGGATTACACCTAGTACCCTGGCGTGAGGGGAGGGACTGATGGTTGCATTGTTAATTTTGATGGAAAAGTCATGGAGGGGGGCACGGGCGGGGGGAATATTAATAGCTCAGTTTTAGAGAGATTTAAGGAAGTGGTGCGACATCCATGCTGATATGTCAGTTAGTAAGTTAGTAATGCGAGAGGAGACTGAAGGAGTGAGGTGAGGAGTAGACAGATAGATTTGGGTGTCATCAGCCTATAAGTGGTATTGGAAGCTGTGGGCGGTTATTAAGTGACCAAGGGAGGAGGTGTAGATAGAGAAGAAAAGGGGTCCAAGAACCGAGCCTTGGGGGACCGACCCCCACAGAAAGGGGCAATGGAGAGGAAGAGACAGAATTGTAGGTGACACTGAAGGAGCGCTGTGATAAATAGGCAGAGAACCAGGATAGAGCAGAATTTCGGAGGCCAAGGGAATGTAGTTTATTGAGAAGGAGCGGGTGGTCAATAGTATCAAAGGCCGCAGAGAGGTCAAATAGTAGGAGTATGGAGTACTGGCTGTTGGTTTTAGCAGTTAGCAAATCGTTAGTGAGTTTTAGTAAGGCAGTTTCCGTGGAGTGCTGCAAGCGAAAGCCAGACTGTAAGGGGTCAAGAAGGTTATTTTCACTGAGGTAGGAGCTAAGACGGTTGTAGACTAAGCGTTCTAGAAGTTTAGAGGTGAATGGGAGAAAAGAGATGGGTCTTAAGTTGTTCAGGTTGGTAGGGTCCAGTGAGGGATTTTTAAGAATGGGAGTGATCTGCGCATGTTTTAGAGGGGAGGGGAAGATGCCACTAGAGAGGGAGAGATTGAAGATGTGGGTGAGGGAGCATAGGTTAGAAGAAGAGGGTATCCGGCCATTCTTCCCCACGTCCACATACAGTACAGGAACTCATATGTCGCCGACACCACCACCAATACATAATAGTATGACCCCCGAGTTAGGGGGTGGGATGATGTGGACAAGTTTCCCATCTATTGCTCCTCCGCAGTTGGGAAAGTCCCACCGCTGGGCAAACTGGGAGGCCACAGTCTGCCATTCCTGTGGCATTGAAGAAAACTGGGGAGTCAAACAAGAAAAAAAAATTAGTCATTTTGCACATAAACATTGCAAGAAGATTAAACACAAACATTCTTGGCCAAAATCAGTATTAACATTTATTTGAAGGAGTACTTAAAGACAATAAGAGAATGTCCACTTATCAGATTCCTCACCCCCTCTGATGGCCCTTTGTAAAAATTTTAGGGGGGGAGATGTTTTGGACAGGTAACCCTCTCCACTTCATTGAGAGCTGAATGCATACACAATAATGTGTGTTACTTTGGCCAGGCCCTCCTTACTTACACTATTGGTATCCCACTGGACAGGTAAGAAGTGTCATAATACAAAAATATGAATACACACTGTACAAATTGAAGCACTTTTTTACATTCTGCAAAAATCAAGATAATAGGAGAACAAAACTTTAAACAGTACCATTTGAAAGTATTCTGGCAGGCCCTTTCACTACATGCTTTGGTGAAATCATCCATAAATATGACCACAAAAGAGGTAGGTATAGTGTGTATGAGTTTGGCAAAGTCAGCAGATAGAGGATTGGTATCGGTTGACTTAGCGGTTGGCCGGATGGAGGGTTAAAAATGGTTTTGGAACCCCAAAAAAAAGCCTCTTGCACTCTGCATGAATTTAAAGACACTAATAACATTTGTACACATTTTAGGGGGTGTTTAGGCTAAAGCACTACTTTGGAGCTGACAAAATACATTGTTAAGTGACTAGGCTAGGTGTGTATGGGCCCAGGATAGCATGCTGGGGAGGTTAGTGAAGGCAAATATGCATGAAGGGCAAAACAGGAAGTTTAAAAGCTTTCAGCATGCATGAGGAAAAAGGGGACATTCACAGCATATTACAATCATGGTAATTAGGGAATGATGAATGAAATGCAATCCATTAGCAAACATGATATACATAGAATGTGATGTTAAAGGAGAAAACTTACGCTAATATAGTCCTTCTGCAGGACCTGAATGATGGCAGAACAGGTCTTTGGAATAATGATCCCCAGAGCCTGGGGGGAGATGCCTGTCGAGAACTTGATGTCCTGGAGACTTCTCCCTGTCGCCAAGTACCGCAACGTGGTGACTAGCCTTTGCTCAGGAGTGATGGCTTGCTGCATGCAGGTGTCCTGCCTGCTAATATAAGGGGACAGCAAAGCCAACAAACGTGAAAAACGGGGGCCGTCATCTGGAGATAATTCCTGAAATCATCAGGATTATTCTCACGGATCTCCCGCAACAAAGGCATATGAGAGCTGGAGCAACCAATTCTTCGTCCATAAACTCCTCCCCACCCTGTTCATGGACTGGGCTTGGGTCAAAGCAAGAGCTCCAACACCAATCCCCCACATAGCATGAACTCTACGATGAGTACGTAACTGAAACATGGCTTCAAATCGGTTGGCTGGTCAGAACGAACTAACAGAAAGCACTGAAAAACAGAAAGACCTGAGAAGAGCGAGCTGAAAATCAAAAACGAGCGGACAAGAACGCACTGTTAATCAAACACGTAGTATAATAATAATAATAATATGCACTGACAAACAAATGCGAACTGACTACATGCACAGAAGAACAGATTCGAACCCACAAGCACAAACTGAAGAGCAATAATGATATGAAAAGCATGAGGCTGAAAAGCGCAAATCGTCTCTCACCAAACTTCTACTAACATGAGATTAGCAGAAGGAGCAGCGCACTGGGTATTGAACTTCCCTTTTCTAGTGCCATCGTACGTGTTGTATGTCACCGCGTTCTTGACATCTTCAAATTCCAACCAACTTTGTGTGACCATGTGTATGCAAGATGAGCCAACATCCGTCGAAAAAAAACCATGGATTTTGTTGTCGGAATGTGCGATCGTGTGAACGGGGCATTAGTCGTGCACTCCACACATCTGGCCTTTATGGAAGAGTGGTAAGAAGAAAGCCATTGTTGAAAAAAAGCCTCTGATCAGAACATTTTGGCATAAAAGCAAAATGCTATGTGCGATGGAAAACTAACACTGCACATCATCCCCACCCTGAAACATGGTGGTAACAGCATCATGTTGTGGGCATGCTTTTCTTCAGCAGGGACAGGGAAGCTGGTCAGAGTTGAGGGGGAGATGGATGGAGCAAAAGTACTGAGCAATCTTAGAAGAAAACCTGGTAGCATCTGCAAAAGACTTGAGACTAGGTGGGAGGTTTACCTTCCAGCAGGACAATGACCTTAAACATACAGCCAGAGCCACAATGGAATGGTTTAGATCAAAGCATGTTTATGTGTTAGAAAGGCCCAGTCAAAGTCCAGACCTAAATCCAATTGGGAATCCACGGCAAAACTTGAAAATTGCTGTTCACGGATGCTCTCCATCCAACCTCCATCCAACCTGACAGAGCTTGAGCTATTTTGCAAAGAAGAATGTGCAAAAATGACACTCCCTAGATGTGCAACGATGGTAGAGCAATACCCAAAAATACTTGCAGGTGTAATTGCAGCAAAAGTCGGTTCTACAAAGTATTGACTAAGAGGGGCTGAATACAAATGCACGCCGCACTTTTCACATATTTATTTGTAAAACAATTTGAAAACCATTTATCATTTTCCTTCCACTTCACAATTATGTGCCACTTTGTGTTGGTCTATCACATAAAAACACAATAAAATACATTTACATTTTTGGTTGCAACATGACAAAATGTGGAAAATTTCAAGGGGTATGAATACTTTTTCCAAGGCACTGTAGTACCTTCCCCCTCCACTATCCCTGTTGACCTTAAAGGTCTAGTTTAAATACTGGGGGAGGGGGCATTATTTTACAAAATTGCCACCCTTTTAAGTTCTGCTGTTAGGACAATGATGATTGCCAGCTTCCTTACAGCAGGTCTTAAGGTGAAGCTGGCATATTTAGCAGCAGTAGTAATACCGCTGCTAAATGTATCTCTTCCTGCTGCCACCAGAGGTTTGACTTGGCTGAACATCAGTTTAGTTTGGCCATTTGCCGAACCTCTGAAAAAGCAATGTTCTGTCTGAACCTAAGTTTGGACAGAACCAGCAGCTTATTCTAGTATTCACTTCTATTAGATCATTTCTGTCTTTAACATGCTGTAATTATTGCTACTGGCTGGGTGATGAATGCCTGATAATTAGTCCCACCATGGATGATATCTGGGAGGTATGTGTCAATGTTTTTCAGTAAGATGCAAAGATGTTAAAATGACAGTAATCCATAGCAGTCAATCAATATTTGTTTACTGATGTCAGATCACCAACTTATGAATTCTGTAGGATATTGCACCTTGCTCTTTGCCTTACTGAATAAGTGTGACACGATTTTATGCATTTAAGATGTAGTGCAAACGACATGGTAAGCCATCCTTTTTTCAACATAAAAACAAATGCATAATTGGTTCTTAAGGGCGAAACCTACAGTTTTCCTGTCATCTATTTTTATAAAGGGGCCCTATTTAGGATCATACGGCACTATATATGCAAATATATATAAATATATACAATATATACAAAGCACCATAACTTTCATGTTGTTTGCTAATTGAGTTTTGTCACTTGAACCACCCTGGATTTATTTTCCTAATGTTTTTAATTGTCTGTGGGATCTTTTGGACCTACTTAGCTCATACCTTGCTTGTCATTTTTTTGTTAGTTTTAGACAATTATCTAATTTTCAGCCAACATGTAAAGATTACAGTATGATAATCTGAGAGTGATTCAATTGCTAGCATGACAGGTCAAAAGAAAATCAAAGCATGGGTTCTGCATACTTGCATGATGCAATGCATGACCACAAATGTTAGATTGTATGTATGTATAATATTTAAAAGAGATCCATAGTCACAACATACAGTTTCATTTTATAACATCAGCATTGTAATAGCAATGCAAATGATCTTTTTTGCACAATCCAGTAAAAGCTTTTTTGAAAAATCTCCTCATGTTGTGATTGATGCCCATCTCTTCCCAAAACTTCCTGAAATCCCTGCACGTTTTGCAGCTTCTCCTCTGATCATTCCTATGGTTCACTTTGAATTCTATAATTACTACATATCTCATAGTTAGGGATGAACTTCATGTTCGAATCAAACGCATGTTCGACTTGAACATTGCCTGTTCGGTTGTTCACGAATTCCAAACGATATGAGCCGTTTGCGCCAAATTTGAGTGGCGCATCACGGCCCATAATTCACTGCGGCATCGTAGTGCATTGCTGGCTGATGATTGGCCAAGCATGCACTATGACCCGCATGCTTGGCCAATCACAGCGCCGTCTGTACAGAGAGCCGTAATTTGCCAAAGCCAGGGTGGCTTTGGCCAATTGTGGCTCAGGGGGTTTAGTACACGCCCCACACTATATAAGGCCACCTGCACGGCAGCCCTGGGTAGTGTGTTCCGGCATTGAGAGAGAGATAGATAGACAGAGTCATTTGATTTAAGTTAGATAGAGTAGGCAGGCGAGTCAGTGAGCTGCACTTACAGTGTATTGTGTATATATAGACATCCTAGGTGTTGTATATATATATATTTATATATATATATATATATATATATATATATATATACTGTATTCAGTTTAGCTAGATCAGTTCCTGTTATTCTCTTCCCACTACTGACAGGCAGGCAGGTGTTTTTACAGTATATACAGCTACAGCTGAAGAAAATTGCCGGTGTTCTTCTGATCCTATTAGTCCTATTAGCTACAGTATTTACAGTTAGTGTAGTGCGTCCTCTGCACAGTGTGCACCTAAAGCTACCTGAAGAAAATTAGTGTTCTTCTGATCCTATTAGTACAGTACCGCAGGCAGCTGCAGTATTTACAAGTTAGTGTAGTGCGTCCTCTGCACGGTGTGCACCTAAAGCTACCTGAAGAAAATTAATGGTGTTCTTTTGATCCTATTAGTACAGTACCATAGGCAGCTGTAGTATTTACAAGTTAGTGTAGTGCGTCCTCTGCACAGTGTGCACCTAAAGCTACCTGAAGAAAATTAGTGGTGTTCTTCTGATCCTATTAGTACAGTACCGCAGGCAGCTGCAGTATTTACAAGTTAGTGTAGTGCGTCCTCTGCACAGTGTGCACCTAAAGCTACGTGAAAATAATTAGTGGTGTTCTTCTGAACCTTTTTAGTACAGTACCGCAGGCAGCTGCAGTATTTACAAGTTAGTGTAGTGCGTCCTCTGCACAGTGTGCACCTAAAGCTACGTGAAAATAATTAGTGGTGTTCTTATGAACCTTTTTAGTACAGTTACGCAGGCAGCTGCAGGATTTACAAGTTATTTTAGTGCGTCCTCTGCACAGTGTGCACCTAAAGCTACCTAAACAAAATTAGTGGTGTTCTTCTGCTCTTATTAGTACAGTACCGCAGGCAGCTGAAGTATTTACAAGTTAGTGTAGTGCATTCTCTGCACAGTGTGCACCTAAAGCTACCTGAAGAAAATTAGTGGTGTTTTTCTGATCCTATTTGTACAGTACCACAGGCAGCTGCAGTATTTACAAGTTAGTGTAGTGCGTCCTCTGCACAGTGTGCACCTAAAGCTACCTGAAGAAAATTAGTGGTGTTCTTCTGATCCTATTAGTACAGTACCGCAGGCAGCTGCAGTATTTACAAGTTAGTGTAGTGCGTCCTCTGCACAGTGTGCACCTAAAGCTACATGAAGAAAATTAGTGGTGTTCTTCTGATCCTATTAGTACAGTACCGCAGGCAGCTGCAGTATTTACAATTTAGTGTAGTGCGTCCCCTGCACAGTGTGCACCTAAAGCTACCTGAAGAAAATTAGTGGTGTTCTTCTGATCCAATTAATACCACAGGCAGGTAGCTACAGTATTTAAAGTTAGTGAAGTGCATCCTCTGCACAGTGTGCACCTAAAGCTACCTGGAGACAATTGCTGTTGTTCTGCTCCTATTAATACCACAGGCAGGCAGCTACAGTATTTACAGTTAGTGTACTGTGTCTTCTGCACAGTGTGCACCTAAAGCTACCTGAAGAAAATTAGTGGTGTTCTTCTGATCCTATTAATACCACAGACAGGCAGCTACAGCATTTACAGTAATGCCCTGTACACACGGTCGGACTTTGTTCGGACATTCCGACAACAAAATCCTGGGATTTTTTCCGACGAATGTTGGCTCAAACTTTTTTTGTCTACACACGGTCGCACAAAGTTGTCGGAATTTCCGATCGCCAAGAACGCGGTGACGTCAAGCACATACGACGAGACTAGAAAAGACCAGTTCAGGACCAAGCGCGGCACCCTTTGGGCTCCTTTTGCTAATCTCGTGTTAGTAAAAGTTTGGTGAGAGACGATTCGCGCCTTTTCAGACTCGTGGTTTTCAGATCGTTTTCTGCCGTTCAGTTTGTGCTTGTGGGTTTGTATCTGCTCTTCAGTGCGTGCAAGCAAGTTCTGCGTGACTTTAATTAGTCATTGTGTTCTTGTGCGTTTGTTACTGTTTTTCAGGTCGCTCTTCACAGGCCTTGCTGTTCTTCAGTGCGTTCTGTTACTTCGTTCTGAGCAGCCGACCGTTTTCTAGCCATGTTGCATATGCCTACTCCTCGTAGAGTTCGTGCTGTGCGGGGGCTTGGTGTTGGGGTCCTGACACGAGTCCAGTCCATGAACAGGGTGGGGAGGAGTTCATGGACCAAGAATTGGTTGCTTCAGCATGACCAGTTCTCTCATATGCCTTTGCTCCGTGAGATCCGTGAGAATAATCCTGATGATTTCAGGAACTTTCTCCGGATGACAGACCCCGTGTTTCACCGTTTGTTGGCTTCACTGACCCCTTATATTAGCAGGCAGGATACCTGCATGAGGCAAGCCATCACTCCGGAGCAGAGGCTCGTCGCTACCCTGCGGTATTTGGCGACAGGGAGAAGTCTGCAGGACTTGAAGTTCTCGACAGGCATCTCCCCCCAGGCTCTGGGGATCATTATCCCAGAGACCTGTTCTGCCATCATCCAGGTCCTGCAGAAGGAGTATATGAAGGTAAGATTTATCCTTTAATATCACATTTTATTGTATTTATTGTTTGCTAATATCTTGTATTTCTTTCCTCATTCCCTAATTACCATGATTGTAATATGCTGTGAATGTCCACTTTGTCCTCCTGCATGCTGGATTTTTATGTAATTAATTTTCTAGGTCCTTCATACAGATTGTCCTTCACTAACCTCCCCAGCATGCTCTACGGGCCCTATATTCACCGCATGTAGTCACTTAAAACAATGTATTTTATCAGCTCCATAGTAGTGCTTTACCCCAAACACCCCCTAAAATGTTTTAAAATGTTATTTTAGCTTTAAATTCAGGCAGAGTGGCAGAGGCTTTTTTTTGTGGTGTCCCCAAATCATTTTTAGTAACCCGCCCTCCCCCAACTGCTAAGTCAGCTGATCCCAATTCTCTATCTATCCTCAATCATCTATCTGCTGACTTTGCCAAACCCATACACACTATACCCATCTCTTTTGTGCTCTGATTTATGGATGAATTCCCCAAAGCATGTAGTGCAAGGGCCTGCCTGTATACCTTCAAATGGTACTGTTTGAATTTTTAAGATCCTATTATTATCTTGAGTCAGGTAATAGCAGAATGTTCAAATGTGCTCAAATGTGTACAGTGTGTATTTCTATCTTTGTATTTGACACTTCTTACCTGTCCAGTGGGCTGCCGATAGTGTAACTAAGGAGGGGCTGTTCCAAGTAATACCCTGTATTTAGGCATTCATCTCTCAATGAAAGGAAGAGGGTTACCTGTCCAAGATTTCCACACCCCCCCATAATGTTAGAAATGGCCCATGAGGGGGGGGGGGGATATGATAGGTGTACCCTATACTTTGGTGTTGTTAAATTCCCCTTAATAAATGCTATCTGGAGGTTGCCCCAGAATGTTTGTGCCTAATCTGCTTGCCATGTTTCTGAGCAAGAATATTAATTGTTTTTTTTTTTCCTCAACAGTTTCCTTCCACGCCACAGGAATGGCAGACTTTGCAGATCCCACTTTGCCCAGCGGTGGGACTTTCCTAACTGTGGAGGGGCAATTGATGGGAAACATGTCCACATCATCCCACCACCCAACTCGGGGTCGTACTATTTCAACTATAAGGGGTTCAATAGTATTGTGATGTTGGCGGTGGTGTTGGCTAATTACGACTTCTTGTATGTGGACGTGGGGAAGAATGGCCGGATGTCCGATGGTGGAGTCATCGCTCAGACAGAGTTCTACAGGCGGCTCCAGAATGGCAGCTTGGACTTGCCAGCTCCAGAGGACAATATGGAAGGACTCCCATTCGTGTCCGTTGCTGATGAAGCGTTTGCGCTGGGGGACCACCTTATGCGGCCATTCCCTATGAGGACCCTCACCCCGGAACAGAGGGTTTTTAATTACCAGCTGGCCAGAGCCCGAAGAGTGGTGGAGAACACATTTGGAATCCTGGCCAGCCAGTTCCGCCTATTTCTGACACCTATCCATATGGCGGAGTATAAACTGAATCATATTATCCTGGCGTGCTGTATTCTCCATAACTTTTTAAGGAAACATTCGGCCAACTATGCTGGCTCAGTTGGGCCTGAGGCTGGAGTGATACCTGAAACAACACTGGCGGCGCTTGAAAGCGGCCGTCCTGGCTTGCCCTCCCTGAGTGCCCGTGATGTACGGTTACGATACCTGGAGTTCTTTGTGGGTAGGGGGGCCATCAATATGCCTTCAAATTTGTAAAGCCTTTTTCCAATAAAAAAGCAAAAAAAAAGAAATTCTTTGTGGACATTTACTGCTTGTGTTTGTTTTAGTTGACCCTGACAGCAATGTGGGGATTCCTGAAAATGGCGTGATTGTGTAACCTTATACAAAGCACTGTTGGCTGTTATTTACTAAAGGCGTATACACTTTTTATACTACAAGTGCTCTTGAAACTGCAATGAAAATGCTCTTGTAGTGCAAAGAGGATTTGCCCTTAGGAAATAACCCCCATTTTCTCAGAAAACAGCAATTTCATCACCACAAAAGTGTTGTAGCGTTCAGACAATAATCCACACATTCTTGATTAACAAACTTTTTTATACCTGCACAATCACATGTGCATTTACCAAAGGTTTTTCAAACAAACCAACATGTTTGTTGTCTAACATTTTTTGGGGTGGCATTATCAAAAATAGAAATGTCCATTTACGATAAAACAGGCCTGTGTAAAACCAACAAGAAAGACAAAAAACTTGAACTTACAAAGTTCACATATGGTAAAACTTGAAGGCAATATCAGACATGAGTATTTATTTTTGTGTTTGATATTGCGTTCAGATGGGGTCAAATCACCCCTTGAAAAGCCAAATTTGGAAGATGCACAGCAATTTACGAATGTCAACATTAGCTAGCTGCCATCACGGGGGATCAAGGGACGTGTTTTGTGGGAGCAAGCCCTTCCTCTCAGCTACTTTATTATTGAGGAAGGTGTTGCACCCCCAAAACGTGTCCATTGATCTCCCATGATGGCAGATAGCACATGTTGGCACACTGTGTGCATCCTCCAAATTAGGCTTTTCGAAACATTGCTAAAATATTTAAAACATTGTACCACACAAAAAAAAGTGATTTTGTGGGGTTTTAAATTCGCCCCAAAACATCAATGATGTTATTATTTTTTTGAATCACATCATTGATTTTTTTTCTGGATGTTTTCCAATTCGAAATTACACCCCATGATCTCCCCGATCAGGATCTGGGCACTTTCTGATGTGAAAGGATCTCGATCCATAACATCACGATCACCTAAAAAGAGAGAAACCAAACAAAAACAGGTATCAAAAATCTGCGGCCATCCATCTCTTATCTGAGCCTGTGGTCGCAGACCTGTTGTGGTTCCAATTTCCACCACATCTTCTTCCTCCTCCTGCTCTGCTTGTGTTTTGGGGTATTTCACCTTCTTCCATAGGTGGGGGGTCTGTGGTCTCCTCGGATGAGGGGTCTCCTCCGAGTCTTTTCTCCCCTATGTAAAACAAAAAAAGTATAATTAGCACACATATATTTGATGGCAGAACTATAAATAGGAAACATTGCTTGGAAGTGGGGTACAATTGTCAATTTTATCAGAGTTCCAAGATGTCGCTTTTTTATTGGCCTTTGTCAAGCTGCAATACTTTACCTGTTTAGTACAAGCTTCACAGATGGAGACCCCGCTATAGTATACACTGGAGCACCTGTGTGGCCCCCTAATAAAAATGGTGTTCTTGTGTCCCACACTAGTGCTCCAGTGTCCAGATGTGAAAACAGCTGCTCAGTGTCCTCTCCTTACACAGAATCTAGTTTGATTTTTCGTTCTAGTAACAAACCCATCTACACAACCAAATATTTTGCATCCAAGTAGGCCCTAAAAAATGTAGGAAAATGCATATGGCCTAAACAATGGTGTTTTAGAGGGGCAAAAAAAAATGTTTGATACGAACGAAAAATGGGCCCATGAACATTAAAATTGACATTTGAAACTGTACAATTAAGAAAAGCATATGGAGCAGCACGAACGTAAGAAAGACAAAAAGAATAGGAACACAGCACAACTACTTACTTTTTTGCAGCACTCTCCGGATCTTTCGGTACTGCTCGGGCTCTCTTAATTTGAGGTCCGACCACCGCTTCCTGAGCTGATCTTTCGATCGTCGTACCCCGAAATTCCTGTGCAGACTTTTGACCACTTTCACCATGATCTTGGCATTTCTGATATTGGGGTTGGGGTAAGGCCCATACTTTTCGTCATAGTCGGCCCTCTTCAGGATGTCCACCATCTCCAACATCTCCCCAAAGGACATATTTGTGGCCTTAAATCTTCTCCTTCTGGATCGGGACGTTTCTGTCTCCGGGCTTTCCTCCTCCTCCTCCTCGTTGCTATAATTAGCACGCACCTGCTGTGACTCCGCCATGTGCTCTTCACCCACTGCGCTGAATGAAAAGGGGGGGGAATAGACTAGAAAGAACATCAGGGGCGGGCGGAGTTACACGCATGCGCAGTGTATATAAAGTGTAACACACGTGCGTATTACGTACGATCTGTGAGCGGAGGAAGGAGCATTGGACGCGCCGATCGTAAGAATGAAGGTAAGAGACAAACTTGTGCCTATACTGCTTCTAGATTGGGGCCTATATTGTAACAAGATTAGGAGAGTTTTGTCTGACATTAGGCTTTGTCTTGTGTTGTGTCTTGCAGTGAACATGGATATCTTAGTTAAAGATAAGGACTTCATGTCACTATTTATTGATAGGTTAAGGGAGTTGCCATGTCTGTGGGAGATCAACCACCCACATTATAAGAACCAAACAAAGAGGAAGGCAGCGCTGGGAAATTGTGAAGCAGGTGATCCCCACGGCAGACATCACATATTTGAAGACCTTAATTGGTGGCCTGAGGAGCACATATATAAGGGAGCGCCAGAAAGTCCAGGATTCGCAGAGATCCGGAGCAGCAGATGACATCTATGTCCCCAGGATCTGGTACTACGACAGGCTGCATTTTCTGGCAGGCCAGACTGAACCCAGGTCATCACTCTCCAGTCTTCCTTCCACGCTTCCTTCCCCCCCAGCTGAGGCTTCTGACGCCCAACCTGGGCCTTCCAGGAAGCAACATGTGGAGGAGCCCAGATTGAGCCAGGTATAGCATTCCTCTAAATATTTCTGCTTGTCCAATCAATGATGTTAACTAGATGTTAGTTTGGAGTACTAATTTAGGATTGTGATTGATGAAGCCAAAACTAAAACCATGTCCCTTTTTCATACACAGGGAAGTCGCAGCCAGGAGGTGGCCGGGCCGAGCCGGCTGCCTGATCTGCAGGTCCCTCCCCTACACCTGGAAAGAGAAAGTGGCAGGAGGAGGAGTGCCCTAGAGGAGGCTGCCAGAGGACTCTTTTGGAGGGCTACAGAGGTCCTGGGAGCACCACACACCGTGGAGGAGGACATTGCTGCCACCATTGCCTCTAAAATGCAGAGGATGGAGGAGGGACAACAACTCATGTGTGAATCGCTCATATTGGAGGCTCTTAATAAAGGTATGAGGGGCCAAATTACATCTCAGACACACCTTTGCAAACTCACAGATGGTCCTCCTCCTCCTCCTGCAGGTCCTCCTCCTCCTCCTCCTCTTTCTCCTCCAGGTCCTCCCAGTCCTCCTCCTCCTCCTCCAGGTCCTACTCCACCTCCTGCCACATCTCCAACAGCACAGCCACAGCCCGGAAGGAAGCGTGGAAGGAAGACCAGAAAGTGAGGACCCTGGATCCAGTCTGGTCGGCCAAAAGATGCAGCCTCTTGTGGTACCACAGCCTGGGGACACAGATGTCATCTGCTGCTTTCCGGATCTCTGCGAATTCTGGACCAGACTGCCCTCCCTTACATATGCACTCCTCAGGCCACCAATTTTGATGTTCAAGAATTGATGTCTGCCCTGGGGGTCCCAGGCTTCGCTAATTTCTCCTGTTGATCCAGTGTTGCCTCCCTCTTTGTTTGGTTCTGAGCCCTTAATAAAGGATTTTTTGTTTTGAATTATACTTGCCTATGTGTGTTTTACTTCAAAAAGGACAGTTGGTTTGTAGGATTCAGGTACATTTCAAAAATACAATGTGAAATTAACAAGGGACACCAATACCAAACAATCTCCTTGAGATTGAATAATAAAGGTATCAATGGTGTTGTGGTAACTTGACACACAAAACAAACACAAAAATAGTGTGGAGTAAAACTAAAAACAACATTAAACAAAGATCAGCCTTGGAAAAAATACAAACATAAAATCTAACCCAAAAATGGCTTAAAATCAAACAAAAAAACCCCCCAAAAAAACCATTCTGTCAGATGTGACAAATAACAATATATTCAGTGAATCCCAATAAAAAAACAAAAAAATAAGTTTGTGAGAAGTGTGTGTGAATATGAGCAGCAAAACTACTTAATTCTTCTCACATTATAAAGAAGAAGAGAGTGTGCTGTATTAAACCATTTTTAACATTGCAGCGTGACGAAAGTGCTGTATCCATTGCGAACGCTAAGTTTACAGGAACGAGCTGTTCCGTGTCGGAATTTCTTCTGAGCATGCGTGGCACTTTGTGCGTCGGAACAGACCACACACGGTCGGAATTGACGCGATCGGATTTTGCTGTTGGAAAATTTTATCTCCTGCTCTCAAACTTTGTGTGTCGGAAAATCCGGTGGAAAATGTCCAATGGAGCCCACACACGGTCGGAATTTCCGACAACATGCTCCAATCGGACATTTTCCATCGGAAAATCCGACCGTGTGTACGGGGCATTAGTGTAGTGTGTCCTCTGCACAGTGTGCACCTAAAGCTACCTGGAGACAATTGCTGTTGTTCTGCTCCTATTAATACCACAGGCAGGCAGCTACAGTATTTACAGTTAGTGCACTGTGTTCTCTGCACAGTGTGCACCTAAAGCTACCTGAAGAAAATTAGTGGTGTTCTTCTGATCCTATTTATACCACAGGCAGGCAGCTACAGTATTTACAGTTAGTGTAGTGCGTTCTGTGCACAGTGTGCACCTAAAGCTACCTGGAGACAATTGCTGTTGTTCTGCTCCTATTAATACCACAGGCAGGCAGTTACAGTATTTACAGTTAGTGTACTGCATCCTCTGCACAGTGTGCACCTAAAGCTACTGAAGACAATTGCTGGTGTTCTCATACTAATAATACTACAGGCAGACAGTTGATTCTGCTAGCTGCAGTATCAGTATATATATACATCCCAGCTTTGTGCAGCTACATCTCACTGCAGGCCATTAGTATGTCTGGAAGGCCAACAAGGAGAGGCAGACAGTCACAAGCCAATAAAAGAGGGCAAGCAGGCTCTGTGTCTAGAGGCAACAGTGCTGGTCGTGGAGACGGTGCATCCTCATCAGCACGTGGCAGTAGGACACGCTTGTCCTTTTTTTTGGCAGCTGGCCGTGTTGAGCCGCAACATGCGGAAGACTTGGTAGAGTGGATGACCAAGCCGTCCTCATCCTCTCTCACCCAGGCTCAGGGTACTTTGCCTGGCAAAGCAGCTGCCAACGTGGCCTCTTCCCTCGGCTCAATGGCATCAGTCACTCCTTCCCAAGCCCCACCATGTCCTCCTGAGAAGTCCCCCAACTGTTTGACGACAGTGTTGGGTACATGCTCCAGGAGGATGCCCAGCGTTTTGAAGGCTCCGATGATGGTACTCAGCTAGAGGAAGGCAGTACCGTGAGTCCAGAGAGAGGGGGTGCCCAAGAAGGACAGCAATCTGGCAGTCATGTTCCCCCAGCTGCAGCATACTGCCAGCTTTGCTCCAGTGATGAGGAGGGAGGGGATGATGAGGTCACTGACTCCACGTGGGTGCCTGATAGGAGAGAGAAGGAGGAGGAGGAGGAGGAGGGGGAGGCACATCACCAATGAGGCAGGATGCCCCCCAGGGGCCAGTTTAAGGGCAGCACACCAACTGCATCACACCGCAGAGCTCCGCATGTGCAGGGCGCTGCTGTCTCTGCGCATTATTCCAAAAGTTCTTTGGTGTGGGCCTTTTTTGAGACGAGTGCATCAGATCGCACTGCTGCTATTTGCAACATATCTCTCAAACGTATCTCTCGTGGCCAAAACATCTCCTGCTTGGGCACCACATGCTTGACCAGACATATGTTGACCTGCCATGCAGTTCGTTGGCAAGCGTACCTAAAAGACCCACACCAAAGAACAAAGAGGACCTCTCCTTGCTCCTCATCAGCTGGGATCTCCAACCCCACTATACCTTCAGTCCTCTCTGAGACCTGCACTGAGAGGAATGAAGGTGTAGAATTAGGTGTGTCACAGCCAAGTACTTGGGGGCAATCTGCTATCAGTACACCAACGTCAGATTATACTAGGTAAATTTCCCTACCCCAGCTGCTACACCGCCGAAAGAAGTTCGCTCCCAGCCGTCCACATGCCCAGCGGTTGAATGCTAGCTTGGCTAAATTGCTAGCACTTCAACTGCTGCCTTTTCAGTTGGTACACTCTGCCCCCTTCTGTGAGTTTGTGGAATGTGCGGTTCCTCAGTGGCAGGTTCCCAAACGCCACTTTTTCTCATGGAAGGCGATTCCGGCTCTCTACTGGCATGTGGAAGGCAATGTCTTGGACTACCTGGACAGGGCAGTCAGCGGTAAGGTGCATACTACCGCTCACTCATGGTCCAGCAGGCATGGACAGGGACGTTACCTATCTTTCACCGCACACTGGGTGACTCTTCTGGCAGCTGGGAAGGATGCAGGACAGGGTGTAGTAGTGTTGGAGGTTGTTCTGCCACCACGCCTCCAAAATAATATAAGTGGTGATTCTGCCACACCTCTCTCCTCCACCCCCTCCTCTTCTTCCTCCATGGCCTCTTCCTGTGCTGATTTGACTTCAAAACCAGCGGTGCTCCGTAAACGTTCAAGGCACTTCTCAAGCACACAGGCCAAAAGATGCCATGCGGTGCTTGAGCTGGTGTGCTTGGGGGACAGGAGCCACACTGGGGCAGAGATTCTGTCAGCTCTGCAGGGGCAGGTTCAGAGGTGGTTGACGCCACGCCAGCTTAAGGCAGGTATGGTGGTTTGTGACAATGGCACCAACCTCCTCTCTGCCCTCCGACAGGGACAACTGACCCATGTGCTCTGTTTGGCTCACGTCCTTAACTTGGTGGTGCAGCGGTTCTTGAGCAGGTACCTGGGCTTACAGGATGTCCTGAGGCAGGCCAGGAAAGTCTCTGTGCATTTCTGCCGGTCATATAATGCCAGTGCTCGGCTGGCAGACCTCCAAAAGGAGTTTAACCTGCCCAAGAACTGCCTAATCTGTGGCATGCCCACCAGGTGGAACTCAACATTGGCCATGCTGCAGCGGCTGCACACACAGCAGAGGGCCATCAATGAGTGCATAGCTCTGAGGAAGAGGGGACTCTCCCCTCGAAACACGTTAGCGGATTGCAACGTCTGTGCGTTCCTCCACGACCCCTCGAAGGATTCGCTCATCCCAAATCGCAGACTGTCTACCGGTGCGATTTTATGTTGTGCCTCCTCCTCCAATTATTTGTGAGTTACTTCTTTCACCATTTTTTATTTAATAAATGTTTTTAAAGTTAATGCACAAGGCTGGTGCGCCCTTGTCTTCTTTTTATCTCGGCCATCAATGAGTACCTGTGCGACTATGGCACCAGGACAGTGTCAGGGGAGCTTGTTTTATTTCCCCCATGCCAGTGGGCCATGATCAGGGATGCATGCACTGTCCTGTCACCATTTGAGGAGGCCACGAGGATGGTGAGAAGTGACAGTGCATGCATCAGTGACACTGTCCCCCTTGTCCACTTGTTGGAGCACATGCTGCGTGGAATAATGGACAGGGCACTTGAGGCAGAACAGAGGCAGGAAGAGGAGGACTTCCTTAGCTCTCAAGGCCACTATTATCCAGACAGTGTACCTGCATGCCCGCCGATCACACAGGAAGAGGACAAGGAGGAGGAGGAGGAGGAGGAGGAGGAAGAGGAGGATTGTGTCAGCATGGAGGTGGAGCCTGGCACTCAGCATCAGCAGCAGTCTTTAAGGGATCATTTACAGTCCCAAGAAACCCATGGACTTGTACGTGGCTGGGAGGAGGTGGCTGCGGATCATGTCGTCCAGAGGACTCCGGACCGAATGCCTCAGCAAACCTATGCTGCATGGCCTCCCTGATCCTGCAAAGCCTGCAGAGGGATCCTCGTATTCGTGGTATCATGATGCATTCAGACAATTTTTTAGTCCGCAGCCCCAAGGTATGATCGGTTCCAGCAACCATCGCCAGCATCTGTTTTACATGGTGCAGGAATACCTAGGGGCAAGATCTGACTTGGACACCTTTCCCACCCAAAATCCTCTGGGTTACTGGGTCTTGAGGATGGATCACTGACCAGAGCTTGCACAGTATGCAATTGAGCTACTGGCCTGCCCTGCATCCAGCGTTCTTTCGGATTGCACTTTCAATGCTGCTGGAGGTCTTGTAACCGAACACAGGGTGCGCCTGTCCACCGACTCAGGCGATCGACTGACCTTCATAAAAATGAATCAGTCTTGGATCACCACCAGCTACCAAGCACCTGATGCTGATGTAACCGAATAATTTTTTTTTGAAATGTCAGATCCCTAAAGCTGAGTGACTATCCTGTTATGCTGAGTGACTAACCTCTTCCTCCCCAATGATCATGCTGATCGCTTGTAAGAATATTTTTAGTTCCGGGTGCCGCCACCAGTGGCTAAGGCCCCATTTTTCAGCCCCTGTTTAACAGGGGCGTGTAATTACAATTTTTGATGCAATATTTTGCAAGGAGGGTTCGTTACTGCACTCAACTAGAGTATTTGTGAGGGGTTGCAGTGTTGTGGCACCAGCGCCAGTGCCTAAGGCCCAATTTTTCAGCCCCTGTTTAACAGGGGTGTGCAATTACAATTTTTGATGCAATATTTTGCAGGAGGGCTCATTCCTGTGCTCCAACTAGAGTATCTGTGAGGGGTTGCAGTGTTGTGGCACCAGTGCCCAGGGCCACATTTTTCTTCCCCTGTTCAACAGGGACATGTAATTACAATTCTTGATCTAATATTTCACAGCAGGGCCCGTTTCTGTGCCTACCAAGAGTAACTGTGAGGACTTACAGTGTTGTGGCACCAGCACCACCACCACCAAAGGCCCAATTTTTCTGACCCTGTTCAACAGGGGCATGTAATTACAATTCCTGATCTAATATTTCACAGCAGAGCCCGTTCCTGCGCCCACCAAGAGTAACTGTGAGGGCTTAGAGTGTTGTGGCAACACCAACACCTAAGGCCCAAATTTCTGCAGAGTATATAGGGCAGGCCCCTACTTTCAAACATCCAACTTACAAACGACTCCTACTTGCAAACGGAAGGAGACAAGAGGAAGTGAAATGAAATCTACCCCTTGGAAGGGAAATTCTCTCCTGTAAGAGTTAATATTGGAAAAACGTGTTTCCTTTCCACTAATGCTTTATCACCAATTCTTGTTTCACTAAAAACCCCAAACTGTCAAAAAACATTTGTCATTGGGACAGAAAGTGAGGTAAAATCTTCTGAAGAGGTGCACAGACAGCAAAACAAATGTCACAGGGGTGATAACCCTTCCCTATGTTTTCCAAAAAGCTTAAAAACAGATTTTTTGGCTGGAGCTACACTTTAAAAATGTACCAGTTCAAAATTACAAACAGATTCTACTTAACAACAAACCTACAGTCCCTGTCTTGTTTGTACCGCCTGTATACTGCTGTTCAGAGGGCCTGGTGCCCCACGCCTTTCCTTTTTTAAATTTGGGTGCGAGGTTCCCCTTAATATCCATACAAGACCCAAAGGGCCTGGTAATGGACTGGGGGGGGGGTTACCCATGCCGTTTGTCTCACTGATTTTCATCAATATTACCAGGACCGGACATTACATTAAAGCCGTAAGCAGTTTTAAATGACTTTTATTCCTTTAAAAATGTCATTTTGTGCAGGGACTGTTCTAAGCACAGGAAACACGTGCCACTTTACAGGCATACTATAGACACCCCCCCGGTACGATATTTAAAGGAATATTTCACGTTTTTTTCACTTTAAGCATCATTAAAATCACTGCTCCCGAAAAAACAGCCGTTTTTAAAACTTTTTTTTGCATTTATACATGTCCCCTGGGGCAGGACCTGGGCCCCCAAACCCTTTTTAGGACAATATCATGCAAATTAGGCTTTAAAATTAGCACTTTTGATTTCGAACTTTCGAGTCCTATAGACTTCAATGGGGTTCTAATGTTCGTGCAAATTTTCGGTCCGTTCGCAGGTTCTGGTGCGAACCGAACTGGGAGATAGGGGGGGTGTTCGGCTCATCCCTACTCATAGTACCTTGCTGCCTGCAAGTAGATATGATGTGGTGTGTTTACTATAGTGACTGTCCCTCTTGAAACCCCCATCAACACCTCGGCAGTTCAGACTGCAGGCTCCATGAAATATGTGACACAGCAATATGTGTGTAGCGCCCACCCCATTCAGTTGGGTGCTTAGTGTGTTAATGTAATTAGTAATTAGGTAAATCTGGCCAAAGCTTTGCATTTTTTCCTTGGGCCTGTTTGTTTATTTGTGGGTGTGAGTGATAGAATAGAGGGGGGGTGTGGCCACCAACGCTCTGGCTCAAGGATATCCCCTCATCTTTCCAGTGAAATATAGATAGCAAAATGCTGCGCTATACCCAAAAGTATAAAACACCAAAGCAGCTGACACACAGACAAACCAAGTCCACTAGAAATTTAAACATACAAAGTGCAGCGCTAAAAGCATCCAACATATGTAAGTGGGAAATGTGTATTGTGATATATAAATGGTGTGCTAGAAAGGACACATAAAAAATAAAAACCAACATATAAATGTGAAAAACAGCTGTAAAGACCAGCAATAAAAATCAAAGTGTCAATAGTGAAATATGGAACAGCAAAAGGTGGAAGTCCCTATATTGTAAGGCAAAAGAGTATCTTTTCCAACAGGGGAGCACCGGTAGGCGCTGGAAGATGTATGGATCCTCGGATGGAGATGAGACAGCAGACGTCAAGGTAAGCATATGTTGAATAGAAGTAAGTGGATACTCTTACCGGATGTGTAGGACGCAAATAGGGTATAGCAATGCGTCAAATAGGCATAGGGATACACTCCTGTGATGACGAACCGGACGGAGTCCTGTGGGTCACGGACACCGATGGAAGATGGTGGTTGCAGATTGAAGTTGAACCACTAGCACACACGTCCTCCGATTATAGAACGGGGTGATCCAGAGGGGCGATTCAACATGAAGCCGTGGAAGAAGAGAAAAGGGAACTCCACATGGTGTAGGTCAAAAATGGGATTTATTGGAAAGATACCATACAGGATTAAAAGTGATCACAAATAGGGTAAAAATAGCAATGTGGATAGCTGAAAACGCTATCCCTACGCGTTTCGACTAAATAGTCATCAACAGGGGCAGTCGAAACGCATAGGACTAGCGTCTTTACAGCTGTTTTTCACATTTATATGTTGTTTTTTATGTGTCCTTTCTAGCACACCATTTATATATCACAATACACATTCCCCACATGCATATGTTGGATGCTTTTAGCGCTGCACTTTCCAGTGGAATGTTCTGGAAGGGAGGCAGGATTTGGGACTTGAGTGACAGGTAGCTTGTATGGAGAGCTCTGGACCAATCATTAATTTGTATTGGCAGGGGCAGAACTCGCATATAAGCTGAGGTCACATGCTCCTGGGGGTTGTTCTGCCTGAGAAGTTTGGAAGCAGAGAAGCTGCAACCATGTAGGGTGCAGGAGGAGGCCTGAGGGCCTGGGTAGTTCAGAGACCCCAGTGCTGGATGGCGGAAGGAGGCTTGAAGGCCTGGGTGGTTCCCAGACCCCAGTGCTGGATGGCAGGAGAAGTTCGGGTCTAGGAGGAGGGTTGAAGGCCTGGGTGGTTCAGAGACCCCAGTGCTGGACAGCAGAAGAAGATTTCTACCATGAGTGGGAAGAAGTAACTGTAAAGAGGACGGAGGAAACTGGGAATCGCCTTTCTGTGAGTACCATGGACTGTTGATGGGAGTGAGCGAAGGGAGTGCAACCCAGTAGTGCTAAACCGTCAAACTTGCTATATGTTCAAGGACCTAGCAAGAGACACTTCCCTGATTTGACAAGGATTGATAGCAAGAGTCCAGAATTAGGCGGTGAGGGCCTGGGACTTTGCAATCTCTAACCAAAGCATTAGTCAGAGTAATGCTGGTCATTTCACAAACGGGTAGTGTACAAAATCAGGAACCAGAATTTATAGGGGCATCTCAAATCCCCTATTCATTTGTTATCTTAATCAGAGTTCAAGAATAAAGTTACAGTTTTATAAAGCACAAAGACTGTCTGGCATGTTAAAGTTGCATGGGAAGGAAGAGCAGGGTAAATTGACATAAAGGTAATGAACAACACTGCAGCTTCCAAGGGAGTAGTGCGCTACATGTGTAATGAAATTTCAAGAAAATAAATGCATAGAATTCTTAAAAAAGTAAGTTCTCAAGCTTCAAGCATCTTGTCGACCAGACTTTATCTGGCAGTTTTTGTTTACAAGTTTAAATCAGTATTTTTTGCTAGAATATTACTTATAACCCCCAAACATTATACATTTTTAAGCAGAGACCCTAGGGAATAAAATGGCAATCGTTGCAATTTTTTTATGTCACACGGCATTTGCTAAAAGTTTTGCAAGCTTAATGTTTTTAAAAAATCCCCCTAAATGAATTTAAACTCTTGCTGACCAACCACCGTCATTATACTGCATCAGGTCGGCTCTCCTGCGCAAACCGCTGTAGGTGTACGTCGATCTGTGAAGAGAGGTTAGCGGGCACCAGCGGGAGTGTGCACGCGGGTCCCACAGACTCGATGTAAACAAGGCAATACCCCATTCTGCCTAGTGACATGTCAGATATCTTCTGTTCCCAGTCATCAGGAACAGCGATCATGTAGATCATGTCATGACATGTCCTAGATAGCCCATCCCCCCTACAGTTAGAACACACCCAGAGAACACAGTTAACCCCTTGATCGCCCCCTAGTGTTAACCCCTTCCCTGCCAGTGACATTTATACAGTAATCAGGGGCTATTTTTAGCTCTGATTTCTGTATAAATGTAAAAAAAGTGTCTTATCTGTCCACCGCAATGTCACAGTCCCGCTAACAATTGCAGATCACCGGCATTATGAGTAAAAAAAAAATAATAATAAAAATGCCATAAATCCATTCCCTATTTTATAGATGCTATAACTTTTGCACAAACCAAATAATATACGCTTATTGCGTTTTTTTTTACCAAAAATATGTAGAAGAATACATATTGACCTAAACTGATGAAGACATTTTTTTGGGATATTTATTATAGCAAAAAGTAAAAAATATTGTTTTTTTTTTCAAAATTGTCGGTCTTTTTTGTTTATAGTGCAAAAAATAAAAAACGCAGAGGTGATCAAATACCACCAAAAGAAAGCTCTTTTTGTGGGAAAAAAAGACATAAATTTTGTTTTGGTACAGCGTCGCATGACCGCGCAATTGTCAGTTAAAGTGACGCAGTGCTGTATCGCAAAAAAGGGCCTGGTTATTAAGGGGGCAAATCCTTTCGTGGCTGAAGTGATTAAAAAAACCCCACAATATTTACCCCAATTTTTTTGTATAATATGAAAGATAATGAGTGCCGAGTGAATAGATACCTAACATGTCATGTTTTAGAATTGCGACGCTTGTGGAATGGCAACAAACTACGGTACATGTAAACATCCCTTGTAATAGAAACAAGGATGACAGGTCCTCTTTATGAAAAGATCTGGGTTCAAAAAGACCCCAAACCTCTTCTTTAACTTTAAAAGCAAAAGGTAAAAAAAAAAATGGATCTTTTGCCTTTTTTTTTTAGAAATTTCTTCGTGTTGCGCCAGACCTACAAGTATCTATTGCCTATGGGAGCAGCCAGTTGCACCTTCGGATCATTTTTCCTGGGCCAACCAGTGGTAACAGTAAGCTCGAGAAACACTGGTGAGCAGTGAGTGGACTCTGAACAGTTTCAGCCGCTGGCTGCAAAAAACGATACCGGGGTTATGGCTGACATCTTCAGCCATAATCCAGGTAAACCACTTGCAAACCTCAATGTATATAATGGTATTGTGGTGGGCAAGTGGTTAATATGAGTAGGCTAGAAATAATTGAAATTGAACTTGGAAATTAATATATGATGAAAAATTTTGACAGCAGATTTTCTTTAATTCAAACAAATTCTTTGTTTTATGATTTTTTTTCATCTCCATCTGCACCTGCACTTTTATATTTAATTAAAATGTTCCCATTATTATGACCTATGCTATTTGCTTACTTTTCATTATTTATTTTATTTTTCATTCAAGAAGAAGGTTGTACTACAACCTATTTTGCTTTTATGGAGTTTGGGACTGTTGAACTGATTCCTGTTGCGGGGACTGCGAGTTAAATAAGTGTGTTTTCCAAATCTCCTGCTATTTTATTTCAGATCTTGTGGATTAGCAGCCTGATCATGGCTATTGTAGTTGCTACTGTATTCCTATACAGAAGAAGAACCAATAAACATCTTTACTGGAGTAAGTGGCTCAAATGATTTTCTTACTTTGTCACTGGCACCACAAGTATCGAGTAAGTATCAGAGACTTAAAAGTAATTTTAATTTCATTTGAACTGCCTGAAATTACCCAAGCTGAGTATCATCAACTTTAAATGAATCTCAAGAGCCTGGGGGTTACAATCATGGCAACACTTTTTTTACAAAATGACTTTAAGATTAGATTTGCAGATATTAAATAAATGTTCCTTTGATATCATAACCCTTACTGTGGAGTTTTCTCAGAAGGAATGTGAGAAAACCAACAAATTTATATATAATATTGAATGGGACTTGTGTACTATGTTTTTTGAGCAATTAAAGGAGAAAGTAATTGCATGAAAGGGTTAGGAGGGTTATGCTAAGAACAAAGTATGTAAATGGTCAGAATGATGTGTACTACGCCTGAGAGGTGATTTTTTAGGTGGATATTCTCCGGGGGTAATGATGTCCTCATCTACTTCCATGATGTCATGTGGCATATGGCTTTTTTTTACCAAAATGAATCGTCTACCCAAGAGTCAGATGAGGTGGTCAGCTATGTCAGAAGAGGAATAAGGACAAATCAACAAGGTTGTGGAACAATGCACAACAAGTGGTTCAGGAAATGTGCATAATATTTCATTGGTGCATAAATCAGATGAGATCCTCAATAGGGAACTGGGTCTTTGTCCAAATGACAGATTTGATCCCTGTCTGCTGCCTTTCTGATGCAGCTTAATAGGTGAGAGTTCAAAGATGGTGTTTTAGAGCAACACATGGTGATATATTCGAACTGTTGGGTGAACACTATACACAGATAACAATTGGAGTTATTTATTTACCACTAAGAAGAGTCACATGCTTGTGGGACTTTTTATGTACTTTTTAACGTCACACTACGGTTTGGTTGTTTTTGTTATAAGTATATTTTTTACACTTTGCTTTTTCATTATAAGATTGTTATATTTATTCTTGATCACTTAGGCGCTGCACTTTTATTTTTTTGTTTGTATACTTACCTTACTAGCAAACTGCGTAAGTATTGCACTTGTCTGATTTTGGAAGCTAAGCAGGGTCGGGTCTGGTTAGTACATGGATGGGAGACTACCTTCCATGCTAGCTGCATAAATATTTTCTTTTTCCCTAGCGCTGACTATTTATTTTGAATAGGCTTGATTATGTTGCCAATAATGTAGCCCCTGGAGAAAAAACAGCCCCTATCCTCCTTATTGGCATGATGAGATATTGTTATCAAGCCCACCAATACGTGGGGGTCATTTATGGTTGTGGATGTTTCTCTATATGAAGCTGAAATTATGAGGCAGTTAGAGGATGGTCAGGTGAATAAGAAACTTTTGAATAATCCTATTATTGAGGTACAGCATAAGATAGAGTTGTTTGTAGGCGGGGCATGCATAGAGTGGATGTTAGATAAAAAAACAGAATTTTCTTTTATTAGCCACTCAAGGACTGGAAGGATTTGCCCCCTTAATGACCAGGCCATTTTTTGCGATACGGCACTGCGTCTCTTTAACTGACAATTGCGCGGTTGTGCAAAGCTGTACCCAAACAAAATGTATGTTCTTTTTTTCGCACAAATAGAGCTTTCTTTTGGTGGTATTTGATCAACTCTGGGGTTTTTTTGCGCTATAAACAAAAAAAAAAGACCGTCAATTTTGAAAAAAAACAATATTTTTTACTTTTTGCTATAAAAAATATCCCCTCAAAAAAGGTAAACAAATGAATTTCTTCATCAGCTTAGGCTGATATGTATTGTTCTACATATTTTAGGTAAAAAAAATAGCAATAAGCGCATATTGATTGGTTTTCACAAGTTATAGCATCTACAAAATAGGAGATAGATTTATGGCATTTTTATTATTTTTTTTTTTAGTAATGGAGGTGATCAGCTATTTTTAGCAGGGCTGCGACATTGCGGCGGACAGATCTGACACTTTTTTGGGACCATTGACATTTATACAGCGATCAGAGCTAAAAATAGCCACTGATTACTGTATAAATGTCACTGGCAGGGAAGGGTTTAACACTAGGGGGTGATCAATGGGGTTAAGTGTTCCCTAGGGAGGTGTTTCTAACTGTGGGGGCAGTGTAGTGACTAGAGGAGGAGACAGTCTGTTCCTAGTGAATAGGAACATCAATCTATCTGTCTATTCTTCCCTGACAGAATGGGGATCTGTCTGTTTACATTGACAGATCCCCGTTCTGACTCTCTCAGGAGCGATCGCAGGTGGCCAGCGGACATCGCGGTTGCTGGCCACGTGCATTGGCTCTGGCGTTGTGCCACGGGTGTGTGTGCCCTCTAGTGGTCTTAAAGTGGCTGACGTACCATGACGGTGATTCGCCCTGGAGAGCCAACCTGCCGCAGCATAACTGCGGCAGCTGGTCTTTAAGTGGTTAACAGATCCCCGTTCTGACTATCTCAGGAGCGATCGTGGGTGGCCAGCGGACATCGCGGTTGCTGGCCACACGCATTGGCTCTGGCGTTGTGCCACGGGCGTGTGTGCCCTCTAGTGGTCTTAAAGTGGCTGACGTACCATGACGGTGATTCGCCCTGGAGAGCCAACCTGCCGCAGCATAACAGTGGTGGCTGGTCTTTAAGTGGTTAAACAGCATCCCTTTGTCCCCATTATATACTGTATATGTTCCTGAAGATTCATATACAGTAGATGCTCTAAATCCCCTACTAGTGTAGACCCACTTGTTTCTCCTTTGGCTCACTTTTATGATAAAATTCTTCCTCCTATTCTGTAGTCTACTAAATCTTAAATAAAAGATACCAATAATATTTTGAAAAAAAAATACTCCAACTTGAGATACCTGATGGTGCCATATTGGCTAACTAGGATATCTTGAGCCTATACATTTCTATTGATCAAAGTTAAGAAGTAAGGAGGAATTGCTTGTGAGGTTTGATACATTTACTGATGTTCAATTAATATTACAACTCATTTTTAAAAACAACTGTTTATTACAGGTGAATACTATTTGCAAATATGGGGAGCTGTAATGGGTTCCCATGCAGCTCCTGTGTACAAATGCTTTCATGGCATGGGTGGAAGAACATTTCATTTATCCTAATGAGTTATTTTGTATGACTTATATTACATAGGATTGCTATATAGGCAATGCCTTTACTGTATGGAGGGTGCAAGTTGCTTGAGGTGCAAGGTACGTGACTGGAATCATCCCCAATGTATTTTGGATATGGAGATTCAATACACTTAATTTGCAAAGCTCTTATAGTTTTTGGTATGTTGATGCTGAGAGAAGAGGTTCTTATATTCTCTTTAGTTCTCAGTATAGCACTAGTTTGAACAAAATTTGGCTTGTATGAAGAAGAATTTGTATTATTTAAATAAATATTACCCTATGATCCTGTAGTGTCCTATATCTTTAATGTCATTTTTTCACCAAGGTCATAGACTATGTATATAGATGTACCTGTATATAAAACCTCTTTAGCAAAAAAAACCCAAATTAATTATCCAATCACTTGAAAAGTAAATTCCTGTTTACATTGAATAGCCAATCATGTGCAGATAAAATACATATATAAATATTTTCTTTTCATAATTGGCTAGTTGGACTGTATATTCACAACATTTATGTGAAGATTCTGAATTCATTTTGTGAATCAACCTTTATGTGTCTGCTTTTTGTTTTTGTATCTATTATTTGGACACTTTGGCGAGGACTTGCCAAACGGAGACTTCCTTCTGTAAATCACCATTACTAATACCAGTTTCCCTTTTTCTATTTTTAGCACCTTTTTTCTCCAATTTCCACCCTTTTATGAGGAAATTCCCAATACAGAAAGTATACAGAATATTGGTAAAATAAAAAATATAACTGTTAAAATGCTCTAGTAACTCATTCTACTGAGTTGCCAAGTCATGAAGAAGAATTTTCCTTCATTGAAAAGGAATGTGTACAACTAAATGCTCTATTACAGGTTACCATGCTTCTGGAAGGTGCTTGTGCTGGAGCGCCCAATAAGGGTGATATAACGGTTGGAGGGTTACCACAATTGATCAGGTCTGAGCTGACTCTTTAAAGATTTGAGTGGTCCATAAAGTTATTGTAAAACTTCTTTTTAAATTAAAATAACAAACATGTTATACTTACCTTCTTTGTGCAATGGTACCCCGAACCTCCTCTTCTGGGGTCCCTCACCAGCGATCTTGGCTCCTCCTCTTCTCTGAGTGCCCCTCTGAGTGCCTCCATAGCAAGCTGCTTTCTATGGGGGCACTCGTGCAGGCTTGATCCTGAGCTGGGCTGTGTACGTCCATTGAAACACTTGCCTCACCTCCTCCAGCATCCTCCGCACACAGGATTTAAAGGGGTTGCAAAGGCAGAAGGTTTTTCCTTGTCAAAAGAAGTTTATTGAGTATACAATATTATAAAGACACATAAAGTAAGTTTACAAGGATCTATAAAGTAAGCTCATTGTTTTACAGTAGGGTTTATATAGGTAAATATCATGAAATTTCAAATATTAAACATTGGGTTCACGTAAACCTAAATTAAAGATATATATCATTTCCTTAGTTACTTTTGTAGGTATTTAAATGATTTATACCTACTATACATATTGTTTACAAGTAGAGTGTATATAGGTCAAATAAATTCTGATAATGAGCTTTAATCGTAAGGTGGAGAAAAGGAAAGAGAAAGAAGAAAAAGGGTTGAAAGGTAGAGGTATGGTCCACAAGGTTGTCCCGCTTGTCAGTTTATTATTCTTTTTAGTTCTCTTTGAAGCCTTAGAATGGGTGTCTCTGTAAGTCATTTAATCTGTTACCATGGCAACAGGACAGAGTCATTGAAGTTTGACAGGAACTGTTGTTTTATCCAAGGGTGCCAAAGTTTTTCAAATTTTGGAATTTGATTTTGTTCGATGGCTACCATCTTAGCATGGGACATTGTATTATTCATTCTGTGAATTGTTTCTGCTAGTACCAATGTAGGAGATTTCCATGCTTTGGCCACTGTTTGTTTTGCAGCCGTTATTAGTTGGATCATAAGTTTGAATTGAGAGAGTGTTAACCATTCCGGTTTTAGATTAAGTAAAGTTAAATATGGATCTGGTTGTATTATTTTTTTAAATATTTTAGATGCAATCACGAAGACTTCCTTCCAGAAGGTTTGGATTACTGGGCACGTCCACCATATGTGTAAATATGTGCCTATTTCTGGGCATCCTCGAAAACAAAGAGCTGAGGTATTAGGTGAATATTTTGCCACTCTAGCGGGTACAAGGTACCAGCGAGTTAGGACTTTATAATTTGTCTCCAGTGCTAAGATGTTGGGTGAAGATGACTTAGATGTGAGCCATATGTTAGACCAGTCCGTGTCTTCTAAAGTTCGTCCCAGGTCCTCCTCCCACCTCTGAACGTAAGAGGGTCTATTAAGATTTGCTACTCCATATAATTGATTATAAAGTGATGAAATTGTACCTTTAGCAAATGGATCTTTTGTACAGATTGATTCAAAAATGGATAATTGGGATAATGGTGTATCCCCCTTTAGGAATGGTGTATAGAAATTTTTGATTTGGAGATATCTAAATATCTCAGAGTTTGGTAGATCATATTTTTCTCTAAGCGATGGGAATAAAAGGAATGATTTAGATGCTATGAAGTCATTTAGTGTCTGAATGCCCGATGTTGTCCAAGCTTTAAAAGAATTTGGGTAGATCCATGCCGGATAAAAGGCCGGATTTCTGATAAAAGAAAGGAGAGGATTGTGTGGAGATTGTAACTGATATTTGGTTTTTAGTTTATCCCAGAGAGATAAGAAGTGTTTAGTTATGGGATTATGAATTTTAAAGCGGTCTTTAGGATCAAGCCATAATAAATTTGATATTAATAGAGGGTCATTTTCTGAAGCCTCTATAAATACCCATAATGGGATTTCCTGTTTTGCATGGTATTTGGACAGACTGGCCAAATGTGCTGCTCTGTAGTAGTTGGTAAAATTAGGGTATCCCAGGCCTCCTTTATTTTTGGGAAGATGTAGTGTGTGTATAGGTATACGTGGTTTAGAAGAGCCCCATATAAACGAAGTTGCTCTTTTTTGTACTATTCTCAAAAAATAGGAAGGAATTGGAATAGGGAGGACTCTGAATAGATAAAGCAATTTGGGTAGAATAGTCATTTTGATTGCATTAATTTTCCCTATCCAGGATAAAGGAAGTTGCGACCATTGTTTTATTAGATTTGTGATCTGTCTTAATACAGGAGGATAATTGGTTGAGAATAGGTCAGAATGAGATGCTGTTAAATGAATTCCAAGATATGGGATTGATTTTTCTGCCCATGTGAATGGGAGTGCAGCCCTAGCTGGGATCAATTCCATGTTTGTGAGTGAAATATTAAGCACTAGGCATTTCTTAGGATTAATCATAAGGCCGGATAGGGCTGCAAATCCATCAAGAGCTGGTATTAAGTTAGGACCAGAGACCTGTGGTGATGATAGAAAAAGTAATATATCGTCTGCAAATATACATAATTTGTGTGTAATACCTCCTACTTCAATGCCAGTTATAGTTTGGTTTGTTCTGATGTATTGGGCCATGGGTTCGAGTATAAGGGCAAATAATAAGGGAGATAATGGGCAACCCTGTCGGGTACCTCTTTCGATATTAAAGGCATCAGATTTGTATCCAGCATATTTTATATAGGCTTTGGGTTTATTATATAATGCTTTGATCCATGTTAAAAAGTGGGGTCCAAAACCCCATTTTTGTAATGAATATTGCATATATTGCCAGGATACTGTGTCAAATGCCCTCTTAATATCGAGAGATAGAAAACATAAAGGGATTTTCCGTTTTTTAGCAATATGTGCCAATAACACTGCCCTGCGTACATTATCGCCTGCCTGTCTATTTGGCATGAAGCCTACTTGATCTCTATGTATTAATTTTCCTATAATGCTATTGAGGCGTTTTGCTATTATTTTTGCTAATAATTTAATATCGAGGTTTAACAGAGAGATAGGCCAATAATTCACACAGGAAGTATCATCAGAGAGGGGTTTTGGGATCATACAAACAATTGCCATTAGTGTTTCTTGCCGAAAAGAATGTCCATCTAGAAGTTTGTTAAAAGTTTCAGTGAGAATGGGAGAGAGTATTTCTGAGAATGTTTTATAGTATAAAGCCGAGTAGCCGTCTAGGCCTGGTCTTTTGTTAAGTTTTAGGTCTTTTATGGCGTTAGCAACTTCATCTATAGTTATAGGTTCATCCAAACTGCTTTTTTGATTCTGAGATAACTCAGGTAAGGTTATTTTTGAGAAGAAGGATTCAGCCTCTGTAGGATTAAATTCATTGTTTGTCTTGTATAAAGTTGCGAGATGTGAGTAAAATTTATGGACTATTTTAACTGGATTACAAGTGTAAACATTTTTTGATAATTTCAAACGTATTGGTTTGAAAGATTTGTTAGTTGAATTTAATGCCCGAGCCAAATATGTACCTGGTTTGTTTGTATTCATGTAGAAATTGTGTTTGGAGCGTTTGAGGGATTTATCAACTGACTCAGTGAGAAATAGATCGTATTCCAATCTAGATTTTTCCAGATGAGATTTTGTACTCTGAGATGGATTATCTTGAAATGATATGTAGGCTGCATTAAAATTGAGTTCTAGTTTTTTTGCTAGATTTTTGCGTTCCCGTTTAAATAGTGCCATTTGTCTTTGTATTGTACCACGCAAGACAGGCTTATGAGCTTCCCACAGTGTTATTGGGGAGATGTCTGTTGTATTATTAATTGATATGTATTCCTTTAAAGCTTGTTCAATGGCCATCTGATGTAGTGGGTGTTTGAGCATTATGTCCGGTAAGTACCACGTTGGGTCATGCGCTTTTGGTATGGCTGAGGCTATAGTAGTGTATACTGCATTATGGTCAGACCACGGAATCGGAATTATATCTGATGCAATAATTTCTGGTATCATTCCTATTGTTAGAAAAATATGATCTATTCTGGTGAAGGTTTGATGAGGGTGTGAGAAATAAGTGAATTTCTTTTTCATTGGGTTACTTTCTCTCCACGAATCTACCAGATTGTATTTGGAAAGAAGTTGAGGAAAAGGTAATCTAGAGGTTATTTTAGATGGTGTAAAAGGTGATTTATCTAGAAATGGGAGGAGGACCTGGTTCGAATCCCCGCACATTATCACTGTTCCTATTTTGTGTGTATTAATCACTTGTAATATATGTGAGAGGAATGGTGTAGGTTGTTTGTTAGGAGCGTAGTAGGAAATCACCGTGATTGCTGTATCCATTATATAACCCATGAGTATCAGGTATCTACCTTCTGGGTCTTTAATTTCTGATGATAAGGTGAATGGTGTGGATCGGTGAAATGCAATTAGAGTTCCCCTTTGCTTGGTACAGGCAGAAGCCGTGTAAATTTGTTGATAAAAAGGAGAAATATATTTTGGAGTAGAATCTTTGGTGAAGTGTGTTTCTTGGAGGCATACTATGTGAGCCTTCTTGTTATGGAAAGTACGGAAGGCTTTGGTCCTTTTTTGAGGGACATTTATTCCCTGAACATTCAGGGAAAGTATATTCAGTGGTGCCATGGCAACAGATCAAATAGTTTTGACTTACTTTTTGTTATGCAGAGCTGACTGCGCAGATCAACCTGTGTGGACTGAAGAGATGAATAGATAGAAAAGAAACCAGTGAATTCTGGAGTAAAGAGTAAACAAAAAACATATGAGATTAGTTGATACATTGTATAAATTATTTTTTGCAAGTAATCACAATTTACCCGTGAAAGAGAATAAATATCTTTCTCAGGGGAATAAGTGCCTTCGTCACACTCCCACATAATATGGTTGGGAGAATGAGGAGGGCTAATGGGGGTACACGGATCTTCCGCTTACAGGAGAGAAGTGCTATGTCAAAAGACATCAAAATGATGATTCATTAATTGGAGTGCAGAATATAGTTTTTGTTGAAATTATTTATTCCAGGGTGGTTGTATATGGTTAGTCTTGCCCTAGGCTAAATAATTCAGTTAGAAAGGTACTGTTAATAACTTTGGTATTGATGAAGATAGTTTGAATTATTTTGGGATTTTAACCCTTTTAGAGTAAACAATTACATATTTTATTCATATGTAACTGTTTAGATATGTTAACTCATAAAATTGAGGTTGTATTGCTTCAGATTAGAATAAACAAAAACATAATTCTAGGAACTAGTTAGGAAAAGAAAGAAAAAGCTTCCATTACTTCTGGATTATTGAACATATTTGTCCTAAAAAGTAATAAATCTATTGTTATTACCTGATAATATATAACTGAACAAGAATTTCCTTATTTCACTTATATATTCTAAGGCTATATGAATCAGAAGTAATAAGAAATATAACTGGAATGTAACATGATTCCACACAGTGTGTGACTATCAGAATGCAGTTACATTCAGTTATAAATACAGGTTTTTTATAGAGAACCATCTCTTAGTATAATAAATGAAGAGATATCAGGAATTAGGATGTCAGTCCATTGAATCTTCTTGGTCCATGGATGATGTGGCATAACGGCCTCTTTTGTGAGAATGATGATTCCCATTTTGTTCTGAAATTTTCTGGGTGCTACCTGAAGGTGAAGATGATGTCATTCTTCTGCGTGTGGGAGAGTTGCTGCTTGTGGGTTCTGTCAGATTTAATTTTAAAAGGGTTTGTTGTAGTTCATCTGCTGATCTGCTTCTGTAAATTGTACCTTTGTAGTTAAATCTGACTGAAAAGGGGAAGCCCCATTGATACATAATGTTGTGGCGTTGCAGTTCCATTAGTTGGGGTTTCATGGATCGTCTTTTAGTAATAGTAAGTTGGGATAGGTCAGCAAAAATTTGATAATTGTGTCCTTGAAAATTAAGTTCCTTTTTTTCTCTTGCAGCAATTAGTATTTGTTCTTTCATTCTGTAATAATGAAATTTTGTGATTATATCACGTGGGGGTCCATCTTTCTTTTTGGCTGTGAGGGCTCTGTGTACTCTGTCCAGTTCTAAACGTTCAATAGGGATATCTGGCTTTAGTTCTTGTAATAGAGCAGTAATAGTAGATTGCAGGTCTGTCACAGTTTCAGGTATTCCCCTTATGCGCAAGTTTGAACGTCTGGCTCTATTTTCGTAATCTTCGAGCTTAGTTTGAAGTATTAAATTCTCTTCTTTTAATTGTTCCAATTCTGTTATATTTTCTTGGGTTGTAATTTCAATTTCATCTATTTTTATTTCTAAGGCTGCGGTGCGGTTTCCCAGCTCTCTTATTTCTTTGGTTAGGCTTTTTGTTATTTGGTCTGAGGTTTGTTTTAAAGCCTTATGAAGCAACTTTTCAAATTGTAATAATATTACTGGGGATACTGAGGAGGCTTGTGGAGAAGTTTGTGAGAGGATTTGTTCTGTATCTGACTCAAATGGAGAGTCTTGCTGTGACATTTTCTGTCTGTGAGAGCGCCCTGATGCTGTATCTTGTGAGGTGACTGGAGCTGCTTCAGCTGCAGTGAGTGCCTGTGAGCTCTTTGTGAGGTGATTTTTATTTCTGTCACGGTTTCCTCCCAGTACCATATTTCCTGCCCAAACTTTCACAGTTTGTTCCCAGGGGCAAAAAGGTTTAAATGGATACCTTCTGAGCCTGCAGGCTCCGCTTTGTCCTTCTCTTCTCTCCTCAGCGGTGCAGAGCTCTAACAATGCATGTCTGCTCCCGGCAGAAGGTTTTTTATCTTAATGCATATGCATTATGATAAAAAACCTTCCATGTGTAGCAGCCTCCCCAGCACCCACTAATTACTTACCTGAGCTCCTTCTCTCTCTGTCCACAATCCCCTTAGTCATCCAGGACAGAGCAGCGGCACCATTGGCTCCCGCGGCTGTTAATCAAAGTCATTCAGCCAATCAGGGGAGAGGGGGTGGGGCCAGGTCGGGGCTCCATTTCTGAATGGATACACGGAGCTCTGACTCAGCTTGGGTGCTCTCTGTAGCAAGCTGCTGGCTGATGGGCACTCAAAGGAGGGAGGGGCTAGGAGCAGCGAAGAGGGACCCGAGAAGAAGAGGATCCATGCTGTTCTGTGCAAAACCAACTGCACAGAGGAGGTAAGTATAACATGTTTGTTATTTAAAAAATAAAACAAGCCTTTACAATCACTTTAACTGCCAAAAGTGGGAGCCAATGGCCCAATAATGCAGAAAGAGAGGAGAATAGGACTGCAGGCAGGGACAACCCTAAATCTAGAGTGGTGTTTGCTCTTTAGGGGTGGGGGGAAGGGGGTTAGGCACAGACACATGAAGGTTTTTTACCTTAGTGCAGAGAATGCATTAATGTTAAAACCCTTTTTGCCTTTTGAACCAATGTTTAAGCTGTTAAACATTATAAGGCAGCATAGTAATATTGAAATAAAAGTGTATCTAAAGTCAACATTAAAAAAATGTAAAGAATAGTCAGGGTTTAGAACCTTTGTTATGTTTTATTGCTGTCTTCTTCTAAGATGATGAATGCTCTTTGTTGATAGTGCTGTCCATTGTCACATGGACTGAAATGAGGGAAAATCCAAAATTTTGAGCTTTCACCAAAAAAGATTGCAGATTGGGGAAGATTTTAAATTGGGTTATTTGTTGCGGTGACAATTATCAAAGAGAAAAATGTCCCTCCATTTGTAGAGGTTGCATTTACTCTTCTTTATGTCTATGAGAAAGGAAGCTAACCCCAATAGGACATGAAAAAAAAAAATAACGGGTTTTAACCACTGCAAAATTAAAAATGTCAGCTTTGGAAATACTTTAACATCACTTTGGTAAAACAATAAAATAATTTATTAATGGTAATCACTACTTCTACATGTAAAGATCATTTATGCCTCGTTTCCACCGAGCAGATCGGTTCGGGTCAGATCAGTTTGGAAGGCCTAGAATGGTCCGGCCTATTCAGGCGAGCGTTTCCACTGCAAGTCAGACCGACAGGGGCCATACATGGGTTTAGAAAAAATTCCGTCATGGCGTCACACGTCCACCAATCAGTGTAATGTATCGTAGCTCCGCCCTAACCGAACCGTTCCATTTTCTATGGCCCCACATCTGAAGCAGAACCCTGAATGGAATGGTTCGGTTCGGTTGTATGGGCCGCTTTCATAATGGAAACACCCAAAATAGCTTACCGTACCGAACCGATCCGCTCAGTAGAAACGAGGCATTATTTACAACGAAATCTTCCATTTTTGTTCTAAATGTTGTATTCCATACCAAAACATCCAGACAAAGTGCTCTTTTCTCTTTAGCGAACACATTTAGAAGGCCTGAAATTGAAGGGAAAACCAAGAGACAGGGGTACAAAGAAGTCAATTTGCTCAACTACTTGCACATTTCAGATCTTTACAATTCTTAAGAATTTTTTTAAGATTGCTTTCTAGGTGATGTTTAACCAAGAAAAATTACCTTTTTATTGTTAACAAACATCAGTAATACCGAGTGATATGAAAGCATCCATTAAAAATAGTATAATTTTGACAATAGATTTACATTTCTTCCTATGCACTTTGATAAATTGCATCTAAAGTCAGAACTTTTTTTATTGCTGTGTTCCTGCTGGGGAGAGTCACTTACCATTTTTGTTCTAGTGATTGCCACTGAGGCTGAAAGTGACGGCGAATCAAACATTTTAAAAGTATCACAAACCAGGAGTCGAGGGAAAAACTTTTAATGGGGACAGTGACAACTGCCTAAGGGGGATTTCATGTCACTTTTGAGAAGTCTCCTCTTACATTCTGTATTGAATGTGGTATAGGAAGCAAAGGGAATTTTTTGAATTATATATCATTTTAACTTCAGGTGTTAACAGTCTACTTTGGATTTAACATGATAGTTTTTGTTCTTAGCATTCATATTTTTATTTTGTTTATATTTTGAACAATAACTTTCTCAAAAGATGATTGCATTTTAATATTAAATAAATAAACATCAGTAGAGAATATGTGGGACTTTTAAAGCGGAGTTTCACCCCCCCTTTAAAAATGAAAAGCTAGCAGCTACACATACTGCAGCTGCTGGCTTTTAATATTAGGACACTTACCTGTCCTGGAGTCCAGCAAAGTCAGCTCCGCAGCTGATGTTCCTATCAGCTGTCAGGTGCTGCCACCACCATTGCCATTAAGGGTACCCGGCAGTGAAGCATTGCGGCTTCACGGCCTGGGTCCCTACTGCGCATGTGCGAAGCGTGCTGCGCTCTCTTACTGGCCGAGGGAAGGGGGAGGGAGGGGGAGGGAGCCAGACTTCTGACATACCTTGTCGCGGAAGTAGGGACAGGATACCTGTCAAAAACAGGTGCCCACTCCACCCTCCCCCGAAAGGTGCCAAATGTGACAGCAGAGGGGGGGAGGAAACAGATGAGCGGAAGTTCCACTTTTGGGTGGAACTCCGCTTTAAGGTGCTGAGAACCTCAGAAGCGGACACAGTACACTAATATGTTAAAAGTTCAAAAATATATTAAATCATACATATTAAAAATAGTCAGAACATTATGTGCATTACAGCCACATAAATTGGTCATGTTATAGTAATATGTTGCAAGTACGTAATAATGTAACATATATTATATGGAATAAAGAAATGCTTTATATAGGATAAAGAAATGCTTTGTCTCAATGCGTTTCGTTCATTGTGCTTCTTCAGGAATATTTAAGGTGCTAGTAACAGTCAGAAAAAGGTGTGAATTTAAAAGCTAAGATATCAGCATACACATTTTTAATTAACATATGATAACCATTGACATGTGATACTTATATAAGGGATATATGGGGCATTTGTATTTATTTTACACTATGAGTTCTGGCCCATTTGACTTTTAATGTTTCTGACTATAGGGTGTCAAGCTGAGACAGCTCCATGGTCTGAGCCCCCTGTTGCCCACTCTTTGGGTTGATATAAAGTTGGGTCTTCATTCCTCCCCTGGCTTGTGATTGTGCAGTGACACCTGTCTGTGTTTGCATTTGATCTTTGTAAGCAGTATTCATGTTGCTGGTTATCATATGTTAATTGTATATCCCTATGCGGATATCTTTGCTTATATATACACACATTTTTCTTAACTAGCACCTTGAAGTTCCCTGAAGAATTGCAATCTGCGAAACGCATCGAGATAAATAATTTCTTTCCTCCCACTCTTTAGCAACATCTGACCTGCTCCTGTTATTTCGTATAATATATGTTACATTGTTATGTAACTTTTAGTATTCTGACATCAATTTAGTAGTTGGGATAGGCAAGGTAATTGCACTACAACATGATCCTTTTATGTGGCTGTAATGCACATCTTATTTATAACCTTTTTAATGTATTATTGTTCTGTGTCCATTCCTGGAGTTCTCAGCACCTAAAAGTCCCACATTTTCACTACTCATGTATATTTATCTATATTATTAGGGAGCTTCCTATACCCACTGACATCTGCTTTAGGGCTTTTTTAGCATTAGGCAGATGCATTGAACACAACTTAAATTTTCTCCGTGCATTATTGATGCAAATTGATGTATCAAAGAGGACAATTAGGGACTTTGAGGAAGCCAAAACCTGGTAAGGTCATGTATTTCCATCCCTTGGGACTTTAAAATGGGGTTCCACTCAAATTTTTAACTTAATCTTACCCCCTTCAGTTAATGCATAGATAAAATGCCGCACAAAATTTTTTTTTATCGCTGTAATTACCTTTATATTGTACTTTATTGTGGCACTTCCCGTCTCTCCTCCCATGGGAGTAGGCTTGTTTATTGCCTTTCCCCGGCGCCGCACTGTCTCCTGGGAGCTTAGTGTCAGGCTTCCCAGGATTCAGTGCGGAAACAATGATCATGCGTGTGAACAAGCTGTGAATGAACAGCATTCATCGCATCCAGGAAATCAATGCTTGTGGGCTTCACATGCCCACAAGCAAGATGGAAACAGCCAGCATCCCATTTTTAAGTTATTCTTCAGTACGAAAACAGACAGAGGCGGAAATATTACACCCAAACTGTGAGTATTATTTTGGGGTTAGCAAAGTGTCTCAATGACCTAAAAAAAAAAAAAAAGATTGGTCGCCGGACTCCCGCTTTAAATGAAATCATGGCCCTGTAGGGTCATGCATTTCCATCCCTTGTATTAATTCAGAATTAGGGAGAACAAAGGGTGGGACTTTATATGAAGCACTTGGTTGCAAACAAGTAAAATAGATGAACACTGAGAATTTATTGGTAGACATGATAAACATATGAATAGTATTGATATAAAAATACACAATAAACAATTGATGACAATAGATAAAATGACAACATGAAGTCCCATGATGTAACCACTGTTAGGGTAAACAATATACATGATTAAGACCATTTTATACGTTAACAACAATAAATATCAAGGTGAAAAATTGAACAAATTCCCAGGGTCACCCAAAATGCAGTTGTATGTAATCATGATATAATTATTGCCTGCAGGACCTATGGCCTCACTGAGCCTGTATAAATAGGGGTTTCATGGTAATCAAAAGTTGAAGGATGAAAATTGGGTACATGGCATCAGTTAGCTCGACGCGTTTCGTGCCTTATGGGCCACTCATCAGGAGCATGCACGTGGTATAACTAGAATGAAAATATGTATGTAAGCCATGAGAATAAACATCGGTATGGGGGTAAAAGGTAAACCCCGAAAAAATAGAGGTAAGAACTCTAGGTAAGATTTGTATGTTGATGGTAAGGTGGTCAGGCATAACAAGCTCCTGGAAAATCTTCTACCGGGGGCCATGGCGGACAGCTCAATGGGGGCAACCCACATGGACAGCCACCGGGCGGGCATGGAAACAGGGAGGCAAAACTGCGGGGAAGTGATACCAAGGGGTTGTGAAAATGGGTGTCATAAGGGGGCAGCCAAGCATGAGGATAGGAAGAGAAAGCCCTGTGCAGTGAAGTGGGATAGAGCTAGGGAGAAGGCAGAACACCGGGAAAAGTGACTGTGTAAAATACCAAGACAACAAAACCAGGGGTGAATCACAGACTCAAGCCATTCATATAAAGTCCCATGCTTTGTGCTCCCCAATTCTGAGCAAGTTGATGTATGTTGACACCAAGGCTTGTTAATACTTGTGGCCAGCACATTAGTTAGAATGTTACATGCATGTTGATGCACTGCCATTGACCTCCATGAACCTCTCAATACACTAAACCACAGAAAATAGGTATTATTTTCTAAACGCACCACACTGCAATCCTGAGATGGTAAAGAATGCTATTCTAAAAAAAACTACCATCGGGTTTTTATCCTTAATAATAAAAAGTGCAATACTTAAAGTACAAGTATAACATTTGTCAATAATAAACAATGCCCAAATGAAGAAAATTCAATAAAACGTGCCACAAAAACCATCTTCATCCAATAGCCGTCCTCACTCCTGATCCACCCCACCACCATGGTAAAATGGGGGCTTAAGTCAGATTTGTTAAATTGCACCTGTAGTTATAACATTCCTATGTTTACATCAACCTGATTGCTACTCGACCTTATATAGTCAGGTATATACCTGATATAAACCTCATTTATTTAAAAATAATAAACATGTTAAACTTACTTGCTTTGTGCAATGGTTTTGCACAGAACAGCCATGATCCTCCTTCTGGGGTCCCCTACCAGCGCTCCTGGCTGGTTTTCTATGGGGACACTCATATAAACCCAATCCCAAGCCTCCCTATTTTCTTTAATAAACATTCATTGAATAATGCAACAAATATTTTGGTCTGTGTTACTGTTGCAGATTTTCACTCTGTAACTTAAAACTGTTAATACCAGGGGACATTAGCGAAGGGGATGAGAGAAAATCTCTCTAATGAAGCTCTGTACATTCGAAAATCTGAGAGGGGTTGTAATCCTTCCCCACTCTGTCTTAAACAAAAAAAAATGCTTTACACTTTAAAGCCCAACTAAACTTTCAGTTTAAATCAGCTAAAGACCTTTGCAGAAAGACCACTGCATCCACAAAAAAAGAACAAATGTCCTTCTCTGCACCATGCTGGAAGGGGACAGCCTTTTCTCCTCAGGCTGTAGTTACTTTCTAAACAAAGACTGTAAGGCATTGCAATTCTTTTGTTTTGATCCTGCCAGCACAACAACACAGCCCTCTCCATGCCCCCAGAGATCAGTGGTACAAACCTGTACATGCTGGCAATATCTTCCGTCTATGGGCTGAGCAGAGATCATCGTAGGATGATCTCTGGGCAGGAGGTCATCCCCATATGTCTGAGGATGTTAACTGTTGCCCCTATTCTGAAGAAATCTACTATACCTTGTAGTTTATTGCTACCGTTATCATAAAGTGCTTTCAGAAATTCATTTTTTTTTTTTTTTTTAGAAAAAAATGTGTCCCTGATGCGTTAGATAAATATCAGTTTGATTCCAGGGTAAACAGAACAACTAAGGATGCTATTGCTACCATGTTGCACTCAGTTTTTATTACAAAAAATTAGAGTGTAAAAACATTTCTATTACATTTCTTAAATTAATTTTAGTACAGAATTCAATGCTATTTAGCTAAGAAGCTTATTGGTAAGCTCAAAATCTAAGCCCAATTTTCTGTAATTGGATTTGATATTTTCTCACTAAAAGGCCCCAGAAAATGAAAATCAGAGGTCCATGCTCATCAATGTTGACCCTCAATTCAGGTGTTTCACAAGAGAGTGTACTGAGTACTATTTTTTATTTACCTTGTATTTTTATGACTGTTTCCTGATGTGAGATAAACTCAGCTATAAAATCTAGTGCCAATACCACTATCATTGGTAGAATACGGGATAATGATGAGGGTGCCTATCAGCTGAAATTAAAGGGACTGGTAAGCTGGTACAGTGAAAACAATTTAAAGCTCAATTTTAGAAAGACTAAAGATTTGATAATAGACTTTAGGAGAGGAGGGGGTGATAGCTATGGTACTGTAATTATATATGGGGTGGAGGAAGAGCCAGTGCATGGGTTTTGTTGTTTAGGAACAACAATTGCAAGAGATTTGTTATAGTCACTGCATATATCCTCTTTAATGGTAAATCACAGCAGGTACTACATTTTTTAAGGCTGGGTTTTCTAAACTGGTCCTACTCGTTTTTTCTAGTGGTGCCATGGAATGTGTTTTAATTTACCATGTTTATTTATGGCAGCATACATGTAGATCTCATGATATGAAAGCTTTGCAGAAGGTGGTGGAAACTGTCAGAAAATTACATGCAGAACTGTCCAGTATTGAAAAGTTTTGGGAAAGGAGGAACAATCTAGTAAGCAGTATAGGAATATTGCCTCCCATACCACCAATCTATAAAATAGTGTTTTCCCTCAGGCAGTCCGCCTCCCAAGTTCTGTTAATTATAACAAAAAATGAGGAGGGAGGGGTAGCACAGAATGTATTTTTTTGATGAAGGATTATAGGGAATTTTTTTAGAGAGCAGTTGGAAAAAAGAGAATTTTGATTTATTCATACTGTGGTGTGTTTTTATGTTTCTATGTATTTGTTTTATATACATGTTTTCTATGTGTAGCATTGGAAGGGTGTACAACTTTATTTAATGTTATGACTTTTATTGTAGAATGATATATTTATTTCTTGATTCTGATTCTACATATTGCAACTACTTCTCCCCCTCTCACTTCCCAATCTAGCCACTTTTGGAAATAAATCAGAAATTATAGACTCTTTATTATATGGTAGGTTTTTCACCACAAAAAAATCAGCTGTTTGAAACAATACTTTGAACTTTGGAGCCTATTTTCACAATAATATGCATTGTGATTTATTTCCTTCACCTCTGGACACTGCTTTAAACAGTGTAACAACACCAGAATTGCAAATAATTAAGTGAATCCACTAGTGTTCTATAAATGTCTTTGTATAAAACAATCTTGCATACAATCCTTGAATGAAATCCTAAAAAATCCTGAAAAAAAAAAAAAAGTTTTTGTTCGTGCTCGGTTAATAAATATCTATAGTTCACTAACACAGTGTCAACAATTAAACAAATACTTTCCACCGTGTCTCTTATATAAGTAACAGATGTGTACCAGACTTCAAATAAGGAAATAAATGTAACATAATATTTTCTTTTTCCTTCATCTCCATGCATCAACATTGAGTGCTCTCCCCACACGTGTGGTAGATCAAACTCCCCAGAGCTTTAGAACATACTCAATTTTCAGTTCAAAACTGTTTTACATCAGAAATCCTGTTTACCGGTATTTCTTCCAAACTCCTCCTCCACTATCCTTATCTCATATATCTCAAGCGATACAAGAAAGTCAAAAAGGCAAACATCCACATAGAATAAAACGCTTACAACTCCTAAAATTGTATTAAAATCCATAAGAAATTATACTCACATGTAATGAAGATGTCATCCGCACCAGAACTAATTTTACCTTATATAATGTACCTTATTTTAGCAGCCCAACTGCACCACTTAGCATCCTGGGCTACATGTTCTTTTTAGAATAAATGTCTATTTTCTTATAAATAAACTGTACAAATTGTGGTAGTCCCAGAGCATTCAAATTTAATGTTGTGGCAGTCATAGATTTGGACTTACTAAACCCAATTCAATATCTCTGGCTTCAAGCATAAGACAGATATCACTTATCCACTCCAAATACTTTGATTATCTCATTGGTATTAAATCCCCAAATTCCGAACAGCCGTACTATTTAGATGGTCCTAGCCTGACGATCTAACACTCTTTTCATATTTGGTCAGCTTGTCAAATGCTCTATTTTTCTAACATACAAGAAATATTTGAAATCCCTCTCACAGCCTTTTTATAATTAAAGTAATTTTGCTCAATCCCACTCCAAATATGTTACATTCCCAGATTTTACCCATTTTTAGAGAGCCTTCATGAACTGTACTTCTTGCAAAGGTCTTTTTTTGGGAGCCTACAGTACACTTAGAAAACCCATTTCAGAAATACCTTTATTTGAAAAGTTGAGAAGCATTACTAGGCAGAGAGCTCCCCATAGAACAGTGGGGAGCCCTTTAAAAGCAGGCTGAAAAACATTCCATATGTACCACCACAAGAAAATGAATATACAATTCTAATGCATTAGTATTACACAAGATTTGCCCCCCCCCAATCACAAAGGTTCATCATTGAGCTGCTTACTGCTCTACTGCTAAATGTTCTTAGCCTCTTTACTGTGATAAGAGGAATAATAGGCCAACATATACTAAAGACAAAGGGGCAAATAACTAAGCTTCCCGTGTCATTATAATGGTGGAGGAAACTGGTGAAATTGGTGTGCATCACAATACCAGAGAAGATAGATCTGTTTCAAGTATATAGATAACTGCCACAAACCCCCAGCAGATCGCACCTGAATTATGGAATGTGAACTATCAGAAGACAGCTCTCTTACCTCTCTACCCATGCAGTAAACACACTTTATGGGTGGAGCCTGCAGGGTTAACAGCCAGCCTCTCAATTCCAAAAGACCAAAGAGTACAGGTAGGTGTTTTACTACAAAACTAAAAATATAGTTCAAACCTTGCGCTCGATTAACAAACAGAAAAAGTTCAGACTACTGCACCTTTATAAATCCTGAATACTGGATCTCATAAGTAGTATAAAACAAAAAAAAGTGCTGTCTCATAAAAAAACAAGTGATTATAAAGCAATATTATAAAAACCTATTGAACATGCTATACTCATATAGCGCATACTAGCAACAATAAACAGTGTGTGAAAAGTTCATGTATGTTTCACCTTATATAAATGTACAACTTAAAGGGTAAGTTCACCTTTACAGAAAAATCTGTAAGGTGAACTTACACAGGACCCCCTCCTCACCCTCCGGTCCCACTGACCTGGCCCAGCGAACATCGGGTAACTGCCTCACCGGTCCGGGGCTTAGAAATCCCCCGCAGCTTAATCTCCAAAATGTACCTTGTCAGGAGGTACTTTTGGGAGCATTCTAATTGGTTGGCACTGTCACATGGGTGGCACGACCAATCAGAACCCACGTAGACCATCCTGTCACCAGAGGCGAAGAGGTGAGAAAGCCGCGGGGATACCATATGTCAGTGCGAGGGATTGCCAGACTCCAGGTTAGCAGGACTAGGTGCAATGGGAAGGGGGTCCAGTTTAAGTTCACCTTACAGATTTTCTGTAAATGTTAACCTATACTTCAGGCAAAATCTAAAGAGTTCATCAAATATATTAAAAAAAAAATCATAAAAAACTAAACAAACTGTGCATAAAGTTCATCAAATAAAGTTCATAAAAAATTAGGTTACCAAAAAACAATCAATGGTGCTCTTCTGAAAGTGTTGAATGCTGAAATCACACAAATCACACAAAGTGCTGCAGTGTTTCAAGGTGCTTCTCAAATGACACAGCCTCCAAGCAGACTCAGATAATCTCAAATTAATAAGATATCAGTAACACTTTATGCTTGGCAAATCCCTCAGCCTAGGCTCTCATTAAATTGAAAACAACAAAAAAATTACAACTAAAAAACTCGCCATGCCTCTTACTAAATACCTTGTACTGTCTATTTTCCACAAAGGGGACATTTGGGGGATATTCATACTGTCCTGCCATTTTGGAGCATTAACAAATGAGATTGGCAGTCAGTACATCGGGGTTGATTGATTTCCAGATATGTAGGAAGGCCAGTATGGTGGCCTGAATTTATGGAAGGAGCCCGGGGGGTATTTAAGCAGCCCGCTCACCTGTGATGCTTGTCGGTTTCCTGTGCGCGATCCCCTCCCTCCCATCCCCATTTTCAGGGCATTTCTTAACGAATCATTTCTCTTCACAGAATAATCATTTCTTAAACTAGGGTATGCCCCCTTATTTTGGCATACCGTCCATCAGACCAAGGCACAGTTTCAGGTCCATTTCATAGGGTAAGTCCACACTTCCAGGTCTATTTCCGATGGTAAGTCTTATTTTAACTATAAAAGTTATCTATGTCCATATCGGACATAGGGCTCCAACCATAAACAGTATATGCCATAGTTTGTGGACTGATATAATGTTAATGATTTAGGTGCACGCTGTCTTTGTGCTTACTTATTTTTTTCTTCAAATTTTACAGTGGAGTGCTGTAAACCAAGTCATCTCCATGAACATATGGTTAGTAACAATAGATGTACTACAAACTTAAAAAGGCCCTATAAAATAAAATAACAAAAAACAAACAAACAATGGAAGCCACCAAACACCACTCCTGAAATAAAAGCCTGCTTTGTTTTCAGAGGAAAGTCTTTCAGCAAAAAAAATAAAAAAATGTACATAGCATTTTATATATATATATATATATATATATATATATATATATATATATATATATATATATATATACAGTGGGGACGGAAAGTATTCAGACCCCCTTACATTTTTCACTCTCTGTTATATTGCAGCCATTTGCTAAAATCATTTAAGTTCATTTTTTTTCCTCATTAATGTACACACAGCACCCCATATTGACAGAAAAACACAGAATTGTTGACATTTTTGCAGATTTATTAAAAAAGAAAAACTGAAATATCACATGGTCCTAAGTATTCAGACCCTTTGCTCGGTATTTAGTAGACGCACCCTTTTGATCTAATACAGCCATGAGTCTATTTGGGAAAGATGCAACAAGTTTTTCACACCTGGATTTGGGGATCCTCTGCCATTCCTCCTTGCAGATCCTCTCCAGTTCTGTCAGGTTGGATGGTAAACGTTGGTGGACAGCCATTTTTAGGTCTCTCCAGAGATGCTCATTTGGGTTTAAGTCAGGGCTCTGGCTGGGCCATTCAAGAACAGTCACAGAGTTGTTGTGAAGCCACTCCTTCATTATTTTAGCTGAGTGCTTAGGGTCATTGTCTTGTTGGAAGGTAAACCTTCGGCCCAGTCTGAGGTCCTGAGCACTCTGGAGAAGGTTTTCGTCCAGGATATCCCTGTACTTGGCTGCATTAATCGTTCCCTCAATTGCAACCAGTCGCCCTGTCTCTGCATCTGAAAAACACCCCCACAGCATGATGCTGCCACCACCATGCTTCACTGTTGGGACTGTATTGGACAGGTGATGAGCAGTTCCTGGTTTTCTCCACACATACTGCTTAGAATTAAGGCCAAAAAGTTATATCTCGGTCTCATCAGACCAAAGAATCTTATTTCTCACCATCTTGGAGTCCTTCAGGTGTTTTTTTAGAATACTCCAGGCGGGCTTTCATGTGTCTTGCACTGAGGAGAGGCTTCCGTCGGGCCACTCTGCCATAAAGCCCCAACTGGTGGAGAGCTACAGTGATGGTTGACTTTCTACAACTTTCTTCCATCTCCCGACTGCATCTCTGGAGCTCAGCCACAGTGATCTTTGGGTTCTTCTTTACCTCTCTCACCAAGGCTCTTCTCCCCCGATAGTTCAGTTTGGCCAGACAGCCAGCTCTAGGAAGGGTTCTGGTCATCCCAAACGTCTTTCATTTAAGGATTATGGAGGCCACTGTGCTCTTAGGAACCTTAAGTGCAGCAGAAATTTTTTGTAACCTTGGCCAGATCTGTGCCTTGCCATAATTATGTCTCTGAGCTCTTCAGGCAGTCTCTAGAGATGTGACTAAGGCGAAGGCAGAGATCATCTGGACTGGACGGCTTAAGTAGGCAGGATCGACAAACAGGATCATCAACAGGTGAGTCACTGTGGAGAGATAGGAGCTGGCAATTAGCCAACAGCTGAGCGGCCAGCTCAGAGAAGGAAGGGCTGGGCCCAGCCCTAATAGTACCCCCTCAATGACCCCTCTCCCTCAGAGGACCACCAGATTTGAGGGGAAAACGTCTATGGAAATCACGGAGGAGGACAGGGCATGTACGTCCGAGGATGGAACCCAAGAGTGTTCCTCCGGACTGTACCCTCTCCAATACCCAGGTACTGTATGCGCCCACGGAACCTACGGGAGTCAACAATGGACTGTACTTCATACTCCACATGGTTCTCAACCTGAACAGGGTGAGGACGTGGCACCGAGGTGGTAAAGAGGTTGCAGACCAATGGTTTTAATAAGGAGAATGAAATACATTTGAGATACACATATTAGAAGGAAGGAATAATGTGTAAGCCACTTGGTTAATCCTGCGAAAAATACAGAAAGGCCCAATAAACTGAGGTGTGAACTTCAGAGAGAGAACACGAAGCCAGAGGTTGCGAGATGACAGCCAGGCCCTGTTCCCAACCTGGTAGGAAGGTACAGGCAGGCGTCTGTGGTCAGCATGGAGTCTGTACCTATCATTAGCATGTTGCAAAGCCTCCTGGACTTGTGCCCAAGTGGAACGAAGACCATGGAGATGCTCCTCTAAGGCAGGAATACTCTGTGAAACAAAAGAGTCAGGCAACATGGAAGGTTGGAAACCATAGTTTGCCATAAACAGGGACAATCGGGAAGCAGAATTCAAGGCACTATTGTGAGCAAACTCTGCCCATGGTAAGAGGTCTGACCAGTTATTATGATGGTCAGAAATATAGCAACGTAGGAATTACTCCAAGGACTGATTGGCTTGTTCTGCGGCCCCATTAGACTGCGGGTGATACGCGGAGGAGAAATCAAGCTGAATTCCCAACTGTGCACAAAAGGCTAGTCAGAACCGGGACACAAACTGACTACCCCTGTCTGAGACAATCACCTTGGGTAGCCCATGTAAGCGAAAGATCTCCCGAGCAAAAATGGAAGCCAGTTCCTTAGAAGTGGGCAACTTCTTAAGTGGAATACAATGAGACATTTTTGAGAACCAGTCAACCACCATAAGGATAACTGTGTTGCCCTGGGAGTTGGGTAACTCCACAATGAAATACATAGACAGGTGGGTCCGGGGCCTCTCTCCATTGGGTATGGGTTGTAGGAGGCCCACTGGAAGGTGTTGTGGAGTCTTACTCTGAGCACACATGGAACAGGCAGCTATGAAGGCGGTTACATCAGCATGTAGACTAGGCCACCAGAATTGTTGGGAAATAGCCCAAAAGAGTTGATTATTCCCAGGGTGGCTAGCAGCCTTGGGAGAATGGTAAGTCTGGAGCATGGCAGTATGGAGACTCTCTGGGACATGTGACTCAGGAGCATTTGTGACGCCATGGCAAACTGATCCATGCGGTGATCCTGCTCATCCAATCTGGAAAAAATATTACCAACAAGAGGATTGACTGCATCTTCTGAATTCATGGCCTTCGCCTACTGGCAGGAACCATGAATCAGACTGAGACAGAAGTAAAGTTAAATCACACTTGTTTAATAATAATAAAAAAAAGGTAAACAGAGTAAACATAGTCAAAACATAGCCAGAGTTCAGGCACCGGAACAGATAAGCCAAAACGTCAGGGAGCCAGAAGGAATGTCAGCCAAGCAAGTCTTTAAAAGGAACACAGGAGAGCATCTCTAGAGATGTGACCAAGGCAAAGGCAGAGATCATCTGGACAGCTTAAATAGGCAGGACCGATGAGCAGCATCATCAACAGGTGAGTCACTGTGAAGAAATAGGAGCTGGCAACTAGCCAAAAGCTGAGCGGCCAGCTCCAAGAAGGAATGGCTGGGCCTAGCCCTGACATTGAGATAGTGGATGACTTTTCTGGCAACGTGCCTGATGCAACGGGGTCCAGGAAAGCAACTGGGCAAAAGTATCGAACAGCCACGGGCTGTGTTTTTTTTTCTAGTACCAAATGACAATTTGGTGGCAAAATAATACAAGCCTTTCCCCTTGATGCCATTGCTAGAGGGATGGCTTGATGGGCAGTAATTTGAAAGCGTCTGAGATGTCTGCTTTGGACCACCAAGCGCCTACTCCTATATCAATGACGGCTTGAATGGCTAGGTTGACTGACGAATGCTTACGGGAAAATTCTTCTGAGGGTATTAGGGAATTCAAACTTGGGATGCTTAAGGAAAATACAAGGGAGCATCCCTTGTACTTTGCACCTGACTCGATGCCCTAGCTGTGAAGTCCTGGTTGGTGTTAGGGATGAGCTTCGAGTTTGAGTCGAACTCATGTTCGACTCGAACATTGGCTGTTCGCAAGTTTGCCGAACAGCGAACAATTTGGGGTGTTCGCGGCAAATTCGAATGCCGCAAAACACCCTTTAAAAGTCTATGGGAGAAATCAAAAGTGCTAATTTTAAAGGCTTATATGCAAGTTATTGTCATAAAAAGTGTTTGGGGACCCGGGTCCTGCCCCAGGGGACATGGATCAATGCAAAAAAAAGTTTTAAAAACGGCCGTTTTTTCAGGAGCAGTGATTTTAATAATGCTTAAAGTCAAACAACAAAAGTGTAATATCCCTTTAAATTTCGTACCTGGGGGGTGTCTATAGTATGCCTGTAAAGGGGCACATGTATCCAGTGTTTAGAACAGTCTGACAGCAAAATGACATTTCGAAGGAAAAATTCCATTTAAAACTACCCGCGTCTATTGCATTGCCGACAATACAAATAGAAGTTCATTGATAAAAAAGGCATGGGAATTCAACACAGGGAAACCCCGAACCAAAATTTAAAAAATAAATGACGTGGGAGTCCCCCAAAATTTCATACCAGGCCCTTCAGGTCTGGTATGGATTTTGAGGGGAACCCCGCGCCAAAAAAAAAAAAAAAAACGGCGTGGGGTCCCCCCAAAGATCCATACCAGACCCTTATCCGAGCACGCAACCTGGCAGGCCGCAGGAAAAGAGGGGGGGACGAGAGTGCGCCCCTCCTCCTGAACCGTACCAGGCCACATGCCCTCAACATTGGGAGGGTGCTTTGGGGTAGCCCCCCAAAACACCTTGTCCCCATGTTGATGAGGACAAGGGCCTCATCCCCACAACCCTGGCTGGTGGTTGTGGGGGTCTGTGGGCAAGGAAACCCCCAGATCCCGCCCCCCCCCTGTGTGAAATGGTAAGGGGGTACTTACCCCTACCATTTCACTAAAAAACTGTCAAAAATGTTAAAAATGACAAGAGACAGTTTTTGACAATTCCTTTATTTAAATGCTTCTTCTTTCTTCTATCTTCCTTCATCTTCTTCTGGTTCTTCTGGCTCTTCTGGTTCTTCCTCCGGCGTTCTCGTCCAGCATCTCCTCCGCGGCATCTTCTATCTTCTTCTCCTCGGGCCGCTCCGCACCCATGGCATGGGGGGAGGCTCCCACTCCTCTCTTCATCTTCTTCTTCATCCTCTTCTCTTCTTCCTTCTTCTCTTCTTCATTTTCTTCTCCGGGCCGCTCCGCATCCATGCTGGCATGGAGGGAGGCTCCCGCTGTGTGACGGTGTCTCCTTGTCTGACGGTTCTTAAATAACCCCGCCCCCTCTGACGCACGGGACATAACGGGACTTCCCTGTGGCATTCCCTGTGACGTCAAAGGGAAGTCCCGTCAAGTCACCGTGCGTCAGAGGGGGGCAGGTGTCACCGGGTGGCTCCACCCCCCATTATTTAAGAACCGTCAGGCGAGGAGACTCCGGAGCCTCCCTCCATGCCAGCATGGGTGCGGAGAAGAAAATGAAGAAGAGAAGAAGGAAGAAGAGAAGAGGATGAAGAAGAAGATGAAGAGAAGAGCGGGAGCCTCCCCCCATGCCATGGGTGTGGAGCGGCCCGAGGAGAAGAAGATAGAAGACGCCGCGGAGGAGATGCTGGACGAGAACGCCGGAGGAAGAACCGGAAAAGCCAGAAGAACCAGAAGAAGAAGAAGATGAAGGAAGATAGAAGAAAAAAGAAGCATTTAAATAAAAGAATTGTCAAAAACTGTCTCTTGTCATTTTTAACATTTTTGACAGTTTTTTAGGGAAATGGTAGGGGTAAGTAACCCCTTACCATTTCACACAGGGGGGGCGGGATCTGGGCGTCCCCTTGTTAAAGGGGGCTTCCAGATTCCGATAAGCCCCCCGCCCACAGACCCCCACAACCACCGGCCAGGGTTGTGGGGATGAGGCCCTTGTCCTCATCAACATGGGGACAAGGTGTTTTGGGGGGCTACCCCAAAGCACCCTCCCAATGTTGAGGGCATGTGGCCTAGTACGGTTCAGGAGGGGGGGGCCGCACTCTCGTCCCCCCTCTTTTCCTGCGGCCTGCCAGGTTGCGTTCTCGGATAAGGGTCTGGTATGGATTTTTGGGGGGACCCCACGCGTTTTTTTTTTTTGGCGCGGGGTTCCCCTTAAAATCCATACCAGACCTGAAGGGTCTGGTATGGAATTTAGAGGGAACCCCACGTCATTTTTTTTTAAATTTTGGCGGAGGTTCCCCTTAATATCCATACCAGACCTGAAGGGCCTGGTATGGAATTTAGGGGGACTCCCACGTCATTTTTTTTTAAAATTTTGGTTCGGGGTTTCCCTGTGTTGAATTCCCATGCCGTTTTTATCAATGAACTTCTATGTGTATTGTCGGCAATGCAATAGCCGCGGGTAGTTTTAAATGGAATTTTGCCTTCGAAATGTCATTTTGCTGTCAGACTGTTCTAAACACGGGAAACATGCGCCCCTTTACAGGCATACTATAGACACCCCCCAGGTACGAAATTTAAAGGGATATTACACTTTTATTGTTTGACTTTAAGCATTATTAAAATCACTGCTCCTGAAAAAACGGAAGTTTTTAAAACTTTTTTTTGCATTGATCCATGTCCCCTGGGGCAGGACCCGGGTCCCCAAACACTTTTTATGACAATAACTTGCATATAAGCCTTTAAAATTAGCACTTTTGATTATTCATGTTCGTGTCCCATAGACTTTAACGGTGTTCGTGTGTTCGAGCGAACTTTTTTCCTGTTCGCATGTTCTGGTGCGAACCGAACAGGGGGGTGTTCGGCTCATCCCTAGTTTGGGTCAAGAACTGGGTTGAGCGGGAACCTGTAGTAAGGTGACATAGGAAATTTATTAAATAGGGGGGGTTGCAAAGAGCTGTTTGGGGCATGGCTGGCCCCCTGGTGAAGGTGTGAGTGCTGCCGTCAGTGTGTGTTTTTTGTTTTTTTTAGGAACACGCTTTTTTTCTGAGGCAATACTGTCCAAACCTGGTGCAGGATGGACCAACTGGAACTCTACTGACCTAAAGGGGGAAGCGACAGAGAATAGGTGAGCAGCTGATTTGCCACTGGAGACGGAGAGTGGCCGATTTGAGCCACTTGCAGAGATGCTTGCAAAGATTGCAAGTAAGCAGCCTTATCATGAAGGCGAAAACAAAAGATAGCAGAATTTGAGCGTGTAGGAATGACCAACCACAACAACGTACAAATAGATGGAGTGAGATGTGTATGTTTATGCTTGATAAGAGTAATGTAAAGCCGAGGATCCAAATTGTTGTGCCGCCACAATGTCACACCAATGCGACTAGATTCGGATCGGGCTGCAAAGTGAGTAAATGGTGTTGAGTTTAGAGCTGAGGATCAAATCATTGTGCTGCTGCGTTTGTACCACCGATGATGTGACTAGATTTGTACCGGGCTGGAGTGTGAGTAATGGTGAGGTTTGTAGCGCCGAGGATCAGAATCGTAGTGCCGATTATGCGACTAGACTCAGATCAGGCTGTTGGTGTGTGTATCGGTGGGGTTTGCCAAGGATCCGAATAGTTGTGCCGATGATGCGACAGGACTCAGATCTTTCTGTTGGTGTGAGTAATGGTGAGGTTTGTAGTGCTGAGGATCCGAATTGTTGTGCCGATGATGCGACTAGACTCGGATCGGGCTGTTGGTGTGAGTAACGGTGGGGTTTGTAGGAGGTGTGGTTTTTGTAGGAGGTGTGGTATTTGTAGGAGGTATGGTATGTAGGGCAGAGTATTTGGGACATACGCCGCCAATGCGACTTGATTCAGAAGTGGCTGTAGTGTGAGTGAGTTACATGGATTTCTAACGTTCGCGCCACCTAGGCGACTAGATACGAATGGTCCCAAACAGTAGGCTGCCACGAGTCGTAACATTGCTGATGCGACTGGGCTCGAATGAGGTATAAAACTTAACGAATGAGTACGAATACGTACGAATGATATGGTGAAATTTCTACGAAGCCGTGACACACCGAATGAACAGACTCACGAACATGAGGTGAGCTGGAAGCTCACCTCATGTATATACAGTATCTGACAAAAGTGAGTACAGCCCTCACATTTTTGTAAATATCTTATTATATCTTTTCATGTGACAACACTGAAAAATTGACAGTTTGCTACAATGTGGTAGTGAGTGTACAGCTTGTATAACAGTGTAAATTTGCTGTCCTATCAAAATAACTCAACACACAGCCATTAATGTCTAAACCACTGGCAACAAAATTGAGTACACCCCTAAGTGAAAATGTCCAAATTGGGGCCAATTAGCCATTTTCCCTCCCCGGTGTCATGTGACTCGTTAGTGTTACAAGGTCTCAGGAGTGAATGGAGAGCGGGTGTGTTAAATTTGGTGTTATCACTCTTACTTTCTCATACTGCTCACTTGAAGTTCAACATGGCAAAGAACTCTCTGAGGATCTGACAAAAAGAATTGTTGCTCTACATAAAGATGGCCTAGGCTATAAGAAGAATGCCAAGACCCTGAAACTGAGCTGCAGCATGGTGGCCAAGACCATACAGCAGTTAACCAGGACAGGTTCCACTCAGAACAGGCCTCGCCATGGTCGACCAAAGAAGTTATGGGCAAGTGCTCAGCGTCATATTCAGAGGTTGTCTTTTGGAAATAAAGGTACGAGTGCTGCCAGCATTGCGGCAGAGGTTGAAGGGGTGGGGCATCAGCCTGTCAGTGCTCAGACCATATGCCGCACACTGCATCAATGGCAGAAACCATGAACCAGACTGAGACAGAAGTACAGCAAAATCACACTTGTGTATTAATAAAAATAAAAAGGTAAATAGAGTAAGCGTAGTCAAAGCATAGCCAGAGTCCAGTAACCGGATCGGGTAGACAGCCAAGCCAGAATTCAGTAACCAGTTCGGATAATCAGCCAAGCCAGAGTTAAGTAACCAGATCGGGTAATCAGCCGGGCCAGAAGTCAGGGATCCAAGTAGAGGAACAGTAAGCAGGATAAGGAGCCAGAAGGGATGTCAGCAAAGCCAGTCTTTAAACAGGAACACAGGAGATGGTTTCTTGTGACGTGACCAAGGCGAAGGCAGGAATGAAGTGAGCTGGAGATCTTTAAGTAGGCGGGAATGACGAGCAGATCCACAACAGCTGGTTAACTGTGGAGAGGGATGAGAGCTGGCAATTAGCCTACAGCTGAGCGGCCAGCTGAGAGAAGGAGGGGCTGAGCCAGCCCTGACAATCAAATTGGTCTGCATGGCTGTCATCCCAGAAGGAAGCATCTTCTAAAGATGATGCACAAGAACACCCGCAAACAGTTTGCTGAAGACAAGCAGACTAAGGACATGGATTACTGGAACCATGTCCTGTGGTCTGATGAGACCAAGAGATACTTATTTGGTTCAGATAGTGTCAAGCACATGTGGCCAAAACCAGGTTAGGAGTACAAAGACAAGTGTGTCTTGCCTACCGTCTAGCATAGTGGTGGGAGTGTCATGGTCTGGAGCTGCATGAGTGCTGCCAGCACTGGGGAGCTACAGTTCATTGAGGGAACCAAGAATGCTAACATGTACTGTGACATATTAAAGCAGAGCATGATTCCCTCCCTTTGGAGACTGGGCCGCAGGGCAGTATTCCAACATGATAACAACCCAAAACACACCTCCAAGACGACCACTACCTTGCTAAAGAAGCTGAGGGTAAAGGTGATGGACTGGCCAAGCATGTCCCCAGACCTAAACAGTATTGAGCATCTATGGGGCATCCTCAAATGGAAGGTGGAGGAGCGCGGGGTCTCTAACATCCACTAGTTTCATGATGATCCTCATGGAGGAGTAGAAGAGGACTCCAGTGGTAACCTGTGAAGCTCGGTGAACTCCATGCTCAAGAGCGTTAAGGCAGTGCTGGAAAATAATGGTGGCTACACAAAACATTGACACTTTGGGCCCAATTTGGACATTTTCACTTAGGGGTGTATATATATTTATAAAGAACAGTAGTCCAGCAGTCAAATATGATTGTTGACCTCAAATCAAGCACAAATGAAAATAAATCCAAAAAACCCCATCTAATAAGAACAAAAAATACTGTTGCCCAAGAGCTAGCAATCAGAATTAAAGTACAGTTTCCTATACATTGATGTCTTCCTATTCAGTTTGTCAACTTTCCCTATGCTTTCCCTACAACAGCTTCCAATCACAACACTATTACTATTCTGTCCCCCCCCCCTTCTTTTTATACTGAAGGGGCTGGCTTCTAAGCCTGCTGGGCATAGTTCAAAGGCCATGCAGTGCATTATGGTTTTAAAAAAAATATCCAGGTGAATCTTTACAAGCTAGTAGAAATCCTCTAAGAAGAAATGCACTATTGTTTGAAGGTAGTATCAATGGTAAATTTTTAAGAATAAATGACAATAAAAGGACAAAGATAGTGGATCTTGAAGTCTGTTAGATTTGATGTACCTCATTTAATTAAGGGGACATACAGTATGTAATTTTTCTATGATATTGTTTTCTAAAACAAAAATCTAAAGAACACGGTACAAATTTATTAAATAAGACAAAGAGCAACATACAAACAGTAGTACCTTTTAACCAATTAAAAATCATCACCTCCTGATCTAAGTTCAAAACAATCAGATCTGGAATCTAACAGATCTGAAATTCTTTATTGTACTTCGCATATCCCTATTGCTCTTTGGAGTGCTTTATAAAATACACCATATAGAATAACTATTTACAAAAGTTTAAGAAAATGAGCTCAGTAATTTAAACGGTAACAAGTAATTATAAAGTATAGTTTGTCTGTGCGTGTATGTTTGCTAGAATTTACACCTTCCTGTAACATAAACTGAATTCCAGGCAAACAGCTAAATACACAGATGATATATATCCATCAGTTCCTGAGATTGCACAGCCCTTCCACATTGCACAGCCATGTCTAGCAGGGGAGCAGCCATGATCTTTCTCTTTTTCAGTTTCAGTTTCACTTAAGGGATCCCCTCTCCACCCCCATTTTGCGAATGGACAGTGAAAGAAGGAGCAGCAAACTTATGACCTCATCTCTCTGTCTTTCTTCTTTAAAGGGGTTGTAAAGGTTCACGTTTTTTTACCTTAATGCATCCTATGCATTAAGGTGAGAAAACATCCGACGATACTGCCCCCCCCAGCCCCCCCATTTTATATACCTGAGCCCGTTCACCTGCTGCACTCGCCCCCAATTTCCTCTTCGCCGCTTAGCCTGGCCGTTGATTGGCTAGAGTGGATGGATTGAAAGCAGCGCAGCCATTGGCTTGTGCTGCTGTCAATCACATCCAATGATGCGGCACGCTGGGGGGCGGGGCCAAGTGATACAGTTGGCGGCTATAGCCGCCGGTTGTATTACGGGAGCATGCCCGTAAGAACTAAACACCATGCGAGAAAGCTTAGTTCTTGCGGGGAGGAGCTAAAACAGCCGCCGAGGGACCCCAGAAGACCAGGTTCGGGCCACTCTGTGCAAAACGAGCTGCACAGTGGAGGTAAGTATAACATGTCTGTTATTTAAAAAAAAAAAACACACCTTTACAACCCCTTTAACCTCCTATCAACATGCTTTTTTCCCTGCAGCACACCTAATTGGCTTATTGTTCTTCTTCTTCCTCCCCCAGTTTTGGCTCTGCCGTATAGCAACTGATACCAAGTCAAGTTCAAATAAGTACACTGCTTGCATTTCTATACATTCATTTAATAGTATAATAATGAATACAAAGCTGCAATAATTGGATAGATTTTGAGCCTGCAGTTGAGCTTTAAAATAATATTAAAACATTGGAGGTTATTTACGAAAGGCAAATCCACTTTGCACTGAAAGTGCACTTAGAAGTGCAGTCACTCTAAATCTAAGGGGTAGATCTGAAATGAGTGGAAGCTCTGCTGATTTTATCATCCAGTCATGTGCAAGCTAAAATGCTGTTATTTTATTCTCCTTGCATGTCCCCCTCGGATCTACAGCGACTTTACTTCCAAGTGCACTTTCAGTGCAAAGTGGATTTGCCTTTCGTAAATAACCTCCCAATGTTTTAATATTATTTTAAAGCTCAACTGCAGGCTCAAAAAGCTATACCAATTAATGCAGCTTTGTATTCATTATTATACTATTAAATGAATGTGTAGAAATGAAAGCAGTGTACTTATTTGAACTTGACTTGGTATCAGTTGCTATACGGCCAGTCATTTAGGGCTGCAGCAATATTACCCCACCAAGTTTCTGGAACCACCAATATTTCATAAACACATTTTTTATCACAGTTTATTCTTCATTTGGCATCATAGAAGGTGTGCTTTGCAAATGCACATCTACTTTCTATAGTTTAAAAACCATCTGCTTTTGCTAACACAACTTTCAATTGAACTGCTTTCTCTGAATTACAGACAGACTAAGCATTAAAAGCATTACTGTTTAAACTGCTTATCTGAGCAGTTGAAAGATGCTTAACATGATGAAGATGAAAGATGCTTAATGTGATGCCTGTAAGAATCTTATAACAGAGAGCTTACAGGAAGAAAAAAGAATGAGGAAATGATTCTCTCCGTGAGCCATAGAAAGAACAGATGTTACATGTTGTATTTTTTGGTAAAGGACTTAAATTTAACAGCACTTTATACCTTTAATCTACAGTGACCCCCCCTACATATTTATTCATTGAAAAGAATAGTGTTTTGCCATCCTAAAACATAAGAACGCGTTTTTTTTAAAAAGTCTTGGCAATGAGGGAATGATAAAAGTTTAAGGTTAGATTACATGGCTTCAGAGATCTGCGTGTTAAACTAAACACTTCTACAGGCAAATTATTATTATTATTATTATACAGTATTTATATAGCGCCAACAGTTTACGTAGCGCTTTACAACTTGAGGGTAGACAGTACAAATACAATACAATTTGATACAGTAGGAATCAGAGGGCCCTGCTCCTTAGAGCTTACAATCTGTGAATGAATAATATGTTTTTGCTATTCATAGGTTCAGTTTAGTCACATCATTGAAATATAATTTCTGATTGATTGTTACACTCAGGGCTATTTTTCAGGGTGAACTTGGTGCAACTCAGTTCCACCACCGCTGGCTCAGACGCTTGGGGGGGCCTGCTGACCATAATCACTTGTAAACACAGAAGTCCGGTTTCTGTGTTTACAAGTGACAGCTCTGCACTCTGTGTGTAACCCCCCTGAACACTGCACTCTGTATGTAATGCAATCTTGGTATTCAATGCCCCTTTAGGACCCTCCTACTGTACATAAAGTTTGACTGACCACTATTTGATGTGATTTGGAGGGTGTGTGTGGGTGGAGGGGTTTTGGAGGGTCGTGGTTGAGTTCCAGCACCTATTGTTTAAGAAAAAATGCCCTGTTGCATTCCTCTTTACACAATGGGCTTTAGTTGGCAGATTTTATTTCTCAGACTCATGTCTATTAACACAGCATACACTTTTCACCATGGTCTCCAATCACTGTGGTGCTGTTGAACATCTTGTGTGGGGCTCTTCAGCCCAAACAAAATTGTTCCTACCTTAACCACTTAAGGACCGGGCCTATTTTTCAAGCTTGTTGTTTACAAGTTAAAATCATTTTTTTTTGCTAGAAAGTTACTTAGAACCCCAAACATTATATATTTTTTTCTAACACCCTAGAGAATAAAATGGCGTTGCAATACTTTCTGTCACACTGTATTTGCGCAGCGGTCTTACAAGCAAACTTTTTGTGGAAAAAATACACTTTTTTGAATTAAAAAAAAAAGACAACAGTAAAGTTAGCCCAATTTTTTTAAATTGTGAAAGATGATGTTACACCAAGTATATTGATACCCAACATGTCACGCTTCAAAATTGCACCCGCTCGTGGATAGTCCGTAGGTGATGTTTAAAAAATTCTACAGGTTGCATGTTTTGAGTTAAAGAGGAGGTCTATGGCTAGGTGATACCTCACATGTGTGGTTTGAACACTGTTTTCATTTGCGGGCTCTACTCACATATGCGTTCACTTTTGCACGCGAGCTCGGCAGGACGGGTCGCATTAAAAATTTTTTTCTTATTTATTTTACTTGTTATTTTTTATTTTGACACTGTTCTTTTAAAAAAATGTTGTCACTTTTATTCCTATTACAAGGAATGTAAACATCCCTTGTAATAGAAAAAAAGCATGACAGGACCTCTTAAATATGGGATCTGGGGTCAAAAAGACCTCAGATCTCATATTTACACTAAAATGCAAATCCAAGTAAAAAAAAAAGTTGTTTGAAAAAAAAAATACAAATAAAATGTGCTACGGGCAGTGACGTTTTGACATCGCTTCCGCCCTGCAAAGGTATGGAGCTGGGTGGGGGCCATCTTCCCCTCACTCGACAGCCAGCCAAGCAGGGGATAGGATCCGATCGCCTCCGCCACTGCTGTTGGCTGCGGTAAGCAGCAGAGTGCGGCAGGAGGGGGGCTCTTTCCCACCACTGATAAAAGTGATCTTGTGGCGAATGCGCCGCTGAGACCACTTTTATCTGAGAGCAGACTGCCCACTGAAGAAGTGGATACTGGGGTTATGGCAGCTAGATATTCCACTTCAAAGAGCCACCGTATAATGATGGCGGGTGGTCTGTAAGTGGATAAAAGGCCTCATTTGTTATCTATCTCTTAATATTGGACACAATTGCCTGTCATTCTCTGCATCTACAGAGATCAGTGATAACCTATTTTAAAGAGTTTGTTAAAGCGGAGTTCCACCCAAAAATGGAACTTCCACTGTCCGGATTCCCCCCCCCCCCCTCCGGTGTCACATTTGGCACCTTTCAGGGGGAAGGGGGAGCAAATACCTGTCTAATACAGGTATTTGCTCCCACTTCCGGCAAAAGATCACTGCAGTATCCGCGGCAATCTATGCCATGTCCGGCCCCTCCACTGTCCCCCCGCTGTCTTCTGGGAGACACACAGGCGGAACTCCACTTTAAGAATTAATAAATACTTAAATGTCCATAGGCAAGACACAGGTTAAAAAAAAATCACAGCTTATTCTCTGAGTGGGACTTTTAACCACTTCAGCCCTGGAAGGATTTACCCCCTTCCTGACCAGAGCATTTTTTGCGATTCGACACAGCTTCGCTTTAGCTGACAATTGCGTAGTGGTGCAACGTTGTACCCAAACAAAATTGACGTCCTTTTTTTCCCACAAATAGAGCTTTCTTTTGGTGGTATTTGATCACATCTGCTGGTTTTATTTTTTGCGCTATAAACAAAAAAAGAGCGACAATTTTGAAAAAAAAGCAATACTTTTTACTATAATAAATACCCCCCAAAATATATATAAAAAAACTAATTTCTTCCACAGTTTTAGCTCATGTGTATTCTTCTACATATTTTTGGTAAAAAAAATTGCAATAAGTGTATATTGATAGGTATGCGCAAAAGCGTCTACAAAATAGGGGACAGATTTATGGCATTTTTATTATTAATTTTTTTTTTTTTACTAATAATGGCGGTGACCTGCGATTTTTGTCGTGACTGTGACATTGCGGCGACAGATCGGACACTTTTGACACTATTTTGGGACCATTGACATTTATACAGTGATCAGAGCTAAAAAAGCCACTGATTACTGTATAAATGTCACTGGCAGGGAAGAGGTTAAACACTAGGGGGCAATCAAGGGGTTAAATGTGTTCTCTCAGTATGTTCTAACTGCAGGGGGGATGGGCTCAGTAGAACATGACAGAGATCACTGCTCCTTATCACTGTGTGCAGCAGATCCCTGTCATGTTGCTAGGCAGATTAGGGAAATGCTTTGTTTACATAACATAACATACACCCTTTTGCGCACGTGTACCATTCTGTCGACGTAATTCGGCGTGTGGTGGTCGGCAAGTGTTTAAAATGCCAGAGAAAACATACAACAATACTTTTTTTTTTAAGTACGTATTTGATTTGCTCTTTATTTTACATACATATACCGTAATTAATAAAAAAAAATTACTTTATTGCAGAGCTTTAGTATATCTCTGTAGTGACATTCCTAATGATGTATCATTACATTTATTTACATAGGACCTTATAGTCATTCTACATAATTCAATTACACTAACATTTATTGTATACGATTTTTCCAATAGGCAAAATATGAGTGTTTCACTTCAATGCATTTCATAATCAGCTTTGTAAGGACAGCAGAAGTAATATATTATTTGTCAAAAGCTTGATGCATGATAAATGCCTCAGGTCCACAGCTAAAACCCTTCTCACACGCTTGGGGAGAGATGAGGTGTCTATGTTTTCCAACCAATGTGGTTATCATCAGTTGGATATATTTGGCCCCAAACAATCAATCACAGTAATTAGTGGTGGTTGTGATCTGCAGGTACACATCCCATAGGCATACATTTAACTCAATATACTACTGGCTGGTCCCCAACATATGGTAAAAGTATTCAATATACTGCTGTCCTGGAGGCCATCATTTATGTTACTAAGGGATATTGTACTTTGGTCACAAGTCAATCCAATTTCTGTTTGCTTGACAGGACATGGGCTCACTTTATGGTCGGTTGCTTAAGCACTACAGTACTAACCTGTAATACCCCTACATAAAAGGGTCATTTTTCAGTTTTCAGTGCTGCATTAGTTTGACTGACTTGGTCATTCAACACTATACTCAAGATTTTTCAGACATATAGAGATTACTTTTGATGGCATTTAATGACTACAAAAACATAGAAATGTCCAGTGCACAAAACATGTTGAGAAGCATCTATTCATGCTGTCTGTAATGCCGCGTACACACGAGCGGACTTTCCGGCAGACTTGGTCCGGCGGACCGGACTCCGGCGGACAATTCAATTGTGTGTGGGCTCCAGCAGACTTTTTTCCCCAAAAGTCCGACGGACCTAGAAATAAAACATGTTTCAAATCTTTCCGACGGACTCGAGTCTGGTTGAAAAATCCGCTCGTCTGTATGCTAGTCCGACGGACAAAAACCGACGCTAGGGCAGCTATTGGCTACTCGCTATCAACTTCCTTATTTTATTCCAGTCGTAAGTCATCACGTACGAATCCATCGGACTTTGGTGTGATCGTGTGTAGGCAAGTCCGTTCACTTGAAAGTTCGGTGGGCCTACACTGCAAAGTCCGTCGGAAAGACTGTCGGACCTAGTCCGTCGAAAAGTCCGCTCGTGTGTACGCATAAGTCTGTAAGTCTACCTGCTTATCCCCTGGGCTGTGAACTGTAGTGAGACTGCAGGAGCCTGCCTGTCAGCCAGATTGGATTTGTGTGCACGCATGTCTGACAGGGTAATAAGGACAAAGGAGAGGACAGATAAGAGTGATTTGGTGGCCTATAAATATTGATTCATGCTGTTTTTTATGATTAAAATGTGAGTGCAAATTGGTTGTTTTAACTTAAAATAAAGTTTTAAATAGTATCACACTATTGGGAGTTTTTCTTTTATCTTCTTCTTTCTTAATCTAGTGAAAATTGGCCATTGAGGAGTAATATGCTAAGAAATATTTGGTTTTGAAGAGGACAAGTCATTGGAGACTTGATTATGCTTAAAGTTATACAGTATATCGCTGGTGAGTTACTCTGCCACTTACCGGGTTTAAGGTGGATTTTTACACAGTGGTGTTTTGTTTTGTCTTAGAGAACAGAAGACACACTGGGGGTTATTTACGAAAGGCAAATCCACTTTGCACTGCAAGTGCACTTGAAAGTGCACTTTGAAGTGCAGTCGCTCTAAATCTAAGGAGATTTTGTCAGTTATGGTGGTATTGGGGAGGTGCACAGAGCTGTACTTTATCTCTCTGTACATTTCTGTTATTCCAAATGTGAATTCTGAAGGCCTGTTTCTGACACCCCATCTGTTCACATTTATGATTGTGTGTCATTTTCTATTTAAAATATTTTAACCACTTGCCGACCAGCCGCCGTCGTTATACTGTGTATACTGTACGCAGATTGGCACGATCCCGTGAGCTGTTGTAGCTATACCTTGGCTCCTCTAAGCGGGATAGCAGGCGTGCGCGTTGCACTGTGAAGGTGCCAATGCTCGTGGCCAACGGTCGCGATGCACAAGAGGCAGAACAGGGACGTGTGTGTTTAAACACACAAATCCCTCTTTTGTTATGTTCTGTGAGGAGAGACAGATCTTGAGTTCCTAATAGCTAAGAATCACGATCTGTCATTTCCTCTAGGTCAGACCCCTCCCCCTACAGTTAGAAACATACACAGGGAACACAGTTAACCCCTTGATCACCCCCTAGTGTTAACCCCTTCCCTGCCAGCTACATTTTTACAGTAATCAGTGCATTTTTATAGCACTGATAGCTGTATAAATGCCAGTAGTCACAAAAATGTGTCAAAAGAGTCCGATGTGTCCGCCATAATGTCACAGTCCTGATAAAAATCACAGATCACCGCCATTACTAATAAAAAAAATTATAATAATAAAAATGCTATAAATCTATCCCCTATTTTGTAGAGGCTATAACTTTTGCACAAACCAATCAATATACGCTTATTGCAATTTTTATTACCAAAAATATCGGCCTAAACTGAGAAATTTGCTTTCTTTTAAAAAAAAATGGGGATATTTATTATAGCAAAAAGTACAAAATATTGTGTTTTTTTCAAAATTGTTGCTCTTTTTATGTTTATAGCGCAATAAATAAAAACTGCAGAGATGATCAAATACCTCCAGAAGAAAGCTCTATTTGTGGGAAAAAAAGGACGTCCATTTTGTTTGGGTGTAGCGTCGCACGACCGCGCAATTGTCAGTTAAAGCGAAGCAGTGCCGAATCGCAAAAAATTGCCTGGTCATTCAGCAGCCAAATCTTCTGGGGCTGAAGTGGTTAAATAAGGTAAACTTTTAAACATAAATGGTTAGGACCAGATTAAGTGTTAAATTTCAGGGTCAGGTTAAGGGTTAAGAGTTGAGATGTAGGGAAGAGTTAATGTGGTAAGGGTAATTTAAAGGTCTATATATCATTTAGAATTTGGGAGGGAAAGGGTTAAAGCAGAACTCCAGTTTTTAGAAAAAGATGAAGATCTGCTATAAGTGTTAGTTGTAGCCTAAGGGTAAGTTAAGGTTATTAATTAGGAATTATAGAGGGAAAGTTATTTGTAGTGGTTAAGCCACTGCAAAGATTACCCTGTCATGGGTTTGCATCATTTGAAAATTAAAATCAAGTACACATTCACAAACCATATTTATATGCAAAAAAATCCTCTCCAACATTTTCTTGGTTCATATTATATTAAAGATATCAATTTTGCAGGTTTAATCTTAAGTAGCTATGGTATACTACATGCAATTTTAGTGGTATCTATAAAAATTGGTTTTGCTATCCCCTTGAGTTCCAATTAAATACTTAAGCATCAAATGATATGTTAATTTGTTGCAAAAAAAAATATCTAATTAGATGTTAATTGCTCACATAATTTTGAAATAATTAGATTTCATTTACATATTCACAAAAAAGAGAGATGTTTGGCTGATGAATTGTTATGGGGTGATATAATTTACATATATTAAAATATTTAAGTGAGATGTCTAATATAAAAATATAACACGATTGTTTGTAGATTTGTGTATAATACATTTCTTTACTGTTCATTTTGCTAAATTTACCCAAGATCTCTTGCACATCAAGAATTGCATCTGTTGTGTGAGTTAACCCAAAACAAATGTAATATTTTATTTTTCCTAATTTGCAACATCAACATTTGTCAATATTGGTTTCTTTTTTTCTTAAGCTATCTTTGTTATCAATTACAGTTTTTCTCCATTGTTTTGGCTCATTTCTTGAAACAGAAATGACATTCTCAAAACTCTAAGATCATTTGGCAAAACAGTATTACAGTTCAGCACAACACTATAACTCACGTGTAAAAGCTCCTATCTCTCCCAAAACTGTTCACTCATGCTTCAAAACCATATTCCTTTCCCATATGAAGAGTCAGTGCCCCCAAAATGGCAAAGATTTTTCTCAATTGCTTTGGCTCATTTCTTGAAACAGACCAGACGTTCTCAACTCTCTTGGTGCTTTTGCCAAAATAATCTGGATGGTTCGGCACAACACCATGGTTCACCTTCAAAAGCTCATATCTTTCCCAAAACAGTTCACTCATGTGTCAAAAATAAATTTCTTTCTCATTCAAATAGTCAGTGCCCCCAAAATGCTTCGTCCCTTTGGCATTGTGTAAGCACTGCAAGTCAAAATGTTTAGATGTTTTGTCTCTATGGCAGAGGACCATTGAAATATCCCTCATGTCCATCTTTCAGTCTTAGCCCAGTCCTTCATTGACAATCGTTACTGTACAGTTTTTGTCTAGCTAACTGAATACAATCTTGTATAAAACTAAAAAAAAAGAAAAGATTTTAGGGTAAGAGTAGCCTCCAAGGTTTGACATCGCACATTGCACTCATACTGCCAAGGAAAAATTACTTTACAGTATTGTAACCATTATCATTCACACACACAGTAACTTCCATACATCAGAGTAAAAAGAAAATGTATACAGCATAATATACGGAAATATAAACACAGAAACAAAAAATAAGGAAAATTACATTTAGCCTACAATGCTGTAAATAAAGTTGGAGTTTCACAACTACTGTAACATCTCTTCACTGGCCACCATCCTCACCCTCCTGCCCATCCACACGCTGCTGTCTGTCTGGCCACAGATTCTCATCAACATTGCAGCGTATATCCTCCCTTGCGATGCAACGAGGGAAGAAACGGTGTGTATGTCGCAACCATCCCCTACACTGATCTCCTGTAATATTCTCACAGGCAGCGTCCATTGCATGGAGCAGGGACCTCTGATCTTGAGCCCGATGCTCATATACTCTCCACCTCCAAGCGGAGAAAAACTCCTCAATAGGATTGAGGAAAGGAGATTAAGGTGGTAGGAACACCATGTCCATCCTTGGATGAGCAGTGAACCAGGCCCTGATTTCCACAGTGAAAATTCACATTGTCCCATACAATTATATATTGTTGTAGGTGAAGCCCTATGAGGCCTCTCTCATTTTTAGGGATCAAATCAAAATGAAGGCGGTCCAAGAAGATGAGGAGGTTCTGTGTATTGTATGGGCCAAGACTGGGGATGTGAGTGGCCACACCATTCTCAGGCCTGGGACATCCACTGTGGCCTGGTGGCCAATAAAATTACGGCCACGTCTTCGGCCCTTGGCCAGGTTGAAGCCAGCCTCATCCACATACACGAACATGTGAGTGGTCTCGTTTCCTTCCAATGCCATTATTCTCTACAATAGAGTAAAAAAAGAAAACATCAAATCAGTCATACAGAAGAGTCATACACTACAGTTACAGACAGTTACATAGGAATGTTCTACACAAGTCCAATATGCTAGTGGCCAGTATTCCAGTGGTTCCAAACCTGGGGTACATGTACCCTATGCAGAGGTACTACAGGGGGTATTTGACAGAAAGGGGAGGGGAAAAATTATCAACGAGTAGACTTACTGAAATGTTACAGTAAAACCTACAGTATTAGATAGATTTACATGGGAGGCACTACTGTAATTGCAGCTCTTTAACCCCTTTTCTTACTGTATTGTATTTTATATTCTTCAAAATAAGCATTATAATGATAATTGCATCATACAGTAAGCTGCAGTTTTTAGGCAAAATGTTTATAAATCAGATACATAAATCAAATACTTTCATACCTGGATTACCTGGATTCAAAAATTAGGTAAAGTGGGAACTGAATCCAATACATTTTGGGAACCACTGCTTACGGTAATTGTAAAAAGGTTATCTTGATGGACAACCAGTGACTGACTTACATGTACATACTGGTACCGCAGCTCTTTCACTCTGTCAGAGTTCCTCTCAAAATGGTACCCTGTTTGCTTCATTGTCATCTGATGTTTCTTCAATATGCGGGCTATTGTCTATATCTGTCTCAATGTGATGGCATTATTTGCAAACACAATATTGCAGATCTCTTGTTCTTGTTGCTCATTGAGAAGTTTTCCTTGGCCACCCGTGCCATGTTGTCATCCAATCCTAGACATAAAATTCAAAGGACAACACTCCATTCATAATACAGAATGAGTTACCAATGTAATAGTATTGTTGTCTTACTTACAGTAACTTTACCACAATTCTAATGCATTACTGCACAGTGACTGAAATACTACTGTAAACTGTATCATCAATATTGTAGAAAATAAACTATTCCATACTATTCCATAGTTTATTTTCTACAATAGTTTTCTTGTCATTGTTAGTATCATACGTAACATCCCACTGAGGTAAGATACTGTAATATAGTAGGCCTATCACACACACACACACACACACACACACACACACACACACACACACACACACACACACACACACACACACACACACACACACACACACACACACACACACTAAATGAATACGTAAATGAGTAAATAAACATATTTGTTGCTCTATGCACAGTGTCCTGTCCTATACATTATATAATTCCATCATTGACTGACTACATACCTGTATTCCCTGCGAAAGGTTTGGATGATAGAGGAGACTGTAAAGCGAGGCACATTAGGCTGCACTCGGAGACCTGCCTCCGCCATTGTGAGGCCATGGTTGATGACATGGTCTATAATTGTGTCCCGAATTTCATCAGGGACAGCATGGTATCTTCGTACTCCTCTGTCTCTTCCCCCTATTCCACCACCACGCACCCTTACTCCTCCTCCTCTTCTTCTTCCTCTTCCTCGAGCAGGCAGTTGCCCTTGTTCTTTTACTTGGCCAGGTGCCTCCATGTTCAGAAATTGTACTGGTCCTGCATGGTCAAGCTCTATATATACATGTTTGGCAGCATTCACAATCATGGACAGCACCTGTCAGGCAACTAAACATACTGTTTGATTGGTCATCCTAGACCAACTCCAACTCCTCCTTCGTTAGTCAAGTTCTAGTTGCACCTGACTGTCAATTGCTGTAATCATTTTATCAAATGTTCCAAGAGATTCATATATGGTATTCATGGTATTATGTTCCTGAATCATTTTGACAAATGAACAGAGTATTGTGCATGTGATGACTTAAACTATGAAATGACGCTGATACGTTTTGGAGAGAACAACCATTAGACTGAGAATTGACAATCAGTTTAGATCAACAAGATCTATTCACTTGGAAATTGTGCTAAATGTAGGCTACTTGTACTTAATCATTTGAAAGATGTACTGAGACATTGAGATATGTACTGAGACATTTGCAATTTGATGAAATGAATGAGAAATTCAGTTCAGTTGTGAACAAATGCCAAGTGGTTTAGAGATTTGTCCATGTTGTTTTGAGAACGTCATTTCTGTTTCAAGAAATGAGTCAAAACAATGGAGAAAAAAATGTAATTCAGAGAAAGACACTTATGGTCGACATATGTTAGTACACCACCAGTAAAATAACTTGAGCATAACATTTGATTTGATTTATTCTCCTTGGTTATTGATTGACTTAAGAAAGTTGACTTCAACAGGAAGACAGAGGAGTTTACTCTCACACCAGATACTACTTTCACATAACAAGTACAAGAAAAGCTTTACCTAAAAGCTGATGTATATACCTGGGATTCCAATGCATATGAAAGCAGACAACTGTTCAGTTGACAAATGCTGGGCCTTTATTTATATCTCACCATTTTCATGACAATCCACATTAATGAGTCTAATTCCATGTGACCCCACTCAAATAACCTATACCTTATACTTTCTTCTTTTGTTTCTTCCTGTAAATTTGTTTTCTTTAAAAGTATTCACAAGTGGAGTTTTCCTTTCACCGATATATGTGTATGTACATATATATACTGTATATGCACATATACACATGCAACTTTTGCTTTAACCATATTTCCATTTTAATTCTGCTTCTATAGTTCTCTTTAAAGGGACACTGTCATTAGAGATTCGTGGTAGCTGCCATTACAGAACACTCCTTTGAAAACAGCAAGTTCCCTAGCTGTCAATCTGATACTTTTGGGTTTATTTGCTAAAGGCGAATAGACTGTTCACTTTGCAAGGGGAGTTGCACTTTGCAAGGGAATTATCCCCCAGAGCTGACTAAGAGATGAACCTCTGCTGATTTCCATCATCCAGTCGTGTGAGCAAAAAACATATTTTTTTTCCATTTTACTTTTAGGTAACTGTTAAAATAATAAACATGTTATACTTAGTTCCCCTGTGCAATGATTTTGCACAGAGCAGCCCCAATTCTCCTCTTCTGAGGTTCCCCATTGGTGCTTCTTGCACCTCCCCCTTGTCGAATGCCCCCCACAGGAAGCCACGTCCTATGGGGGTACTGGTGAATGCGCGATCCTGAGCCAGGCTGTTTTGCTTCTTTTCAGGCACACAGACAGGCTCAGCCCCACCCCTCACTCTCTGCTCACAAGTTTTAGCTGACAGCAGCAAGAGCCAATTGCTCCCGCTGCTCTCAGCCGAACCTGTGAGACAGGGAGAGGGGAGAAGAGCTGCTGCAGACATGCACAGGGCTGGATCAAGATCAGGCTCGGGTGGGTATTTGGGGAGGGGGGAGTTACTAATAAAAGGTACATTAAGGTAAAAAACCTTTTACCTTTACAATCACTTTCATGTGATTGGTTGTCCTTTGCAATGTGAAAATTAACTACATTTACTAAGCTCTGGGTAAAATTCTCTTGCAAGGTGCAATCAACCCTTTCAGTACTGTCTGACTTTGAACACGTACACTGTGTGCACAATTATTAGGCAATTTGTATTTTTGAGGATTCATTTTTATTCTTGAACAACTACAGTGCTCTCAGTCAATCCAAAATGTTAATAAACCTCAAACCTAAATATTTAAGAAAGTAAGGGCTAGTTTACACTTGCATCAAAACATGGCTTCGGACTTTGGTAGATCTAGTTTAAACTTGCTTCAAAACATAGCTTTGGACATGCTTTGTTAAAGATCTCTGAACGCTAGTCAAAGCTCCTGTTTACACCTTGCTTTTGCTTGATGCTTCGATGAGGCTTTGATGGGGCTTCGATGAGGCTTTGGTGGAGCTTCAAAGGGGCTTCGATGAGTCTTTGGCGGGGCTTCGGTGAGGCTTCATGGAGCTTCGATGGGGCTTCAGTGGGGCTTTGATCGAGCTTTGCCATAGGGGGTTATTTACGAAAAGCAAATCCACTTTGCACTGCAAGTGCACTTGAAAGTGCACCGAAAGTGCACTTGGAATTGCAGTCACTCTAAATCTAAGGGGTAGATCTAAAATGAGTGGAAGCTCTGCTGATTTTATCATCCAATCATGTGCAAGCTAAAATGCTGTTTTTTATTTTACTTGCATGTCCCCCTCAGATCTACAGCGACTTCACTTCCAAGTGCACTTTCAGTGCACTTTCAAGTGCACTTGCAGTGCCAAGTGGATTTTCCTTTAGTAAATAAACCCCATAGACTTCTATGGAGGCTTTAAAAATGCTTTGAAGCACCACTAAAACTACATGGGGTATAATTTTTGAAGCGAAGCCAAAGCAAAGCAAAATCAAGGTGTAAACAGGACTGTAAGCTAACCATTTTATTTAGTGACAGGAGCTTTAACTAGCATTCAGAGAGCTTTAACTACTTAAAGGCCGGAAGGATTTGCCCTCTTAATGATCAGGCCATTTTTTGCGATACGGCACCGCGTCAGTTTAACTGACAATTGCACGGTTGTGCGATGCTTTACCCAAACAAAATTTATGTCTTTTTTTTCCCACAAATAGAGCTTTCTTTTGGTGGTATTTGATCACCTCAGCGGTTTTTATTTTTTGTGCTATAAACAAAAAAAACATACATTTTGAAAAAAACATTTTTTTTTTACTTTTTGCTATAATAAATATCCCCCCAAAAAGTAAAAAAAATAATTTCTTCATCAGTTTAGGCTGATATGTATTCTTCTACATATTTTTGCTAAAAAAAAAATCGCAATAAGCGTATATTGATTGGTTTGCGCAAAAGTTATAGAGTCTACAAAATAGGGGATAGATTTATGGCAATAATATTATTATTTTTTTTTACTATTAATGGCGGTGATCTGCGATTTTTAGCGGGACTGTGACATTGCAGCGGACAGATCAGTCACTTTTGACACTTTTTTGGGACCATTGACATTTATACAGTGATCAGAGCTAAAAATAGCCACTGATTACGGTATAAATATCACTAGCAGGGAAGGGGTTGACATTAGGGGGCGATCACGGGGTTAAGTGTTCCCTAGGGAAGTGTTTCTAACTGTGGTGGCAGTGTAGTGAGTGGGGGAGGAGACAGTTCTCTGTTCTTAATCACTAAGAACAACCGATCTGTCTTTCCTCCCCTGACAGAATGGGGATCTGTCTGTTTACATTGACAGATCCCCATTCTGTGTCTCTCGGGGCGATAGTGAGTGGCGGGCAGATATTGCAGCCAGCGGAGACGCGCACCGGCACTGCCTCTGGCAGCGCGTGCGCCCCTTGTGGTCTTAAAGCGGCCAATATACAATGACGGCGATTCGCCCAGGAGAGCCAACCTGCCGCAGTAGAACTGTGGCAGCTGGTCTTTAAGTGCTTAACAAAGCGTGTCTAAAGCCTTGTTTTGAAGCAAGTGTAAACTAGCTGTTAATGTGTGTTAAAGCCAAAGCAAATGTAAATAAGCCCTAAGAGTGAGGTTTTGGCTTGCTTAGGAGAATATATATGTGTGGAAAATTATTGAGCAACTATTAGTGTGCAGAATTATTATGCAACTAAATGAAAGACAAAAATGTTCCCATCTCACTTGTTTATTTTTATCTGTTAAAGTGAGAATAATAAACAAACAGCTTAAAATGCAAATAAACATTTCTAACATCTCAAAGAAAAAATTTAGAGACCAATATAGCCCCCATTTTTTTCAATAACAGTAATAAGCCTTTTATTCATGGAGTCTGTCAGTTTCTTGACCTGTTGACAATCAATTTTTTGTGCAGCAGCAACCACAGCCTCCCAGAAACTGTTCAGAGAGGTGTTTTCTTTCACCGTAAATTTCTCATTTAAGAAGTGCCCACAAGTTCTCAAGAGAGTTTAGGTCAGGTATGGAAGGGGGCCATGTAATTTTTCTTTCATCTTTAAGGCCTTTACTGACTAGCCACGCAGTGGAGTACTTTGATGCATGTGATGGAGCATTGTCCTGCATAAATATCATGGTCTTCTTGAAAGAAGCTGACTTTTTCCTGTGCAACTGCTTAAAGAAAGTGCCTTCTAAAAACTGACAGTAGGTTTGGGAGTTGACTTTGAGCCTATCTTCAACCCAAAAAGGTCCAACTAGCTCATCTTTAATAATACCAGCCCATACCAGTACCCAACTTCCACACTGATGGCGTTTGAGTTGAAGTGGAGTTCTGTGCCCGTTACTGATCCAGCCACAGGCCCATTCACCTGGTCTGTCAAGAGTCACTCTCATCTCATCAGTCCATAAAACCTTTGCAAAAAACTGTCTGACTTTTTAACTTATGTGTCTTGTTCAGCGGTTGATGGGTTTCAGCCTTTCTTACCTTGGCCATGTCTCTGAGCACTGAACACCTTGTACTTCTGAGCACTCCAGGTAGGTTGCAGTTCTGGAATATGACAGCACTGGAGGATAATGGACTCCTGGTAGCTTTTGCTTTTTTTTCTCCCAACTTGTGACCCTGTTGACTATTTGCAACAAAACATTTGATGGTTCTGTGATCACGCCCCAATATCTTAGCAAATTCAAGAGTGCTGCATCCCTCTGAAATACTATAAAAAAAATTGACTTTTCAGAGTCAGTTAAATCTTTTTTGGCCCATTTTCCTGAAGGAAAAGAAAAGAAGATCTCCTTAGGCCACACCTTCCTTCATTATACAAAATACACATCACCTGATATGCCTAAATCCAATAAGCATTCAAGTTTATACTGCTTGGAGTTGGACAATATGCATAAAAATGATGATTTGGTCAAAATAATTGTGCACACAGTGTATAGAGATAAGTTCTTCTGACACTATAACACCTATTTGCAGCATGCTTATTCTGTGACTAAAACATGCAAAATGTCAGACACAACAAGCATTTGGCATTTTGAGAAGTAATTCCAATCGCATAGCCTGGTTCCACCGCTTAACCACTTGCCAGTCGTCGCACGCTGATATAGGTTGGCACAATGGCAGCGTTGGGCAAATGGATGTACCTGTGCATTCCCTTTAATCTGCGGGGCTAGTGGGCGCGTGCACGCTCGCTGCATACAAAGTGACCGTGCCCGTGGATCCCACGGACTCGATGTCTGCCAGTGTCCTGCGATCGTGTCACGGAGCGGCAGAACAGGGAGATGCCTATGTAAATAAGGCATTTCCTCATTCTGCCTAGTGACATGACAGGGATCTACTGCTCCCTGTCATCGGGAGCTGTGATTGCTGTCATGTCAGTGGTAGTCCATCCCTCCCACAGTTAGAATCACTCCCTAGGATACACTTAACCCCTGGATCGCCCCCTAGTGTTTAACCCCTTCCCTGGCAGTGTCATTTACACAGCAATCAGTGCATTTTTATAGCACTGATCACTGTATAAATGACAATGGTCCCAAAATAATGTCAAAAGTGTCCGAGGTATCCGTCATAATGTCGCAATCACGATAAAAATCGCAGATCGCAGATAGCGTTTGCGCAAACCAATCAATATACGCCTATTGTGATTTTTTTTACCAAAAATATGTAGAAGAATACATATCGGCCTAAACTGAGGAAAAAATTTGTTTTTTTATATATTTTTTGGGGGATATTTATTATAGTAAAAAGTAAAAAATATTGCTTTTTTTCAAAATTGTCGCTCTTTTTTTGTTTATAGCGCAAAAAATAAAAAACACAGAGGTGATCAAATACCACCAAAAGAAAGCTCTATTTTTGGGAAAAAAAGGATGTCAATTTTGTTTTGGTGTAACGGCGCACGACCGCACAATTGTCAGGTAAAGCGACGCAGTGCCGAATTGCAACAAGTGCCCCGGAAGGGGGTAAATCCTTCCGGGGCTGAAGTGGTTAAATTGTCAAACAGTATATATATTCATATAAATAAATTGTATCTAAACCAACTTTGGACTGATATGTCACCTTTACAAGGTCCAACAAGCACAATTATTTAATTTCCTAGACAATAGACCAATTGGAAGTGTGTTTGATTGAATGAATGGGTAATTGCGCAGCTGCAATTTCCATATCATGACAATGTTATCTTTTTAACCCTTTCATGCCTAAGCCTATTTCTGACATTTGTTGCTTAAAAGCTAAAATTCACATTTTTTGCTAGAAAATGACTTAGAACCCCCAAACATTATACATATTTTTTTTAGCAGAGAGATTAAAATGGCGATCGTTGCAATAGTTTATGTCACATTGTATTTGCGCTGCGGTCTTTCAAATGCAATTTTTTGGTAAAAAATACATTTTAATGTCCAATTTTTTTGTATAATGTGAAAGATGATGTTCGCTGAGTAAATAGATACCTAACATGTCATGCTTTGAAATTGCACACACTCGTGGAATGGCGACAAACTACAGTACCTAAAAATCTCCATAGGCAACACTTTAAAAAAAAATAACGATTACCAGGTTAGAGTTACAGAGGAGGTCTAGTGCTAGAATTATTGCTCTTGCTCTGACGATCGTGGCGTTACCTCACATGTGTGATTTGAACACTGTTTACATATGCGGGCTCTACTCAAATATGCGTTTGCTTCTGAAACCCCCCAAATCCCTCCTTTGCACTTCAAAGTATTCATATCTCCATAAATGGTGATTCTGATTACTGTTGTTTTTTTTTTAAATCGCTGCCATTGTCAGCCGAGTAAACTGGAAGTGGCGTTGTGACGTTGTTTCCATGTTTACACATAGGAGACTGAAAGGAAGTCATTTCCGGATTCATTCCAGTCTCACACTAGCTGGCAGAAGTGCTGGATTGTGTCTCCCGGTGGGACAGGAGGCTCTCGGAAGAGTGGCCGAAGGCGGCGGGAGATGGCCCCTCTCTCTCCGTCGCGATAACAGGCGAGTGGCTTTTGGCCAGAGCCGACCACCCGGTTTAAAAAACAGTACCGGGATGATGCCTGCAGCTGCAGTCATCATCCTGGTATAACCCATTAGCTAAGGGGTTATTATTATTTTGGAAGGTTATTCGCTAAGTCTTGCTGTTTTGTGATTTTGATGGTGCGTTTTTCTGCAATAAAATATTTTTATTCAACCATGGTGTGCCACTGAAGTGACCTTCTTGGCAGGCTTTCTTCCTTTTGTGTATTTTGAGAAGTAAGCCTGCAATGGCAACCACAATACTTCTGTCATAACAGAGTCACTTTAAGCTCCATGTCTTTTTGCATACCTGTAGATGTATTTGATTTTGGTGCCTACTCTCCTGAAAATTATCAGTTCATTTTGTGGGCTTTAGACAAACTAGTTTAATGTAATTTTATGTATTTATATGTGTTTGGTTGAGTTTCACTACTCATTTTAAGCTATTTTGTTTCAGTCTTGAATAAAATAGAGGTTTTTTGCAAGAAGTGTTTGTACATAACCTCTGGGGCTTGGAAAAGGCATTAAGTTGCAAGAAAACGGAAAATTGTATACTCACCTTTCCATAATTTTCCTTTCCTGACGCATCTCCATGGCAGCACACACACTGGGTTGTGACTCCACCCCCACAACCTGACAACCTGACAGGATAGGTTAACACCTCATTCTCTGTAGCTATCATCTAATGAAGGGTGGGATGCTGTGTGCTGCCATGGAGATGCATCAGGAAAGGAAAATTACAGAAAGGCGAGTATACAATTTTCCGTTTTGCTGACGCATCATGGCAGCACACACACTGGGAAAAAACTCGCCAGTCGGGAGGGTGCAAGTAAAGTAACAGAATTTATTCATCATATGGCAGTAGAATTGGCCCGAATAACTGATCTACCAAACTCTACTGTTGATAACTGAGCCAAATCTACCCTGTAGTGGGACATGAATGTATGTCTGGAGGACCAGGTTGCTTCCCTGCAGATTGTCTCTGGTGACACCCTGCAATATGCTGCCCAGAAGGTTGCCACTGCCCTTGTTGAATGAGCCCTAATGTCTCCAGGTATTGGCAAATTCTGAATGTCTTCTGAATGTAGGCTTTCTTGATGACCTTGACCAACCAAGATGTGATGGTTCGAGATGAAGCCATTTGACCTCTTCTTCCTCCATGACGAATCACCAATAGATTTTCGGTCTACCTAAAAGAAACAGTAGCTGACAGGTAATTCCTAATAGTGGTCATAATGTCCAAGGCATGTGGTTGCCCTTGATCATCAGTAAATGAAGGAAGGTTGATTTCCTGATTGTAGTGGAAAGATGATGACACCTTTGGAGTAAAACAGTCTAAGGGGTTTCAGAACTACCCTGTCTGGGTAAACGATCAAATAAGGTTCTGAAATCATTAATGCCTGTATCTCCGAGAATTTTAGCTGACGTGATAGCGATAAGAAATGTTAATTTTTGTGTTAAATTCCATAATGTAACCGAATCTGCTGGGTGAAAGGGTGAACCTGACAGAGTATTCAGGACTACTGATAAATCCCATGCTGTAAATGTCGGTCTTCTTGGAGGCCTTAACCTAACACAAGCTTTAATGAACTGGATTATGAGAGGGTGTCAGGCCCATCTAAACCCTGTTTTTGCAGATAATGCTGAAATCTGAACGTTTAGGGTACTTGAACTGAGTCCCTTGGATAAGCCTGTTTGAAGAAACTTCAAGATTTGCAAAGCTTCTGGATGTAGTGGATCCCATCCCTTCTGCTGGGTCATGATCATGAATCTCTCCCATATCCTACCATAAGTAACGTTGGTTGAACACTTCCTTGCTTCTTGTAGCATTGAAATGACTTCCTGGGAACAGCCTTGTTCTAGGAACTGATTCCTCTCAACATCCATGCCATTAAATGGAGTCTCTCAGGATCCAGATGGAAGAATTGACCCTGGTAAAGCAGATCCTGAGACAGTGGAAGAGGTAGTGGATCTTCCACGCTGAGCTGCAGTAGAGTCGTAAACCAAGGTCTCCTGGGCCAGAAAAGGATCACCGATATTACTTAGGATGACGACCTCCTGAGTCTGGACACGATTAGAGGTGTTGGTGGGAATTTGTACCCCAGAAGAAAGTTCCATGGATGGACATGGCACGCCCTCTGCAGATGGATATGCTGCCCTTGACAGGAACCTCTGACACTTGGTGTTTGTAGGTGTCATGGCCAAATCGATCTCCGGAGTCCCCCAAGTTTGAGTCAAAAGAACGAATGCTTGATGGTTCAGGGACCATTTGTTGTTTGACAGGAACTCTCTGCTCAACTGATCTGCTAGAAAGTTCTGTGCTGCCAGAACATACACTGCCCATAGATCCATTAATTAAAACTGGGCCCATTCCAGGATTCTGAAGTAAGATCCTGCTCCTGGTACCCCCCTGTCTCTGAATATATGTCACCGTATTAGGACAGTTTTCCCCCTCACGGACGGGCCAAAAGCTAGGAGGGCTTTAAAGGCTGCTCTGAGTTCGAGAACATTCAATATCATGTCCACCGTATGAAATTGCCATTGCCCATGAACCGCCTGGTGCCGATAGTGGGCTCTCCATCCTGTCTGACTGGCATCTGATGTGATTACCTCTGGTTCTGGGTGAACTATAGGTCTGTGCCTTTTGAGGTTGTCTGTATTCATCCACCACCAAACCGACTGCTTCACTCTGCGGTGAATGGTAATCAGCTGGAACATTGATGTGCCATTCCATTGATTGAGGAATGAGGATTGCATCTCCCTCATGTGCCACTGTGCCCACTGGATCATCGGGAAAGTGTCCGACAACAAAAAATGTTGTTGTTATTAATCTTTTAAACTTCTGAATCAACGGATCTATCTTTTCTCGAGATAGACTGACTTAGTTTGACAGAGTGTTGATTTCTGCCCCTAGAAAGATCATGTTCTGTGTAGGTTGAAGATTGCTTTTTTCCAGTTGATTAACCACCCGAAACTCTGAAGAGTGTTGATCAGTATCTCCCGCTGATGAATCAGCGTATCTTGACTGTCTGCTAGAAGTAAAATGTCGTCCAAATAGTGATGGAGTCTCAGGCCTTTCTCCCTTAGAAATGCCATCACTGGAAAGAGAATTTTGTGAAAGTACTGGGAGCGGAGGAAATGCCGAATGGGAGGAATTGGAAATGTTGACGATTGACTGAAAAATCGCAGATATTTTTTAAATGCGTGGTGTATAGGCACATGTAGATAGGCGTCCAATAAATCTACTGACAGCATCCAGTCTCCTAAGTTTATGGCTAATAGGTTTGACTGGAGGTTCTCCATTTTGAAGGCTTCGATCTGAATTCCTTTGTTGAGCTCTTTTAAGTCAATCACAGGGCATAAGTCTCCTGTTTTCTTCTTTATTAATAATAGAGGAGAGAAGTACCCCCTTCCTCTTTGAGAGGTTGGAATTTCCAGAATTTCCCCCTTGCTTTCCAGATCTACCACACACTTGAGGAGTAGCTTTCTCTTGACTGGCGAAGAAGGAAGTCTGGTTGGCTGGAAATGGCCCTCGGGCACCCCGTCTAAGAACCTCCATTTGTGCCCATGTTTATTGTGGACAGTGTTAAAGCATCCTTTATGTGATCCGTCCAGACCTGTTTGAATTTTCTGAGCCTTGCTCCCACTTTCCCAGGCAGGATGGGCGTACCCTCCAAAAGACTTCTGGTTATCCCCCGATGGGGTGGTCTTGGATTTTTGAAGCCTCAAAAAAGAGGATTGTCGATTCTTCCAGGTTCTCTTGAGCCCTCTTCCTGGCCTATACGATCTCGCTTCCCTATACCTTTCCGTAAGGTTGCGTTTGAAAGCAGGACCCTTCTGAGATTTAGGCCTTTTATCAGAGGGAATCAATCCCGACTTACCCCCTGTCACTTTGGAGATTGCTGAGTCCAGTTTTGAACCCAAAAGGTTGACTCCATCTTAAGCAATCTTGCACCAATTGGACTTCGATGCTGGATCCGTCACCCATGGCTTTAGCCAAAGAGCTCTTGTGGCCATGACTGAGGCCAGCATAGCCCTCGCAGAAGAGCGAATGACATTTACTGAAGTCTCCACTAAAAAATCGCCTGTTAATTTCAGTTCTTGAAGAGAACTAACTGTTTTCTCTTGGTCAGCTCCTTCCCATATGGATTTTTCTATACTGGCAGACCATCCAGAGATCGCTTTACCGACTGCAGCCGCTGCTACTGCTGGTCTACATGCCCTTCCTGCTGTGCAGTAAGCTTTCTTCAAATCCTGATCTATCCTCCAGTCCAGCACGTCCCCGAAGGTTATTGCATCCTCTATTGGGAGGGTAACATGTCTTGCGAGTCGCATTAGGGAATCGTCTACCTCCGGGGAATGAATTAGCGAATTCACCTTCAGCTCCTCCAGCGGATATAGTTTGGCTAACCTATTATTCAGGTTAAATCTCTTATCTGATCTTTCCCATTCATCCTTAATGAGGTATTCCAGCTACTCTATAACAGGAAAAGATTCCGGCTCTCTTTTCAAATAAGGAAAGTACTTTCGTATTTTAGGAGGAGCCACTTCCACCTCTTCCCATGCTATGGCCTCCTTAACTGACCTTATAAAGGGTTCCACTAAGGTGAAATCGAATCCTGTGGGCATCTCTGATACATCATTGTTAGAATCTGAATCCAAATCAATGGGAGTATTATGAGTTCCAGTAGATGTGCTTGGGCCTGCCTTGTCTGGTTCAGGAACTGATGATTCCAAAATAGACTCCCGCAGATTGTCTGATGAGGTCAGATACCTCTCTTGCATCCGACTCCTTTTCCCTGGTTGCTTCAATAAAGCATGTGTGGCACGCTAGTTTGTCTGTCAAAGCTGGAGCTCTGCACACCCAGCAAGCATTTGCTGCAGGGCAGGTGTGATAGCTCTTTTCGTGCTGAGGGGAAGGAGACCTCCTGCATGAGCGGCTACGCCACGATTAGCTGTGATGAAAATGGCCATGCCTAGAGTGGCGATGGCGAGATGAGGATATTAAGCTTGAGGTACGGCTTGAGTGACGATGATGTCTGGAGTTTGTCGATCTTGACCTGGAAGGTCACGCACTCTTTTTCCCCTTCCATACTTACCAACATGCTGAGCATCTCTTATCTTATATGCTGAGGGTGGTCTGCTTGGGCAGTGACCTCCATGAAGATAGTGCACAGAAAAGGTAATACCTGATGAGAAACAACAGTATAGCAAATGCAATGCAAAAAAATGCAAGAATGCAATGCAATGCAAGAAAAGCATACCGAGTTGCAAATAACCAGGTAAAAACAATAAAGCAGCCTACCAGAGACTGGGCAGAAATAGACAAAAGAAACGATTCTTCTGAGCAGTCTGCAGCCATCAGGATAATTCAAACAAGCTGTGGGCCTAAATGGAAATTACATCACCTCACATGTGCAGAAGCGCTCTGCCGGCACCCACGCCATATTGGAAAAGGGCAGAATGACATGCAGCTATACCTCACTTCCTCCAGTGCCTGTGTAGAGCCCAGAGAAGGATGCAACAGCCATAATGGCACGACCGCTGTGGAACTACAGAACACAGCCAACCCCTTGTTAAACAAACAGAGAGGATAAAGCAAAGTCAAAAGCAATACCTTGGAATAGAAGAAAGGTAGGAGGTCACTGTAGTAACTTTAAGCTTCTTTAAAGATTATAATATGCCAGATGGTACCCCCGAGACCACCAGATTGGGGTTCTCTCCATAGAGGCTCCTTTAGAGGCTGTACAGGAGAGACTTCCAGCCAGGAGAGGCTTAACCTGGTGGGGCAAATGCGGTAAGGGTGCTAAGGCCATCATCCATCTTGTTAGGGGAGGATAAAAAAAGAGATTGAGATGGGGTGCCTCTCCTTCAAAATGTATAGTTAACCTATCCTGTCAAGTTGTGAGGGCGGAGTCACAACCCAGTGTGTGTGCTGCCATGATGCGTCAGGAAATAAGTTTTTAAAAATTGAGATTTTGTGTTCTATTTTTATTTGTTATGCCCAGGGCTTTTTTTCAACTGGAACTTGGTGGAACTCAGCTCCACATGCTCTGGCTCAGGCCCTCTGCTCTCTGCTCACCACCATCACTTGTAAACACAGAAGTCCAGCTTCTGTGTTTACAAGTGACAGCTTGTCTCCCAAAGGCTCCTACAGATCTAATATCCTGAGCAGCTCCCACTGAGTGCAGGATGGGGAAAAGGGAGATGCAGGTGTTCAGGGTGCAGTGTGGATGCCGACACCCCCACTGGATGATCTCCCTGCAAGTGAGAAAAACAGGGCGAACTGCAGTGTGAGGGAAAGTACTAGAGCCGGCAGGGTGCTTCAGCTTAACACAGCAGCAAAAGTTGAACATGTGGAAGATGGTGAAGCTTTTAAGGAGGGGGAGAATAAGGGGGTAATGGGGGGGGGATTGCATGCAGAGGTCAGAGCTGAAGAGGGTTGAAAGTGAGATGTGGATGGGGGATGCAGAGGGTAAGCAGCTGTGGAAGAAGGCCGAACTCTGCACTCCGTGTAGCTCACCCCTGAACTCCGCAGTAGGTAGTGTACCACCAAAGTGGCGCTGCCCTATTGTACAATAAGATATTTAATGGTGGATAAATTGCAACCTATGTTCATTAAAGTAGGTGCTTATAGGGGCTACCCCCCTATGTGCCTAAATATGGTCACCCTCGACCAATGACCGTATATGTGAAAAACCAAAAAGCAAGTGAAAACTAAGGGTTAAACTCCTATCACCCCAGTGTAAAAGAGTGCTTCATATATTCAGATTATCATAAATAATGTGGGAGTGACAAATGATTCTTTAAAAACTAGATAAATTAAGAATTAACCCCAGAGTTCAAAAGTATTGTGACACTATGGCGTCCTATAAGGTGCAAAAATTTCCTTTTGGGTAAAGAAGTGTGTGTAATAGATATAAAGTGTCAGTGCCAGAGGTTACATATATATTGTGAAAATAGAAATTAATTCGGTAACACATATAATTATTAAATTAGAAATCACCCCAAAGTTCAAAACTATTGTGACAATATGGCGCCCTCTCAGGGGCAAACTCCCTTTAAAAAGTGAAAAAATGTGTCTAATAAATATAAAGTGTCAGTGCCAAAATCTTTTTGTTATAGTTCCAAGGGGAATTATTGGTATAACCTCAAATTGAAATTACATTGAGATACAACACATAGCAGGTCGCATGAGAATCATGAGAAAAACCTTTTTAAAAAATATATATTATAAATGTCAGCAGATGAATAAGTTTCTCAAAATATGCTGTCCATTTAAAACCAGAAGATGGCTTTAGCCGGATGGTGTAGGTAGCAGAGTTCAGTATATATGCAGTTTATCAACCTCAGGAACATAAAGCAGTGACTTCTGTGTGGATTTCAAACGGTGACTTGAAGTGCTCACCCCCCCCCGTGCTCCCCCACTCACCAGAAAGAAGCACCCCTACAGGGGTACCGAGCGATAGAGTGGGTGCCTTAGGGATGGGTGTTAGTCACTCCTATCCTGCTGCTGTTCCTCTGATCTGTGTGGTCCCTCCAATGGTTCCAGGTTAGGCTGTGCGTTCCAAAAAAACAGGCTCCTCCACCGCTTGCCAACTAATAACTGTTAAACTCGACGTCTGCCCTTCACCAGCTTCCTTGTTCCGCCGCCTCTTCCCAGCTCCTCTGTCACACGAAAAAGAAAAAGGAAATTTTTGCACCTTATAGGACGCCATAGTGTCACAATACTTTTGAACTCTGTGGTTAATTCTTAATTTATCTAGTTTTTAAAGAATCATTTGTCACTCCCACATTATTTATGATAATCTGAATATATGAAGCACTCTTTTACACTGGGGTGATAGGAGTTTAACCCTTAGTTTTCACTTGCTTTTTGGTTTTTCACATATACGGTCATTGGTCGAGGTTTGACCATATTTAGGCACATAGGGGGGTAACCCCTATAAGCACCTACTTTAATGAACATAGGTTGCAATTTATCCACCATTAAATATCTTATTGTACAATAGGGCAGCGCCACTTTTCTCCCAGACCACCTATCCTATCTATGCAATTAGACCCCTTGGGGAACTAATTAGGGAGAGGCTGCAGCTCATATATTGTCCTAAGCGCGGATTCATTTATTTATTTACATCTTAGTGTACCACCAAACTCTGCACGTAGCGCAACCCTGCACTCTGCACTCTGTGTGTTATCCCCCGAACTCTGCCCTCTGTACGTAATGCACTCCTGGTATTCAATGCCCCTTTAAGACCCTCCCATTGTGAAATTTGATCACACCCACTATTTGATGGAGGGTGTGTGTGGGGGAGAGGGGGATTTGGGGGGGTTGTGGTTGAGTTCCTGCATCTATTTTCAGAGAAAAAAAGGCCTGGTTATGCCTAATAAAGTAAACACTTTTATCTGCATGATATTCACATTGCCTAGAGGAATATTATATGGATGGATGTCAGTATTAATTAACAAAAGAAAATAGGAATTGGTGGTAACCCTGGTTATCCAGAACTCTCAAAAATTAGCCTTGAATTCAACCTTGGCCATTGCACGATCTATATTAGATGAGTGATGATTCTCGTATCAATTTAAACAATCAGTAATGGTTCATAGCAGTCACAAGTGTTTCACTCTGCTCACTCTGAGAAATTAATTATAGACATGCAAAAACCTTATGTCTTGCCCTAGACATCCTTATGCAATGTTACTGGACAAGTGTTCATTAGCTTAAATTTATAGAATAGACGTTCAATAAAATAGTTGATGTCTAGTCTAGTGTTAAATTGATGAAGACATGAACAAATACAGATTTAATTAATTGGGAATAAACATCTCAATACAAATTCATCACCCTTTACACGCATATGACTGTTGTGGAAAGATACAAAGATAGAAAAATAACTGTTATTGAAAAGATAGAAAAACAGAAAAAATACTCCCACATAAGCAATCTGCCAAACCATATGGGCATGAAATCTCAAGAAAATACCACTTGAAATATAATGTGTGCCAAATAAACTTCAAAATATTATTTTCTATCATGAACATTTATGGGACACTGCAGCATAATTACACTTTGTTCTTTATATGATGTAAGCTGCATGTCTATTGTAGAACATTTACTTTGACTAGTTTGGAATTAGGTAGGTTTTTCTGGGCACGGTTCAAATGAGTCATAGGCATGCTGTCTGGGTCTGTTTTTTCTTAACAATACAGTGAATACATTCAAGACAAAAATAACCTGAGATATATATTTTTTGCTACTGATTAACCACTTGACCTCTGGAAGCTTTCATCCCCTTCATGGCCAGATCATTTTTGGCTTATCAGTACTTTACCTGTCAATTGTGCTGTCATGGAACATTGTATGTAAATTACATTTTTAAAATTTTTCATACAAATAGAGCTTTCTTTTGGTGGTAATTGATCACCGCTGGGTTTTATTATATAAATGAAAAAAGAATGAAAATTTTGAAAAAGAACAATATTTTCTAATTTCTGTTATACAACATATCCAATAGAAAAAACAATCAATTTTTTTCATAAAGTAGACCAAAATGTATTCTGCTACATGTCTTTGGTAAAAAAAAATCCCAATAAGTGTATATTGAATTGCTTGGTTTGTTTTTATTCTACAATAACTCAAGTATAAACAAATAATGTCTAAATAATATTGTTAAAGTGGTGTAAACCCTTACAATCCTCTTTTGACTACAGGTAAGCCTATAATAAGGCTTACCTGTAGCTATCGTGGATATCTCCTAAAGCTGCACAGTTTAGGAGATGTCCCCTGTATCAGCACGTGCATGCGTGGGAGTGACGTCATCACGGCTCCGGCCAATCACAGCGCTGGAGCCCGCGATACCCGGAAGTAACTCTGGGAGCGATGTCGCCGGCTGGAGCTGTGTACTGGGACCACTACAGGGGCTTCGATCTAAGGTAAATATTTCATAATGAGCTAGTATGCTATGCATACTAGCTTATTATGCCTTTGTCTTGCAGGTTTTTGTTTTTTTTAGTGGGTTTACAACCACTTTAAGAATGAACAAATAGGGGTTTATTTACTAAAGCTGGAGAGGGTGAAATCAGGTGCAGCTGCTCATGGTAGTCAATCAGCTTCTAACTTCAGCTTGTTCAATTAAGCTTTGACAAAAAAGAAAATGAAAGCTGATTGGTTTTTCTGCAGATTTTGCACTCTCCAGTTTTAGTAAATCAATCCCATATTGTCTAAAGAACATATATAAAAATGGACTCACAAATCATCACATTCCTACAAATTGTTTTACAGTTTTTCTCCATTGTTTTGACTCATTTCTTGAAACAGAAATGACGTTCTCAAAACAACATGGACAAATCTCCAAACCATTCGGCATTTGTTCACAACTGAACTGAATTTCTCATTCATTTCATCAAATTGCAAATGTCTCAGTACATGTCTCAATGTCTCAGTACATCTTTCATATGATTAAGTACAAGTAGCCTACATTTAGCACAATTTCCAAGTGAATAGATCTTTTTGATCTAAACTGATTGTCAATTCTCAGTCTAATGGTTGTTCTCTCCAAAACGTGTCAGTGTCATTTCATTGTTTAAGTCATCACATGCACAATAGTCTGTTCAATTGTCAAAATAATTCAGGAACATAATACCATGAATACCATATATGAATCTCTTGGGACATTTGATAAAATGATTACAGCAATTGACAGTCAGGTGCAACTAGAACTTGACTAACGAAGGAGGAGTTGGAGTTGGTCTCAGATGACCAATCAACAGTATGTTTAGTTGCCTGACAGGTGCTGTCCATGATTGTGAATGCTGCCAAACATGTATATATAGAGCTTGACCATGCAGGGCCAGTACAATTTCTGAACATGGAGGCACCTGGCCAAGTAAATGAACAAGGGCAACTGCCTGCTCGAGGAAGAGGAAGAAGAAGAGGAGGAGGAGTAAGGGTGCATGGTGGTGGAATAGGGGGAAGAGGCCGAGGAGCATGAAGACACCATGCTGTCCCTGATGAAATTCGGGACACAATTATAGACCATGTCATCAACCATGACCTCACAATGGTGGAGGCTGGTCGCCGAGTGCAGCCTAATGTGCCTCGCTCTACAGTCTCCTCTATCATCCAAACCTTTCGCAGGGAATATAGGTATGTAGTCAGTCAATGATGGAATTATATAATGTATAGGACAGGACACTGTGCATAGAGCAACAAATATGTTTATTTACTCATTTACGTATTCATTTAGTGTGTGGATGTGTGTGTGTGTGTGTGTGTGTGTGATAGGCCTACTATATTACAGTATCTTACCTCAGTGGGATGTTACATATGATACTAACAATGACAAGAAAACTATTGTAGAAAATAAACTATGGAATAGTATGGAATAGTTTATTTTCTACAATATTGATGATACAGTTTACAGTAGTATTCCAGTCACTGTGCAGTGATGCATTAGAATTGTGGTAAAGTTACTGTAAGTAAAACAACAACACTATTACATTGGTAACTCATTCTGTATTACGAATGGAGTGTTGTCCTTTGAATTTTATGTCTAGGATTGGACGACAACCTGGCATGGGTGGCCAAGGAAAACTTCTCAATGAACAACAAGAACAAGAGATCTGCAACATGGTGTTTGCAAATAATGCCATCACATTGAGACAAATATAGACAATAGCCCGCATATTGAAGAAGCATCAGATGACAATGAAGCAAACAGGGTACCATTTTGAGAGGAACTCTGCCAGAGTGAAAGAGCTGCAGTACCAGTATGTACATGTAAGTCAGTCACTAGTTGTCCATCAAGATAACCTTTTTACAATTACCGTAAGCAGTGGTTCCCAAAATGTATTGTATTCAGTTCCCACTTTACCTAATTTTTGAATCCAGGTAATCCAGGTATGAAAGTATTTGATTTATGTATCTGATTTATAAACATTTTGCCTAAAAACTGCAGCTTACTGTATGATGCAATTATCATTATAATCCTTATTTCGAAGAATATAACATACAATACAGTAAGAAAAAGGGTCAAAGAGCTGCAATTACAGTAGTGCCTCCCATGTAAATCTATCTAATACTGTGGGTTTTACTGTAACATTTCAGTAAGTCTACTCGTTGATAATTTTTCCCCTTCCCTTTCTGTCAAATACCCCCTGTAGTAGCTCTGCATAGGGTACATGTACCCTAGGTTTGGAACCACTGGAATACTGGCCAGGAGCATATTGGACTTGTGTAGAACATTCCTATGTAACTGTCTGTAACTGTAGTGTATGACATGTAACTGTCTGTAACTGTAGTGTATGACTCTTCTGTATGACTGATTTTCTTTTTTTACTCTATTGTACAGAATAATGGCATTGGAAGGAAACGAGACCTCTCACATGCTTGTGTATTTGGATGAGGCTGGCTTCAACCTGGCCAAGGGCTGAAGACGTGGCCGTAATTTTATTGGCCACCAGGCCACGGTGGATGTCCCAGGCCAGCGAGGGGGCAATATAACTATATGTGCTGCCATTTCTGAGAATGGTGTGGCCACTCACATCCCCAGTCTTGGCCCATACAATACACAGAAGCTCCTCATCTTCTTGGACCGCCTTCATTTGGATTTGATCCCTGAAAATGAGAGAGGTCTCATAGGGCCTCACCTACAACAATATATAATTGTATGGGACAATGTGAATTTCCACCGTGGAAATCAGGGCCTGGTTCACTGCTCATCCAAGGATGGATATGGTGTTCCTACCACCTTAATCTCCTTTCCCCAATCCTATTGAAGGGTTTTTCTCTGCTTGGAGGTGGAGAGTGTATGAGCATCGGGCTCAAGATCAGAGATTCCTAAACATTTTTACTTGCAGTGCTTACACAATGCCAAAGGGACAAAGCATTTTGGAGGCACTGACTATTTGAATGAGAAAGAAATTTATTTTTGACACATGAGTGAACTGTTTTGGGAAAGATATGAGCTTTTGAAGGTGAACCATGGTGTTGTGCCGAACCATCCAGGTTATTTTGGCAAAAGCACCAAGAGAGTTGAGAACGTCTGGTCTGTTTCAAGAAATGAGCCAAAGCAATTGAGAAAAATCTTTGCCATTTTGGGGGCACTGACTCTTGATATGGGAAAAGAATATGGTTTTGAAGCATGAGTGAACAGTTTTGGGAGAGGTATGAGCTTTTGCACGTGAGTTATAGTGTTGTGCTGAACTGTAATACTGTTTTGCCAAATGATCTTAGAGTTTTGAGAATGTCATTTCTGTTTCAAGAAATGAGCCAAAACAATGGAGAAAAACTGTAATAAAGAACAACATAGAGACTTTATTAGTGCTACTTGTAATTAACAACACTGAACTCAATATTTTTATACTGTATATATAAAGTTTTACAACTTTACTAGTCCTGAAACAATTGTAAACATTGTCATAAACAATTCCACATAATTCCATATCACCATATATGTAACAATATATATCATCCCAGAATGTCTGGTAAGAAAATACTACACACGTCTGACACACGCTACACACCACCATATCTATCCATTATTGGTCCACTCTTCTACAATGGAATTGATTAGAATATTTTTATTTGTCTATGAATATGTACCCATCCACCAGCAGGATGGAAACTTGGGGGGTTATTTACGAAAGGCAAATTCACTTTGCACTATAAGTGCACTGAAAGTGCACTTGGAAGTGCAGTTGCTCTAAATCTAAGAGGTAGATCTTAAATGAGTGGAAGCTCTGCTGATTTTATCATCCAATCATGTGCAAGCTAAAATGCTGTTTTTTATTTTTCTTGCATGCCCCCCTCGGATCTACAGTGACTGCACTTCCAAGTGCACTTTTAGTGCACTTTCAGTGCAAAGTGGATTTTCCTTTAGTAAATAACCCCCATGGCTCAATGTGTTTCACAGGAGGCTTTATCTGGAATTCAGATGTACATAGATTTTTATATTTATGAAATGTTCTGGCATATTCCACAACATCAGATCAAAAATTCTCCCTACTGAGGGCCCCAAGGGGAGACAAAAAAGAGGGCCAAGATCTGAAGTGGTTTCATTTAGATGTCCTAAGGACCACATGAAGGATTGTATTATGCAGGGGTTTCTACCCTATATGGGATCTGTGACCTCCCACTCTCAAGAGGAGGGGTATCTGTCTCTTTTTATAGTCCTCTATAGCCTTGAGTCCTTCTGTGTTCACCAAGAAGATCATATACAGTGTATATCTCCATCCGTTGCCCCTTAGGGATTACATGGAAATCAGGGAGACTATGGGATTGATTTACTAAAGGCAAATCCACTCTGCACTACAGGTGCACTGCAAGTGCACTTGGGAGTGCAGTCACTGTAGATCTGAGGGGAATATCTGAAATGAGGGGAAGCTCTGCTGATTTGATCATTCAATCATGTACAAGCAAAAATGCTGTTTTTTATTTTCCTTGCATGTCCCTCTCAGATCTACAGCGACTGCACTTCCAATTGCACTTGGAAGTGCACTGTGGATTTGCCTTTAGTAAATAACCCCCAATGTCTTCATGTGGTTGCATCCAGAGTGCCCATTGCAATTGGCCATGCACTATTGTGAGTTACAAGTGGCAAAGAGAATGTACCGTGTATGTCTCTTTGTTGGTCTTTGTTAAAAATATTGTTTAAATCCAAAAAACATTCCTATGTGAATCGTCATGTGTTTTGTGTGTTTTTTTTCCAGATCTGCACAGTAATCCAGTGTGAAAATTTGCGTTTGTGCTGGAGCTTCCAGTCACAGCTGCTTTCTATCCTTGTGCAGGGTGACTGTTCTTGTATCTGCCTCTTCCTGTATATTTCCGCAGGCAGCCTGTAGTGGGTGAGGCCTTCTGAGTCATTACGAATAAAAATTACGAGGATTTATTATATTTGTGGCTATTAAGAAACATATTTATGTTAAAGTTTTTGTGCCCAAAGTTCAGTTTTAAGATAAATATACATATTTTTTTAGGACAAGGGGGACCATCTGTATCTAAACAGCACCATAAGCGGTTGCTGATACAGATAAAAAAAGCAGTCCTAAAAAGAAATGTTGGGTCCATTCACTTAAATTCAAGGAGCGATACACAATTTACAGTGATGAAGCACTGAACAGCACAGTGAATACAGGGGTGGGTACACTGCACTCTCAATTCACTGCAATATAGCAATGTCAATATACAGTATAGTGCCTTTTAACTGTTTAGGTAATACACCGTAAAGTTGCACTAACATAACTTTCTGTCCCTGAAAACACTGTCAGCTGTCCCTCACTGCTCTAAATCCAACACACCCCGACAAAAGGCTGTGTCAGGATCTGTGTCTAAACCTGTGACCTCTGCAGTGTCTGGCTGTTGCCCTTTATGCTGGGACATGCTGGACAGCTCCCTGCCTGATTCCTTGGACAACCTTGCTTTGTCTCTTGTTTCAAGTGAACCTTGAACCATTTGCTCCTCCCATGAACTTCCTGATTTAAGTAATGTCTCTGCACAACCTGCTTGACAGATTATTGTGCTGTCTCCAGCCAATATCGTGCTCTTTGCATACCTGCTGTTGTCCTTATCTTCACTGCTAGTAATGGGCGAATGGTTTGGCTCGAGCATGAATTTGGGCATAACATTGGATGTTCGCCCCGTTCATCCAACACCGGATTTGCAGGATGTTCAAATGCCCTGCAATCCACTGCGTACTGCACAGAGCATTTTGCACCCTGATTGGGCAAAATACTATATACTAAATGCAATACTATATGCTAAATGCAATATACTGTTTGACAGTTAAACCACTTCAGCCCCGGAAGGATTTACCCCCTTCCTGACCAGAGCACTTTTTACGATTCGGCACTGCATCGCTTTAACTGACAATTGCACGACGTGGCTCCCAAACAAAATCAACGTCCTTTTTTCCCCAGATATAAAGCTTTCTTTTGGTGGTATTTGATCACCTCTGCGGTTTTTATTTTTTGCGCTATAAACAAAAAAAGAACGACAATTTTGAAAAAAACACAAGTTTTTACTTTTTATTTTTTACTTTTTGCTATAATAAATATCCCCAAAAAATATATAAAAAAACATTTTTTTTCCTTAGTTTAGGCCGATACGTATTCTTCTACATATTTTTTGGTAAAAAAAAATCGCAATAAGCATATATTGATTTGTTTGCGCAAAAGTTATAGCGTCTACAAAATAGGAGATAGTTTTATGGCATTTTTATTAATATTTTTTTTTTTACTAGTAATGGCGGCGATCAGTGATTTTTATCGTGACTGTGACATTATGGCAGACACTTCGCACAATTTTGACACATTTTTGGGACTATTGGCATTAATACAATGATCAGTGCAATTAAAAATACATTGATTACTGTAAAAATGTCACTGGCAGTGAAGGGGTTAACACTAGGGGGCAGGGAGGGGGGTTAATGTGTGTCCTAGGAAGCTTTCTAACTGAAGGGGGATGTGAACTAGGCAGGGAAACTGTGTATGAAAAGAGGATCTGTCAGTTCTCCCCTCAGAGAACTGGAAACTGTCTGTTTACACACACAGATCCCGGTTCTCCGTGTGCCCCGAGCGATCGCGGGAGCCCGGTGGTGATTGAGACCACCGGGCACTCGCATCAGCTTAGTTGGTGAGCAGGGGGTGCGCGCGCACTTCCAGCGGCGCGCACGCGCCCCCTAGTGTCTGTCTATGATACCGACGTACCATGACGGCGATTCGCCTATAACTGCGGCGGACGGTCGGCAAGCGGTTAATATTAATTGGACCCTCAATTGAGATTGGTTGCCAGAGGTTACTATTAGCAATGAGCAGAGCAGAACACACCCAGCTATGAAGGTTAACTGAGTGCAGCTAGGAACAGAGCCCAATAGGAGCAGTATCCTTGAGGACAGACTGCCAGAAATAAATGACTAGTTATGCCACCTGCAGTAGAGCAGTGTGGAGGGGTGAGCTACATACAGAGTGCAGGGTTAAGGGGTGCACTATGGACAGAGTGCAGTATTTAGGGGTGAGCTGTGTACAGAGTGCAGGATTAAGGGGTTATCTGTGTACGGAGTGAAGGATTTAGGGGTGATCTGTGTACAGAGTGCAGGATTTAGGGGTGATCTGTGTATATAGTGCAGGACTTAGGGGTGATCTGTGTACGGAGTGCAGGATTTAGGGGTGATCTGTGTACGGAGTGCAGGATTTAGGGGTGATCTGTGTACAGAGTGCAGGATTTAGGGGTGAGCTATGTACGGAGTGCAGGATTGAGGGGTGAGCTGTGTACAGAGTGCAGGATTTAGGGGGGATCTGTGTATGGAGTGCAGGATTTAGGGGTGATCTGTGTACGGAGTGCAGAATTTAGGGGGGATCTGTGTACGGAGTGCAGTTTGGAGCTCACCCCTGTCAATACATAGCATTCCTCTGGCATCCCCTTTCAATACTGAGCACATTCACCAGCTAAATAACGTCAGTGTGTGGCTGCAGAAGAGCAGATGTAACTTACTGCATGTCCGTGGCTTGGAGCAGCTTCTGCCTGTGTACATTCCCCCGCCCCCTTTCTCTCTGCTCTTTCATAGAGATCAAGAATATCTTTTGCAGAGTAGGGAGGGATGTGAACGGCCGCCGGGAGAAGAGCGCTGTCACTTGTAAATACAGAAGCAGCACTCCTGTATTTACAAATGATAGTAGCGGGCAGCTCAGCAACCAGCGCCAGATCTCGGAGGTGGAGGAACTCTGGCTGAAAAAAAGCTGGCGGGCAGCACAGGCTCCAGAGGCAGCTGCTTTGGGTCCCTCAGCAATGGCGGGGCACTGGGCAGATGCCCCGTTTACCCTGCAGTAAAGACGGCCCTGATAAGCTGGTATTGATTTAAAGGGGAACCCCATGCCAAAAAAAAAAAACGGTGTGGGGTCCCCCCAGAGTCCATACCATACCCTTAAGCAGCTTGGCAGTTCAGGAAAGGGGGTGGGGGACAAGCAAGCGCCCCTCCTACTGAACCATACCAGGTCACATGCCGTCAACATGGGGGGGTGCTTTGGGGCAGGGGGGCCCCATCCCAAAGCACCTTGTCTCCATGTTGATGGGGACAAGGGTCTCTTTCCCACAACCCTGGGCTGTGGTTGTGGGGGTCTGTGAGTGGGGGGCTTATCAGAATCTTGAAGCCCTTTTAACAAGGGGGGCTCCAGATCCCCCCCCATGTGAATGAGTATGGGGTACTCATAGACAGTAGACAAGTTTTTGACAAATCCTGTATAAAAAAATAAAAAACAATGTAGATCCATCTTCAATCATGACGCCCGTTGCACTCTCGCACCCGAAAAAAAGAAAAAACAAAACAAAAGGCTGGCCCACCGTTTGACATTTGTTAAATAGCACCACCCCCCTGTGATGTCGGCGGCCCAGCATGCACTGGTTTGTGACATCACAAGGTGGTCGGTTCCACCAGGTAACGTCACCAGGTGGCCCAGCCCTACCTATATAAGAACTGTTAAACGGCGTAGGAGGTATTCGGAGGTCGGCTGTCAATGAAGGGGGAGCGTTTTTTTTGTTCTTTTTCAGGTGTGGCGGGCGGTGTCATTGATGATGGATTTACATCGAGGGACTTTTTTTTTAAATAAAGGCATTGTCAAAAACTTTCTCTGTGTTTTTATTACTTTTTGACACTTTTTTGGTGAATGGGTAGGGGTACTATGTACACCTACCTGGCAATTGCAAATTAGAGTCAATATAAATGTGCTTTGACTCGTTTTTTTGTCAAAAGGTTTCATCTTTGCTGTTCAGCCCATCTCTATTCTCTACCACTTATTATTGATTCTTATCTTGTTCATCAATTACACTTTGGTCTGATCCAGTCCAGCTTGTAACCCACTTGTTACTAACCTTTGTCTTGTTTACTACACTGCTACTGGACCCCGGCTTACTCACCTCAGAATCACCTCCTGATGGGTGATTCTGAGGACCACAACCTAGTACTAGCATGCAGTAAAACCCAATACAAGCTAGTACTTAGACCCCACACCTTGGGTGAACCCACATCATCCATTAGGCGGGTCTGCTGGTATGTTATATTTTCTGCTGACTACTCGTAAATCCTCTCTACTGCTACATTGACCATCGAGCCTAGACCGTGACAGACTGATGGGAGAACTTACTAATATAAGGAGGGGAAAGGCACATTTTCCAAACCTTGTTATTGGCCATATTCTACCACTTGACCACAATCTATTGCACTCATGCAAAGGAACTCAAAGAACAACTAACAAAGGGAATTTACCTTGAACCCAAACCTCATCCTTATACAGAACAAGAACAGTTCCTTATATTAAATATGGGAGAATGATGGGATGTGGTTTTACAGAAGAAGCCCTTACAGAGATTCTCAGAAGGTACAACTAGGTAAAACAAGCTTAAAGAAACAGGAAGAACAGAACAGGGAGGAAACAACTTACACTTTTCTTATCTACATTATAGATGAGACACACAAAACTTCTGATGGCTGGCAGAACCAAACCCATCTTTATCCACAATCCACACGGCTCCCAGTTAGGCCTTTTTGTTACAGCTTCTGCTGTATCACCACAGCTACTTTCTTATATGCCTCTAGATGTCAGATACTCCTCTTCGTCTGTGATCTTTACAACCAGCAGCAATTTAAATTAATCTACTCTGCACATTCTTGCAGTTAACATATATTGGATCCACCCCATCTGTTTTAACCCTGTTAATGCTACACCACCATGCTGCAACTACATACATTACATTTAGTTGCATGGCAGTTGCAGGCTGGCTTCATACATTTAAATGGATCATGGTCGACAGTGGTACCATCCATCAAACATGCTGTTTCATTTTTGCTGCAGCCCTTCTTTGGGTGGGCTTTTGGGAGTCAGTAAAAAAACTGTGGCCTCAGGCACCTCATTTCACTGCCCCCTGGCTGCCCATGTGAACAAGCACTAAGAGGTTTTAGCTGTCAAAGAATTTGTTGCAGCTCTGGAATTGTCTGAAATTGCCTTCACCTAGATAAAAGTATAGGCTAACATAAGTCTGCTTAAAAATTTTGCCTCCCCTTCCCCCTCACATCTATGCTACATACGGTTTAATAAAAGAGAGTATTTTTTTATTCAGTCTGGGTGTGGTCCTGTATTCCAGAAGCATCAGCTCCCCTTTGTTAGGGAGGCATTAGCTCTCTTTTACCAACAGTATGCAGCATAGATTGGAGGAGGGGGAGGCAACATTTTTAAGCAGAATATATTAGCCCTACTTTCACTTTAAATAAAAACCTAAAAAAATCAATTCAGGTCTGGGACAGAAAATTGTAAATAGTTACAGTATCTCACAAAAATGAGTACACCCCTCACATTTTTGTAAATATTTTATTACACCTTTTCATGTGACAACACTGAAGAAATTACACTTTGCTACAATGTAAAGTAGTGAGTGTAAAGCGTGTATAACAGTGTAAATTTGCTGCCCCCTCAAAATAACTCAACACACAGCTATTAATGTCTAAACCGCTGGCAACAAAAGTGAGTAAACCCCTAAGAAAATGTCCAAACTGGTCCCAATTAGCGATTTTCACCTCCCCAGTGTAATGTGACTCATTGGTGTTACAAGGTCTCAGGTGTGAATGGGGATCAAGTGTGTTAAATTTGGTGTTAGCACTCTCACTCTCTCATACTGGTCACTGGAAGTTCAACATGACACCTCATGACAAAGAACTCTCTGAGGATCTGAAACAAAGAATTGTTGCTCTACATAAAGATGGCCTAGGTTATAAGAAGATTGCCAAGACCCTGAAACTGAGCTGCAGCACGGTGGCCAAGACCATACAGCGGTTTAACAGGACAGGTTCCACTCAGAACAGGCCTCGCCATGGTCGACAAAAGAGTTTGAGTGCACATGCTCAGCATCATATCCAGAGGTTGTCTTTGGGAAATAGACATATGAGCGCTGCCAGCATTGCTGCAGAGGTTGAAGTGGTGGTGGTGATGGTGGGGGGGGTCAGCCTGTCAGTGCTCAGACCATATACTATACACTGCATCAAATTGGTCTGCATGGCTGTCGTCCCATAAGGAAGCCTCTTCTAAAGATGATGCACAAGAAAGCCCACAAACAGTTTGCTGAAGATAAGCAGACTAAGGACATGGTTTAATGGAACCAGGTCCTGTGGTCTGATGAGACCAAGATAAAATTGTTTGGTTCAGATGGTGTCAGGCATGTGTGGCGGCAACCAGGTGATGAGTACAAAGATAAGTGTGTCTTGCCTACAGTCAAGCATGGTGGTAGGAGTGTCATGGTCTGGGGCTGCATGAGTGAAGCCAGCACTGGGGAGCTACAGTTCATTGAGGGAACCATGAATGCCTGGTATGTACTGTGAAATACTGAAGCAGAGCATGATACCCTCCCTTCGGAGACTGGGTCGCAGGGCAGTATTTCAACAGGATAACGACCCCAAACACATCTCCAAGACGACCACGGCCTTGCTAAAGAAGCTTTGGGTAAAGGTGATGGAACGGCCAAGCATGTCTCCAGACCTAAACCCTATTGAGCATCTGTGGGGCATCCTCAAATGGAAGGAGGTCTCTAACATCCACCAGCTCCGTGATGTCGTCATGGAGGAGTGGAAGAGGACTTCAGTGGCAACCTGTGATGGTCTGGTGAACTCCATGCCCAAGAGGGTTAAGGCAGTGCTGGAAAATATTGGTGGCCACACAAAATCATGACACTTTGGGCCCAATTTGGACATTTTCACTTAGGGGTGTACTCACTTGCCAGTGGTTTAGATATTAATGGCTGTGTGTTGAGTTATTTGGAGGGGACAGCAAATTGACACTGTTATATAAGATGTACACTCACTACTTTACATTGTAGCAAAGTGTAATTTCTTCAGTGTTGTCACATTAAAAGATATAATAAAACATTTACAAAAATGTGAGGGGTGTACACACTTTGGTGAGGTAGTGTACATAGTTACTAGGGATGGGCTAACGGTTCTGCCCGAGCATAAGTTCGGGCCGAACTTTCGCTGTTCGGACGTTCGGCGAGCAGCCAAACAAACGGCCCCCCAAACCTACCACAATGCACTGCGGCGCTGAACAGTGCATTGCAAGCCCTGATTGGCTAAAGCAGTGAAAGCTTCAGCCAATCAGGGCACAGAGCACTGTCAGAGTCATGATTGGACACTGTTATCATGACTTTATCCAATCATGGCTCATTCCTGCCCCACAGTAAAAAGGTATTCTTTCAATGGCAGCCATTTTCAGTGTGATGTCAGCTTGGAGAGAGATAGAACAGGGCTCTGTTCAGTGCTATCAGTTATGCCCCGTACACACGGTGGGATTTTCCGACGGAAAATGTGCGATCAGAGCGTGTTGTTGGACATTCCGACCGTATGTGGGCTCCATCGGACTTTTCCATTGGATTTTCCGGCACACAAAGTTTGAGAGCAGGCTATAAAATTTTCTGAAAAATCCGATCGCATCAATTCCGACCGTGTGTGGCCAGTTCCGACGCACTAAGTGCCACACATGCTCCGAAGAAATTCCGAGGCGGAACAGCTCGGTCTGGTAAAATTAGCGTTTGGAATGGATACAGCACTTTCGTCACGCTGCAATGTTTTAAATTGTTTAATACAGCGCACTCTCTTCTTCTTTATAATGTGAGAAGAATGAAGTAGTTTAGCTGCTCATATTCACACAGACTTCTCACAAACGTATTTCTTTATTATTTATCGGGATTCCCTCAATATATTTTGATTTGTAACATCTGACCAAATTTCTATTTTGTTGTTTTATTTTTGTTTTGTATTTTTTTCAAGGCTGTTTTTATTTTATTTTTTTGGGGGTTTGTATTTTTTTCAAGGCTGTTTTTATTTTGTGTTTTTTTGTGTTTTACTCCAGAATATTTTTGTGTGTGTTTTGTGTGTCCAGTTACCACAACACCATTATTATCTTGTATTATTTAATCTCAAGGAGATTGTTTGGTGTTGGTGTCTCTTGTTAATTTCACATTGTATATTCGAAATGTACCTGCCTCCTCACAAAGAAACTGTGCTTTTTGAAGGAAAACACACATAGGCGAGTATAATTGAAACAAAAAATTCCTTTATTAAGGGCTCACAACCAAACAAATAGGGAGGCAACGCTGGAGAAACAGCAGAAATTGGCGAAGCCTTTGACCCCCAGGGCAGAGATCAATTGTTTCCAGGCAAAATTGGTGGCCTGAGGATTCCATATCTAAGGGAGTGCAGTCTGGTCCAGAAGTCCCAGAGATCCGGAAAGCAGCAGATGACATCTGTGTCCCCAGGCTGTGGTCATACAAGAGACTGCATCTTTGGCCAGACCAGACTGAACCCAGGTCATCACTCTCTGGTCTTCCTTCCACGCTTCCTTTCACGCTGTGGCTCTGGTGTCGGAGATGTGGCAGCAGGAGAAGGAGGAGGGGGATGGGCCAACTCACTCAGGTGGGTATTGGGTGTGATTTCGCCACTCACCCCCTTAGTTAGGACTTTATACAGAAGGTCCTCACACAGCTTGCGTTGATCCTCCTGCATGCCCTGCAGTTTGGTGGCAGCCATGCAGGCAAAGGCCTCTTCAGGAGTGGGGGTGGCTCTGAGGGATGCAGAAGCCTCCTGAATGAGCCTGAGCACTGAATCCTCAACGTGACTCCCTTTCCTCTGTCTTTTGTATGGAAGGCGGAGGGGAGGAACCTGCGATTCAGTCAGGCTCCAACTGGGCCCAGGCTTCTCCTGGCTGCCACTTAGCCCCGCCTTCTCCTAGCTGCCACCTTCCACAGCCTCCTCCTGGCTGCCACATTCCACAGCCTCCTCCTGGCTGAGGTCTTCCTGTGTATGAAAAAGGGACATAGTTTTAGTATTTTATTCATCAATCACACACAATTTTCACCTCATGATTGTTGCAAATTGAATGTTAACAAATATAAAAGACTATCATTCTGAGCCCAGCATTTTTCAGTCTTGTCCCAATTATTTTTCAAAACTACTGTCTATTGATATGAAAAACACTTTCTTAAATCTGCAATTAGTGATCAATAATAACATCTAGTAAACATAATTTCTTTATTGACCAGAAATCTGTAGAAGAATGCTATACCTGACTCCATCTGGGCTCCTCCACTTCTTCCTGGCTGGATAAGACAACAAATTGGGATTGAAAGAGAAATCAAAGCAAGGACCTCTCCAATTAGGTCCTGCCTCTTTCAGAGGAAATGGGACTATTACGGTACCAAGAGGGATATAGAAAGGCTTTGTTTTTTAAAAAAATGGTAAATTTATTTCAAAAAAGCAATAAAAAGTCCTACAAAGGACACATCATATACATCATCATGATAGAACATACACAAAGACAGTGATTGTTACAGCATTGTTGACACTTGGTTAACGAGGCTAATGCCCACACAGATGCATGGACAGAGGTTGTATAATATAATACTTGCAGACGTGACCTCTACAGTTTCGCGGTCACAGCCGCTTCTTCAGGAGGCGTCTGATAGTATATAATCTACAAAGATGAAAAAACAATACAGTATCAACACAACAAAAGGAAACATGAATGCACAGATGTATTAAGAAACACGAAAGTTGATATTGGAGAACATAATTGTAAATTTGAAAGTTGCACTCACCAACCTATAACCACAAGGGTTTTGGAGCGATACTGTGAGACGCCCTCAAAAAAGGGGCGTTCCCCCGGGGGCGAGCCAGGGAGGCAAATTGGGGTGAAACTATTGTAAAAAAATATACAGTAGATGAGGATTTAGAAGTTTGTAAACTATGCATTTTACTTGAAAAACCACCCGGGAGTGTCAAGTTGGCAGACAAGAAAGAAAGTGAAGGGAAAAGGAAGGGAGGATGACGAGTCAAAGGAGAAGGGAAGATGGTGGGGAGAAAGGGAGAAAAAAGGAATAGAGAAGTGAAAAAGAGGAGAACAGAACACAGGAAGGAGGAATATAGTGAACAGAAGGGAGAGAAGGGGGGGGAAAGGGGGGAAGGGGGGTATTGGGGAGGGGAAAAGACGGGGAGGGGGGGGAGGGGAAAGAGGGGGGAGGACAAAGGAAGGAGGAAAGAAAGAGGGATCGTAAGGAGGGGGGGAGAGCGGGGCAGAGACAGACAGGTAAGGAAGGGCAGGGGAACGAGAGGAGGGGGGGGGGAGGGAAAGAAGGAAAGGAAAAAGAAGAGAAAAGAGGACGAGAAACTGGAGGGGAAGGAAAGTTGACCTGCCACCTGTTTAAGAGGGTAGAAACTGAATTAAAAAATGAAGGGGTAATAGTATCAATGGAATTACCCACCGTTGCTGTAATGTTAAAGACTAGGCTCAAGAGCTGCTGGCACACAGAATAAAATGAATGGTGGAGCTGGTGGCCGATGAGCCAACCACAATGCCTGAGGGAGCCACTGTAGGGGAGGTAGATAAAGAAGGGGAGAGTCTTAGGAGGTGGTCTGAGTAATCGGCATGAGCTGCAAGGCACGCCGAACAAGAAAGGAAGGAGGGGAAAAAGGTATCACGATAAACCAACAATAATCCCCATCCTTACTATAAAACGTTGGGCAAATACTTACAGGGGCTCCAAGTGGCGCCGGTGAGTTAGTGGGTGTCTGCCTGTGAAGGTTAGCTGTCGGGTCTGGATGTCTTATATGCCTCCAACCCGGAAGTTCAACAGCGCTGAGGACAACAGCTGTTGGTTTTTCCGGGTCCGGTCCTCCACTGCTGCGCAGGCGCAGGAGAGTCACCCAGCGCAGGCGCACAGCTCGATAGTGATCGGTGCCGAAGCGTCGATCATAAGAAGCAGTAGCTGGGCTCAGTAGAGCCCCGCCCACTGCCGGAGGAACGCAAGCCCGCCGTAGGGGGAGAATTAACTCCTCACATCTCTCCAAGCCCGGAGAGCGAGTGCAAGTGACAATGGATAAATGGGTACAAATAAAATGAAGCATAGAGTAAGTTGAGAGGGGGAGGGGTGCAAGATCACCGGCGCTAAGGACATGTAGGGGTCCATGGCCAGGGAAATATGCATCACCGCCCTATCCCAAAGTATATAAGAACAATTCAATCTGGTATACATGACTCTTGTTTATAAAGCATGTAATGTGCTGGAAACTTGAAGACAGCCATAAAGAAGAAACACATCAAGGAGTAAATGTTACATAGTGTGAAAACACTATGTGTGAAGAGTCCACTTACAAACAATCATAGGAGGGACCTAATTGTAAATAAATAAGGGGGAGGGGGGGAGAAAGGGGGGGGGAGAGGGGAGTAATCTGGGGGGTAATTTTGGGAGAAAGAAGGGAAGACCAGTAAAACACGGTATACAACTATAGTATGATGCCTTAAATATTCAGTATAATATTTTAGAGAGTATGGTGAAAACACTAGATACATGTCCAACAGGAAGCGGGGGGGGGAAGTTTTTGGGTTACGGCAGAGACTGGTAGGTCTGTAAGGTAGTTATTCAAGAAAGTATTTGTATGAGTGTGCCTCATTGATGCCAGGAGGGACACACGCGTTGAGTCGCTCAATCCAGAGGGACTCGCGCTTTAAAATTTGGCGGTCCCAGTTGCCTCCTCTAGGGTCTTCAGGGACAACTTCAAGGACAGTAAACCTGATGTAATCAAGATTGAAACGATGATAAATGCCAATATGGTGGCCCACAGTAGTGAGCTTGCCATTAGTAGAGGCATAGAGATGGTCACCCAGTCTCTGCCGTAGCTCCCTGATTGTCTTTCCCACATAAAAAGCGCTGCAGGCGCAGGTCATGAGATAAATTACCCCACGTGTGCCACAGTGGGCTGAGTGTTTGGGGAAGAACATCTCCCCATTAGGGAGTAAAAAGTGTTGTCCTTCTTGGATCCAAGGGCAGTGTGGGCAGTTGCCACACTTGAAGGTGCTTCTGGGTGCCAACGGACCAGAAGAAGGGGTCCTATAATGACTGTGTGTTAGTCTATCCCTCAGGGAGGTAGCCCTCCTGAAGACCAGATCGGGAGTTGGTTAAATGTATTTTCTAAGCGTGTGGTGATCAGTCAGAATGTGCCAATGGCTTGATAGTATGTTGTGTAATTGGTGGTGGTGGGTGGAAAATTTGGTAATGATTTTAGTCATGTAGGGCTGTTTAGGACGTGGGGGGCCGAATAATAATGTTTGTCGGTCTAAAGCTAAGGCCCTATTGAACGCTTTCCTCAGAACGGTACGTTTGTAACCTCTAGCCAAGAGTCGTGTGCGAAGAGCATTGGCTTGTCTATAGAAATCCCCGTCCTCTGTGCAGTTCCTTCTCAGTCTGAGATACTGAGCATGAGGGATACTGCGAACCAGGGGACGGGGATGAAGACTAGAAGCATGCAACAGAGTGTTGCCCGCAGTGGGTTTGCGATATAGGTCCGTGGTTAATTGTCCGGCAGAGTTTTTGATAATCTGTACATCCAAAAACGGAATGCTCTGCTTATTATAGGAAAAAGTGAAATGAAGATTAAAAGGGTTGATCTAGTGTTTTCACCATACTCTCTAAAATAATATACTGAATATTTAAGGCATCATACTATAGTTGTATACCGTGTTTTACCGGTCTTCCCTTCTTTCTCCCAAAATTACCCCCAGATTACTCCCCTCTTCCCCCCCCCTTTCTCCCCTCCCTCCCCCTTATTTATTTACAATTAGGTCCCTCCTATGATTGTTTGTAAGTGGACTCTTCACACATAGTGTTTTCACACTATGTAACATTTACTCCTTGATGGGTTTCTTCTTTATGGCTGTCTTCAAGTTTCCAGCACATTACATGCTTTATAAACAAGAGTCATGTATACCAGATTGAATTGTTCTTATATACTTTGGGATGGGGCGGTGATGCATATTTCCCTGGCCATGGACCTCTACATGTCCTTAGCGCTGGTGATCTTGCACCCCTCCCCCTCTCAACTTACTCTATGCTTCATTTTATTTGTACCCATTTAACCATTGTCACTTGCACTCGCTTTCCGGGCTTGGAGAGATGTGAGGAGTTAATTCTCCCCCTACGGCGGGCTTGCGTTCCTCCGGCAGTGGGCGGGGCTCTACTGAGCCCAGCTACTGCTTCTTATGATCGACGCTTCGGCACCGATCACTATCGAGCTGTGCGCCTGCGCTGGGTGACTCTCCTGCGCCTGCGCAGCAGTGGAGGACCGGACCCGGAAATACCAACAGCTGTTGTCCTCAGCGCTCTTGAACTTCCGGGTTGGAGGCATATAAGACGTCCAGACCCGACAGCTAACCTTCACAGGCAGACACCCACTAACTCACCAGCGCCACTTGGAGCCCCTGTAAGTATTTGCCCAACGTTTTATAGTAAGAATGGGGATTATTGTTGGTTTATCGTGATACCTTTTTCCCCTCCTTCCTTTCTTGTTCGGCGTGCCTTGCAGCTCATGCCGATTACTCAGACCACCTCCTAAGACTCTCCCCTTCTTTATCTACCTCCCCTACAGTGGCTCCCTCAGGCATTGTGGTTGGCTCATCGGACACCAGCTCCACCATTCATTTTATTCTGGGTGCCAGCAGCTCTTGAGTCTAGTCTTTAACATTACAGCAACGGTGGGTAATTCCATTGATACTATTACCCCTTCATTTTTTACTTCAGTTTCTACCCTCTTAAACAGGTGGCAGGTCAACTTTCCTTCCCCTCCAGTTTCTCGTCCTCTTTTTCTCTTCTTTTTCCTTTCCTTCTTTCCCTTCCCCCCCCCCTCCTCTCGTTCCCCTGCCCTTCCTTACCTGTCTGTCTCTGCCCCGCTCTCCCCCCCTCCTTACGATCCCTCTTTCTTTCCTCCTTCCTTTGTCCTCCCCCCTCTTTCCTTTTCCCCCCCCTCCCCAATACCCCCCTTCCCTCCTTTTCCCCCCTTCTCTCCCTTCTGTTCACTATATTCCTCCTTCCTGTGTTCTGTTCTCCTCTTTTTCACTTCTCTATTCCTTTTTTCTCCCTTTCTCCCCACCATCTTCCCTTCTCCTATGACTCGTCATCCTCCCTTCCTTTTCCCTTCACTTTCTTTCTTGTCTGCCAACTTGACACTCCCGGGTGGTTTTTCAAGTAAAATGCATAGTTTACAAACTTCTAAATCCTCATCTACTGTATATTTTTTTACAATAGTTTCACCCCAATTTGCCTCCCTGGCTCGCCCCCGGGGGAACGCCCCTTTTTTGAGGGCGTCTCACAGTATCGCTCCAAAACCCTTGTGGTTATAGGTTGGTGAGTGCAACTTTCAAATTTACAATTATGTTCTCCAATATCAACTTTCGTGTTTCTTAATACATCTGTGCATTCATGTTTCCTTTTGTTGTGTTGATACTGTATTGTTTTTTCATCTTTGTAGATTATATACTATCAGACGCCTCCTGAAGAAGCGGCTGTGACCGCGAAACTGTAGAGGTCACGTCTGCAAGTATTATATTATACAACCTCTGTCCATGCATCTGTGTGGGCATTAGCCTCGTTAACCAAGTGTCAACAATGCTGTAACAATCACTGTCTTTGTGTATGTTCTATCATGATGATGTATATGATGTGTCCTTTGTAGGACTTTTTATTGCTTTTTTGAAATAAATTTACCATTTAAAAAAAAAAACAAAGCCTTTCTATATCCCTCTTGGTACCGTAATAGTCCCATTTCCTCTGAAAGAGGCAGGACCTAATTGGAGAGGTCCTTGCTTTGATTTCTCTTTCGATCCCAATTTGTTGTCTTATTCATATTCAGGATGATGGTACCTATTATTGACATTATACTTTATCTTATCAATTATGTGGCACATATTTGAATTCTGATATATTGGGTGGATAACACACCCGGATCCTCGGATCCAATTCCCTTCCTTTTTTCTTCCCCATTTTTTCCAACGCCACTTTTTACAATTTAAAATTTACTGTATATACGCTTCCAATTTGCAGCCATTTCTGGTCTTGTAGCAGCTTTTTATTTAATTAATTCTTTGTTTGAGTCCTTCTTACCTCCAATCAGGGTTCTATCTTAGTGTTTTTGCACACCTTGGGCTATGGACGTTCTAGGTACAGCCTGGGGGGACTTTATGTCCACCATACAAGCAGGCTGTCTAGCCAATCAACAGTTAGAAGATGAAACTAAAACTTTCCTAGATAGGTTGTTTAACCTTCTCAAGAAAAAATCTCACTTACATTGGCACATTCAATATTTTGAACTGTACATTACGGAAAAAGTCTGTCCCCTTGGACTCCGTATCCAACTGTTTCCTACAATCAAAGACCCTTCTGCGGACTTTAAAAAGTCCTGGGAAAGTACTTTAACTAAGTGTGGTATAGAACTGATGTCAAAACTCACCACCCAGTATCGTTCTGATATGACGACCCTGGATGCGGAAATAGACAGACTATTAAATCAGTTTCCCAATATCCAAGACTCAACCTCCTTCACAAACAAGTAAAAGGAGATACGAGATAAAATTGAAAATCTAAATAAAGATATTATCATCAAAAAACAAAGAAAATTCGCCCAGGATAAATTGGCATTTTCGGAGGGCTATGCATACAAGTGGTCTGGGAAAATATTTCCCCGAAAAAACAAGCGTCCAAATCGGCAACCTCCGATTTTGACAGCAACAGACTACACGGAATCTGACTCATCGATATCCTCTTTATCTACACAGGTCACTACTCGTTCCACTTTATCACGAGCACCAGGTGCCCCTCGAAGAAGGTCCCTTACCAGTGATAACTCCACTACTAAACACCCTAAAAAAGTCAAACAACATGGTAAAGCACTAAAAACACCACAAACACAAAGGCCAGGTGGACAAACCCCTTCTGCAGGTTCTCTCCACCCTACCCTACACAACATTATACCGAAACTTTTACAACCTAACATCCAAACACGCCTATCACAACCAGGTTTTTTGGTACAGGCAACCCCAGAGCCCTCCAGACAAGGGAATCCGGACATGTTTGTGCAAAAGGCCCCGATCCCAAGCACCTCTCATGATTAGCCACTTTCACTAATGGAGAAGATTCCCACTCCCTTAATATTGTTAATCTAACGTCTTACCGGTTGACCCCGGAGGAGGAACAGGTCCTTCATTTGGGCCTGGGCTTCTGTCCTTCTGAGCCAATCGATATCTATAAGACAATTAAAGATCTTTACTTATTTGCCCGAAAACTGACCTTTAATTACATGTTTGATCCCGACCGAAAACGTGCCAATCTGGAAAAAGAATTAGCGGAAAAAACGAAAAATTTCACCATAGCGGAATCCAGAGCCCTACGGGACCTTATGTTACTCCTTGACGAAGGCGAGGTGGAGTCGGATGCTTCAGATGGCAATTCTGACTCTCCCTCCTTCAGTCAAATGGATAGTACCCTCCAGCCCCAACATCCCACCCCCAAGACCACTTTAAAAATGAAATCTAGAGCCTTCCCTGATCTTTTGACATGCCCATCCATCTGGGCCTTTTTGCATGAATGCATCCTGTCCCTTAAAAAAGAGCAATGGCAAACATTACCCTCCAACCTGACCCAACAACAATTTCGGGCGGTCACTAGACTTCAAAAAAATACAGACCTTATCATAAAGCAATCTGACAAGGGCGGCAACTTGGTGCTGATGACTCACCACCAATATCAGACTATGTGCCTCAAAATTCTTTCTAACTCCAGTTGGTATTTACCCATCGAAAACCATTTCATTCAACAAACCATTGATGAATTTAGGGGACTCATCGGTGGGGCCTTCCTTGAGGGCCTCATCGATGAAGATTCCTATAAATTCATTAATGTACAATTCCCACGCACCCCGACTTTTTTTTGCCCTGCCTAAAACTCATAAGAACCTTTCTGCACCTCCTGGTCGACCTATTGATTCAGGCAAAGGTTCACTAACAGAAACCGCCAGTAAACTGGTGGATACTTTTCTTTTACCCCACGTACTGAGATTACCTTCTTACATCAGGGATACTACTGACCTTTTAAAACACATTGAAGGAGTCCAGGTCCCTCCGGACGCCCTCCTCGTGGCTATAGATGTAGAGGCTTTGTACTCAAGCATCCCCCACGATCAGGGCGTCCAGATGGCTGGCTCCTTCTTGATGGAACAGGACCATCACACTTGGCCTACCAATACATTTATTCTAAAACTTTTAGAATTCATTTTGACCAAAAATTATTTTCTGTTTATGGACCAATTGTACCTTCAAATCCAAGGCGTCGCAATGGGCACGTCCTGTGCCCCCTCGTACGCGAATTTGTACCTTGGAGGCTGGGAACGGGTTGTTTTTGTCGACGACCTTATGGAACCCTTCTTGAACCATGTTCTAGGATGGTTCAGGTTCATTGATGACCTCTTGGTCATCTGGACAGGCACAGAACAATATTTGCAAGCTTTTATTGAAAAGCTCAATATCAACCCTTTTAATCTTCATTTCACTTTTTCCTATAATAATCAGAGCATTCCGTTTTTGAATGTACAGATTATCAAAAACTCTGCCGGACAATTAACCACGGACCTATATCGCAAACCCACTGCGGGCAACACTCTGTTGCATGCTTCTAGTCTTCATCCCCGTCCCCTGGTTCGCAGTATCCCTTATGCTCAGTATCTCAGACTGAGAAGGAACTGCACAGAGGACGGGGATTTCTATAGACAAGCCAATGCTCTTCGCACACGACTCTTGGCTAGAGGTTACAAACGTACCGTTCTGAGGAAAGCGTTCAATAGGGCCTTAGCTTTAGACCGACAAACATTATTATTCGGCCCCCCACGTCCTAAACAGCCCTACATGACTAAAATCATTACCAAATTTTCCACCCACCACCACCAATTACGCAACATACTATCAAGCCATTGGCACATTCTGACTGATCACCACACGCTTAGAAAATACATTAAACCAACTCCCGATCTGGTCTTCAGGAGGGCTACCTCCCTGAGGGATAGACTAACACACAGTCATTATAGGACCCCTTCTTCTGGTCCGTTGGCACCCAGAGGCACCTTCAAGTGTGGCAACTGCCCACACTGCCCTTGGATCCAAGAAGGACAACACTTTTTACTCCCTAATGGGGAGATGTTCTTCCCCAAACACTCAGCCCACTGTGGCACACGTGGGGTAATTTATCTCATGACCTGCGTGTGTCCCTCCTGGCATCAATGAGGCACACTCATACAAATACTTTCTTGAATAACTACCTTACAGACCTACCAGTCTCTGCCGTAACCCAAAAACTTTCTCCCCCCTCTCCCCTTTCCCCCAACCCCCCCCCCTCCCTGTTGGACATGTATCTAGTGTTTTCACCATACTCTCTAAAATAATATACTGAATATTTAAGGCATCATACTATAGTTGTATACCGTGTTTTACCGGTCTTCCCTTCTTTCTCCCAAAATTACCCCCCAGATTACTCCCCTCCCCCCCCCTTTCTCCCCCCCTCCCCCTTATTTATTTACAATTAGGTCCCTCCTATGATTGTTTGTAAGTGGACTCTTCACACATAGTGTTTTCACACTATGTAACATTTACTCCTTGATGGGTTTCTTCTTTATGGCTGTCTTCAAGTTTCCAGCACATTACATGCTTTATAAACAAGAGTCATGTATACCAGATTGAATTGTTCTTATATACTTTGGGATGGGGCGGTGATGCATATTTCCCTGGCCATGGACCCCTACATGTCCTTAGCGCCGGTGATCTTGCACCCCTCCCCCTCTCAACTTACTCTATGCTTCATTTTATTTGTACCCATTTAACCATTGTCACTTGCACTCGCTTTCCGGGCTTGGAGAGATGTGAGGAGTTAATTCTCCCCCTACGGCGGGCTTGCGTTCCTCCGGCAGTGGGCGGGGCTCTACTGAGCCCAGCTACTGCTTCTTATGATCGACGCTTCGGCACCGATCACTATCGAGCTGTGCGCCTGCGCTGGGTGACTCTCCTGTGCCTGCGCAGCAGTGGAGGACCGGACCCGGAACCAACAGCTGTTGTCCTCAGCGCTGTTGAACTTCAGGGTTGGAGGCATATAAGACGTCCAGACCCGACAGCTAACCTTCACAGGCAGACACCCACTAACTCACCGGTGCCACTTGGAGCCCCTGTAAGTATTTGCCCAACGTTTTATAGTAAGGATGGGGATTATTGTTGGTTTATCGTGATACCTTTTTCCCCTCCTTCCTTTCTTGTTCGGCGTGCCTTGCAGCTCATGCCGATTACTCAGACCACCTCCTAAGACTCTCCCCTTCTTTATCTACCTCCCCTACAGTGGCTCCCTCAGGCATTGTGGTTGGCTCATCGGCCACCAGCTCCACCATTCATTTTATTCTAGGTGCCAGCAGCTCTTGAGTCTAGTCTTTAACATTACAGCAATGGTGGGTAATTCCATTGATACTATTACCCCTTCATTTTTTACTTCAGTTTCTACCCTCTTAAACAGGTGGCAGGTCAACTTTCCTTCCCCTCCAGTTTCTCGTCCTCTTTTTCTCTTCTTTTTCCTTTCCTTCTCCCCCCCCCCCTCCTCTCGTTCCCCTGCCCTTCCTTACCTGTCTGTCTCTGCCCCGCTCTCCCCCCTCCTTACGATCCCTCTTTCTTTCCTCCTTCCTTTGTCCTCCCCCCTCTTTCCCCTTCCCCCCCCTCCCCAATACTCCCCTTCCCCCCTTTCCCCCCCCTTCTCTCCCTTCTGTTCACTATATTCCTCCTTCCTGTGTTCTGTTCTCCTCTTTTTCACTTCTCTATTCCTTTTTTCTCCCTTTCTCCCCACCATCTTCCCTTCTCCTATGACTCGTCATCCTCCCTTCCTTTCCCTTCACTTTCTTTCTTGTCTGCCAACTTGACACTCCCGGGTGGTTTTTCAAGTAAAACGCATAGTTTACAAACTTCTAAATCCTCATCTACTGTATATTTTTTTACAATAGTTTCACCCCAATTTGCCTCCCTGGCTCGCCCCCAGGGAACGCCCCTTTTTTGAGGGCGTCTCACAGTATCGCTCCAAAACCCTTGTGGTTATAGGTTGGTGAGTGCAACTTTCAAATTTACAATTATGTTCTCCAATATCAACTTTCGTGTTTCTTAATACATTTGTGCATTCATGTTTCCTTTTGTTGTGTTGATACTGTATTGTTTTTTCATCTTTGTAGATTATATACTATCAGACGCCTCCTGAAGAAGCGGCTGTGACCGCGAAACTGTAGAGGTCACGTCTGCAAGTATTATATTATACAACCTCTGTCCATGCATCTGTGTGGGCATTAGCCTCGTTAACCAAGTGTCAACAATGCTGTAACAATCACTGTCTTTGTGTATGTTCTATCATGATGATGTATATGATGTGTCCTTTGTAGGACTTTTTATTGCTTTTTTGAAATAAATTTACCATTTTTTAAAAAAACAAAGCCTTTCTATATCCCTCTTGGTACCGTAATAGTCCCATTTCCTCTGAAAGAGGCAGGACCTAATTGGAGAGGTCCTTGCTTTGATTTCTCTTTCAATCCCAATTTGTTGTCTTATTCATATTCAGGATGATGGTACCTATTATTGACATTATACTTTATCTTATCAATTATGTGGCACATATTTGAATTCTTCCTGGCTGGAAGTCCCAGGTTGGACATCGGAAGCCTCAGCTGGGGTGGAAGGAAGAGTGGAAGGAAGGGTTGAGAGGGATTCCCTGACTCCAGTCTGGTCTGACAGAAATTGCAGTCTCTCATAGTACCACAGCCTGGGGACATAAATGTCATCTGCTCCAGCTCCGGATCTCTGGGAATCCGTGATCTTCTTGCGCTCCCTTAGATAAGTGCTCCTCAGGCCACCAATTTTGGCTTTTAAATAGCGGTTGGTTGCTGTGGGGACCACTGGCGTCACCAACTCCAGCAGTTTCTCCAAGGCTGCCTGCCTCTTTTGTTTATGATTATAATGTGAGTGTTTGACCTGCCACAGACAGGGCAGCTCCCTGTATTTGTCTATGTACAGGGGGAAGAAGTTGTGGTCATTGAAGCCATCCATTTTATCTGCAAGACACAACACGAGACAAACCCTAATGTCAGGCAAAACTCTCCTAATCTTGTACGTACTATGCACTTGTGTTACGCTTTATAAACACTGCGCATGTGTGTAACTCCGCCCGCCCCTGACGTTCTTTCTAGTCTACTCCCCACCCCTTTTCGTTTGGCGCAGTGGGGGAAGAGCACATGGCAGAGACACAGCAGGTACGTGCTAATTACAGCAACGAGTAGGAGGGGGAGGAAAGCCCGGAGCCAGAAACGTCTGGATCTAGAAGGAGAAGATTTAAGGCCTCAAATATGTCCTTTGGGGAGATGTTGGAGATGGTCGACATCCTGAAGAAGGATGACTATGACGGGAAGTATGAACCTTACCCCAACCCCAATGTCAGAAAGGCCAAGATCATGGCAAAAGTGGTCAAGAGTCTGCACCGGAATTTCGGGGTACGACGATCGAAAGATGAGCTCAGGAAGCGGTGGTCGGACCTGAAATTATGAGCAACACGAGCAGTACAGAAAGATCCGGAGAGTGCTGCAAAAAAGTAAGTAGTTGTGCTGTGTTCCTATTCTTTTTGTGTTTATTACATTCATGCTGCTCCATGTGCTTTTCTTAACTGTTGTCCAGTTTAAAATGTCAACTTTCATGTTCATGGGCACATTATTCGTTCGTATCAAACATTGTTCGTTCGGCCTAGAAAACACCATGGTTTTGGCCATATGCATTTGGCCACATTTTTTAGGGCCTACTTGTCTGAAACTAATTTGGTTGGGTAGATGGGTTTGTAACTAGAATGAAATGCAAACTAGATTCTGAGTAAGGAGAGGACACTCAGCAGCAGTTTTCACATCTGGACGTTGGAGCTCTAGTGTGGGACACATGAACACCCTTTTTATTAGGGGGCCCACACAGGTGCTCCAGTGTATACTATAGGGGTGTCTCCATCTGTGAAGCTTGTACAAGACAGGTAAAGTATTCAAGCTTCACAAAGGACAAGAAAAATGCTACATCTTGGAACTCTGCCCACAAAAAAAATTGTACTCCATTTCCAAACAATGTTTCATATTTATAGTTCTGCCATCAAATATCTGTGTGCTAAGTATACCATTTTTTTTTACATAGGGGAGAAAAGACTCGGAGGACACCCCTCTTCCGAGGAGACCAGAGACCCCCCACCTCTGGAAGAAGGAGAAATCCACCCAAGACAAACAGAGCAGGAGGAGGAAGACGTGGTGGAAATTGGCACCACAACAGGTGAGTGTCTGCGACCACAGGCTCAGGTAAGAGATGGATGTCGGCATATTTATAATACCTGTTTTTTTTTGGTTTCTATCTTTTTAGGTGATCGTGATGTTGTGGATCCTGATCCGTTCACCTCGGAAAGTGCACAGATCCTGATCGGGGAGATCATGGGGTGTAATAGGGACTTGGAAAACATCAAGAAAAACATCAATGATGTTCTTCAAAAAAATAAGAACATCATTGATGTTTTAGGGAGAGTTTAAAACCCCTCCAAATCCCTTTGCTTTTTGTGTGCTACAATTTTTTTTTACATTTTTTGACAAATTGGAGAAAAGCCAAATTTTGAAGATGCACACAGTGTGTCAACATGTGGTATCTGCCATCACAGGAGATCAATGGACGCGTTTTGAGGGTGCAACCCCTTCCTCAATAATAAAGTAGCTGAGAGGAAGGGGTTGCACCCCAAAACACGTCCCTAATCCCCCATGATGGCAGCTAGCACATGTTGACATTCGGCTATTTGTGTGCATCTTCAAAATTTGGCTTTTCCTGGGGTGACTTCACCCCATCTGAACGCAATATCAAACACAGTTTGTAAATATTCATGTCTGATATTGCCTTCAAATTCTACCAAATGTGAACTTTCTAAGTTCAAGATTTGTGTCTTTCTTGTTGGTTTTAAACATGCCTGTTTTATCTCAAATGGACATTTCTACTTTTTCTAATGTGACCCCAAAAATTGTTATACAACAAACATGTTGGTTTGTTTTAAAAAAACTTTTCTAAATGCACATGTGATTGTGCTGGTATTAAAAAGATTGTTAATCAAGAATGTGTGAATTATTGTCTCAAAGCTACAACACTTTTGTGGTGCTCTAATTGCTGTTTTCTGTGACAATGGGTGTTATTTCCTAAGGGCAAAATCCACTTTGCACTACAAGTGCAGTTTCAAGTGCACTTGTAGTGCAAAATGTCTTTGCCTTTAGTAAATAACACCCAACAGTGCTTTGTAATGTTACACAATCACGCCATTTTCAGGACTCACCACATTTCTCTCAAACACAAGCAGTAAATGTCACCAAGATTTGATTTTTTTTTAATTATTTGAAAAAGGTTTTAGACATTGTCTGGCATATTGATAGCCCCCCTACCCGCAAAGTATTCAAGGTATCTTAGACGGACCTCACGAGCACTCAGGTGGGGCAAGCCAGGACGGCCTCTTTCAAGCGCCGTCAGGGTTGGTTCATTTTGAATTCCGTCCTCAGGCCCAACTAAGCCAGCATAGTTGGCAGAATGTTGCTGTAAAAAGTCGTGTAGACCCAGCACGCCAGGATAATGTTATTCAGTTTGTACTCCGCCATATGTATGGGTGTAAGAAATAGGCGGAACCGGCTGGCCATGATTCCAAACGTGTTCTCCACCACTCTTCTGGCTCTGGCCAGCCGGTAATTAAAAACCCTCTGGTCCGGGGTGAGGGTCCTCATCGGGAATGGCCGCATAAGATGGTCCCCCAGCGCAAATGCTTCATCCGCAATGAAGACGAATGGGAGTCCTTCCACATTGTCTTCTGGAGGTGGCAAGTCCAAGCTGCCATTCTGGAGACGTCTGTAGAACTCGGTCTGGGCGATGACTCCACCATCGGACATCCGGCCATTCTTCCCCACATCCACATACAGGAACTCATAAGTAGCCGACACCACCGCCAACATCACATTACTATTGAACCCCTTGTAGTTATAATAGTATGACCCCGAGTTGGGTGGTGGGACGATGTGGACGTGTTTCCCATCAATTGCCCCTCCGCAGTTAGGAAAGTCCCACTGCTGGGCAAAGTGGGAGGCCACAGTCTGCCATTCCTGTGGCGTGGAAGGAAACTGTGGAGTCAAAACAAAAAAAAAAATTAGTCATTTTGCACATAAACAGGGAAAGCAGATTACACACAAACATTCTTGGCCAACATCAAGATAACATTTTTTGGAGGGAGTTTTTAAAGACGAAAAGTATAAGGTACAACTATCAGATTCCTCCCCCCCCCCCTCTCATGGGCCATTTCTAACATTATAGGGGAGGGGAGCTCTTGGACAGGTAACCCTCTCCACTTCATTGAGAGATGAATGCCTAAATAATGGGTCTTACTTTGGCCAGCCCCTCCTTAGTTACACTATTGGCAGCCCACTGGACAGGTAAGAAGTGTCATAATACAAAGATATAAATAGACACTGTACACATTTTAGCACATTTGGACATTCTGCTATTACCTATCAAGATAATAATAGGATACAAAAACTTTAAATAGTACCATTTGAAAGTATACAGGCAGGCCCTTGCACTACATGCTTTGGAGAATTCTTCCATACATCTGAGCACAAAAGAGATAGGTATAGTGTGTATGGGTTTGGCAAAGTCAGCAGATAGATGATTGAAGATAGATAGAGAATTGTTATCAGCTGACTTAGCAGTTGGGGGGAGGGAGGGTTCCAAATGATTTGGGGACACCCCAAAAAAAGCCTCTGGCACTCTGCCTGAATTTAAAGCACAAATCACATTTCAAAACATTTTAGGGGGTGTTTAGGGTAAAGCACTACTATGGAGCTGACAAAATACATTGTTAAGTGACTACATGAGGTGAATATAGGGCCAGGAGACCATGCTGGGGAGGTGAGTGAAGGCAAATATGTATGAAGGACAAAAAAATAATTACATAAAAATCCAGCATGAATGAGGACAAAGGGGACATTCACAGCATATTACAATCATGGTAATTAGGGAATGAGGAAAGAAATACAAAATATTAGCAAACATTATATACAATAAAATGTGATATTAAAGGATAAAAATCTTACCTTAATATACTCCTTCTGCAGGACCTGTATGATGGCAGAACAGGTCTCTGGGATAATGATCCCCAGAGCCTGGGGGGAGATGCCTGCAGAGAACTTCAAGTCCTGCAGACTTCTCCCCATCGCCAAGTACTGCAGGGTGGCGACGAGCCTCTGCTCCAGAGTGATGGCTTGCCTCATGCAGGTATCCTGCCTGCTGATATAGGGGGTCAGCAAAGCCAACAAACGGTGAAATACGGGGTCCGTTTCATTTTGATCTATCAAATAACTGAAGGACACAGTAATATTTCAGTAGTGAAATGAGGTTTATTGAACTAACAGAAAATGCGCAAGATGCATCAAAACGAAATTAGACAGGTGCATAAATTTGGGCACCCTTGTCATTTTGTTGATTTGAATACCTGTAACTACTTAGCACTGATTAATTGGAACACACAATTGGTTTGGTGAGGTCATTAAGCCTTGAACCTAATAGACAGCTGCATCCAATCATGAGAAAAGGTATTTAAGGTGGCCAATTGTAAGTTGTTGTTCTCTTTGACTCTCCTCTGAATAGTGGCAACATGGGGGCCTCAAAACAACTCTCAAATGACCTGAAAACAAAGAGATATAAGCTGTCATTGTCCACTGTGAGGAACATGGAAGACCACAGGGACAGTTCTTGTTAAGGCCAGAAGTGGCAGGCCACATAAAATATTGGAGAGGCAAAGGCGAAGGATGGTGAGAACGGTCAAAAACAGCCCACGGACCACCTCCAAAGACCTACATCAACTTGCTGCAGATGGTGTCACTGTGCATCCTTCAACAATTCAGCGCACTTTGCACAGGGAGAAACCGTTATTGTAGAGTGATGCGAAAGAAGCCTTTTCTGCACACACGCTACAAACGGAGTCGCTTGAGGTATGAAAACGCACATTTGGACAAGCCAGCTTCATTTTGGAATAAGGTGCTGTGGACTGATGAAACAAAGATTGAGTTATTTGGTCATAACAAGGGACGTTATGCATGGCAGCAAAAGAACACAGCATTCCAAGAAAAACACTTGATACCCACAGTAAAATTTGGTGGAGGTTTCATCATGCTGTGGGGCCAGTGCTGGTACTGGGAATGTGATTAAAGTTGAGGGTCGCATGGATTCCACTCAATATCAGCAGAATCTTGAGAATAATGTTGAGGAATCAGTCACAAAGTTGAAGTTACACCGGGGCTGGATATTTCAACAAGACAACGACCCAAAACACTGCTCAAAATCTACTCGGGCATTTATGCAGAAGAACAAGTACAATGTTCTGGAATGGTCATCCCAGTCCCCAGACCTGAATATCATTGAACATCTGTGGGATGATTTGAAGCAGGCTGTCCATGCTCGGCAACCATCTAACCTAACTGAACTGGAGATGTTTTGTAAGGAGGAATGGTCCAAAATACATTCATCCAGAATCCAGACACTCATTACAGGCTATAGGAAGCATCTAGGGGCTTTTATTTTTGCTAAAGGAGGCTCTACTAAATATTGATGTGATTTTTCTGTTGGAGTGCCCAAATTTATGCACCTATCTAATTTTGTTTTGATGTATATTGCGCATTTTTTGTTAATCCAATAAATCTAATTTCACTACTGAAATATTACTGTGTCCTTCAGTTATTTGATAGATCAAAATGAAATTACTGATCCAAACACCCAAATATTTATAAATGACAATCATGGAAATTGTCAGGGGTTCCTAAACTTTTGCATACGACCGTATTGTGTTCTGACAGGGGGATACTCTCCCCCCACCAGAATACAGTGGTCAGTGCTCTCTGCCATTGGACTGCCTATCAGAGGGGGGTGTACTGTAATAGAAAATCTTACCGGGAAGGTGCAAAGGGCACCATCTGGTCGAAGGCAGCACACTCACTGATTTTTGTTTTCCAGCATACCAGGCAAGAGAAGCAGTACTACCTCACAACTTTTGAGAATGAGGGGCATGACAGCGAGGCAGTGACCTGCGGCACGTGTGGTTGTGGCCAAACATGATAGTGGGAGGGTCTTAAGGGACATAGTTAAACAAGACCTGGGCTTCCTTCTACCTATTAAATATGCTGAGGATGAGTCTTCCATAATTGTTGTTGTGTTAGCCTATTAGGCCCTGACTGTTCACATGTAGCGATTTGGGATCGTGGGCAGAATCAACGTGATTCTGACCACCATCCCAAATCACACTGTTGGCTAAACGCATGTGTTTGTGTTCCATTCATTTTTAATTGTGCCAATACACGGTGTGATTTTGGATACTGAGGTGATTCAGTTCGCATTTGCAGCGCTTTAGAAATCATTCATTCATTCATTCATTCATTCATGCTTGTTGTGCAATAAATCACTCGATAATCGCAACAAAAAAGACACCACATTGTGGTGCCAGCAAAAATAATGGAACACAAATACATGGGCTGCGTTTTGCCAGCATTGCAGCATGATTTGGAATTGCACGCAGAATCATGGCGATTCTGCCCACGATCGCAAATTGCTACATGTGCCTAAAGAGGCTAACACAACAACAATTGTGGAACCGGGTGGAACCACAGGTGCCAGCCGACCTACAGCAGTAAAAGCTGTCTTGGGTGTATTACACTATGGCCAGTTTTTTTCCTTTTTGGGCGGGATATTGAGGGAACGGATCTCATAGCTACAGCGAGTGAAAATACCAACTTTCCATCATCATCTTCAAAGAGCCCAGGCTGGGTCGCAAGCCATCTGCTTTTACAGCTTGCGATTTGGTAAGCACACTCTACAGCTGCGGTGGTCGGGTTTCTCACTTTGTTTTTATGTGCACATCAGGGTGTTTGCTGCAATCTAAGTGCCCCTATTTGATGCCCAGACATACTCTACACTATGGCCAGTTTTCTTGTTCTTTCTTTTTCTTGGTGTATATACTGAGGGAACGGCGATCTGAGCCTGGAGTGAGCGGGAATATTAACCACATCTAAAAGGCCCTGGCTGGGTTGTAAGCCATCTGCTTATACTGCTTGCTGTTCGGTAAGCGCAATTTACAGCCACGGTGGTTGGGCACCCTACCTTGTCTATTTGTACACAATATGGTGTTTGCAAAATCCTAAGTGCTTCTGTTGGATGCGCATAGATAAAGCCTTTTGGACATTTCTTTTTTAGCGCAGTATCTGTATATTATATTGAACTTTTTGTGTTGTCGCACTGTATGCTGCTACTTTTTTGTTTGATTCAAAGATATATCTTTTCCAGCGCGTTTTTTTTCTCTATTTACAACAATTACAGTTACAGCGCACATTACGGCTCACTGATTATTTGGTAGAGATAACAGCACATAATTTCTGCTTGCTGATTGGTTGCCAGAAGTTACAGCACACGTTACGGCTCACTGATTAGTTGCTAGAGGTTACAGCACATTATTTATTTCTGCTTGTTGATTGGTTGCTAGAGGTTACTGCACATCATTACTGCTTACTGATTGGTTGCTAGAGGTTACTGCACATTATTACTGCTCACTGGTTGGTAGCTATAGATTACAGATTATCATTACCACTCACTGATTGGTTGCTAGAGATTACAGCAGTGTGACAAAATACCAGCCTTCCTGGGATACAGTTGAAAAACAAATTCTGTTAAGCATGCTGCAGAGAGTAGTTGGCATGACCAGATTGCGTATAAGAATGGCCTAAGCCCCCGTTCACATTGGAGCAACTTGTTATGCGATTTTACAGTTCAAATCGCATTACAAGTCGCAACCTATTGCCGGCAATGGCCATATTCAAATGTGGCACTGATTTAAAAAAGTAGTTTCTGCACTACTTTTGGTGATTTCAGATGCGCCTTGCATAGACATCTGTACATGAAGCCGCACAGATGTCTTCCAAGTCACACCTGAAGTCGCGCTCAGATGCGGCTTTGAAATTGTGCGATTTCAGATGAAGTTGCATGATTTCAAATCCGCAGTCAGTGTGAACAGGGACTCAAAGAGGGTGATTAAACAGAACCACCCCTTGACCACCTATCTCTAAATAATCGTTGACTACACATTACCGTGATATCGATGCTTAGCTTGACGGTGCCGCAACATGTCAAGTTTCACAGGCGGCGCTACCGTTAAATTTTCCTATTGATGTCACAGTCGCCACAGCCACAAGCCACATGCACAGATAACCAGAGACTGTGCATGGTTTACAGGAGATAACCAGAGACTATGGATGGATTACAGGAGATAACCAGAGACTGCGGATGGATTACAGGAGATAACCAGAGACTGTGAATGGTTTACAGGAGATAACCAAAGACTGCGGATGCATTACAGGAGATAACCAGAGACTGCGGATGGATTACAGGAGTTAACCAGAGACTGCGGATAGATTACAGGAGATAACCAGAGACTGTGCATGGTTTACAGGAGATAACCAGAGACTATGGATGGATTACAGGAGATAACCAGAGACTGCGGATGGATTACAGGAGATAACCAGAGGCTACAGACGGAATACAGGAGATAACCAGAGACTGCGGACGGACTACAGGAGATAACCAGAGACTGTGAATGGTTTACAGGAGATAACCAGAGACTGCGGATGGTTTACAGGAGATAACCAGAGACTGCGGACGGATTACAGGAGATAACCAGAGATTGCGGATGGATTACAGGAGATAACCAGAGACTGCGGACGGACTACAGGAGATAACCAGAGACTACAGATGGACTACAGGAGATAACCAGAGACTGCGGACGGACTACAGGAGATAACCAGAGACTGCGGACGGATTACAGGGAATAACCAGAGACAGCGGATGGATTACAGAAAATGACCAGAGACTGTGGATGCGACCTACTACAGGAGATGATCACGTAGCCATTTTTAAGATTCTAACTTTCAGCAATGCACAGCTATACAGGGGGTAAACAACACTGTAAGGGAGGGTTTAGCATAACAGTGAGTCTGCATGCAGTGTATATGGGTCTCTGACACATTTTACAAAGTCATAAATCAAAGCCTCTTCAATCTTCATATAATTATTGCTAGCATACATTCCATGGCTCCTGAGGAGGCCTTTCTTAGCGGTGGCCCTTTCCAATCTGATGGTTGGGAACATTAATACCCGACAATCAACCCCTTAAATGCCCATGTGAACCTAAGACCCCTTTCACACTGGGGCAGTTTTAGCACTATAGGTGGTAGGCACTTTTAGGAGTTTTAGCGCTATTAATGGTGCGTGTAAAGTGACCTAAAAATTGCCTCTCATGCCACCCCAGTGTGAAAGCCCGTGTGCTTTCACATTGGGGCAGTGCCCTTGTGGGACAGGAAAAAAGTCCTGCAGGCAGCATCTTTGGGGCGGTTTAGGAGCGGTGTATACACCGCTCCCAAACCGCCCCTGTCCTTGGAATGAATGAGCAGAGCTTCGGAAGCACCTAAAAAACGCTTCAACAGCACAGCAACACAGGCGTGTTTAACCTATTTTTAACCCCTTCTCAGGGGTTAAAATCACCCTGATAGCGGCCATGTGAAAGGGGTCTACTGATTCTTTCAGAGACTACCTTTCAAAGTGGTAGCTTCAGCCTCTGGAAGAATCCTTACTGTTGTTCACATGTAAGTTGAGGGGGTCAATATTCAGGTATTTTCAACCATTCCCAATGATCAGGTCATAAAGGATTATTGCATGTAACATTTGGACAGTGCTAAGTAATTATTTTAGTGAGAGAATGACAGCATAGGTATAGCATAGCATAGGATGATTTTACAACATAAACACTAGAAAATATCATGCAGCCTCTGCTTAACTAAAATTAACTAACATTCAAACATATTAGCATTTACACTGTCAGCTGTACATACTAGTAATACACTGCAAGCTCCTGTGAGCAGAAAGACCTACCTGGCCAGCCGGGCTCACCTCCGGCTCTCAGAGGTCTGACTGTCCGGGGACAGGGGTCTCACCAGTCCGGGGGCTGGGCTCTCACCGGTCTGGAGGCGGGGCTCTCATAAGTCTGGAGGAGGTGCTCTCAGTGCTCCCACTCGGTTTTTCTGCTGCACCGAGCCTCCGAGCACATACAAGTTGCATGGGGCGGGGCAGAGCAAGGTCAAAGCGTTAGTGGAGCTCCCAGCCCTGCCCCTCCCTGCTGACAGAGCCTCAGGGCCCAAGCGGAGCCCCAGTGGTCGGAAGGTGTAACAGTAGGCCAGGCTCAGGCAACACACAACAGCCTGTGTAAATCAGTGCAGTGTGCGGCATGGCCGGAGCCACTAGTTAAAGGCAAAGCGGCACACATAACCTTACTACTTCATCTGCAATCTACACTGACGCTTTGGCTGGGTTTCAACCCCCCAAAACCCTCCTTATCTACGTCCCTGGTGAGGAGGACCATCATTCAACTTTGCATAGTGTGCAGCTAGAGTAGGGACAGCTCAGATAGTTTCATTGTAGTGTAGTTAGCCCGTGTCAATCATACATATATTAGTGTAGAGTAGGGACAGCTCAGATAGTTTCAGTGTAGTGTAGTGAGACCGTTTCAGTAATCTTTACATTACTGTATAGCTAGAGTAGGGACAGTTCAGATAGCGTCATTGTAGTGACGCTTGAACACCGTCTATTTGATTGCGTTACTGCCAGTTTAATGCCATTTACTTCTGTGTGCGTTACTGACAGTTTAATGCCATATAGTTCTGTGTGCGTTACTGCCAGTTTAACGCCATATAGTTCTGTGTGCGTTACTGCCAGTTTAACCACTTCACCCCAGGAAGGTTTTACCCCCTTCCTGACCAGAGCACTTTTTACAATTTGGCACTTCATCGTCTTAACTTGTAATTGCGCGGACATGCAATGCTGTACCCAAACAAAATTTTCATCCTTTTTTCCCACAAATAGAGCTTTCTTTTGGTTCTATTTGGTCACCTCGGCGGTTTTTATTTTTTTGTGCTATACACAAAAAAAAAGCAACAATTTTGAAAAAAAAACAAACTTTTTTTTTTACTTTTTGCTATACTAAATAGCCCCAAAAATGTTTTTAAAAACAAATGTCTTCATCGATTTAGGCCAATATATATTCTTCTACATATTTTTGGTAAAAAAATCGAAACAAGCGTATATTGATTGGTTTGCGCAAAAGTTATAGCGTCTACAAACTATGGGAAAGATTTATGGCATTTTTAGCATTTTAAATGACACTGGTAGGGAAGGGGTTAACATTAGGGGGTGATCAAGGGGTTAAATGTGTGTTCCCTCAGTGTGTTCTAACTGTATGGGGATAGGACTGAGTAGGAGAAGAGACATTTCGCTGTTTTAAATCTTCTGTTGGTCAAGAGAGGAGCGTTGGAGAAGGCGTCTGCCTAAGTGAGGCATTTCTGAATTTTTTTAGTCCTCGCCGCCCAGGGCTGTCAGCTTTTACATCCCATCGGCAGCGTCTGCATCACATGGTGGATGATTACCTCTGGGCCAAAACCAGTGGCGGCTGGTGCTAAAAATTTTTTTTGGGGGGGGGGGCTCAAGCAAACTGAAAAAAATTTGAAAAAAAAAACATCAAACGCAGCCACTGTGCCATCAAACGCTACCACTGTGCACATCAAACGCTGCCACTGTGCCATCAAATGCTGCCATTGTGCCATGAAATGCTGCGACTGTGCCCATCAAACGCAGTGACTGTGCTATCAATTACAGCCAGTGTGCCAATCAAATGCTGCCACTGTACCAAATGCTGCCAGTATGCCCATCAAATTCTGCCAGTGTGGCAAATTCTCCATACCCCCCCGTCTCTCGCCCACAATAGGACCTACAGATATATAGACACTGGGTGGGAGAGATAGACAGACAGATAGATATTGGGTTGGAGGGGGAGAATGAGTGAGATAGATAGCTAGATAGATAGATAGATAGATGTCACAGGGACCTTGCCTGGCTGGGAAAAGCTATAGATGTAATAAAAAATATATATTCAGCAAAGACCCCTAAGACCCCTTTCACACTGGGGCGGTTTGCAGGCTGCAAACAGACCCGAAACAGCTGCTGCTGTGTCTCCAGTGTGAAAGCCCGAGGGCTTTCACACTGGAGCGGTGTGCTAGCAGTACAGGAAAAAAAGTCCTGCTAGCAGCATCTTCCGAGCGGTGAAGGAGCGGTGTATACACCGCTCCTTCACTGCTCATGCCCATTGAAATCAATGGGGCAGCGTGGCTATACCGCCGGCAAAGCGCCTCTGCAGAGGCACTTTGCGGTGGTTTTAATCCTTTCTTTACCACCGCTAAAATGATGGTAAAGCGCCGCTAATAATAGCGGCGCTTTACCGCCGCCGACACCCCCGCCCCAGTGTGAAAGGGGCCTAATGTTAACTAGATAAAATGAATTAAATATAGTTGCAAGCTGAACACTACAAGGCCACTACACATACCTCAATACAAATTCAAAGCATAACAGTGCAGTGCAAAACCAATCAATAATAAATAGTTAAAAAGTCAATTTCTCCAAGAAAGTTCATAATTGCAGGAATCAACAGGATGTCTGCCACTGTGAGAATGTATGTCCAAACAGGCATGCAAGTGTCAGAGTGAGACAAGCACCTCCACCAAAGACATTAGCAAAGAAGGTGAGCAGCTGCTAATATCTTTGGTGGAGGTGCTTGTCTCACCCTGACACTTGCATATTAGATAGACAGACAGACACCGCAAGGGGGAGATAGATAGGGGGAGATTTGATGATTGAGGACTTACATATCTCTGAGGCTCCGTCCTGAGCAGGCTGCAGTCCATGGCTAATGACAGCTGTCCTGTCACCTCCTCTGCCTCCTTCCGTCCATACACTGGCTGGCTGGGTAGGATGTCTTCTCTCGATGTGACTGTGTAGTCACACAGAGGAGTCCGCTCCCCATGCTTCCTCTGCTCGGGCGCACTGGGAGATAAAAACGGAAGTGACATCAGAACTTGAATGTCACTCAACGCACCAGCCATACTAATGCATACAATATGCGCAGTAATGCGGAAGCTACGCGGCGCGATGGATCGCGCCACAAGGCGGGTTAAAGGCCCGCAAATGAAGCGCCGCGTCTGCAATCTCGTGATTGCATAGACGTGGCACTTCCCATAGCGCTCGGACATAGTGCACTTAAGGACCTTTTTTTCGATTTTTTTTTTTAAAGGGCCAGTTTTTAAAACAAAAATGTTTTTCATTTTTTTGGTGACTACAGGAGGGGTGGCCAAAACAGAGATGGAGAGCTTTCCAGCTGACGATCCACTGACTTACTAGGTCATGAGAATAGACCACTGGCCAGAACTTGCCCAGTATGCTATTGAGTTGTTGGGCTGCCCTGCATCCAGCGTGCTTTCAGAATGGGCATTCAGGGCTGCAGGAGGTTTCGTTACTGATCAAAGAACACGTCTGTCCACAGACTCCGTGGACCATTTGACTTTTATAAAATGTAATCAGTCCTGGATTACTAGCTATGAAACCCCTGATGCTGATGTCACTGATTAAGTCTTTTTGGGATGTGGAATCTCTGCAGGATTTCGAGGCTGCCTTGCTTTGAGGGTGTTCAATCATTTAATCCGGAAGAATGTTTTTGGTATAGGTCCATCAAGTCCAACCTATGTGTGTGATTAGGGATGGGCTGGCTGTTCGAGTCGAACATGAGTTCGACTCGAACATCGGCTGTTCGTTCGATGAATATCAAACATTATGGGCTGTTCATGCCAAATTCGAGTGGTGCATTATGGCCCATAATGCACTGCGTCATCGCAGTGCATTGCTGGCTGATGATTGGCCAAGCATGCACTATGACCAGCATGCTTTGGCCAATCACAGCGCCGTCAGCAAAGAGAGCCATAATTGGCCAAAGGCAGGGTGCCTTTGGCCAATTAGGGCTCAGGGGGTTATGTCCACGCCCCACACTATATAAGGCCGCCTGCACGTCGGCCGTGTGTAGTGTGTTGGTGGCATTGTTAAGAGAGAGACAGAGAGAGACAGAGAGAGACAGCATAGAGAGCCATAATTGGCCAAAGGCAGGGTGCCTTTGGCCAATTAGGGCTCAGGGGGGCTATGTCCACGCTCCACACTATATAAGGCCGCCTGCACGTCGGCCGCGTGTAGTGTGTTGGTGGCGTTGTTAAGAGAGATACAGAGAGAGGCAGAGAGAGTGTCATTTCATTTAGTTTTTAGTTTGAGCAGGCAGGCGATTCAGTTAGCTGCAATGTATTTCATATATTTATATATATATATCCACTGCATACAGTTTAGCTAGATCTCACTGCAGACCGTTCCTGCTGTACTGTTTCTAATATACTTTAGGCAGGCAGTTGATTCAGTTAGCTGCAGTGTATTTCATATATATATACAGTTAGTCTAGTATATATATATATATATATATATATCCACTGCATACGGTTTAGCTAGATCTCACTGCAGACCATTCCTGCTGTACTGTTTCTAATATACTTTAGGCAGGCAGGCGATACAGTTAGCTGCAGTGTATTTAGTATATATACATCCTGGCTTTGTATATATATATATATATATATATATATATATATATATATATATATATATATATATACACTGTATACAGTTTAGCTTCATCTCACTGCAGACCGTTCCTGGTGTACTGTTTCTAATATACTTCAGGCAGGCAGTTGATTCAGCTAGCTGCAGTGCATTTATATATATATATATATATATATATATATATATATATATATATATATATATATATGGGCTTGTATAAATATAGTCTAGCCAAGCCTATACCTGACTATAGGCCATTCCTAGAGTACGTGTTCAAAGACACTTTCAGGCGGGTGACTCGGTGAGCTGCAGTTCATTTTTAACAGGGGCGTGTAATTACAATTTTTGATCTAATATTTCACAGCAGGGCCTCTTCCTGCGCTCAACAAAAGTATCTGTGAGGCTTTACAGTGTTGTACCACCACCAACACCGCCTAAAGCCCAATTTTTCTGCCCCTGTTTAACAGGGGCATGTAATTACAATTCTTGATATAATATTTCACAGCAGGGCCCGTTCCAGCACCCACCAAGAGTAACTGTGAGGGCTTACAGTGTTCTGGTACCACCAACACCTAAGGCCCAATTTTCCACAGAGTGTATAGGGCAGGCCCTATAGTATATACAGGCGGTCCCCTATTTTCAAAAATCCAACTTACAAACGACTCCTACTTACAAACGGAGGGAGACAACAGGAAGTGAGAGGAAATCTACCCCAGGAAGGGAAATTATCTCCTATAAGAGTTAATATGGGAAAAAGGTGTCTCCCCCAGTTTTTTGAAACTATCGATGCTCCCCGCTGATACCACCGTCTGTGGAAGGGAATTACACATCCTTGCCGCTCTTACAGTAAAGAACCCTCTACGTAGTTTAAGGTTAAACATTTTTCTTTTAATTTTAATGAGTGGCCACGTTTCTTGTTAAACTCCCTTCCGCAAAAAAGTTTTATCCCTATTGCGGGGTCACCAGTACGGTATTTGTAAATTGAAATCATATCCCCTCTCAAGCGTTTCTTCTCTAGGGAGAATAAATTCAGTGCTCGCAACCTTTCCTCATAACTAATATCCTCCAAACCCTTTATTAGCTTTGTTGCCCTTCTTTGTACTCGCTCCATTTCCAGTAAATCCTTCCTGAGGACTGGTACCCAGAACTGGATAGCATACTCTAGGTGCGGCCAGACCAAAGTCTTGTAGAGCAGGAGAATTATCATTTTATCTATGGAGTTCCCCTTTTTAATGCATACCAATATTCTGTTTGCTTTGTTAGCAGCAGCTTGGCATTACAACCCTATCATCTACTAGGACCACCAGGTCCTTTTCTATCCTAGATTCCCCCAGAGGTTCTCCCCCCAGTGTATAGATTGCATTCATATTTTTGCCACCCAAATGCATTATTTTACATTTTTCTACATTGAACCTCATTTGCCATGTAGTTGCTCACCCCATTAATTTGTTCAAATCTTTTTGCAAGGTTTCCACATCCTGCAGAGAAGTTATTGCCCTGCTTAGCTTAGTATCATCCACAAATACAGAGATTGAACTGTTTATCCCATCCTCCAGGTCATTTATGAACAAATTAAACAGGATTGGTCCCAGCACAGAACCCTGTGGAACCCCACTACCCACCCCTGACCATTCCGAGTACTCCCCATTTATCACGACCCTCTGAACTCGCCCTTGTAGCCAGTTTTCAATCCATGTACTAACCCTATGGTCCATGCCAATGGACCTTATTTTGTACAGTAAATATTTATGGGGAACTGTGTCAAATGCTTTTGCAAAATCCAGATACACCACATCTACGGGGCTTCCTTTATCTAGATAGCAACTCACCTCCTCATAGAAGGTTAATAGATTGGTTTGGCAAGAACGATTCTTCATGAATCCATGCTGATTACTGCTAATGATACCGTTCTCATTACTAATATCTTGTATATAGTCCCTTATCATCCCCTCCAAGAGCTTGCATACTATTGATGTTAGGCTAACTGGTCTGTAATTCCCAGAGATGTATTTTGGGCCCTTTTTAAATATTGGTGCTACATTGGCTTTTCAACAATCAGCTGGTACCATTCCAGTCAGTAGACTGTCAGTAAAAATTAGGAACAATGGTCTGGCACTTACTTGACTAAGTTTCCTAAGTTCCCCTTAGGCGCAAGCCATCTGGTCCCAGTGATTTATTAATGTTAAGTTTCCCAAGTCTCATTTTAATTCTGTCCTCTGTTAACCATGGAGGTTCTTCCTGTGATGTGTCATGAGGATAAACACTGCAGTTTTTTGTTACTGCAGCCCCCCGATTCCCTTGTGAGGACTGAGGAGAAGAATAAATTGAATACCTTTGCCATCTCCCCATCCTTTGAAACAAGATGTACTTCCTCATTCTTTATGGGGCCAATATGGTCTGTCCTCCCTTTTTTACTGTTTACATACTTAACCACTTCAGCCCCGGAAGGTTTTACCCCCTTCCTGACCAGAGCACTTTTTACAATTCGGCACTGCGTCGCTTTAACTGCTAATTGCGCGGTCATGCAATGCTGTACCCAAACGAAATTTGCGTCCTTTTCTTCCCACAAATAGAGCTTTCTTTTGATGGTATTTGATCACCTCTGCCGTTTTTATTTTTTGCGCTATACGCGGAAAAAGACTGAAAATTTTGAAAAAAAATGATATTTTCTACTTTTTGTTCTAAAAAAAATCCAATAAACTCAATTTTAGTCATACATTTAGGCCAAAATGTATTCGGCCACATGTCTTTGGTAAAAAAAATGTCAATAAGTGTATATTTATTGGTTTGCGCAAAAGTTATAGCGTCTACAAACTAGGGTACATTTTCTGGAATTTACACAGCCTTTAATTTATGACTGCCTATGTCGTTTCTTGAGGTGCTAAAATGGCAGGGCAGTACAAAACCCCCACAAATGACCCCATTTTGGAAAGTAGACACCCCAAGGAATTTGCTGAGAGGCATGTTGAGCCCATTGAATATTCATTTTTTTTGTCCCAAGTGATTGAATAATGACAAAAAAAAAAAAAAAAAATTACAAAAAGTTGTCACTAAATGATATATTGCTCACACAGGCCATGGGCATATGTGGAATTGCACCCCAAAATACATTTAGCTGCTTCTCCTGAGTACGGGGATACCACATGTGTGGGACTTTTTGGGAGCCTAGCCGCGTACGGGGCCCCGAAAACCAAGCACCGCCTTCAGGATTTCTAAGGGCGTACATTTTTGATTTTACTCCTCACTACCTATCACAGTTTTGAAGGCCATAAAATGCCCAGATGACATAAAACCCCCCCAAATGACCCCATTTTGGAAAGTAGACACCCCAAGCTATTTGCTTTGAGGCATGTTGAGTCCATGGAATGTTTTATATTTTGACACAAGTTGCGGGAAAGTGACAAATTTTTTTTTTTTTTTTTGCACAAAGTTGTCACTAAATGATATATTGCTCACACAGGCCATGGGCATATGTGGAATTGCACCCCAAAATACATTTAGCTGCTTCTCCTGAGTACGGGGATACCACATGTGTGGGACTTTTTAGGAGCCTAGCCGCGTACGGGACCCCGAAAACCAAGCACCGCCTTCAGGATTTCTAAGGGCGTACATTTTTGATTTTACTCCTCACTACCTATCACAGTTTCGGAGGCCATGGAATGCCCAGGTGGCACAAACCCCCCCCAAATGACCCCATTTTGGAAAGTAGACACCCCAAGCTATTTGCTGAGAGGCATGGTGAGTATTTTGCAGCTCTCATTTGTTTTTGAAAATAAAGAAAGACGAGAAAAAAATTTTTTTTTTTTCTTTTTTCAATTTTCAAAACTTTGTGACAAAAAGTGAGGTCTGCAAAATACTCACTATACCTCTCATCAAATAGCTTGGGGTGTCTACTTTCCAAAATGGGGTCATTTGGGGGGGTTTTGTGCCACCTGGGCATTCCATGGCCTCCGAAACTGTGATAGGCAGTGAAGAGTGAAATCAAAAATTTACGGCCTTAGAAAGCCTGAAGGCGGTGCTTGGTTTTCGGGGTCCCGTACGCGGCTAGGCTCCCAAAAAGTCCCACACATGTGGTATCCCCATACTCAGGAGAAGCAATAGAATGTATTTTGGGGTGTAATTTCACATATTCCCATGCCATGTTTGAGCAATATATCATTTAGTGACAACTTTGCGCAAAAAAAAATAAAAAAAATAAAAAATTGTCTCTTTCCCGCAACTTGTGTCACAATATAAATTATTCCATGAACTCGACATGCCTCTCAGCAAATAGCTTGGGGTGTCTACTTTCCAAAATGGGGTCATTTGGGGGGGGTTTGAACTGTCCTGGCATTTTATGCACAACATCTAGAAGCTTATGTCACACATCACCCACTCTTCTAACCACTTGAAGACAAAGCCCTTTCTGACACTTATTGTTTACATAAAAAAATAATTTTTTTTTGCAAGAAAATTACTTTGAACCCCCAAACATTATATATTTTTTTTAAAGCAAATGCCCTACAGATTAAAATGGTGGATGTTTCATTTTTTTTTTTCACACAGTATTTGCGCAGCGATTTTTCAAACGCATTTTTTGGGGAAAAAACACACTTTTTTACATTTTAATGCACTAAAACACACTATATTGCCCAAATGTTTGATGAGATAAAAAAGATGATCTTAGGCCGAGTACATGGATACCAAACATGACATGCTTTAAAATTGCGCACAAACGTGCAGTGGCGACAAACTAAATACATTTTTAAAAGCCTTTAAAAGCCTTTACAGGTTACCACTTTAGATTTACAGAGGAGGTCTACTGCTAAACTTACTGCCCTCGATCTGACCTTCGCGGCGATACCTCACATGCATGGGGCAATTGCTGTTTACATTTGACGCCAGACCAACGCTTGCGTTCACCTTAGCGCGAGAGCAGGGGGGACAGGGGTGCTTTTTTTTTTTTTTTTTTTTTTTTCTTTATTATTATTATTTTTTTATCTTATTTTTAAACTGTTCCTTTCATTTTTTTTTTTTAAATCATTTTTATTGTTATCTCAGGGAATGTAAATATCCCCTATGATAGCAATAAGTAGTGACAGGTACTCTTTTTTGCAAAAATTGGGGTCTATTAGACCCTAGATTTCTCCTCTGCCCTCAAAGCATCTGATCACACCAAGATCGGTGTGATAAAACGCTTTCCCAATTTCCCAATGGCGCTGTTTACATCCGGCGAAATCTACGTCATAAAATGCTCGTAGCTTCCGGTTTCTTAGGTCATAGAGATGTTTGGAGCCACTCTGGTCTCTGATCAGCTCTATGGTCAGCTGGCTGAATCACCGGCTGCATTTTCAGGTTCCCTGTTGAGACAGGAGAGCCAGAGAAAAACACGGAAGATGTTGGGGGGGGGGGGCATTCCCTCCCACTGCTTGTAAAAGCAGTCTAGAGGCTAATTAGCCACTAGGATTGCTTTTACATGAAAGCCGACCGCTGGCTGAAAAGAATGATACCAAGATGATACCTAAACCTGCAGGCATCATTCTGGTATAACCACTCAAAGTCGTGAATGGCGTACCTGAAGACAAAAAAATGGTTAACAATAAAGCACAGTAAACGGTAAGGTATAAAAAATTGCATACCTGAAAAGCAAACATGATAAAACATAATAACAATAAAACATTGCAGAATAGAATACAGTAAAAAAGAGCAGAACAATAGAGAGAGAGAGAACAATAAAACGACAACTATTTTTATTTTATATTTTTGTTTGTGTTTTTTTTTTTTTTACACTTTTTTTTGTAACTAACTTTTATAACTGTAACCGGTTCCAGGTTCGGGTCTCTCAAAATGCGATGGCATCTCGGGAGACCCTGTGAAAGTGTGCCTAGTCTGTGCAATGCTGTACCCTACGCTAATACTCAACTAGTGTATGGTAGCGTTCAAAACATTCACCAATGCAAAGACCAGGATTGTCAGGACAGGAGGGACAATAATAGCGGGTGTCACGCCTATATCCGCGCTTGCTGCAGACACAACATCTTTTTTGGCGGGTTCGTTGGGTAGGGGTACTCGGGAGGACATAAAGAAAATGCCTCTCATGCAGCCGACTGCATTTGGTTGGGGATGTGAATGGGGGAAGTATGGGCGCTGCAGAAGCGGTGGGCTCCCAATTAGGATTGGCGAATGCAGCAGGAAGGGCACTATGGGCACGACGGGCCTGTGTTTGTCTTCTTGGGGGCAGCGGGACACTACTTGTGCTTGCCACCTCACCAGCTTGAACTGCACTTATGGGACTCGCCACGTCACCAAGTGTTACTGCAGTGCTGGTTTGACTACGACCGGGGTGTACTAGGCCGCTGGCGCTTGCCAGTTCACCAAAACGCTACCAAAAAAACTGTTAGCGATCGCAGGAATCAGGCCTGACTCTGCGAACGCTGCAGTTATGCGTTTAGTGTTTTGTAAGTGACAGTGATCGATCGATACTGCACTTGGGTGGGCTGGGCTGGGCCGGGCGGAGGAGCAAAACGCAGGTGCTAGCAGGTATCTGGGCTGATCCTGCTAACACTGCGTTTTTGGGAACCCTAAACTGCTGGGGACACTAGTATAGATCTGATCGGATCAGATATTGATCGGATCAGATACTATACCACTAAGGGAGGCGTATGCTGCGTGCGTGGGTGTTAGCGGTACTGGCGCTAATCTGACGCCTGGGGCTGGTGCTTGCCAGTTCACCAAAACGCTACCAAAAAAACTGTTAGCGATCGCAGGGATCAGGCCTGACTCTGCGAACGCTGCAGTTATGCATTTTGTAAGTGACAGTGATCGATCGATACTGCACTTGGGTGGGCTGGGCCGGGCGGAGGGGCAAAACGCAGGTGCTAGCAGGTATCTGGGCTGATCCCGCTAACACTGCGTTTTTGGGAACCCTAAACTGCTGGGGACGCTAGTATAGATCTGATCGGATCAGATATTGATCCGATCAGATACTATACCACTAAGGGAGGTTACGGTGCGTGCGTGGGTGTTAGCGGTACTGGCGCTAACCTGACGCTGCCTGGGGCTGGTGCTTGCCAGTTCACCAAAACGCTACCAAAAAAACTGTTAGCGATCGCAGGGATCAGGCCTGACTCTGCGAACGCTGCAGTTATGCGTTTAGTGTTTTGTAAGTGACAGTGATCGATCGATACTGCACTTGGGTGGGCTGGGCTGGGCCGGGCGGAGGGGCAAAACGCAGGTGCTAGCAGGTATCTGGGCTGATCCCGCTAACACTGCGTTTTCGGGAACCCTAAACTGCTGGGGACGCTAGTATAGATTTGATCGCATCAGATATTGATCGGATCAGATACTATACCACTAAGGGAGGCGTATGCTGCGTGCGTGGGTGTTAGCGGTACTGGCGCTAATCTGACGCTGCCTGGGGCGACGCATATCACCGCCGGGCGATCAGGGGGCTAAACCTTTATTCGGTAATAAACGGCGGGTTCCCTGACACTATAAAAAATAAACGAACTAACCAGCGTCACCCGTAACGGTTATACGGTGATCAGTGGTGAAAGGGTTAACTAGGGGGCAATCAAGGGGTTAAAACATTTATTCGGTAGTATATGGGGGTCCCTGACGCTATAAAACGCTGACGGCGAACCTAAATATTTACCTCCCTAAATAGCGTCACCAGCGACACTAATACAGCGATCAGAAAAATGATCGCTTAGCGACACTGGTGACGGGGGGTGATCAAGGGGTTAAAACTTTATTAGGGGGGTTAGGGGGGTATCCTAGACCTAAAGGGGGCCTAACACTAACTGCCCTAACACTAACTGTCACAAACTGACACTATGCAGTAATCAGAAAAAAAAAAAAAAAAATACTGCTAATGTCAGTTTGTGACAGGGGGGGGGGGTGATTGGGGGGGGATCGGGGGGCGATCGGGGGGGGGATCGGGGGTGTAAATATGCCTGGCATGTTCTACTGTGTGTGTGTGTGTTTGGTGCACTCACTTGTCTTCTCTCCTCGGCGCTGGGACGGAAACTGCCCAGCCGAGGAGAGATGACATCACATCCTCTGCCTGTGTGAAACGACACACAGGCAGAGGAGGATTCCCATTGGCTGGGAGCGATCGCGAGGGGGGGGCCACGATCGGATGGTCTCCCCCTCGCCTCCCGACGCTCCCAGTCAAATGCCGACCGCCGATGGCACCGGGGGGGGGTCCGATCGGACCCCCCGCCCGCGGGAGGCAGATCACGTACGGGTACGTGATTTTGCCTGCCCGTGCCATTCTGCCGCAGTATATATGCGGTAGGCGGTCGGCAAGTGGTTAAAGAATTTCTTGGGATTTTTTTTGCTTTACTCCGCTATGTGTCTTTCGTGTTCTATCTTAGCCGCCCTAATTGCACCCTTACATTTCTGGTTGCATTCTTTATAAAGTCTGATTGCTGATAATGATCCACCAACCTTGTATTTTTTGAAGGCCTTCTCCTTTGCTTTTGTATGCATTTTTACATTGGAGTTAAGCCATCTAGGAATTTTTTTCGCTCTTTTATATTTATTACCCAATGGGATGCATTGGCTAATGCCCTTATTTAATATGCTCTTAAAGCAAACCCATCTCTCCTCCGTGTTTTTTGTTCCTAAGATTTTATCCCAATTCATGCCTTCTAGCAAGGTTCATAGTTTAGGAAAGTTGGCTCTTTTGAAATTCAGTGTCTTTGTATTCCCCTTATGTTTCCTATTTGTGTGATTTATACTGAAGCCAATTGACCTGTGATCGCTGTTTCCTAAATTGCCCCTTATTTCCACATCCGTGATGAGGTCTGTATTGTTGGTAATCAGTAGATCCAGTAACGCTTTATTTCTACTTGGTGCGTCTACCATCTGAACTATGAAATTGTCCTGCAAGACATTTAGGAACTGGTGAGCCTTAGACGAATGCGTGGTTCGCTCCGCCCAGTCTAATGCCCCGTACACACGGTCGGATTTTCCGACACACAAAGTTGGAGAGCAGGAGATAAAATTTTCCGACAACAAAATCCGATCGCGTCAATTCCGACCGTGTGTGGCCTGTTCCGACGCACAAAGTGCCACGCATGCTCATAAGAAATTCCGACACGGAACAGCTCGGTCTGGTAAACTTAGCGTTCGCAATGGATACAGCACTTTCGTCACGCTGCAATGTTAAAAATTGTTTAATACAGCGCTCTCTCTTCTTCTTTATAATGTGACAAGAATGAAGTAGTTTTGCTGCTCATATTCACACACACTTCTCACAAACATTTTTTTTGTTTTTTTATTGGGATTCCCTGAATATATTGTTATTTGTCATATCTGACAGAATGTTTTTTATTTTTTATTTTTTTGTTTTTTTAAGCCATTTTTGGTTTAGATTTTATGTTTATATTTTTTCCAAGGCTGATCTTTGTTTAACCACTTGCCGCCCGCCCTATTACAGAATGACGGCGGCAAAGTGGTTTGATATTCCTGATCGGACGTCATATGACATGATCAGGAATTATCGAGCCGCTGCGCGCCCCCGGGGGTGCGCATCACAGCGATCGTTGTTTCGGGGTGTCAGTCTGACACCCTGCAACACCGATCTAGGTAAAGAGTCTCTGACGGAGACTCTTTACCACGTGATCAGCCGTGTCCAATCACGGCTGATCACGATGTAAATAGGAAGAGCCGGTGATCGGCTTTTCCTCACTCGCGTCTGACAGACGCGAGTAAAGGAGAGCCGATCGGCTGCTCTCCTGACAGGGGGGGTCTGTGCTTATTGTTTATCAGCACAGCCCCCCCTCGGATCCTACCCAGGACCACCAGGGAAGCCGCCCAGGACCACCAGGGAAGCAATCCCCACTGGACCACCAGGTATGCCCCTAGACCACCAGGGAAATGTCACTGTGTGCCCAGGCAGCTGCCAATCTGTGCCCAGGCAGCTGCCAGTCAGTGCCCACTGCAATGCTTACCACTGCCAGTGCCACCAGGGATGCCCATCAGTGCCTCATTTTAGTGCCGCTTATCAGTGCCCATCAGTGCCAAGTATCAGTGCCCATCAGTGCCCAGCAGTGCCACCTATCAGTGCCCAGCAGTGCCGCCTATCAGTGCCACCTATCAGTGCCACCCTATCAGTGCCTAGCAGTACCCAGCAGTGCCGCCTTTCATTGCCCATTAGTGTCTCCCATCAGTGCCCATCAGTGCCAACCAGTGCCACCCAGTGCCACCCATCAGTGCCCATCAGTGCCGCCTATCAATGCCCATCAGTGCTGCATATGAGCGCCACCCATCAGTGCCGCCTACCAGTGCCCATCAGTGCCGCATTTCAGTGCCCATCGTCAGTGCCCGTCAGTGCCCGCTCATTGGTGCCACCTCATCGGTGCCACCGTATCAGTGCCTGTCAGTGCCACCTTATCAGTGCCCATCAGTGAAAGAGAAAACTTACTTATTTACAATTTTTTCTAACAGAAACAAAAGCAAAACTTTTATTTTTTTCAAAATTTTCGGTCTTTTTTTATTTGTTTAGCAAAAAATAAAAACCGCAGAGGTGATCAAATACCACCAAAAGAAAGCTCTATTTGTGGGAACAAAATGATAAAAATTTAGTTTGGGCACAGTGTAGCATGACCGCGCAATTGTCATTCAAACTGCGACAGCGCTGAAAGCTGAAAATTGGTCTGGGCAGGAGGGTGTCTAAGTGCCCTGTATTGAAGTGGTTAATGTTGTTTTTAGTTTGACTCTAGAATATTTTTGTGTGTATTTTGTGTGTCAAGTTACCACAACACCATTGATATCTTTTATTATTTAATCTCAAGGAGATTGTTTGTTGTTGGTGTCCCTTGTTAATTTCACGTTGTATTTTGGAAATGTACCTGAATCCTCACCAACAAACTGTCCTTTTTGAAGTAAAACACACATAGGCAAGTATAATTCCAACAAAAATTCCTTTATTAAGGGCTCAAAACCAAACAAAGAGGGAGGCAACACTAGAGAAACATGAGAAATTTCGAAGCCTGGGACCCCCACGGCAGACATCAATTCTTGAACATCAAAATTGGTGGCCTGCGGAGTCCATATGTAAGGGAGGGCAGTCTGGTCCAGAAGTCGCAGAGATCCGGAAAGCAGCAGATGACATCTGTGTCCCCAGGCTGTGGTACCACAAGAGGCTGCATCTTTTGGCCGACCAGACTGGATCCAAGGTCCTCACTTTCTGGTCTTCCTTCCACGCTTCATTCCGGGCTGTGGCTGTGCTGTTGGAGATGTGGCAGGAGGAGGAGTAGGAGCTGGAGGAGGAGGAGGACTGGGAGGACCTGGAGGAGGAGGAGGACCTGCAGGAGGAGGAGGAGGACCATCTGTGAGTTCGCAAAGGTGTGTCTGAGATGTAATTTGGCCCCTCATACCTTTATTAAGAGCCTCCAATATGAGCGACTCACACATGAGTTGTTGTCCCTCCTCCATCCTCTGCATTTTAGAGGCAATGAGGGCAGCAATGCTCCACTGTGTGTGGTGCTCCCAGGGCCTCTGTAGCCCTCCAAAAGAGACCTATGGCAGCCTCCTCTAGGGCACTCCTCCTCCTGCCACTTTCTCTTTCCAGGTGTTGGGGAGGGACTGGCATATCAGGCAGACGGCTCGGCCCAGCCACCTCCTGGCTGAGACTTCCCTGTGTATGAAAAAGGGACATGGTTTTAGTTTTTGCATCATCAATCACAATCATAAATTAGTACTCCAAACTAACATCTAGTTAACATCATTGATTGGACAACCAGCAATATTTAGAGGAATGCTATACCTGGCTCAAGCTGGGCTCCTCCACATGTTGCTGCCTGGAAGGCCCAGGTTGGGCGTCAGAAGCCTCAGCTGGAGGGGAAGGAAGCGTGGAAGGAAGAGAGAGTGATGACCTGGGTTCAGTCTGACCTGCCAGAAAATGCAGCCTGTCATAGTACCACATCCTGGGGAGATAGATGTCATCTGCTGCTCCGGATCTCTGCGAATCCTGGACTTTCTGGCGCTCCCTTACATATGTACTCCTCAGGCCACCAATTAAGATCTTCAAAAATGTGATGTCTGCCGTGGGGATCACCTGCTTCACAATTTCCAACAATTTATCCAGTGCTGCCTTCCTCTTTGTTTGGTTCTTGTAATGTGGGTTGTTGATCTCCCACAGACATGGCAGCTCCCTTAACCACTTCAGCCCTGGAAGATTTTACCCCCTTCCTGACCAGAGCACTTTTTACAATTTGGCACTGCGTCGCTTTAACTGCTAATTGCGCGGTCATGCAATGCTGTACCCAAACGAAATTTGTGTCCTTTTCTTCCCACAAATAGAGCTTTCTTTTGATGGTATTTGATCACCTCTGCCGTTTTTATTTTTTGCGCTATACACGGAAAAAGACCGAAAATTTTGAAAAAAAATGATATTTTCTACTTTTTGTTCTAAAAAAAATCCAATAAACTCAATTTTAGTCATACATTTAGGCCAAAATGTATTCGGCCACATGTCTTTGGTAAAAAAAATGTCAATAAGTGTATATTTATTGGTTTGCGCAAAAGTTATAGCGCCTACAAACTAGGGTACATTTTCTGGAATTTACACAGCCTTTAATTTATGACTGCCTATGTCGTTTCTTGAGGTGCTAAAATGGCAGGGCAGTACAAAACCCCCACAAATGACCCCATTTTGGAAAGTAGACACCCCAAGGAAATTGCTAAGAGGCATGCTGAGCCCATTGAATATTAATTTTTTTTGTCCCAAGTGATTGAATAATGACAAAAAAAAAAATACAAAAAGTTGTCACTAAATGATATCTTGCTCACACAGGCCATGGGCATATGTGGAATTGCACCCCAAAATACATTTAGCTGCTTCTCCTGAGTATGGGGATACCTCATGTGTGGGACTTTTTGGGAGCCTATCCGCGTACGGGGCCCCGAAAACCAATTACTGCCTTCGGGATTTCCAAGGGCTACATTTTTGATTTTACTCCTCACTACCTATCACAGTTTTGAAGGCCATAAAATGCCAAGATGGCATAAAACCCCCCCAAATGACCCCATTTTAGAAAGTAGACACCCCAAGCTATTTGCTGAGAGGCATGGTGAGTATTTTGCAGCTCTCATTTGTTTTTGAAAATAAAGAAAGACGAGAAAAAAAATTTTTTTTTTCTTTTTTTAATTTTCAAAACTTTGTGACAAAAAGTGAGGTCTGCAAAATACTCACTATACCTCTTAGCAAATAGCTTGGGGTGTCTACTTTCCAAAATGGGGTCATTTGGGGGTGGGGGGGGGTTGCCACCTGGGCATTCCATGGCCTCCGAAACTGTGATAGGCAGTGAAGAGTGAAATAAAAAATTTACGGCCTTAGAAAGCCTGAAGGCGGTGCTTGGTTTTCGGGGTCCCGTACGCGGCTAGGCTCCCAAAAAGTCCCACACATGTGGTATCCCCGTACTCAGGAGAAGCAACAGAATGTATTTTGGGGTGTAATTTCACATATTCCCATGGCATGTTTGAGCAATATATCATTTAGTGACAACTTTGTACAAAAAAAATAAAAAAAATAAAAAATTGTCTCTTTCCCGCAACTTGTGTCACAATATAAAATATTCCATGGACTCGACATGCCTCTCAGCAAATAGCTTGGGGTGTCTACTTTCCAAAATGGGGTCATTTGGGGGGGTTTGAACTGTCCTGGCATTTTATGCACAACATTTAGAAGCTTATGTCACACATCACCCACTCTTCTAACCACTTGAAGACAAAGCCCTTTCTGACACTTTTTGATTACATAAAAAAATAATTTTTTTTGCAAGAAAATTACTTTGAACCCCCAAACATTATATATTTTTTTAAAGCAAATGCCCTACAGATTAAAATGGTGGGTGTTTCATTTTTTTTTTCACACAGTATTTGCGCAGCGATTTTCAAACGCATTTTTTGGGGAAAAAACACACTTTTTTAAATTTTAATGCACTAAAACACACTATATTGCCCAAATGTTTGATGAAATAAAAAAGATGATCTTAGGCCGAGTACATGGATACCAAACATGACATGCTTTAAAATTGCGCACAAATGTGCAGTGGCGACAAACTAAATACATTTTTAAAAGCCTTTACAGGTTACCACTTTAGATTTACAGAGGAGGTCTACTGCTAAAATTACTGCCCTCGATCTGACGTTCGCGGTGATACCTCACATGCATGGTGCAGTTGCTGTTTACATTTGACGCCAGACCGCCACTTGCGTTCGCCTTAGCGCGAGAGCAGGGGGGACAGGGGTGCTTTTTTTTTTTTTTTCTTTATTATTATTATTTTTTTTTTATCTTATTTTTAAACTGTTCCTTTCATTTTTTTTTTAAAATCATTTTTATTGTTATCTCAGGGAATGTAAATATCCCCTATCATAGCAATAGGTAGTGACAGGTACTCTTTTTTGAAAAAATTGGGGTCTATTAGACCCTAGATTTCTCCTCTGCCCTCAAAGCATCTGACCACACCAAGATTGGTGTGATAAAATGCTTTCCCAATTTCCCAATGGTGCTGTTTACATCCGGCGAAATCTAAGTCATAAAATGCTCGTAGCTTCCGGTTTCTTAGGCCATAGAGATGTTTGGAGCCACTCTGGTCTCTGATCAGCTCTATGGTCAGGTGGCTGAATCACCGGTTGCATTTTCAGGTTCCCTGTTGAGACAGGAGAGCCAGAGAAAAACACGGAAGACGTTGGGGGGGGGGCATTCCCTCCCACTGCTTGTAAAAGCAGTCTAGAGGCTAATTAGCCGCTAGGATTGCTTTTACATGAAAGCCGACCGCTGGCTGAAAAGAATGATACCAAGATGATACCTAAACCTGCAGGCATCATTCTGGTATAACCACTCAAAGTCGTGAATGGCGTACCTGAAGACAAAAAAATGGTTAACAATAAAACACAGTAAACGGTAAAGTATAAAAAATTGCATACCTGAAAAGCAAACATGATAAAACATAATAACAATAAAACATTGCAGAATAGAATACAGTAAAAAAGAGCAGAACAATAGAGAGAATAGAGAGAGAGAACAATAAAACGACAACTATTTTTTTTTCTTTTATATTTTTGTATGTGTTTTTTTTTTTTTTACACTTTTTTTTGTAACTGTAACTTTTATAGCTATAACCGGTTCCAGGTTCGGGTCTCTCAAAATGCGATGGCATCTTGGGAGACCCTGTGAAAGTGTGCCTAGTCTGTGCAATGCTGTACCCTACGCTAATACTCAACTAGTGAATGGTAGCGTTCAAATCATTCACCAATGCAAAGACCAGGATTGTCAGGACAGGAGGGACAATAATAGCGGGTGTCACGCCTATATCCGCGTTTGCTACAGACACAACATCTTTTTTGGGGGGGTTCGTTGGGTAGGGGTACTCGGGAGGACATAAAGAAAATGCCTCTCATGCAGCCGACTCCATTTGGTTGGGGATGTGAATGGGGGAAGTACGGGCGCTGCAGAAGCGGTCGGTTCCCAATTAGGATTGGCGAATGCAGCAGGAAGGGCATTGTGGGCACGACGGCCTGCGTTTGTCTTCTTGGTGGCAGCGGGACACTACTTGTGCTTGCCACCTCACCAGCTTGAACTGCACTTATGGGACTCGCCACGTCACCAAGTGTTACTGCAGTGCTGGTTTGACTACGACCGGGGTGTACTAGGCCACTGGTGCTTGCCAGTTCACCAAAACGCTACCAAAAAAACTGTTAGCGATCGCAGGGATCAGGCCTGACTCTGCGAATGCTGCAGTTATGCGTTTAGTGTTTTGTAAGTGACAATGATCGATCGATACTGCACTTGGGTGGGCTGGGCTTGGCCGGGCAGAGGAGCAAAACGCAGGTGCTAGCAGGTATCTGGGCTGATCCCGCTAACACTGCGTGTTTGGGAACCCTAAACTGCTGGGGACGCTAGTATAGATCTGATCGGATCAGATATTGATCCGTTCAGATACTATACCACTAAGGGAGGTGTATGGTGCGTGCGTGGGTGTTAGCGGTACTGGCGCTAACCTGACACTGCCTGGGGCTGGTGCTTGCCAGTTCACCAAAACGCTACCAAGAAAACTGTTAGCGATCGCATGGATCAAGCCTGACTCTGAACGCTGCAGTTATGCGTTTAGTGTTTTGTAAGTGACAGTGATCGATCGATACTGCACTTGGGTGGGCTGGGCCGGGCGGAGGGGAAAAACGCAGGTGCTAGCAGGTATCTGGGCTGATCCCGCTAACACTGCGTTTTTGGGAACCCTAAACTGCTGGGGACGCTAGTATAGATCTGATCGGATCAGATATTGATCCGTTCAGATACTATACCACTAAGGGAGGCGTATGCTGCGTGCGCGGGTGTTAGCGGTACTGGCGCTAATCTGACGCTGCCTGGAGCGACGCATATCACCGCCGGGCGATCAGGGGGCTAAACCTTTATTCGGTAATAAACGGCGGGTGCCCTGACACTATAAAAAATAAACGAACTAACCAGCGTCACCCGTAACGGTTATATGGTGATCAGTGGTGAAAGGGTTAACTAGGGGGCAATCAAGGGGTTAAAACATTTATTAGATAGTATATGGGGGTCCCTGTCGCTATAAAACGCTGACGGCGAACCTGAATATTTACCTCACTAACTAGCGTCACCAGCGACACTAATACAGCGATCAGAAAAATGATCGCTTAGCGACACTGGTGTGATCAAGGGGTTAAAACTTTATTAGGCGGGGTTAGGGGGGTACCCTAGACCTACAGGGGGCTAATACTCACTGCCCTACCACTTCTAACTGTCACAAACTGACACCAATCAGTAATCAGAAAAAAAAAAATACTGCTTGGTGTCAGTTTGTGACAGGGGGGGAGGGGTGATTGGGGGGGGATCGGGGGGCGATCGGGGTGGGGGGGGGGTGGGGGTATTTTATGTGCCTGGCATGTTCTACTGAGTGTGTGTGTGTGTTTTGTGCACTTACATGTCTTCTCTCCTTGGCGCTGGAATGGAAACTGCCAAGCCGAGGAGAGATGACATCACATCCTCTGCCTGTGTGTACTATACACAGGCAGGGGATGTCTCTCATTGGCTGGGAGCGATCGCGAGGGGGGGCCACGATCGGATGGCCTCCCCCTCATCACGGGACGCTCACAGTCAAATGCCGACCGCCGCTGGCACCGGAGGGGGGTCCGATCGGACCCCCCGCCCACGGGAGGCAGATCACGTACGGGTACGTGATTCTGCCTGCCCGTGCCATTCTGCCGCAGTATATCTGCGTTAGGCGGTCGGCAAGTGGTTAACATATCAATGAATAGTGACATGAAGTCATTATCTTTTAATAAGATATCCATGTTCACTGCAAGACACAACACAAGACAAAGCCTAATGTCAGACAAAACTCTCCTAATCTTGTTACAATATAGGCCTCAATATAGAAGCAGTATAGGCACAAGTTTGTCTCTTAACTTCGTTCTTACGATCGGCGAGTCCAATGCTCCTTCGTCCGCTCACAGATCGTACGTACTACGCACGCGTGTTACGCTTTATACACGCCCCTTTTCGTTCGGCGCAGTGGGTGAAGAGCACATGGCGGAGTCAGAGCAGTGCTAATTATAGCAACGAGGAGGAGGAGGAGGAAAGCCCGGATCCTGACACGTCCCGATCCAGAAGGAGATGATTTAAGGCCACAAATATGTCCTTTGGGGAGATGTTGGAGATGGTGGACATCATGAAGAAGGCAGACTATAACGGGAAGTATGGGCCTTACCCCAACCCCAATATCAGAAAGGCCAAGATCATGGCGAAAGTGATCAAAAGTCTGCACAGGAATTTCGGGGTACGACGATCGAAAGATCAGCTCAGGAAGAGGTGGTCAGACCTAAAATTAAGAGAGCCCGAGCAGTAACGAAAGATCCGGAGAGTGCTGCAAAAAAGTAAGTAGTTGTGCTGTGTTCCTATTCTTTTTGTCTTTATTACGTTCGTGCTGCTCCATATGCTTTTCTTATTTGTACAGTTTCAAGTGTCAATTTTAAATGTTCATGGGCCCATTATTCGTTCGTATCAAACATTTTTTTTTTCGCCCTCTAAAACAACATTGTTTAGGCCATATGCATTTTCCTACATTTTTTAGGGCCTACTTGGATGCAAAATATTTGGTTGTGTAGATGGGTTTGTTACTAGAATGAAATGCAAACTAGATTCTGTGTAAGGAGAGGACACTCAGCAGCTGTTTTCACATCTGGACACTGGAGCACTAGTGTGGGACACAAGAACACCATTTTTATTAGGGGGGGCACACAGATGCTCCAGTGTATACTATAGGGGGGTCTCTATCTGTGAAGCTTGTACTAAACAGGTAAAGTATTGCAGGTTGACAAAGGACAATAAAAAAGCGACATCTTTGAACTCTGCTAAAATTGACAATTGTACCCCACTTCCAAGCAAGGTTTCCTATTTATAGTTCTGCCATCAAATCACTGTGTGCTAATTATACCCTTTTTGTTTTACATAGGGGAGAAAAGACTCGGAGGACACCCCTCATCCGAAGAGACCAGAGACCCCCCACCTGTGAAAGAAGGTGAAATACCCCCAACCCAAGTGGAGCAGGAGGAGGAAGAAGATGTGGTTGAAATAGGCACCACAACAGGTGAGTGTCTGCGACCACAGACTCAGGTAAGAGATGGATGCTGGCAGATTTTTGATATCTGTTTTTGTTTGTTTTCTCTCTTTTTAGGTGATCGTGTTGTTAGGGATCGAGATCCGTTCACATCAGAAAGTGCCCAGATGCTGATCGGGGAGATCATGGGGTGTAATTTAGAATTGGAGAACCTCAAATCAAAAATCAATGATGTGATTAAAAAAAATAATAACATAATTGATGTTTTGGGGCGAATTTAATACCCCACAAAATCACTTTGGTTTGGTACAATGTTTAAAATATTTTCCAAATTTGGAGGATGCACACAGTGTGCCAACATGTGCTATCTGCCATCACGGGAGATCTATGGACGCGTTTTGGGGGTGCAACCCCTTCCTCAATAATAAAGTAGCGGTGAGGAAGGGCTTGCTCCCCCAAAACACGTCCCTTGATCCCCCGTGATGGCAGGTCGCACATGTTGACATTCGTAAATTGGTGTGCATCTTCCAAATTTGGCTTTTCAAGGGGTGATTTGACCCCATCTGAACGCAATATCAAACACAAAAATAAATACTCATGTCTGATATTGCCTTCAGGTTTTACCATATGTGAACTTTGTAAGTTCAAGTTTTTTGTCTTTCTTGTTGGTTTTACACAGGCCTGTTTTATCGTAAATGGACATTTCTATTTTTGATAATGCCACCCCAAAAATTGTTATACAACAAACATGTTGGTTTGTTCTAAAAACCGTTTCTAAATGCACATGTGATTGTGCAGGTATTAAAAAGTTTGTTAATCAAGAATGTGTGGATTATTGTCTCAACGCTACAACACTTTTGTGGTGATGTAATTGCTGTTTTCGTAAAAAATGGTGGTTATTTCCTAAGGGCAAATCCTCTTTGCACTACAAGAGCATTTTCATTGCAGTTTCAAGAGCACTTGTAGTATAAAAAGTGTATACGCCTTTAGTAAATAACAGCCAACAGTGCTTTGTATAAGGTTACACAATCACGCCATTTTCAGGACTCCACACATTGCTGTCAGGGTCAGCTAAAACAAACACAAGCAGTAAATGTCCACAAAGAATTTTTTTTTTTTTTATTGGAAAAAGGCTTCACAAATTTGAAGGCATATTGATGGCCCCCCTACCTGCAAAGAACTCCAGGTATCTTAACCGGACATCACGGGCACTCAGGGAGGGCAAGCCAGGACGGCTGCTTTCAAGCGCTGTCAGTGTTTCAGGTATCACTCCGGCCTCTTGCCCAACTGAGCCAGCATAGTTGGCCGAATGTTTCCTTAAAAAGTTATGGAGAATACAGCACTCCAGTATAATATGGTTCAGTTTATACTCCGCCATATGGATAGGTGTCAGAAATAGGCGGAACTGGCTGGCCGGGATTCCAAATGTGTTCTCCACCACTCTTCGGGCTCTGGTCAGCCGGTAATTAAAAACCCTCTGTTCCGGGGTGAGGGTCCTCGTCGGGAATGGCCGCATCAGGTGGTCCCCCAGCGCAAACGCTTCATCAGCAACGAACACGAATGGGAGTCCTTCCACATTGTCCCCTGGAGCTGGCAAGTCCAAGCTGCCATTCTGGAGATGCCTGTAGAACTCCGTCTGGGCGATGACTCCACCATCGGACATCCGGCCATTCTTACCCACGTCCACATACAAGAAGTCGTAATTAGCCGACACCACCGCCAACATCACAATACTATTGAACCCCTTATAGTTGAAATAGTACGACCCCGAGTTGGGTGGTGGGATGATGTGGACATGTTTCCCATCAATTGCCCCTCCGCAGTTAGGAAAGTCCCACTGCTGGGCAAAGTGGGAGGCCACAGTCTGCCATTCCTGTGGCGTGGAAGGAAACTGTTGAGGAAAAGAAAAATAAATGAATATTTTTGCACAGAAACATGGCAAGCAGATTAGGCACAAACATTCTGGGGCAACCTCCAGATAGCATTTATTAAGGGGAATTTAACAACACCAAAGTATAAGGTACACCTATTATATTCCCCCTCCCCCCCTCTCATGGGCCATTTCGAACATTATGGGGGGTGTGGAAATCTTGGACAGGTAACCCTCTTCACTTCATTGAGAGATGAATGCCTAAATACAGGGTATTACTTGGAACAGCCCCTCAGTTAGACTATTGGCAGCCCACTGGACAGGTAAGAAGTGTCCGAATACAAAGATATAAATACACATTGTACACATTTGAGCACATTTGAACATTCTTCTATTACCTGACTCAAGATAATAATAGTATCTTAAAAATTCAAACAGTACCATTGGAAAGTATACAGGCAGGCCCTTGCACTACATGCTTTGGGGAATTCATCCATAAATCAGAGCACAAAAGAGATGGGTATAGTGTGTATGGGTTTGGCAAAGTCAGCAGATAGATGATTGAGGATAGAAAGAGAATTGGGATCAGCTGACTTAGCAGTTGGGGAAGGGAGGGTTACTAAAAATGATTTGGGGACACCACAAAAAATAAGCCTCTGCCACTCTGCCTGAATTTAAAGCTAAATAAACATTTCTAAACATTTTAGGGGGTGTTTGGGGTAAAGCACTACTATGGAGCTGATAAAATACATTGTTAAGTGACTACACACGTAGAGCATGCTGGGGAGGTTAGTGAAGGACAATCTGTATGAAGGACCTAAAAAATTAATTACATAAAAATCCAGCATGCATGAGGACAAAGGGGACATTCACAGCATATTCCAATCATGGTAATTAGGGAACGAGGAAAAAAATACAATATATTAGCAAACATTCAATACAATAAAATGTGAGATTAAAGGATAAAAATCTTACCTTCATATACTCCTTCTGCAGGACCCGGGACCCCCTCTCCCCCCCTCCGCTCTTCACGGTCCTACATTCGGTCCCCTCACTCCGTCAGTGAGCCGGCCGGCCGCCAGGCCACTCCGCGGTCCGGCCCAGTCCCCCTTGCTCTACCCAACGGGACCCCTCCCCCCCTACTCGCACCTTCAGCCAGCCGGCCGGCCACACAGGATACTCCGCGGCTCCGGCCTAGCTCGGCTGCTAGCCGGCAGCAATTCATTGCTTTCCTCCCTCACCGACCGCTCTGCCCGACCGGCCGGGCCGCTCCCCCCCTCCCCGCTTACCTTCCTCACCGGATTCCCCAGCACACCTTCGTTGGACCTCCGGGAACACCGCAGGACAGTCCGCGGCTCGGGCCTGGCCGGCGGCCATCTTGGTACACCCACCGTCGTCCAGCCCAAAGCTCAGGCCCAGTGCCGGCGGTGTAGCAACTGAGGACCCCCGGTGCAGCATCCGAGGCCACCAGCCCCCAGCCGGGTCACCCCCCGGTTGGACCCACTATCCCTGGTCCCTCCTTCCACCACCCCCCCTGGAACACCACTGCAGCTGCAGTCTAATCACCATAGGCTAGCTGCTAGATCGGTGGGACAGACCACGGCTGCGGCTTAGTTCCTGCCAGCCAGCCACTCATCCCCCCCCCCATTTTGTCCAACAGAGCCCCTCCACACCTGGAATCACCCCTCCAGCCACTACTGGACATCATCGCAGGGGCTCTGGTATCTCACCGGAGGCTACGCCAACTTCAATCATCCTAGACACAGCCACCGCACCACTTACCAGTAAGTAGTGTCAGATCCCCCCCCGTCATCCGCCGGACCATCCGTACAGGTAAGCCACTGGGGGTGCTCTAACAGTTGATCCAGGGGCCTAGTCCGATTGCCCCTCAGGGGGTCAGGAAGGAATTTTTTCCTCTGCTGCACAATTGGCCCTCGCAGCTAGGGGTTTTTCGCCTTCCTCTGGATCAACGACAGGTGGGTAGGCAGCCGTACCTCCTCAAGTACCTCCGCACCCACACTAGCCCATCGCCACACCACTCCAGAAGCAGTGGGTAGCCATCAGACCCCTCCATCCCCCTGCAAGTGGATCATCACCACATCAGTACCACCATCAGAACACCTTTACTACTAGCAACACCATCCTCCTCATCATGTGCAACTTCAAATACACAGCAGACACCATCCACAGGCTAAGAAACACTGCCGCAACTTTACCGACCTCCACTCAAAAAAGACTAAAAAAAGAACAATTACAAAGGACCAACCCATAATCAACCAGGAAAAGCAAGGAGACCGCAACAACTAGCAGGCGCCCTGATCAACACCAGATCTGCAGTCAAGCACAGGCTGGAAATCCACGATTTCGTCATTGAAAACAACATAGATTGCCTCTTCATTACAGAAAGCTGGCTAACATCCGATTGCAACACCATCCTAACTGAACTGGTGTCTGAGAACTACAGTATCCTAACCGAGCATAGAATCGGAAAAAAAGGAGGAGACCTAGCAGTGATTTTCAAATCACATCTTGGGTTCACCAAACCAAACGTACAGAACTCAGTGCCTTTCATGGAAACACTCTCACTGCATCTTCAAACAACACCTCAAGACACCATTCACATACTACTATGCTACAGACCACCAATCTCCTCACGCCGCTCACTGAATTCTTCTCGATACACACCTTGAAAACCAAAAACCTGCTGGTACTTGGGGATTTTAACCTGTGGGCAAACTCTGCTCAAGACCCCACCGCAACCGCCTGCGTCAACCAAATGGAAGAACTTGGCCTTCAACAACTGATAAATTCTCCCACGCATGGTTCAGGACACACTCTAGATCTCATCTTCAAACAGAATATGGACATCAACGTATTTGACAACACTCCACTACCATGGACGAACCACCATGCTATTAAATTTAAAATCACCAATAACACCATCCTCCAAAAACAGAAACACGCAACAGCAATACACTGGAATAGATCTCAGAAGAAACTTCACTCTGATCTCTTCAAAACTACATTATCAAGCAAAATTCTTTCGCTAAACTCAAACCTCTCTACAGAACAAATACTCAACTCCCTAAACAATGTATTACTACAAACAGCAGACTCCGTGGCGCCAAAACGTAGAACACTCATCCGCAAAAAAAACTTGAGTTGGTTTAATGGTACTCTCACCCTACTCAAGCAAGAACGTAGAAGAGCTGAAAGAGCATGGAGAAGAAATCCCACCAAGGAAAACCATGCTATCTACAAAGCACTCACTGGGAAATACCACAAGGCAATCTTCAAAGCCAAAAAAGAACATTTCTCAGACACCATCTCATCCGCCTTAAACCGTCCGCGGGAACTTTTCAAAATAGTTGCTCAGTCAATTAACCCGACCTGCTTAGAGCCCCCAGGAAACGTTACTCAAGAATTCTGTAATGAGTTATCAGATTTCTTCATCGACAAAATCGACAACATTCGGAAATCAATCCATCAGAAAACAACAACCAACCTCACTCAACCAAAGCAAAAAGAGGATATGGACACGAACATCACTCAAACACCAAATTTCTTTTTGTCCCCAATCACCATAGACACGACTAAAAACATCATCAGAAGCCTTCGAGACAGCACATCACCGAACGACATCATCCCCACTAAATTGCTTAAAGAATGTTCCGACATCTTGGCCCCTATCCTAACACAGCTCATAAATCAATCATTCAAAGAAGGGACTGTGCCAACCTCCCTCAAGCAAGGCATCGTCAAACCTCTGCTAAAGAAAGCCAATCTCGACCCTAAGGAATCTAACTGCCGCAGACCAATAACTAGCTTCAACGCCATCTCCAAGATTATGGAGAAAGCAGTAGTACAGCAGCTACAACACCACCTGGACACACACCACCTCCTGGACCCTCTGCAATCAGGCTTCCGCCCAGGCCATGGCACAGAAACAGCACTTCTCAAAATATGGGACGACACCCTTGAAGCAGCAGACGACGGAGAACAGAGTCTCCTATTACTGTTAGACCGCAGCATTCGATACAGTGGACCACAATACTTTACTTGTCCGCCTCGCTGAAGTTGCAGGAGCTACAGGTTCCGCTCTAAAATGGTTTACATCCTTCTTAGAGAATCGCTCCCAGACAGGGAAACTAGGAACATTCACCTCGGAAACCCGGGCAGTCTCCTGTGGAGTCCCTCAAGGCTCACCCTTGTCACCAGTACTATTCAACATATACATCCGCCCACTTCTCAATATCATCAGGAAAACCGATCTTTGCTTCCATTCATACGCTGACGACACCCAACTCTACCTTCGCATCAACGGACAAAAAGACCTTCATCAGCAATTACAGAAATGCCTCACCTTAATAGATGACTGGATGACCACTAGCTCCCTGAAACTTAACAGATCAAAAACAGAACTTCTTCTCCTACAAGCTAACAAACATTCCAAAATAAAGACTCCATGGACACCTCCCACCATCCTTGGACAGACCATCTCTCCAAGCACCAAAGCCAAGAGTCTCGGAGTCATTTTTGACTCAGGAATGACAATGGATGCACAAATAGGATCAGTGGTGAGCGGATCCCACCATCTCCTCCGCCAGCTACGTAGACTCATCCCCTTCATCCCAGAAGAGGACAAAGCGGCAGTTGTGGGAACAATCATTAATTCCCGACTCGACTACGCAAATTCGCTCTACGTAGGACTACCCCAATATCAGCTTGCGCGCTTACAACTCATCCAAAACACGGCGGCAAGACTGTTAACAGGAAAAAAACCCTGGGAATCCATCTCCCCCTCCCTAAAGAGCCTACACTGGCTAACCGTGAAGAATCGAATCACATTCAAGACCCTCTGCCTTACCCACAAATGCGTACAAGGAAACGCCCCACTATATCTCCGCGAGAAAATAAAACACTACACACCGAATCGCAGTCTTCGATCAGCTAACCAAAACCTCCTTACCATTCCCAAATACCGCTACAAAGCAAAGGGAGAATGAAGATTCGCAGTCCAAGGACCTCGACTATGGAATGCTCTTTCAACCAACATCCGCATGGAAGCAAACCACCAGGCCTTCAGGAAAAAACTAAAGACCTTCCTTTTCTGAGAAGCTGACAACAGAGAATGCATCCAGCGCCTTGAGGCAATTCAGTTCGCATTTGCAGCGCTTTACAAATCATTCATTCATTCATTCATTCATTCATTCATTCAGGACCTGTATGATGGCAGAACAGGTCTCTGGGATAATGATCCCCAGAGCCTGGGGGGAGATGCCTGTCGAGAACTTCAAGTCCTGCAGGCTTCTCCCTGTCGCCAAGTACCGCAGGGTAGCGACCAGCCTCTGCTCCGGAGTGATGGCTTGCCTCATGCAGGTATCCTGCCTGCTAACATAAGGGCTCAGCGAAGCCAACAGACGGTGAAACACGGGGTCCGTCATCCTGAGAAAGTTCTTGAAATCATCAGGATTATTCTCACGGATCTCACGGAGCAAAGGCATATGAGAGAACTGGTCACACTGAAGCAACCAATTCTTGGTCCATGAACTCCTCCCCACCCTGTTCATGGACTGGACTTGTGTCAAGGTCAGGACCCCAACACCAAGCCCCCGCACAGCACAAACTCTACGAGGAGTACGCATACGCAACATGGTTAGAAAACGGTCGGCTGCTCAGAACGAAGTAACAGAACGCACTGAAGAACAGCAAGGCCTGTGAAGAGCGACCTGAAAAACAGTAACGAACAAACAAGAATACAATGACTAAGTCACGTGGAACTTGCTTGCACGCACTGAAGAGCAGATACAAACCCACAAGCACAAACTGAATGGCAGAAAACGAACTGAAAACCACGAGTCTGAAAAAGCGCAAATCGTCTCTCACCAAACTTTTACTAACACGAGATTAGCAAAAGGAGCCCAAAGGGTGCCGCGCTTGGTTCTGAACTGGCCTTTTCTCGTCTCGTCGTACGTGCTTGACGTCACCGCATTCTTGGCGATCGGAAATTCCGACAACTTTGTGCGACCGTGTGTACGCAAAACAAGTTTGAGCCAACATCCGTTGGAAAAAATCCTAGGATTTTGTTGTCGGAATGTCCGAACAAAGTCCGACCGTGTGTACGGGGCATAAGTCTGGATAATTAAAATCCCCATTATGATAACACTTTCCATCCTTGCTGCTAATCCAAATTGTGATAGGAGATCCATCTCCCTCTCCTCCCTCAGGTTAGGGGGCCTATAGCATACTCCTAGTATTATTTTCCCCTTAGCTGCATCCCTTTGGAGCTCTACCCATAAGGATTCCACCTCCTCCCTAGCTCCCTTAGTGATGTCATCTCTCACATTCACTTGTACATTTTTCTTGATATATAGGCATACCACTATTCTATAATTATATTGGAACAGATAGCCTTACATAGTACAGTTCTTTACTATTTTTTTAACTTTTAAGTGTGTTAATGCTTACAATAGAGTGAAACATGATCACTTAACGCATTAGCTTAAAGTGGTTGTAAAAGCAGTAGGTTTTTTTTACCTTCAAGCATTCTATGCACAAAGGTAAAAAAATTTCTGTGTGCAGCACCCCCCCCCAGCCCTCCCTACAACTTACCTGAGCTCCCTCTTGATCCAGCAATGTCCACGAGAGCCTTGCCTAATTGGCTTTTGGCAGCAGCAGGAGCCAATGGCAAAGTATCATTAGTACAGTGACAGTGCCTATTTTTAGCACTGATCACTGTATTAGTGTCACTGATTCCCAAAAACGTGTCAAAAGTGTCAGTTAGGTGTCTGATTTGTCCGCCGAAATATCACAGTCCCACTATAAGTCGCTGATCGCCACCATTACTAGTAAAAAAAATAGGAATAGAAATTCCATAAATATAGCCCATAGTTTGTAGATGCCTTAAATTTTGCGCAACCAATAATTATATGCTTATTGGGATTTTTTACCAAAAATATGTAGCAGAATACATATTGGCCTAAATTGATGAAGTGGTTAAAATCCCTTTAGGTGTATTAATGTATTTTTAAAAATTGCTTTAAATCTTTTTAAATGTATAAAAATAACTGCTTCCCACCCGGCCTATTGTAATATGATGTCCAAGCAGGAGCCCTGTTATCGCGCTGATGACAGCACAATATACCAACCCACTGCAAGATCCATGGGATCATTATGACCAATAACAGCTGATCACATGACAATTGTACACAATGAATGGCTTTGGTTCTTTATTCTTTTTATTTTTTTGGGGCAAATATTTTGGATACACCCTTTTTGATATGTTCCATTCAATCTTGTTCTTTCCTTTTTTCTTTTTTTTTTGGTTGCTCACACATGCCCTTAACAGCAATCTAAGGTTCTGATGTTGATAACCTTTAAATGTTGTGTGCTTTTCATTTTATTACCTGTTTTCTCCCTTAACTTTTAGTTGGGATTCGGGAGGTGACAACTACAGGAATTTAAAGAATATTGATAAGATGACCTCCTTTACATTTTTGCAACCTCACTGGTAATCTTTATTTTAACTGTGCCATCTGTCTCTCTCTTCCCACTCCCACTTTCCTCCCTTCTTTCCTTTCCCTGTTTCCCCACCCCCATTCCCCTCTCCCCTTTCCTTTTCTCCCCTCCCTCCCCGCTAGACCTCTTACCCTATTTTTTTTCCCCCCTTTCTTCCTTCCCCTCACCACCCCTCCCCCACCCCCTCCTATGTCTCTATTCTTTTTTAGATTTTTTGGCACTGAGTTTTCCCACTAGGTGGGTCTGTTATCTACATGTTATAAATCTGTACAATGATAAATCCTTAACACGAATTGTTTGGACTGTTTGAGATTTATAGCGTTTCTATTTTTTCCCAGTCTGCGGTGGGGAACTGTCACTGCTCCCCCCTGTAAGATGCACAAGCTTCCTTCCCAGCCGGCTGGTTTGGAGGTACGGGCATCTACCTGTTGGGCTAAAAAGTCCAACGCACCAAGTGTTATTACACTTACTTACTTCTCCTGCAAAACCTATCCACTGTTTCTTGTTTTCTCTTTCTCTTCTTTTCTTCACTTCTCTCTCTGCTTTTCCTCTTCTGATTGTTCCCCACTAGGTCGGGGTAATCGCGCGAACCACATATATCTTCCCAGTAGTCCCTTTCCCAAAATGCTTAAATGGCCCCCTTGAATATACTTTCCCTTAACGTAAAGGGACTTAACTCTCCTAACAAAAGGGTTAAGGCCTTCCGTACTTTTGCATCCCTGAAGGCTAGTATAATAGCCCTACAAGAAACTCACTTTTCTACTCAAGCAACACTTAAATACTTTAGTTTCAAATACCCCCAAGTGTTCACTGCCTCTGCAGCCACTAAACAACGGGGTGTCCTTGTTGCGTTCCACCACACTCTTCCGTTTATCTTAACTAATAAAATCAAAGACCCTGAAGGTCGCTACATTATTTTAGTTGGGCATGTACAAGATGTGACAACTACTGTAGTCTCTTATTATGCCCCCAATACTAACCCCAACCCCTTCTTTACCCATCTTTTACAAGTGATACGAACACACTGTAAAGGCACCCTCTTTCTATATGGCGATTCCAACCAAGTACTACACCCACACCTAGACAAATCTCCCTACGCCCCTAAACAATATTCCTCTTCTATATCATTTCGCAAACTTTTCCAGCAAGCCTCCTGTCAGGGATCTACCAGCACCAGTCCGGGGCACTTGCACTCGCCTATGCGCCGGCGCGCTTCCGTTCAGACACGGCATCAAACTGCTGTGCATCGGCGCGGCGCTCGGGCGCGCGCGGGTGCGTGCGCGCGTTCACGCGTGCGCGCGCGCGTTCGCGTTAGCGCCGGTTTGGCGCCATTTAGCACATAAAAGTTCCCCTGTTCCATGAGAACATCGCTGCTTCGTCTCAGCTCTGTGAACCTGTTTGATCCGTATCCTGATTGTCTGCTACCTGATTGACCCGGCTTGTTTGACCATCCGACCTGCTCCAATCCCGATCCGGCTTGTCTGACTACTCTTCTGTCTGTATCTGCTACCGTTGCCGACCCCTGCCTGTTCACCGACTCTGCCTTGCCTGCCGTTATTACCTGTGCCAGTTACCTGCCGACCCGGACTGTCTGACTCTGCTTGTGCCTACTGTTCACTTGCTGTTGCACCTTCAGCTTCAGCTTCAGTGATCTCTCCCTCCAGTGTGTCAAGCCTGCTGCCGTTCCAGTCTCCTCTCACCTGCTACTCTGCCATCCAGTGTGTCAAGCCTGCTGCCGTTCCAGTCTCCTCTCACCTGCAACCCAGTGAGTCAAGTTTCTGCTGTTCCAGTCTCCACTCACCTGCAGCCCTGCCATCCCAGGAAGGATCTCTGCCTCCACATCAGAGACTATACAGGCACTCCTACCCCACTGTGCTCAGGAGACCACTGTCCCCACTCCAGTGGCTCCTGAACCAGCGTTGTATGAGAGGTCTTCTCCTACAGTCAGGCTCTCCTACCAGGTACCTTACAGTACGAAGCAGCCATGACTGAGCCTGCAGGAGATACCTCTCCTTTGAAAGAAATATGCACCCACCTTGCGGCCCTCACTCAAGCCGTACAATCTCTCCAGGATAACTACAACAGATTGGAGGGACAAGTCCAGAACCTAGCAGGGCCCAACCCCTTGGCCTCCTCTTCAGCCACAACCCCAGCACAGACGACTCCTGGTCCTTCTGTTGTAATGCTTCCACCTGAGCCAAAGGTTCCCACTCCTGATAGATTCTCTGGAGACCGGTCCAAGTTCCGGGCCTTTCGCAACGCCTGCAAGCTCTTCTTCGCGTTACAGCCCCGAACTTTTTCACTGGAGGCCACCAAAGTGGGGTTTGTGATTTCCCTCTTACAAGGGGAACCTCAGACCGGGGCTCATCGTCTACTTGAGGGGGACTCAGCCCTAACCCAGTCTTTATCATCTTTCTTTGAAGCCATGGCACAAATTTATGAGGACCCTCAACAGACTGCAACAGCTGAATCAGCACTGTTCATGCTCCAGCAAGGTCGCAGACCTGCGGAAGACTATATCATGGACTTTAGACGCTGGAGTGCGGACACTCGGTGGAATGATGCGGCCCTGCGTCATCAGTTCCGCTTGGGTCTGTCTGAAGGTTTAAAGGACGAACTTGCCCGAGTGGGTGTACCAGACACTCTTGAAGCATTAATTAATCTGACTATTCAAATTGACCGGCGAATCCGGGAACGTCATTCTGAACGATCCGCTTTACAATCCCGCCCGATGTGGATGACAGCCAGAGCACCACTCCCGGCAGCACGCTACTTACCCCCATCCAGTTCAAATCCAGCCAATGCTATGCCTGACTCTGCAGAACCTATGCAATTGGGACTGATGCGACCTGCCTTGTCGCCTGAAGAATGGGCCCGGCGCCGGCAACTCAATCTGTGCCTCTACTGCGGTGGGACTGGGCACTATGTCCTGAACTGTCCAGTCAAGTTAAGTAAGTGCCCATCTTCTGTGTATACCAGTCTTTCTGCTCTGTCTGCGAACTCTACCCACATTGCCATTCCTCTGTCTTTACAGCTGCAAGAAGGGACTATAACGATCAACGCCATCATTGATTCCGGAGCATGCAGTTGCTTTATTGACTCAAACTTTGCCAGCCAGCATAACATCCCATTACGAACCAAGACCCATGGACTCGCTGTGTTTCTAGCTGATGGTTCCCGCATCAAATCGGGACAAGTAACCCAAGAAACCCTGCCTCTGCCTGCTTCTACTTCCTCCCAACACAGGGAACTGCTGGTTCTTGATGTCATCTCCTCCCCTATGTTTCCCATCATCCTGGGCATTCCTTGGTTGCAGGCCCACAACCCATACATTCATTGGACATCTGGAGAAGTGAAATTCTCATCTTCTTACTGTCTTGAACACTGTTTAAAGAAAGATTCGGATTCTTCATCTACTCTACTCTGTTTAGACACCGACCAGAAACTCTGCCAGGTCATACCTAAACAATATCATGAATTCATCGATGTTTTTAGTAAAAATGGGGCAGACTCTCTACCACCTCATCGGCCCTACGATTGCCCCATTGATTTGCTGCCTGGATCCGAGATACCATTCGGACGCATTTTTCCTTTATCTGAGAAGGAACAGGAAGTACTAAAAACATATATAGATGAGAATCTGGCCAAAGGTTTTATACGCCACTCTACCTCTCCAGCTGGCGCCGGAATATTTTTTGTCACCAAAAAAGACAAGTCACTCCGGCCGTGTATCGATTATCGTGAGCTAAACAAGATCACGGTCAAAAATCGGTATCCTCTACCCTTGATACCTGAACTTTTTCAAAAATTAAGGACTGCCGTCATTTTCACCAAACTTGACCTAAGAGGGGCATATAATCTAATCCGTATCCGGGCTGGACATGAGTGGAAGACAGCATTCCGAACCCGATTCGGGCATTATGAATACCTGGTCATGCCCTTTGGACTCTGCAACGCCCCTGCAACCTTTCAACACCTGATTAACGACGTCCTCAGGGACTTTCTAGATGTGTTTGTAATTGCATACCTGGACGATATCTTGATTTTTTCAGAATCCCGTGAATTGCATCAGGAACATGTCCGCAGGGTGTTGGGTCGTCTCCGCTTACACAGTCTGTACGCAAAAGCGGAGAAATGTGAGTTCGAACAACAGAGCATCCAATTCCTGGGGTTAATCATCTCCGCAACAGGCATCAAGATGGACCCACAAAAAGTGTCCGCTGTGCTGGACTGGCCGGTACCCTTGGACAATAAGGGAGTTCAACGGTTTGTGGGGTTTGCAAACTTCTACAGAAAATTCATCAGGGGGTTCTCAGCCATAATTGCACCCATCACGCAGTTAACCAAACAAAATATCCGTTTCTCCTGGAACCAACTTGCCCAAGACGCCTTCGAAAATCTCAAGAGACTGTTTACTTCAGCACCTATCCTCAGTCACCCTGAACCATCCCTACCATTTATTTTAGAGGTTGATGCCTCCGAGATTGCGGTTGGTGCGATTCTTTCAAAGCGCAGAGGTAGCAAAGAGATAATGCATCCTGTAGGGTTCTTCTCCCGTAAACTCTCCCCTGCGGAGAAGAATTATGACGTTGGTGACCGAGAACTTCTCGCTATTAAAACTGCTCTAGAAGAATGGAGGTACCTGTTGGAGGGGGCTATGCATCCAGTACTAATCTATACTGACCATAAAAACCTAGAGTACTTACGATCTGCCAAACGTCTGAAGCCTCGACAAGCCCGCTGGGCTCTGTTTTTCTCAGGTTTCTCCTTCCATATCACGTACCGTCCAGGCTCAAAAAATATCAAACCAGACGCATTATCACGTATGCATGACAATCCTAAGGACTTATCCACTCCTGACACCATCTTACCCGCAAACAGTTTTTTACTGCTGCAAAAAGATTTACTTTCCCTGATTAAGGAAGCATCCCCTGAATCAGCCAGGCCTACTGGAATCTCTTTAGTAAGAAGAGATGGTCTGTTCTGGAAAGGAAGCCAAATTTTTGTTCCTGAAGACATTCGGGTCAAGGTTTTAACACTTCTCCACGACCACCCATTGGCAGGCCACTTTGGAGTCCGCAAGACCCTGGAACTAGTGCAGCGTACTTTCTGGTGGCCCAATCTGAAAGACTTTTGTGAAAAGTATGTTAGTTCCTGTCCCATCTGCATCCAGAATAAGTCATCCAGGAATCGAGCTTGGGGCCTATTGAAACCATTGCCTGTACCCGACAGACCATGGAAAATGATTTCTATGGACTTTATTGTGGAACTTCCATGTTCTGAAGGATGCTCAGCTATCTTTGTAGTTGTGGACCGTCTAACCAAAATGGCTCATTTTCTACCTTTAAGGGGAACCCCGTCTGCCACCGAAACTGCTCGCATATTCATCAAGGAGATCATCAGACTTCATGGAGTACCTGTAAACATAGTTTCTGATAGAGGGGTTCAATTCACTTCACGTTTTTGGAGATCCCTGTGTGAAACCTTAAAGATTGAATTGGCCTTGTCCTCGGCCTACCATCCTCAGACAAACGGTCAGACAGAAAGGACTAATCAGACCCTGGAACAATACATCAGATGCTTCACATCATTCACACAAGATGATTGGGTATCTCTATTACCCTTAGCAGAGTTTGCCTATAATAATGCCAAACATTCTGCCACCGGTCAATCTCCCTTTTTCGCCAATTATGGCTTTCACCTAACCTTTCTACCTGATTTCCTTTCAGAGTCTTCGGTTCCAGCAGTACAAAGTACAGTGGAGTTCCTCAGTCACAACAGCCGGTTGTTACAGGAAACAGTATCCAAGGCTCAGGCAGATGGTAAGAGAATCTTCGACCGGAAAAGAAGGGGGGAGCTGAACTTGCAAATTGGCGACCAGGTATGGCTTTCTACTGTTAATATCAAATTAGCATGTCCTTCTAAGAAGTTGGCACCCAGATTCATGGGACCCTTTCCAGTCAGAAGGAAAATCAATGAAGTATCTTATGAGTTGACTTTACCTGATTCATTTAAGATTCATCCAGTATTCCATGTATCTCTGCTTAAACCTGCTGTACCTGATCCCTTTCCTGCTAGGGGCACAAGACCCCCTGAACCTGTTGTAATTAATGGCAGCGAGGAATTTGAGGTCGAGGCTATCCTTGATTGTAGAAGAAGGCAAGGGCAAAACCAATTCTTAATCAAGTGGAAAGGCTACGGCCCAGAAAGTAACTCATGGGAACCGGACAGTAATGTGCATGCCAGGCGTTTAGTGCGCGCTTATTTTTCTACTCATCCTGAGAAGAAGAGGTTGTTGGGCATCCGGAGGCTGCCCCTTGGGGGGGGGGCAATGTCAGGGATCTACCAGCACCAGTCCGGGGCACTTGCACCCGCGCGCTTCCGTTCAGACACGGCATCAAACTGCTGTGCATCGGCGCGGCGCTCGGGCGCGAGCAGGTGCGCGGCGCGGGTGCGTGCGCGCGTTCACGCGCGCGCGCGCACGGGCGCGCGCGCGTTCGCGTTAGCGCCGGTTTGGCGCCATTTAGCACATAAAAGTTCCCCTGTTCCATGAGAACATCGCTGCTTCGTCTCAGCTCTGTGAACCTGTTTGATCCGTATCCTGATTGTCTGCTACCTGAGTGACCCGGCTTGTTTGACCATCCGACCTGCTCCAATCCCGATCCGGCTTGTCTGACTACTCTTCTGTCTGTATCTGCTACCGTTGCCGACCCCTGCCTGTTCACCGACTCTGACTTGCCTGCCGTTATTACCTGTGCCAGTTACCTGCCGACCCGGACTGTCTGACTCTGCTTGTGCCTACTGTTCACTTGCTGTTGCACCTTCAGCTTCAGCTTCAGTGATCTCTCCCTCCAGTGTGTCAAGCCTGCTGCCGTTCCAGTCTCCTCTCACCTGCTACTCTGCCATCCAGTGTGTCAAGCCTGCTGCCGTTCCAGTCTCCTCTCACCTGCAACCCAGTGAGTCAAGTTTCTGCTGTTCCAGTCTCCACTCACCTGCAGCCCTGCCATCCCAGGAGGGATCTCTGCCTCCACATCAGAGACTATACAGGCACTCCTACCCCACTGTGCTCAGGAGACCACTGTCCCCACTCCAGTGGCTCCTGAACCAGCGTTGTATGAGAGGTCTTCTCCTACAGTCAGGCTCTCCTACCAGGTACCTTACACCTCCCTACTGGATACCTGGAGAGAATGCAACCCTGCTAAGAAAAACTATACTTTCTACTCTTATCCACATAAATCCTTTTCAAGGATTGATCACATCTTTATACCAGTTTCACCTTCGCCAACCCTGCTCCATTCAAACATACACCCAATCACTTGGTCAGACCACTGTGCAGTAGTCACAACAGTCTCCTCCCTGATCCCCCAATCCAAAGATCGTACATGGTGTATAAATGGGGCACATCTGACTAACCAATCCTATTGTTTTGATATACAACTAGCCCTCAAAGAATATATACAGCAAAATGCCACACCTGATATGCCGCCTGTCCTATTATGGGAGGCCCACAAACCCGTGATTAGAGGGACCTGTATATCCATATCCACCCATCTCAAAAGAGATAAAAAACTTTGAACTCAACAATTAGAAGCTGAGTATCATCGCCTCTTCCTCCAATTCCAATCTGCTCCTACTGAACCCCATAGGACCTTACTAGAAAAAACGAAAGCTGAATTGGACCCTATTTTAGCAGAATCAGCAGATAAAACCATCCGAAGATTTAATCACACAATCTACACAAAAGGCAATAAACCTGACACCTTCCTGGCACTAAGACTCTGTCGACCGGAAAGGGTGGATAATCCTATCAGACTCAAACTGGCCAAGGATAACTTCACAAGTAATTCTGTTAAGGTACTTGCAGAATTCCGCAGGAAGTTAGCTGAATTATATACCCCAACACGCACATTCTCGACGACACAAGCTGAGTCATTACTCCAAAATATCACTCTGCCAAAATTATCAGAGGCTAACAGAGAGTCTATGGAATGCCTCGTTACGTCTGATGAAGTTCTTTTTGCCATAAAATCTCTTAAACCTCACAAAAGACCAGGCCCCGATGGTTTATCTAGCTCTTATTTTAAAAAATTTGCTCCAACTCTAGCCCCCCTTCTAACACCTTTAATTCTCTCCTTAAACAACACTCCTTTGGCCGAGATACGTTGACAGCCATTATTTCTATGATACCCAAGCCTAACACGGACAACTCCTTGTGGTCCAACTATAGGCCCATATCCTTACTTAATTTGGATATAAAGATCTTAGCCAAGATTATGGCGTTACGCCTCAATCCAATCATAGGTGGCCTTATACATAAAGACCAAGTTGGTTTCATTCCAAAACGTCAGGCAAGTGACAACATTTGACGCATGATTCTGATCCAACACCTAGCCCGAACACGCCAGATCCCCATGCATCTACTCTCTCTTGATATTTGTAAGGCGTTTCACACAGTCTCATGGCCTTACCTTAACTATGTACTCCAGAGATGGGGATTTGGTCCCAATTTTCTGCAATAGGTTAATTCCTTATATAACCAACCACAAGCTTATGTTAAATACTCAGTTTACCGTTCGGACTGTTTCCAAATTTTACGAGGTACTAGACAGGGGTGCCCCCTCTCTCCCCTAGTATTCGCACTAGCGATAGAACCCCTAGCAGCCCTCCTAAGGGTAAATCCAAACATCAAAGGCCTTGATATAGCCTCTACATCACACAAGTTATGCTTATTTGCAGACGACGCACTACTATTTGTCACTTCTCCTCGAACTACTCTCCCCAATCTTATCTATCTGCTAGACAAATTTGCTCTAATATCAGGTCTGGAAGTTAACCAGTCTAAATCAAAGGCTCTCAACGTATCTTTACCACAGTCTGAATTAGAACATATTAGGGAATTCTTTCCCTTTACTTGGGCTCCAGCTTCAATAGCTTATCTTGGTATTAAACTAACCAGCGACCCGGTCCACCTTTTTAAAACCAACTATCTCCCTATGTTAAAACACCTAACAGCCCTATTAGAAGCGTGGCGTCCGATATGTACCTCTTGGCTAGGCCGGATAGCGGCTGTAAAGATGTCCTTACTTCCAAAACTGCTTTATCTATATAGAGTCCTTCCGATCCCAATCCCCTCATACTATCATCGAATCATTCAAACACGAGTGTCCAAATACATTTGGGGCCCAATTAGACCCAGAGTTTCTAAAACGGTACTGCTTCGTAGTAAACTTAAGGGGAGGTTAGGTCTTCCTAACTTTATGGGATATTACCACGCCGCCCAGCTGGCCCAGATTACACTATATCATGCGCAAAATGAAATCCCACTTTGGGTCAGTTTGGAAGCTATCGACCTACACCCACTCAAAATATCTAATCTACTATGGTTGCCCCCCACAACTCGTGGCTCAATTAGTAACCCTATAACAGGACACTCTCTTAAGCTATGGGACAAACTCCGAGGTCCATTTAAACTACAATCTCCACGCTCCCCATTACTTTCTTACCTAGATCATCCGAAATTTTACCCAGCCCAAGTTAGCCCAAGCTCATTTCAAATCTGGCGCAAGGCGGGATTATATCGCATATGCGATTGTGTTTCTGGATCTGATATAAAGTCGTTTGCCTCATTACAAAACCTAGCTGATATCCCCCCAAAGAAGTTTTCCGATACCTACAGATATCCCATTTTATCCAAACAACGATAGGTACACATACTTCATTAGATGACTTATCCATTTTTGAAGGGATTTGCAACTCTGACCCTCACGCCCCTGGTCTAATCTCTCTTTTATATGCTCATCTGACCTCTCCCCCAACCAACGTTCCCGCATATGCTGCGCAGTGGTCCATAGACCTCGCATTAGACCTTGATGCAGAGGACTGGTCTGACATTTGGTCCAATACGAAAATATCCTCCCAAAATGTAATCGCACAAGAGGCAAACTACAAAGTACTTATGAGATGGTATCTGGATCCTGCCAGGATCTCCAAATTTTTCCCAAATTATCCAGCTACTTGTTTCCGTGGCTGTAACGAGCGAGGTACCCATGCACATATATGGTGGACATGCTCAATAGCACAGGAACTTTGGGCTGCGATATTCCAAATGGCCTCCACACTATTTCAACATCGAATTGAACCTGACCCAGCTATAGCACTGTTAAATCTTATCCCATCAGATTTCACCAGATCTCAGACCCGCCTTCTCCTTCAGCTCACAACAGCAGCTAAACAGACGATAGCTAGGGCCTGGAAAACCCCCGAAACTCTCCCTAGCTGAGGTCAAAAACAGGGTTACCCAGGCTATGATTCACAGCAAAGTAGAAGCAACGATACTTGATAGGATCCCCCAACATCTCAAAATTTGGAACCCTTCGACTGAACATTTTTTACCCCCAGACTTTGATAAGAGCCTCTTCAAACCTTAGGTAGCCCACTATAAAAATAGACAGACTTGTCGGTGAACCGGGTGCTCTTGCGCTCCCCCCGACCACCTCTTCCCTCTCCCTATCCTTCCCTAATCTTTCTCTATCGTTCCTATACTTTTCGTCCTTCTGACTTCCTCCTCACCACTTTCTTTTCCTCTTATGCTCTTTTTACAGGTAACTTTACTGTAGATTACAAAAAGTCTACCAATCTTTGATTTTATATATGTTTGCAGATTTACTTTCCATATGAAAGTACTAACATTCAACTTTCGTTGTTATTTTTTATAAATCTTGTTTTGTTTTCTAACCGTAATAGGAAACTGTTATACTATGTCCACACCTATCTCTGCGAAAAGTTTGCCCCCGGACCTTACTTCATAACTTATCCCTGAAAATTGTTATAACACAACCTCCACTGGGGTAAAAAATGTATACTGCTTAGTATTATAAGTTACATATGTATTGCCTGTTAAACTTTATGTCTTCTTTTCAATAAAAAAGTTTGAACAGAATGGCTTTGGTTCATACCATTCACTGTGTACAATTGTGATGAGCTCTGTGATTGGTCACAGTGATCACATGGTACAGACAGGGCCAATCACAGCCCATCTGTACCATGTGATTAGCTGTGGCCAATCACAGCTAATCACAATGGTAAGCAGTGAATGGTTTTCATTCAGAAAAAATGGTTGCTCATAACTGTAAAATTCACAGTGAGCAATCATAGTGTGTAAAAAATCCTGATCACCTCCCCAGAGTAACATAGTGTTACTATGGTAACACTGTATTGCTCTGATAACTGTATGTAAAAAACAAAAAAAGTTATAAAAAAAAGAAAAAAAAAATAGAAAAAATTAAAAAATTTATTATTTTTTTTTACATACTGTCACCAGTCAGTGTCCTTGATCACCACCACACCAGTTACATGATAACTCTATACTTCACTTGTGACATTTTTGCCTAAATTTATTAAGAAATATTGTTTGCATCAGGCGCATGCACGAAGGACTCCAAGATGGCTGCTTAAGCCTGGAGCTCCGCACCACTCCGGCTGCTCGGCACAACCCTCAGCTGCTTGCAACCTGCGGGACGAACACCCACCACAGCATCATCTAGGGCAGTGATGGCGAACCTTGGCGCCCCAGATGTTTTGGAACTACATTTCCCATGATGCCCATGCACCTTGCAGAGTAGTTGAGCATCATGGGAAATGTAGTTCCAAAAGATCTGGGGTGCCAAGGTTCACCATCACTGATCTAGGGGAAGCCCCCCAGGAATCGGTACATGTCTGGGGGCTCAGCCAGAAGGGACTTACAGCCGGGATTCAGCCCGGGAATCGATCCGACCGTATCCAGGATTAGGGCCAGCGGCACAAACATGTGCTCTGATGGAGGAGGAAATCTCCAAGCCAGCGACTTTTGCTCCTTTACAGACAACACCAGGCCCATATGTGAGTAACCAACAAACTGTGGCACTCTCTCCTGCTTCCACAGAGTCATTAATAGGGCACACACTGGAGGATTACATGCTCTCCCCTATGGGAGCTAATGCGGCCTACTCAGCTTCCCCAAATCAGCCTGGGAACATCAGCTCTGATACGATAAACACAGCTGATCTATTTCATAAACTTTCTGAGCTGCTAGACAGGGGTCTGACTATCACATCAGCTAAAATTACTGAAGATATCGAGGTAGACTTTCAGAATCTGGGAGCCAGGATGGAGGCAATTGAACACAAGTTAGACTCCACAGTTGCCAGGGCCAACCAAAACTCAGACCACATTTAAGTATTACAGGACCAGCTAGACATAGTCCTTTCTAGGTTTGATGACCTCGAGAACAGGTCAAGAAGGTAAAATTTCAGAATAAGGGGTCTCTCGGAGTCCATCACAGATATTATGGCAGCAGTCCAGGATTTCATTAAGGATCTTCTTCCAGACATTCCAGCGCGGTGGGGACGGGAAGTGGCGTAGACTCCCATGGGAGTCTATGCCGGAAGTGGGTGCAAATACCTGTCTTAGACAGGTATCTGCACCCCCCCTCCCCCCTGAAAAGTGCCAAATGTGACACCAGAGGGGGGGAGGGTTCCGAAAAGCGGAAGTTCCATTTTTGTGTGGAACTCCGCTTTAAGCCACACTTCTATACGGTGAAGGAGGAGATCGCAAGTGCAACTCCTCTGCCAAAATCATCCAGAACAGATCTTTACAGACATCACTCCATCGACCATACAAAGGAGAATGTCCCTGAAACCTCATCTAAACATCCTCTCTCAAAGGGACATTAAATACTGGTGGGCCTTCCCATTTGCTCTCAAATTTACCTTTAAAACCAAAACCTACTTCTTCTCTAGTCTACAGGAAGGTGAAAAGCTTCTTTTGGGTCTGAGATTCATCACGCAAGAACCACTTCATACCCCCCCAAACTCCCAATCGGGGACCACTAAACGTCATACAGCATCTAGCCCCATCACTCTGGTGTGGAACAAGTTCAAGTTCCAACGGCCAAAAGATGGCAGACCCCCTTGATTTTCCAGAAAGCAGAGTATCGATACCTTCTCTACTTTGACCTGACCAGATTTTGAGACAAGGTCCGACCAAACATGAACCTCACCAAGTTTCTTCCAAAAATGTTTGTACCATTTACGGTTTGTTACCCAGTACATTTTCATTACATGACCCTTCAACCTCAGCTCTAGATGCAGGACCACCTCGTAAGCATTATTGACCTAGAATATTTGCCGAACCGCATAGTCCAGGATTGAAGTGAAACAAAGGGGAGTCAACAAATGGGAAAGTGGTAAAGTGCAGCGCTAAAAGTGAAGGTGAAAGTGAGATTCCCCTGACGGGATCAAACTAGTAACAAACCATTATTGATGTGCATAAATCATGATACAATACATACAATATTATTCTAATATACAAACAACAATATTATGGCAGCAGTCCAGGATTTCATTAAGGATCTTCTTCCAGACATTCCACTACATAAGCTGGAAATGGATCATGCTCATAGCGCATTGGGCCCCCCACACCAAGATGGTACCCCAAAGAATGTACTGGTTAAAGCGGCCAAAAAAAAAATATTAAAGGCCAGCAGCTACAAATACTGCAGCTGCTGACTTTTAATACATGGCCACTTACCTGTTCCAGGGTCCAGCGATGTCGGCAGGGGATGCCGAGAACCCGCTCAGTTCTCGGCAGCTGCCGCCGCCATCCTAGGTGAGGGAATCAGGAAGTGAAGCATTGCGGCTTCACTTCCCGGTTCCCTACTGCGCATGCGCGAGTCGTGCTGCGCGTCCCAAGTGGTCCCCGCTCTCTCCTGGGAGCTGTGTGTTCCCAGGAGACAGTGCGGTGGGGACGGGAAGTGGCGTAGACTCCCATGGGAGTCTATGCCGGAAGTGGGTGCAAATACCTGTCTTAGACAGGTATCTGCACCCCCCCTCCCCCCTGAAAAGTGCCAAATGTGACACCAGAGGGGGGGAGGGTTCCGAAAAGCGGAAGTTCCATTTTTGTGTGGAACTCCGCTTTAAGCCACACTTCTATACGGTGAAGGAGGAGATCATGAAAAAGTCACACTCGCAAGTGCAACTCCTCTGCCAAAATCATCCAGAACATATCTTTACAGACATCACTCCATCGACCATACAAAGGAGAATGTCCCTGAAACCTCATCTAAACATCCTCTCTCAAAGGGACATCAAATACTGGTGGGCCTTCCCATTTGCTCTCAAATTTACCTTTAAAACCAAAACCTACTTCTTCTCTAGTCTACAGGAAGGTGAAAAGCTTCTTTTGGGTCTGAGATTCATCACGCAAGAACCACTTCATACCCCCCCAAACTCCCAATCGGGGACCACTAAACGTCATACAGCATCTAGCCCCATCACTCTGGTGTGGAACAAGTTCAAGTTCCAACGGCCAAAAGATGGCAGACCCCCTTGATTTTCCAGAAAGCAGAGTATCGATACCTTCTCTACTTTGACCTGACCAGATTTTGAGACAAGGTCCGACCAAACATGAACCTCACCAAGTTTCTTCCAAAAATGTTTGTACCATTTACGGTTTGTTACCCAGTACATTTTCATTACATGACCCTTCAACCTCAGCTCTAGATGCAGGACCACCTCGTAAGCATTATTGACCTAGAATATTTGCCGAACCGCATAGTCCAGGACTGAAGTGAAACAAAGGGAAGTCGACAAATGGGAAAGTGGTAAAGTGCAGCGCTAAAAGTGAAGGTGAAAGTGAGATTCCCCTGACGGGATCAAACTAGTAACAAACCATTACTGATGTGCATAAATCATGATAAAATACATACAATATTATTCTAATATACAAACAACACTAATGATGATGTTTACATAAACCAACAGTGCATATATGTATAAGAATGAAAGTCCCTAAAGTGACTCCAATATATAAAGTGACTTGCGAGATAAATCTGTGAACTAGTTGTCTGTTGATAATCCACCACCAAAAGGAAAGAGGCTTACCAGACAAGTTGAACCCAACTAGGCATACGCCTGATGAGTCAACAGAGCTTGTGGTTAAACACACCCAGGGAAGAAAATCAGCATACACGGTTTCCGATGTAGACCAATCAGGCAGGGGTCCGTCACAATGTATAATGTCAATGGGTGTCCACCAGTCCAACAGTGACCAAAGATCAAAAACGGATCCTCCCAGTATTGTATATGGTAAAAGGAAAAAAATTGGGCCACATAGTGTGATTCCATTTACATAAAAGGCTTAGAAGCAACCAAAAGTATCCATTGTCGCAGCCAAACAGAAAATATACTGGGTAATGGCTCAAGAAAAAATGGTAAACTCCCTGATAGACTCAGCTGCGAAATTTGAGACACATGGGAGCCCTGGGCGACCTATATAGGTATCCCATTGTAATTATGTGAACTAGTGTAGGGTGGGTGGGGGTCCTGAGGGGTTAGCTAATTCTCCTAATTGCTTTCTCTCTCTTACTTCTTTCTGACTTTACTCTCCTCTTAAATATTTTCACACTACCTCTTAGTGTGTTTTGAACTCCATTTTAAGCTTTGTTTTCAAGGGTCAATTATCTAGAGGCCTAATGCATCTTTTGTTATAGATGATCGATGACTTGTGCACAGATTTTCTGACAATGAGCCATGAAGCTTTTTCCAACTTCTATGTGAAGCATACTTTCTCAACAATACGTGTCACAGTTAGCCATTTCTAGTTGCAAGCTGTTTGAATATTCGCTTTTATTAACTAGATAACCTTTATGTGAACTATAGTCCTCTGAAGTTAGACCAACTAATGTATCACCCTTGTTAACTCTGTATAACACATTGAATGTGGCATTTTCTCTTGTTCATAATAAAAACTTATTGAAAGGAAAAATATATCTATCATAAAAACAGAGCAATAAAAAAAGAAAGATTATTTGTTTGGAAAATGTTATAACAGAAACAAAGAAAATGCATTTTTTTTTCAAAATGATTGGCATTTTTTCATTTATTTAGCAAAAAATTAAAAACCCAGTGGTGATTAAATACCACCAAAAGAAAATTAATTTGTGTGAAAAAAAATGATAAAAATGTCATATATGTGCGGGGTTGCATGACCGCACAATTGTCATTCAAAATGTGACAGCGCTGAAAGAAAACTGGTCAGGGCAGGAATGGGGTAAAAGTGACCATTATTGAAGTGGTTTAAAAAAATGCAAGGTGGTCCTGCCATTATGTTGCTTGTTCAGACACTTCCTGTTATGTGGTGACAACTATCTCTAAGTTGTAACTATAGTAGGAAGTGCAGCGCAATGAATAATATGATCACAGAAAAATAAATAATAATATCATAAAGTCCAGTGAAAGTCCTTAATATAGCAGTTGGACTACAAGTCTCAGAATATTCAAAGAAAAGCTCCACCGGAAGTAAGCAATTGGTGACAGACCCTCCACCTCTGGTAGTATATCTACGCTCACCTCAATGCATGGACCCCTGAACTAACAGGCAGTCAATGCAGGCAGATCCCACACAAAAAAGTAGGCAGCTGGTGTGATTCAATAGGAATGAATCCTCCAAAATTGTTGTCCAAATAGGTATAGGATAGAAGGGAAGGATCGAAGGGCTCACTGTGCAGTAATAATCAGTTTAATTTTATTAAAGCCCAAATATGGGCTACTCACATGTTACAAATAAAAGACAGGCTCTTCGTACAACAACGGTGTACACGTATCGTATGGATGGCAGCGGGTGACGTCAAACAAACGTGGCTCCTCCCCTGTACGCATTACGCTCGAACGAACTTCCTCAGCGGGGCAGGGCCATGACGTCACACGTCTGATTTAAAGAGCACGGCTGTCATACCAACCGTCAACAATTACATGCCGTGAACATCACGGCTCATTAAAGGTTTTAAATTGACAGCTGGTCAGTGCTGACGCATCAGACCACAGTCATCGAATACAAACCTGTTGAAACCAATAATAAACATTCAATGCAGGCAATACATGCCTAAAGAACTCCAGCAGGAACTGAACAACTGCCCCCTGCTGGAAGATCAGCAAACTATTATAATACATTTATTAAAGAACTTTTTTCATTGTTTTAAAAACTGACTCACCCGATGGCATCCAAAAAACATTAAAAATCCTAATATAAAATAAAAATATATATCAATAAAAATACATTAAAAACTCTTAAAAAACTCTTAAAAGAACACAGTTATTTATCTGAAATAAAACAATTGAGGTCAAAGTCAACATTTAACCCCTCAGGTGTTAAAACTTTCGCCTCCACTATCCAGAAGGATTCTCTTCTGCTCATCTGACAGACATAATTGCCACCTCTCCAATATCTTTCTAGCCTCTCAATGCCTCAGAACTTTAAACATCTGGGGTCCCTATTGTGGCATTGGCTGAAGTGTCTGGAAACACTATGGGTCCTTAGACCTTTTTTAATATTGTTCACATGTTCCCCCACTCTTACACCAAGGGGTGGGAAGTATGGCCTGTATACTGGAGTCCGCAATCGCACTCCAGCATATAGACCACTCCCCGTGTACTACAAGTTATCAAGTTTTAAATTTGATAAGATCTCCCAGTAGAAAAGGATGTAAAATCCTTCCATTTTTTGATGTTAGATTTACATTGCTTACATGGCTGACATCTTCCACAGGCATAGAATCCTGAAAGGAAGGAGAAAATTCTATTTTCTTTAAAGACGGGAGGATCAATTACTCCTGGGGCGATAACATCCCTGAGGGTGGGGGCCTTTTTGTATATGAATTGAGGGCGTGGGGGAAGGACTGTTCCAAGATCCTTGTCCTTCCTCAAAACCTTCCAATGTCTCTTGACAATTTTTTCAAATTGTTTGTGTTGTATATTAAAATCCAACACCATTTTAAATTCGAACTTGTCAATCCTTTTGTTATCAGAATCTGCAACCAAATTGGTCCTATCAAGAAGGGCAACCTTCTCAATCTCATTCTGTATTTGATCCTTATGGTAACCTTTATTCTGAAACCTCTCAGCAAGAATCAGAGATTGTGCTACAAAATCCTCATTTGAGGTACAATTTCGCCTTAGGCGGATGAATTGACCCCTTTGGAATATTACAGAGCCAACTGTTATGATGGCAACTATTCAAAGGATGTAGCCATTCCTATCAGAAGGCTTAAAGTAGTTCCGAGCCTTTAAAACATTACCTTCTCTAAGGATTTCTAAATCAAGGAAGACCATTTTATCAGTGTTCCAATTCCAAGTCAGAGAAATGTTTGTAGAGTTGTTGTTTAATGTTGACATGAAAAGTTCAAGGCTATTAACATCACCCTCCCAGATCATTATAAGGTCATCAATATAATGTTTGTAGCATTTAAGCTGGTTGGGACAATCCTGAAAGATAATTTCCTCTTCCCAAGAGCCATGAATAAGTTAGCTATGCTTGGGGCAAATTTTGCCCCCATAGCAACACCCATTATCTGAAGGTAAAAAGTTCTATTATAACAAAAATAATTCTTGGTTAAACAGAATTCCAAACATTGCAAAATGAATTTCCTATGTCTGCTGGAGATATCTGATTTTTGTAATGCCCATTTAACAGCCAGTACGGCTGTCACGTACCTTGTGGACGAGCCCGACTTGCAGGGGATGGCCTCTCTTGCGGCTCCGACAGGAAGGCCCTGGTAGGATGTACAGGAAGCACAAGAGTCAGGAGTGGCACGAGAGCCTGGTAGGATCAACAGCAGGAGGTGGGTCTGGAACTCAGGAAGCACGGTGAAGTAGAATTTCAGACTGAGCCGGAAGGTAGACTGGAACCTGGAAGGAGCTGGATCAGCAGACTGGTGCAGCAGACTGGAACCAAACAACAGACTGGAACTGGGCAGCATACTGGAACTGGACAGCAGACTGGAATCGGGTAGCAGAGTGGAGCTGGATAGCAGACTGGAACTGGACAGCAGACTGTAACTGGGCAGCAGACTGGATCCGGATAGCAGACTGGAACTGGACAGCAGACTGGAGCCGGATAGCAGACTGGAGCCGGATAGCAGACTGGAACTGGACAGCAGACTGGAGCCGGATAGCAGACTGGAACTGAAGTCAGGATACTAAGGCTGCAGAGTCAGACAAGCCGGATCGGTAGCCAGGCAGACAGTGGATATGCCAGAGGGTCAGGCAGAAGAGTAGTCAGACAAGCCGGGGTCAGATGCAGGCAGAAGACAGGGATGGTCGGAGACAAGCCGGGATCAGATGCAGGCAGATAACAAGGATGATCAGGAACAAGCCGGGTCTTTAGTACAGGAACAGGTTCTCAAGGATCAAACACACGTAACGCTGTAGAGCAGACAGCAAGATCCCAGTGTGACAGCTAGGTTTAAATAGCCCGCCCGGTACTAACGGGCACGCGCGCGCACGCGATCGCACAACTGCAAGCACAGGATGCCTGTTACTGGCAGGATCTTCCAACCGGGCCCATTTCTCAGGATGGGTTCTCTTAAAGGATTGAACTAAGCTTTTAGCATGGTTGTTTTCCTCAGGCTCCCAAGAGTTCTCTTCCGGGCCATACCCTTTCCACTTAATCAGGAATTGGGCTTGATTATTCCTCTTCCTGCAATCAAGGATGGCTTCAATTTCAAATTCTTCCTCTCCGTCCACTATTGCAGGATCCGGGGGATTCAGATTCCGTTCAGGGAAAGGGTTGGAGACAAAAGGTTTCAAACAGGGAAACGTGAAAAACAGGATAAATCCTGAGTGAGTCCGGGAGTTCCAGCTCATAGGCTACCTCATTAATTTTCCTTTTTACAGGAAAAGGACCCAGGAATTTAGGACCCAACTTCCTGGATGGACAAGTCAATTTTAGATTTACAGTGGATAACCATACAAGGTTACCTGGTTCAAGTACCAATTCCCCTCGTCTTTTCCTGTCGAAAGTTTATTTGTTGCGTTCTTGAGACTTCGTCATGGTTTCCTGTAATACTTGGTTGTTGGAAGAGAAAAAATGTATTGTTTCCTGGACTGCTGGTACGGAACTTTCAGGAATGGAGTGGGCAAAAAGGATGGATGAAACCCGTAATTAGCAAAAATCGGACTTTGTTTTGTGGCAGAATGAACAGCATTATTATAGGCAAATTCAGCCAAAGGAAGCAGAGAGAGCCAATCATACTGAGAAAAGGAAGAAAAACAACGAAGATATTGCTCAAGAGTCTGATTGGTCCTCTCAGTTTGGCCATTCGTCTGGGGATGATAGGTGGTCGAAAATGATAGTTCAATTTCTAGAGCTTTACACAGGGCTCTCCAGAATCGGGAAGTAAATTGCACTCCTCGGTCAGAAATGATATTAGCTGAAATTCCATGGAGTTTAATTACTTCTCTGATGAACGTTTGTGCAGTTTCAGGAGCAGTGGGAGTACCCTTCATCAGAATGAAATGAGCCATTTTGGATAATTGATCTACCACCACAAAGATGGCAGTGTGCCCCTCTGCCGGAGGCAACTCGACAATAAAGTCAATGGACAACATCTTCCGTGGCCTGTCTGGGACAGGTAGAGGTTTCAGTAATCCCCAGGCCCTGGTTCTACTGGTTTTATTTTGAGCACAGGTGGTACAGGATTCCACATATTTTTTGCAGTCTTTAAGTACTTGGGGCCACCAGAAGGTGTGCAGGACAAGATCAGCTGTCTTGGTAACACCAAAATGTCCTGCCAGTGCGTGATCATGACAAAGTTCTAAAATTGTGGCCCGTAGGCCTTCAGGTACAAAGATCTTACTCCCGAACCAAAACAGACCATCCTTCGCTTGTAGTTCTGTCCCTATAGCAGGTACGGACCCTACTGAGGCTTGCTTAATCCGAGAGAGCAGGTCTTCTTGTAACAGGAAAACATTTCCCGGGGAAAGAATCGTATCTGGAGATGAGGTTTCTTGAGGCTTGTGGAACATCCTAGACAGAGCGTCAGGTTTTATGTTCTTAGAGCCTGGCTGGTCACGTGGAAGGAGAACCTGGAAAAGAACAGGGCCCACCTGGCTTGTCGTGGTTTCAACCTCTTTGCGGACTTATATTCCAGGTTTTTGTGATCTGTGTAGATCAGAATAGGATGAGCAGCTCCCTCCAAAAGGTATCGCCATTCTTCAAGAGCAGATTTTATGGCCAGTAGTTCCCGATCTCCTACATCATAATTCCTTTCTGCAGTTGATAATTTGCGAGAAAAGAGGGCTACTGGGTATAACAAAGCTTTGGTCCCTTGTCGCTGGGAAAGAACCGCTCCAACAGCACTCTCGGAAGCGTCCACTTCCAGGACAAATGGTAAGGAGGAATTGGGATGCTTCAAAACAGCAGCGGAAGTAAACAGTCTTTTGAGGGACTCAAAGGCGGATTGAGCTTCTAGCGACCAATGAAAACAAACTCCTTGTTTGGTCAACTGAGTGATGGGGCCAATGATGGCTGAAAACCCCTTAATAAATTTTCTATAGAAATTGGCGAAGCCAACGAAACGTTGGATTCCTTTTTTGTCAGTGGGAGCTGGCCAGTCAAGAATTGCAGCAATCTTATGGGGATCCATCTTGATCCCTTCCACAGAAATGATTAGTGCCAAAAATTGAATACTCTCTCGCTCGAACTCGCACTTTTCAGCCTTAGCGTACAAGCCATGTAGCCGGAGCTGAGCTAAGACACATTTAACATGTCTGCGGTGGGAGTCCAGGGAGGAAGAAAAGATGAGAATGTCATCTAAGTAGACTATGACGAACAGATCCAAGTAGTCCCAGAAGACATCATTTATGAAATACTGAAAGGTTGCAGGGGCGTTGCATAGTCCAAAGGGCATTACCATGTACTCAAAGTGCCCGAAGCGAGTGCGAAAAGCTGTTTTCCACTCATCCCCTTTCCTGATACGGACCAGATTGTAAGCCCCTCGGAGGTCTAATTTGGTAAAAATAGTAGCAGTCCCCAGTCTCTGGAATAACTCTGGTACCAAGGGGAGAGGATAACAATTCTTATCAGTTATTTTATTGAGTTCCCGGTAGTCTATACAAGAGCGAAGAGAGTGATCCTTCTTTTCTACAAAAAAGATGCCTGCACCTGCTGGGGATGTGGAAGGCCGAATGAAACCCTTTTTTAGGTTTTCATCAATGTACACTTTCAGTGTTCCTTGCTCCAGCTCAGTCAAAGGAAAAATCCTGCCAAAGGGGACTTCGGCTCCAGGAAGGAGCTCGATGGGGCAGTCGTAGGCCCGAAGAGGAGGAAGGGTTTCAGCCCCTTCAGAATGCAGAACTGTTGGCAGTACTGAGAGGGAAACGTAACTTCTCTGGTGACCCAGTTTATAGTGGGGTTATGGGCTTGTAGCTACAGCATACCAAGAATAATAGGGAACAAGGGAGAAGCAATGATGTCCAGGCGAAGTAGTTCTTGGTGCAAGTTGAAGATGGTGACTGGAAGGGGAGCAGATTCTTGTATAACTGGCCCAGATTTTATTGCAGACCCATCGGCCAGATGAATAGAGAGTCCATGGGCCTTGTATCGCAGAGGGATCTGGTGTTTAGCTGTAAAAGATGAGTCCAAGAAGCAGCTACAAGCCCCAGAGTCAATGATAGCGGGAACCTGTAAAGTCTTTCCTGGGAGCTGCAAAGATATAGAAAGAGTCAGGTGAGAGGAAGTCTTAGGCCAAGCATCACATCATCAGAGGAGACAGACAGGCACTTACGGAGTTTATTAGGACAGTTCCTGACATAGTGTCCAGGTTCCCCGCAGTACAGACACAGGTTATTTGCCCAGCGACGTTGGCGTTCCTCCATTGTGAGAGAAGGGTGGAGAACTCCAAGTTGCATGGGCTCAGAGGTATCAGGTGTAGTGGCTGGACTAGAGGTGGGTGCAGGATGAGTGTAGCTGGGGACCCTAGGTAACATCCAGGTAGGGCGAGTGGGCCCAGCACCTCTTTCTGCTCTTCGCTCCCTCAACCGTCGGTCAATCTGTATAGCAAGGTTGATCAAGGCATCCAGAGTCTGAGGAATTCCCACTAGAGCCAGTTCATCTTTTAAGGGGTCGGAGAACCCCATACGGAACTGGTAGCGGAGGGCAGCGTCATTCCAGTCCGTATCTGCACTCCATCGGCGGAATTCTGTGACAGAGTCCTCTACTGCCCTACGCCCTTGTTGAAGGGTATGCAGGGCGGCTTTTGCGGTTGCAGAAAGCTGTGGGTCCTCGTTTAGTTGGGCCATTGTATCAAAAAAGGTAGTTAAATTAGTCAGTACCTCGGCTTTCAGTTCCAGAAGGTGGTGAGCCCATGTTTGAGGGTCTCCCAGGAGTAACAAAATCACAAAACCCACTTTAGTGGCTTCAAGCGAAAAGGTGCGAGGCTGAAGGGCGAAGTACAGTTCGCATGAATTCCGGAATGCCCTGAATTTACTTCGTTCCCCAGGGAGCACTTTTCAGGAGTGGGAACTCTTGGTTCAGGAGGCAGCATAACTAGTGTAGAAGACGTAGTACTGCTAGCAGAAGTAGATGGGAGAGAAGACCCCTGAGTTACAGTGGGACCAGAAAGTACTTGGACCCGTTCTTCCAAATGTGTATATCCTTCCTGGAGACTCTTAACAGCCTGTGTAAGGCCAGCCAGGTGCATACAAAGTTCTTCCATAAGGGAGGCTCCCTGCTCGGGCTCGGTCATGGCTGTCTGCTACTGTCACGTACCTTATGGACGAGCCCTACTTGCAGGGGATGGCCTCTCTTGTGGCTCCGACTCGAGGGCCCTGGTAGGATGTACAGGAAGCACAAGAGTCAGGAGTGGCACGAGTGCCTGGCAGGATCAACAGCAGGAGGTGGGTCTGGAACTCAGGAAGCACTGTGCAGTAGAACTTCAGACTGAGCCGGAAGGTAGACTGGAACCTGGAAGGAGCTGGATCAGCAGACTGGTGCAGCAGACTGGAACCAAACAGCAGACTGGAACTGGGCAGCAGACTGGAACTGGACAGCAGACTGGAGCCGGATAGCAGACTGGAACTGGACAGCAGACTGGAACTGGACAGCAGACTGGAACTGGACAGCAGACTGGAGCCGGATAGCAGACTGGAGCCGGATAGCAGACTGGAACTGGACAGCAGACTGGAGCCGGATAGCAGACTGGAACTGAAGTCAGGATACTAAGGCTGGAGAGTCAGACAAGCCAGGTCAGTAGCCAGGCGGACAGTGGATATGCCAGAGGGTCAGGCAGAAGAGTAATCAGACAAGCCAGGGTCGGATGCAGGCAGATAACAAGGATAATCAGGAACAAGCCGGGTCTTTAGTACAGGAACAGGTTCTCAAGGATCAAACACACGTAATGCTGTAGAGCAGACAGCAAGATCCTAGTGTGACAGCTAGGTTTAAATAGCCCGCCTGGTGCTAATGGGCGCACACGTGCACACCCGCGCATGCGCATAGATGCACACGATCGTGCAACTGCACGCACAGGATGCCTGTTACTGGCAGGATCTTCCTGACAACGGCATCTACATGACTGATAACAGTGTACAAGGAGCTGACATCAGCTGTAATGAGAATACTATTACTCATACATGGTACCTCTTCAAGCAACTGGATGAATTGTTTAGTGTCTCTGGGATACTCTGTGGTCTCAGAGACAATGAGTTTCAGAAAAAAAATCTATATACGGGCCCAGACCAGCTGTTACAGATTCTATGCCGTTAACTATAGGCCTTCCCAGTGGATGTAAAGAGTCCTTATGGACTTTAGGTAAAAAATAAATAATGAGGGTCCTACAGGCACTGGGGTCTAAGAACATAGCTTCTTTTTTTACTCAAAACTTTTCGTTTTAGACCCTTTTGTACCAAAAGACTCAAGTCTTTTTTGTACTCAAACATAGGATCACTTTTCAAAACTTTATAATTGTTCACATCCCCAAATAGCCCTCCCATTTCTCCCTTGTAACACTCCTTGCTCATCACTATTAAACCCCCACCCTTATCAGCGGGGCGTATCACCACATCCTTTTTGGACTTCAGAGAAGTGATGCCCTTTTTGCTAAGAGGGGTCTCTGACTTTTCGGATTTTCATTGTATCCAAGTTGCTTAATAACATATTTTTAAATAGTTCAGTGTGCTTGGTATCCAGATTAGGCGGATTAAACACTGATTTATTCTTAAGAGAAGAAAGGGCTCCCACCGGGATCAAAGAAGATCTTTCACCCGGCTTTGATAAAAAAATATTTTTTAATATTGAGAGTCCTTACAAATTTTTGTACATTAACATATGTTTTAAACTTGTTAAAATTCCGAACAGGGACAAATTTAAGTCCTTTATCAAGCACTTTAAGCTCGTCATCAGAAAGGCTGATACCACTGATATTGTATATACCAGTGCCTAGTGGGTTCTTATCTTTTTTAATTGTTCTCAGACGTTGGATGACGTTGTGGCCCCGCCCCACTGAGGAAGTTCAATCGAACGTAACACGTACAGGGGAGGAGCCATGCTTGTTTGAAGTCACCTGCTGCCATCCATACGATACGTGTACACTGTTGTTGTACGAAGAGCCTGTCTTTTATCTGTAACATATGAGTAACCCGTATTTGGGCTTTAATAAAATTAAACTGATTATTACTGCACAGTGAGCACTTCGATCCTTCCCTTTTCTCCTGTACATATTTGGACAACCTTACTGATGTGAACATTTTGGAGGATTCATTCCTATTGAATCACACCAGCTGCCTACCTTTTTGTGTGGGATCTGCCTGCATTGACTGTCTGTCAGTTCAGGGGTCCATGCATTGAGGTGAGCTTAGATATACTAGCAGAGGTGGAGGGGCTGTCACCAATTGCTTACTTCCGTTTGTTTTTCACCGGAACTTTTCTTTGAATCTTCAGAGACTTGTAGTCCAACAGCTATATTAAGCACTTTCACTGGACTTTATGATATTATTGTTTTTTTGTAAAAAATATTTAGTGTTCAGCTTGCATTTTTTAAGGGGGGTGTTGTTTATTTTTGCACTGATTGCATTTTATAATTTTACTATCTCTCAGTTGTGCTCCTGTGTTTTCACCCCATCACGTGTGCACATGCAGGCATCAACACACATTTTACAAGAATTGTCTACTGTTGTAACCATCAGGAAGCTGCTCAGTTTGATGGCTGAAAAAGGCTTGAGGTGATCAGAAGCACTAATACTCATAAGATGAAATAGTATTTTATGTAAAATAATATAGGAATGGTTTTTGATACACGTTGATAAGCATCAATGAGGAATTCAGTAAAGTTGTGAAATAGAAATTAATAAATAAAATATTTCGCTATTGTGTTAAATGTTAGCATATATTTAAAGCATCAAATGTTCTTTTGGAGAAAAATCTCTAGGAACTAGCTGAAGTGTAGCTCTTCAAAGGATGCAGCCACTCACTTAGACCTCTTTCACACTGGGGCCGTGGCCATGTTAGCGCTAAAGTGCTGCTTGTTTTAGTGGAGCTTTAGCGCTGTTTAAGCGACCCTTTTTGGCTGCTAGCCAAAAAGAAGGGGTCAAAAGCGCCCATGTTGCGGCGCTTCCGAATCGCTTTTCAGGCACTTTGGAAGCGTTGCCCATTCAATTCAATGGGCAGGGTGTTTTGGGAGCGCTAACTACAGCTCTCCCAAACGTGTTCATGCCGAGTGACACTCCATGAGGTGGGACTTGGTGGTAGCTTGAATGCTTAGCGGTCATACTCTACATGGTACATGTGATGTATTAATTTGCAAGAAAATGTCTGTTGGGCTATTTTCTTATTGAATTAAGTTTGATGTTGAGTTTTACTGCACTATATGGAGCGCTTTTCTTTTTATATGATTCATGGTCATCTATCCTTTTTTGAAGTGGATTTGAGGTAGAGTGATGCCCATTGGGATGAAGTGAGATTATGTGGATTCCTGTTTATGCTTACATTGCTTATATCTGAATTATGAAAGGCAATACGATCAGGTGAGTTATACTGGATTGGGAAAAAGAGTGTCTAACACAGAAGTCACGCGGTGTGGTGGAAGAAAATACAGAACAAATCATGTTTTGTGGACTTTTTACTTAGTGTTTATGTAAAAGCTGGACTGACTATCCATGGATGTTTTTTTGTTTAGAATGATCTTTTTTGAGGATTTTATCATTTATATGCTATTTTCTTCTTTATGTACATGTTTTGATTGTCACAGCGCTACTAGAAGCTTTCATTGTTTTGGTTGCACTATTTTGATTCATTGGGACAATATATAGTGGCAGCAGTGAAAAAGATTGTTTATTTATATATTTTTTATTTTCCTATAGCGTGTGGGGTGTACAAAAATGTCTCTAAATAACATGCTTGGGGATGCCTTAAATCTGCTTGTGAATTGTCTCACCTGTCAGACGAAGACAAAAATAAAATTAAATTGCCATGAAATGTAATTTCCCAGCTGCCTTGTTATGTTCATTAATAAAGCAATTGAGATTATCCTAGATGAGGGTCCAGTATAGGTTTTAAGGGTGACCTTACACAAAAAAGGCACATAGTGCCTCCCGAAAATCCATGAAAGACCTTTTAGGTCTGATATGAATTTTAAAGGGGTACTGTGCACAAAAAAAAAAACAAGGAAAAAAAAGCCATGCCAGGTTATGATGATGAGTACAACTGCCTCTTCTCATGTGAATGAGTAAGGGTTACATTGTACCCCTGGTTATTCATTTAGAAAAAAAAAAGTAATTAAACACACTGCATATTTGAAAAGTCCTTAAAAGAAAAAAAAATGCCTCATACTGTAAATACATTATCAATTACATCACCCAGCCATGTAGATCCATGTCAGTTATGATGAACAATGCACACTGACCACCAACACAATGTGCTTTCAATGGTCTTATACCGCATGTGATATTTCCCACCCACACAGCTCAAACAAAGGGATTGGGGATTCCTGTTCACGTCATTGACCAAATGTGGCCATGACCAAATATTGTCAAGGATGTCACCTGGGATAAACTGCCTCAGCTGCGGGTGGCTGTAGCAAGAATCAATCAGAAGTGCATCAGGTCGGTAGTCAGAATGTTTTATTTAGGCAGGTCAACAGACATTGATTGTCTTGATTGATGAACCGGGTTGGAGACTGGAGCTCAGGCAGGTGCAGGTGCAGGCAGGCAGGCTGAAGGCACAGATAAACAAGTCCAGAACAGATGTGATACAGGAGCAGAGTCAGATGCAGGCAGGTTCGGCAACAGGCTGGCAGCAAAGTAGCAGAAGGAGCAGGCAGGAACGTAGTCAAGACAAGCTGAGGTCGGGTGCAGGCAGATAATAGTTAGGAACAAGCCGGGTAGGTCAACTGGAACAGGTACAGGCAAATGGTTATCAGGATTCCCAGGGAACGCTGAGACCAGACAGCACTGATCCAGGGGAATGAGTCAGTTCATGTTTATTATTTTTCACATATGCCACAGCTGCACCAGTGCAGAACTTGCTCAGGAATGGCAGCAGGCAGGTGTGAGTGCATATGCACGTGTGAGGCGAAGACTTTTGGAGGATGGCTTGGTGTCAAGAAGGGCAGCAAAGAAGCCACTTCTCTCCAGGATAAATATCAGGGACAGACTGATATTCTGCAAAAGGTACAGGGATTGGATTGCTGAGGACTGGGGTAAAGTCATTTTCTCTGATGAATCCCCTTTCTGATTGTTTGGGGCATCCAGAGAAACCTTGTCTGGAGAAGAAAAGGTGAGCACTACCATCAGTCCTGTGTCATGCCAACAGTAAAGTATCCTGAGATCATTCATGTGTGGGGTGGCTTCTCAGCCAAGGGAGTGGACTCACTCACAATTTTGCCTAAGAACACAGCCATGAATAAAGAATGGTACAAAAACATCCTCCGAGAGCAGCTTCTCCCAACCATCCAAGAACAGTTTGGTGGTGAACAATGCCTTTTCCAGCATGATGGAGCACCTTGCCATAAGGCAAAAGTGATAACTAAGTGGCTTGGAGGAAAAAACATTGAAATTTTGGGTCCATGGGCAGGAAACTCTCCAGACCTTAATCACATTGAGAACTTGTGGTCAATCCTTGAGAGGGGGTTGAACAAAAAAAACCCCACAAATTTTGACAAACTCCAAGTATTGATTTTGCAAGAATGGGCCCAGATGTTGATTAACAGCATGCCAGGGCAAATTGCAGAGGTCTTCAAATAGAAGGGTCAACACTGAAAATATTGACTCTTTGCATAAGCTTAATGTAATTGTCAATAAAAGCCGTTGACACTTATGAAATGCCTGTAATTATACTTCAGTATACCATAGTAACATCTGACAGAAAGTTCAAAAACACTGAAGCAGCAGACTTTGTGATAATAAATATTTGTGTCATCCTCAAAACTTTTGTTCATGGCTGTACACTGCATTTCACCTTCCCAGTGTAACAAAATAACTTTCTATTTGTAAAACTACTCCACACTGAATTTTTTAACATTTTTCTTAAAATTTCCATTTTTCCAGCAAAACATTTTTTCCCGCATGGCTTCAAAATTTCTAGAAATTTTACATCCCGAGGAGTGAATCTACCAATAAAGAGAGCATACAGCCTTATCTTTCAAACAGTGTGACACACATCATTTATGAGATACAGCATTGCCTTCTTATAACAGAAGGTAAAGTATGTACACATTCACACTTCCAGAGCAAAATCCCAAAATTAAGGAGCTCAGTCTCTGCCTGTGGGTGAGTCTGTGGAGTCATGCAAAGCATACCTTTTTGTCCCTTTTAGCCATCTGTGCATCAAGAACCAGCACGGGTGTAGTCAAAATATTACATAGCTATCATTACCAAATTGCATACAGCTGTTTCAGACATCTTAGCCCTTATCAGTGCAAAATATGACTCTACTGGCTCTATGATGTAGGAAGTGTGAGTTCCTACCTCCAATATACAGTGAGATACAGCATTACACATTCTTACTTTCAACAGAAAACCCCCCAAAAGGTGCTCAGTTCCTACTTATGGATAAGTGGGCAAAGTCATGCAAATAATTATGCTTTGTCCCTTTTATGGTTGTACTGTTCCCCTGGACCCATTTGAGGATGTGCTTTGATGACTCTAATCTTAAATGCAGCAGAATGTTAAAGGTCCTTTTTTAACTGTTTTTTCATTTAATTTAATTGTGCTGTTAGGCAGCCAATGTTTAGATGTTTAGCATCTGCCAAATTGCATTAGTTTTTTTTTTAATAAATGATAAAAAAATGTTTTTTTGTGGTAGATTTGGACTGTAGGGCAATATCTATCTATCTATCTATCTATCTATCTATCTATCTATCTATCTATCTATCTATCTATCTATCTATCTATCTATCTATCTATCTATCTATCTATCTATCTATCTATCTATCTATCTATCTATCTATCTATCTATCTATCTATCTATCTATCTATCTATCTATCTATCTATCTATCTATCTAGGCATTGGTGGACTGCACTGGTTTATGTGCCAAGCAGTTGTGGAACTGTCAATTTTCCCAAATAGTGTGCTTCAGTTTAGTATAACTAAAGCAATAGCTCTCAGAAAAGACATGAGAGCAGAATTGCCTGTACTTTGTAAAGAATGTGTATTGCCAGTCATGCATGTTATACAGTCATTATTACTGTCCCTAAAATTAGGCTTTCTACATTAAAAGTTCATGCTGTTAAGTTATGTCACGTACACACGAGCGGAATTTCCATCTATCTATCTATCTATCTATCTATCTATCTATCTATCTATCTATCTATCTATCTATCTATCTATCTATCTATCTATCTATCTATCGGATATACACTAGACAGAGCTATGTACAGTATATTCATTGAAATACACTTCAACTATTTCAATTATTTTTCCTTTGAGGAAAACCCCCTTTTCACAGATCTAAAGAGGTCAATCCATGTGAAGTTCTTGACATATGTGCTGTAAGATTTGATTAAAAATGTAGTTAAATATAAGTGAACCTTGGTTAGGTTATTCTTCCATGCCAAACCTTTCTTGTCAAGTCAAAGGCTTTTTTATCTATAAATGTCTTTTTTTGGATCCTTACAAGTCTTTTTGTTCTTTATTTTGTTAAAATAAACCATTCATTTGCAGGCTTACAGGCTCTTTAATCAATGTAAGAGAAGTTCTATCCCTTTGTGTCCTATAAAAAAAAGTGCAATTTAAAGTAAGGCCTAATTTGAAGTAGCAAATTATGTGTATTTATAGCAGAGTAGATTTTTTAAAAGGAATAAGTGATTACTTCAACAAAAATTGAAAAAGTTTATGATTGTTTTAAATTTATACTGAAAGAGATTTTTTTGCTTTTTTATATACAGGGAGACACTGGGGGTCATTTACTATAGCACCGTGGCGCTAATTAGCGCTAAAACAGCATTCACTATAGCGCTGTTAAAAAAATACTTCCAAAATCAAATTTACTAGAGTTCCCCGAAACCAAATAGCGCCCAAACCCTTACTTTGCTAAAAACTGGAAAACTACACATGGAAATATTTTTTAGAACATGATATAATTGCCTAAATGGTACTGAAATATGCGGTATATTATTTCTTTAAAAGTCTGAGAAGAGATAAATTCCCTGTTTTTGTACAACTAGGTGCCAACACAACTGAGCATGCTCAGACCTGCAAATAGCTCTTATTTTAGCTCAAGTGTCTTTTTTAACAAGGCACTATAGTAAATGACCCCCCATATGTACCCAAAGTTTCTGCTACCCAAGGATCCCTTTAACACACTTTCTTGTTAATCAGATGTATAAAACAAGCCAATAAATACCTCAAAGATTTTTTGTTTTTTTGCACTGTGCAAGTTTTGGAAATCTGAAGCTCTTGAGACTGGGAACAATGTTGCCAAAAAAGCTGGGCAGCTTCTAGCATAAAGGAAGTCTCTGAGTAGACTGGGGGAAGAAGTACCTGAACAAGGAGCAATGGCGTTGATTTACTAAATCTGGAGAGCGCAAAATTTGGTGTATCTGTGTAGGGTAGCCAATTAGCTTCTAACTTCAGCTTGTTCAATTAAGATTTGACAGCTTTTGGAAGCTGATTGGTTTCTATGCAGAACTGCACCAAATTTAGCACGCTCCAGTTTTAGTAAACCGACCCCTTTATGAAAATCACCAGGTATTATTTTAGTTAAAACTTTTAGATTATAAATGACTTTTAAAATTACATGTTAAATTATATGGCATTTTAATGACTGAGATTACATGCACCTTAACAACCTGTTTAATGTGCCTTTACAAAAAAAGTGACTGAAAGTCTGCCCACTGATACACTTCCATGAAACATTCATGAATATAGCCTTATCACAACAGGTTTGGCTTTAAAATGTATGACCTAGCATGAATTTTTATTGATTGTCTGGAATGGGGAAAACGGGGAAGGAATAAAGGCTATACATAGAAAACGGGTTCCAAATGCTAAAAATGTTACAGTACTAGTCTTCACTGTATTGTGGGATGGCAATCAGCATTCTGGGTATTGAATCATTTCTATTAATATTCACATATGCTCATTACATATAGGGACTCAAGGAAAAAACTTCATTAGCAGACAGATGTGTCATACTTGAGAGATCAAGTATATAGGAAAGTTGAAAACTAAAAATGCTTTCCCACTTGTAAGCATTAAGCTGAAAGCAGATTTCAAAGGCTTTTGCTAAATTTTGCTAAGAACCTTCGATAATCAGCATCTGGTGCTGTGAATGTGCGTAAAATAGGAGTGAACTACTTCTTTTGATTTAACTTTTTTAGCAGGATTTTTTTTATTATAAAAATGCATTTTTAGTAGAAAAGGAAAAAAAAGAACCTATGTACCACGTTACTTTTTCAGATAATTTTAGCTTATATTTGTGTGTAGTCACAAATCAAGCCTCAATCACTAACAGCGACCTTTTATTCTGATGAGGTGAATTTTCCTATACCAGGTATAAGTCTCCATTCATAGACAAACTGCTTAGAATGGTACACTCTTTGCATATGCACCTTTGATTTTTGCTGCTATGAAGACAAGCTATATTGATAGCAAAGGGGCTTGGTATGATCACTCTCATTTATAAATGATCACTTGACAAAGCAGTGTTGGCTGAATACAAAGCATTTTCATATATATTGTTACATAATGGGTTTATGTGAAATCTACACTAACAGCTGTAAATAATATTGCAGTTAGAAATATATTTCAGTTAGAAGTAAATATATTTAAAGTATTGAGTGTTGTGTTGGTGTTAACGGTAATCAGTTAACTTCAAAGGTTGGCCTTTTGTTTTCTCTGATCACATTTTACCTGGGTAGTAAACAACAGCCTTCTTTGACTCATCCAATCAGGCTGTGCCCAATGTACATTTACTAGATACAGTGACCAATTAAGGAGAATTATATTAGCCACAGTACAGAAAGGAGTCCATCTTTTGTGTGGGAAAAGACAGCAGTCACCATGGGCCGACCTGAAGTTAAAGAGGGAGTCCACCTAAAAAAAATTATTAAAAGCCAGCAGCTACAAATACTGCAGCTACTGACTTTTAATAAACGGACACTTACCTGTCCCAGTGTCCAGCCATGTCGGCAGCCGAAGCCGAGCAATAGCTCTGCTCCCAGCTGCTGCCACCGCCATTCTCGGTGAGGGAATAAGGAAGTGAAGCATTGCGGCATCACTTCCCGGTTCCCTACTACACATGCGCAAGTCACGCTGTGCATCCTAAGTGGTCCCCACTATCTCCTGGGACCTGTGTGTTTCCCATGAGACAGCGGGGCAGTGCGGGAGGGGGCGTGACTCCCGCGGGAGTCTATACCTGGAAGTGGGTGCAGATACCTGTCTAATACAGGTATCTGCACCCCCTCCCCCCTAAAAGATGCCAATTGTGGCACTGGAGGGAGGGAGGAATCAGATGAACGGAAGTTCCACTTTTGGGTGGAACTCCGCTTTAACCACTTGACAACTGGGCACTTAAACCCCCTTCCTAACCAGACCAATTTTCAGCTTTCAGTGCTCTCACATTTTGAATGACAATCACTCAGTCATGCAACACTGTACCCATATGAAATTTTTGTCCTTTTTTTCACACAAATAGAGCTTTCTTTTGGTGGTATTTAATCACCGTTGGGTTTTTTATTCTTTGCGCTATAAAAAAAAAAGACTGAAAATTCGGTAAAAAATGAAATTTTCTTTGTTTCTGTTATAAAATTTAGCAAATTAGTAATTTTTCTTCGTAAATTTTGGCCACAATTTATACTGCTACATATCTTTGGTAAAACTAAGTACAAATTGGTGTATATTATTTGGTCTTTGCGAAAGTTATAGAGTCCAAAAGCTATGGTGCCAATATCTGAAAATTGATCACACCTGAATTACTGACGGCCTATCTATATTCTTGAGACCCTAACATACCAGAAAAGTACAAATACCCCCCAAATGACCCCTTTTTGGAAAGAAGACATTCCAAGGTGTTTAGAAAGATGCATGGTGAGTTTTTTGAAGTTGTTGTTTGTTGTGCAAAATCAAGATTTTTTTTTTCTTTTTTTTTCACACAATTGTCATATTAGCAGATTATTTCTCACACACCGCATATGCATACCACAAATTACACCCCAAAACACATTCTGCTATTACTCCCGAGTATGGCGATACCACATGTGTGAGACTTTTACACAGCGTGTCCACATTTTGAGGCCCAACATGCAGGGGAGCACCTTCAGGCGTTCTGGAGCACCCAGGCCAATTCTGACATTTCTCTCCTACATGTAAAAATCATCATTTGTTTGCTAGAAAATTACATAGAACCCCAAAACATTATATATGGTTTTTTTAGCAAAGACCCTAGAGAATACAATTGCGGTTGTTGCAACTTTCTATCTTGCACAGTATTTGCGCAGCTTTTTTTGGAGAAAAAAAAATCAGTTTTGTGCTTTAAAAAAAACCAAAACAGTAAAGTTGGACCAATGTTTTTGCATAATGTGAAAGATGAAGTTACGCCGAGTAAATAGATACCTAACATGTCACCCTTCAAAATTGCACACGCTCATGGAATGGCGCCAAACTTCGCTACTTAAAAATCCCCATAGGCAACGCTTTAAAATTTTTTACTGGTTACAAGTTTTGCGTTACAGAGGAGGTCTAGGGCCAAAATTATTGCTCTCACTCTAACGTTCACACCGATACCTCACATGTGTGGTTTGAACACCGTTTTCATATGTGGGCGGGACTTACGTGTGCATTCGCTTTTGCATGTGAGCACATTTTGTTCATTTTACTTTATTTATTTTAGTTTGACACTTTTTTCCCCCAAAAAAATTTTTGATCACTTTTATTCCTATTACAAGGAATGTAAACATCCCTTGTAATAGGAATATGGCATGACAGGTCATCTTTACAGTGAGATATGGGGTCAATAAGACCCCACATCTCACCTCTAGGCTGGGAAGCCTGAAATAAAAAAAATAAAAAACGATCCTGGCTTCGATCGTAGCGGTGAGTCGGTAGAAGCACGGGAGGGCGGCAGGTAGGGGGGGAGTCCCCTCTTGCCTCCCATAAGAACGATCAAGCAGTGGAACAGCCGCTATGATCATTCTTATTGTGTAGGGAATCGCTGGCTGAAAAAGCTGATATCTGAATGATGTCTTGTAGCTGCAGGCATCATTCAGATATCTCCAGACAAAGTCAAGGACATCATATGACGGCCGGCGGGAAGTGGTTAAAACACATTTTTTTTAACACAAAGTTGTCCATTTATACAATATTTCTAACACATAGCATGTACATACCAAAAATGACACCCCAAAATAGATTCTCCTACCCCTCCTGAGTACGGCGATATCACATGTGTGAGGCTTCCACAGCCTGGCCACATACAGAGGCCGAGTACAGCTGAGTATGGCTGAGCATGGCTGAGCATGGCCGAGCATGGCTGGGTATGGCTGGGTATTGCAGGGTATCACCGAGTGTGACTGGGTATGGCTGGGTATTGCAGAGTATGGCTGGGTATTGCAGAGTATGGCTGGGTATTGCAGAGTATGGCTGGGTATTGCAGAGTATGACTGGGTATGGCTGGATATGGCTGGGTATTGTGGAGTAGTGCAGGGTAGTGCAGGATATTGCGGAGTATTGCGGGGTATTGCAGAGTATTGTGGGGTGTAGGAGATGTTGCAGGAAGTGGCAGCAGATGAGATGCTGGACGTGAGTCTAAGAGGACGATTTTTCACCATCTGAAAGCGGCTCCCATTGTGGCCATCAGCAAGCTTAAAGGCCTAGGCTGGGCTAAAGCCACCTGCCCTTTAAAGCTTGCCGTCCGGTAAGCTTAATCTACAGCTACGGTGGTCGGGCACTTTTGTTTGCGGATGCACACTGTGGTGTTGTTATGACCTTGTATTCTAAAGAACATTCATCTGCCTTTGATGTCAATTGTTTTGGACTTTTAATTTAGCGCAGCTTTTTTCCTATCTATAGATTGCAGAGTATTGCGGGGTATTGCAGAGTATTGTGGGGTATTGCAGGGTAGTGCAGAGTATTGCAGGGTAGTGCAGAGTATTGCGGGGTATTGCAGGGTAGTGCAGGGTATTGCAGAGTATTGCGGGGTATTGCAGAGTATTGCAGGGTATTGCAGAGTATTGCGGAGTATTGCAGAGTATTGCGGGGTGTTGCGGAGTAGTGCGGGGTATTGCAGAGTATTGTGGGGTATTGCAGGGTAGTGCAGAGATTTGCGGGGTAGTGCAGAGTATTGCGGGGTGTTGCAGAGTATTGCGGGGTATTGCAGAGCATTGCGGGGTATTGCAGAGTATTGTGGGGTATTGCAGAGTAGTGCAGAGTATTGCAGGGTAGTGCTGGGTATGGCAGGGCATTAGAGTTTGGAGGGATGGCTGAGCATGGATGGATGGATGTGATTGTATTTGTCACTGAGCAGCGCTGTGGGCACTACAGATCCAGCCCACAGCGCTGCTGCCATCCAATCCCTCCCCCTCTCCCCCCCTCTGTACCGATCGGTACAAAGAGTAGAGGGAGGAACCGGCATCATGACATGACGCCGGTTTGTTTACATGTGATCGCTCCGTCATTTGACAGAGCGATCACATGGTAAACGGCCGCGATCCTCTGGACCCGACGGTCAAGGATGTTCTCGGGTGAGAGCAGGATTCTGGGAGGACGTCCATGGATGCCCAACCAAGATTAAGCCGACCGTGCTGTAGCCTTCTTTCGGCTATGGCCGGTCGGCAAGTGGTTAACAGGTAATCTAACGCTATACTTGCATCTTATATTGTATTGTAAATATGGTTGCTGTGGGTAATTTGTAAATATCATGTAAGCCAGGGGACCTACACTGTACATTATATTGTAAATACTGTCTGGTGTGTAATTTGTATATATTATGTAACCCTATCAATAAATGTGTATTGCAAATGGAACTACTTCTTTTGTGTAAGATCTCTCAGATCAAGATATGTATATGTCCATACTACTACAATGACTGAGGTATGTGCACATATTCACAGAAACTAGGCAACAATATCTTCCCTTGTTATGAACCATCTGTTAAAGATAAAAATGTCTCTTATCACTTTGAATAATTGTCATCAGTGACCATTTTATTTTAATGTGCAAAGTTCTGTGAAATGAAAACACCACACTGTGTTCTGTATATCCACTTGCTTACTGGGCACTTAAACCCCCCTCCTGCCCAGACCAATTTTAAGCTTTCAGCGCTGTCGCACTTTGAATGACAATTGCGCGGTCATACAACACTGTACCCAAATTAAATTTTTATCATTTTTTTCCCACAAATAGAGCTTTCTTTTGGTGGTATTTAATCACAGCTGGGATTTTTATTTTTTGCTAAACAAACAAAAAAAGATGGAAAATTTTGAAAAAAAAAATCACTTTTCATAGTTTGTTATAAAGTTTTGCAAACAGGTAATTTTTCTCCTTCATTGATATGCGCTGATGAGGCGGCACTGGTGGGCACTGATAGGCTGCACTGATGGGCACGGATAGGCACAGTTAGAGGCACTGATAGGCACAGTTAAGGCAGCACTGATGGGGACAGATAAGGTGGTACTGATGAGCACAGATAAGGCGGCTCTGATGGCCACTGATGGGCGCTGATGGGTGGCATGGATGGGTGGCACGGATATAGGTGGCACTGATAGACACTGATAGGTACCACTGATAGGGGGCACTGATGGGCGGCACTGATGGGGGGCACTGATGGGTGGCACTGATATGCAGTGATGGGCGGCACTGATGGGCACTGGTAGGTGACACTGATGGGCACTGATAGGTGGCACTGATGTGCAGCACTGTTGTTGTGGCACTGATGTGGGCGCTGATGGGTGGCACTGTGGGCGCTGATGGGTGGCACTGTGGGCACTGATGGGTGGCACTATGGGCACTGATTGATGGCACTGTGGGCACTGATGGGTCACGCTGCTGGGCACTGGTAGGCGGCACTGCTGCCTATTGCTAGGTGTCACTGGCAGGGGGCACAGATGATCGCCGTGATCGGGACTGATGTCCCTCTCACGGCCGCCAGTGATCAGCTTTTTTATTCCTCCTCACGCTGTCAGCGTGAGGAGAAAAAATAGCCGATTACCGACTCTGTTTACATCACATGATCAGCTGTCATTGGCTGACAGCTGATCATGTGGTAAGGGGTCGTGACCGACCCCTTACTCTGATCTGTGATCAGGCGAGTCTCATAGACTCGCTGATCACCGAGAGCGCCGCACGCGCCCTGCAGGAGACGCGCAGGCGGCTCATGCACGGGACAACGTCAATAGACATAGTCCCGGCAATATAAAACTATGAGTGAACAAGACAAAACCGCCAAATCTCGTCCTACCATCACTGCGCTCTGATCATTGAATAGTAACCTAATGCTAGCAGCCACTTTAAAAATATTGAAATTATATAGAAAATGTGGATCACCCCTAAGATCAAAACACAAGGAGATGAAGAGTGGCGCTCCCACCCTAAAGTGGGCTTGAGGTGAGTGATCACACCCCCTCTAATACAGTGAAAAAATCTAAACCACAGTATTTAAAAGTGATGAAATGTGTAAACAAAACCTCAAAGTGCTACAAATAATAAATAAAGTCAATAATACTGCCCACACAAAAATGCATCAATTGCTAGTGTGATATACATATAAATGACCTAGTGATATAAAATTACATCAATAGGAATAATATATATAAATTGCTACTAATGACACCTCGTGAAGAGTGAAAAAGTCCAGTATCATAATGCTAGACATACGGAACCCTTCCAAAAATGAAGTGAAAAAAACATATAAAAAACAAAAATTTGAAACAGCAAATCAAGTCCACATCAATGTGAAGTGATTCAGAAAATTTTTTTTTTGAATAATGAAGAAAAAAATTCCAAAAGTGCAGGTGTCTTCAATCTACAAATGCTGTTGCACCGTGTACGCTACTCCTCAGTGACGTAATTCCACTCTCATGTGAATTGCACACTCACCAGCTGATAAGGCCTCACACTCTCGTGCTTATCCGGCAACACGCCTCAACCCACTATCATGGGGGTTAACATGCGACCACCGGTATCCACTGCTAAGTGCACCGAACACTTTTCCTTGAGATAGTGGCTCCACATATAAAGGAAAAAATGCTCTAGATGGCGTAATAACGTTTTAAAACATTTAATTCCAAAATAAAACCCACACATATGCACCCCATGACCCCATGATTAAGTCCCTGTGACGAAACATGTCGGGGCGTGGCTACACGGCAATCATAGACGTCTGTTAGAGGGAGATTTAATGATTAATGGAACAGGGACCAGCTGAGGAATGTGAGCTGCGAACGGGTGAGACGATCTCCGGCATTCACACTCCCTGGGTCCGCTGTGGCCGTCCTGTGCTAGTGTTACTGCATGCTCTGCTGTGCTTTGCTGTGATACAGTTTCATTTTGTTGTGAAGTGCCTAGTGATTTTACTTAACGTGTGAGTGCATATGTGTGGGTTTTATTTTGGAATTAAATGTTTTAAAACGTTATTACGCCATCTGGAGCATTTTTTCCTTTATATGTGGAGCCACTATCTCAAGGAAAAGTGTTCGGTGCACTTAGCAGTGGATACCGGTGGTCGCATGTTAACCTCCATGATAGTGGGTTGAGGCGTGTTGCCGGCTAAGCACGAGAGTGTGAGGCCTTATCAGCTGGTGAGTGTGCAATTCACATGAGAGTGGAATCACGTCACTGAGGAGTGGTGTACACGGTGCAACAGCATTTGTAGATTGAAGACACCTGCACTTTTGGAATTTTTTTCTTCATTATTCAAAAAAAATTTTTTCTGAATCACCTCACATTGATATGGGCTTGGTTTGCTGTTTCATATTTATGTTTTTTATGTTTTTTTCACTTCATTTTTGGAAGGGTTCCGTATGTCTAGCATTACGATACTGGACTTTTTCACTCTTCACGAGGTGTCATTAGTAACAATTTATATATATTATTCCTATTGATGTAATTTTATATCACTAGGTCATTTATATGTATATCACACTAGCAATTGATGAGTTTTTGTATGGGCAGTATTATTGACTTTATTTATTATTTGTAACACTTTGAGGTTTTGTTTACACATTTCATCACTTTTAAATACTGTGGTTTAGATTTTTTCACTGTATTAGAGGGGTGTGATCACTCACCTCAAGCCCACTTTAGGGTGGGAGCGCCACTCTTCATCTCCTTGTGTTTTGATCTTAGGGGTGATCCACATTTTCTATGTAGTCCCGGCAATGTAGGGCCGCGCTGTTGCCGTCATTTGGCAATAACGCGGATCTGAAGAGGATATACTACTTTCAGCAATGCATTTTGTATTGAGTTGACCTTTACATGAGTGCTATCATATGCCTTTATTAACAGGCTTAATTAATCAATTAAAAGAGTACTGAAAACATTAAATTCCTTAAATGTTCTGGTCCAGGCTTGTTCCAGTGCTGATAACATGTCAGAAGTCCTACCTAAGGCATCAAAACAGGCAGGGGAGTATATTGAATCAATATATCATGTCACTGAAGTATCTGTGTATAATAAAATTTTGCTGGCTGTCACTGCCAGTGCAAAGCAATGGAGCCCTCTGTTGCTATCCTTACACAGTTTGATGCAATTCTGTTGGTAGAATAGTATATTTATTACTTACAGTTTAGCCCCTTCTGGTCTATACACATAGAATTGTACTGCTAGCAGATTAGGGCATCCATTGTCCTTTCTTTTCTGCACTTGTCATTTTTAGGTATTTTAATACAGAGTGGGCAAAGCTCTCTTTCTAGCTTGCTCTGTGCCTGTGCAAATGGTGGAGATGGCGACACACACACAGTGCCTTGAAAAAGTGTTCACACCCCTTGACATTTTCCAGATTTTGTCATGTTACAACAAAAAAATGTAAATTTATTTTTTGGGATTTAATGTGTTAGACCAACACAAAGTGGCATATACAGTATATCACAAAAGTGAGTACACTTTTCATGTGACAACAGTGAAAAAATGACACGTTGCTACAATGTAAAGGAGTTTACAGCTTGTATAACAGTGTAAATTTGCTGTCCCCTCAAAATAACTCAACACACAGCCATTAATGTCTAAACCGCTGGCAACAAAAATGAGTACACCCCTAAGTGAAAATGTCCAAATTGGGCCCAATTAGCCATTTTCCCTCCCCGGTGTCATGTGACTCATTAGTGTTACAAGGTCTCAGGTGTGAATGGGGAGCAGGTGTGTTAAATTTGGTGTTATCGCTCTCACTCTCTCATACTGGTCACTAGAAGTTCAAAATAGCATCTCATGGCAAAGAACTCTCTAAGGATCTGAAAAAAAGAATTGTTGCTCTACATAAAGATGGCCTAGACTATAAGAAGATTTCCAAGACCCTGAAACTGAGCTGCAGCATGGTGGTCAAGACCATTCAGCGGTTTAACAGGACAGGTTCCACTCAGAACAGGCCTCGCCATGGTCGACCGAAGAAGTTGAGTGCACATGCTCAGCGTCATATCCAGAGGTTGTCTTTGGGAAATAGAGGTATGAGTGCTGCCAGCATTGTGGCAGAGGTTGAAGGGGTGGGGGGTCAGCCTGTCAGTGGTCAGACCATACGCCGCACACTGCATCAAATTGGTCTGCATGGCTGTTGTCCAAGAAGGAAGCCTTTTCTAAAGATGACGCACAAGAAAGCCTGCAACCAGTTTGCTGAATACAAGCAGACTAAGGACATAGATAAAGATAAACGTATTTGGTTCAGATGGTGTCACGTGTGTTTTACAGCAACCAGGTGAGGAGTACAAAGACAAGTGTGTTTACAGTTAAGTATGGTGGTGGGAGTGTCATGGTCTGGGGCTGCATGAGTCCTTCCAGCACTGGGGAGCTACACTTCATTGAGGGATCCATGAATGCCAACATGTACTGTGACATACTGAAGCAGAGCATGATCCCCTCCCTTTGGAGACTGGGCCACAGGGCAGTATTTCAACATGATAAACGACCCCAAACACACCTCCAAGATGACCAATGCCTTGCTAAAGAAGCTGAGGGTAAAGGTGATGGACAGGCCATGCATGTAAGCGGCATTACACATCACCCACCCAATAACACTACTTCAGTACCACTTTTCATCACATTCATGGTTTAATTGGATGCACCCAACGATGCGATCCTAAATTAATTTTAAATAATATTTATAATTATATATTTATTTCCCTATTTTATTTTCCATATTCCAACACTATAAATACTTATATGCGGGTATGTCCCTAAAAGTACATGACCTTCCATCTACAATCGTTGATATTAATACTTTATACCTTAAACTTATGGATCTTTCCATCTGTTTAAATTAATGTATCCTACAACATTATCCCTCGATGTTTGACCATAGGTGCGACTGCTCCGTCCCCGCTCCAGTGTGGGTTTTTTTTTCCACAAGTGGAATGACATGTCTGATGTGTTCCTTGGCCTTCATGATGCCGTTTGTTCATTAAGGTTTTTTAAGGTTAAGAAACCTCTGAGGGCTTCACAGAAAAGCTATATTTATACTGAGATTAAATTGCACACAGGTTGACTCTGTTTACTAATTAGATTACTTCTGAAGGCCCTTTGCTCAGTATTTAGTAGAAGCACCCCTTTGATCTAATACAGCCATGAGTCTTTTTGGGAAAGATGCAACAAGTTTTTCACACCTGGATTTGGGGATCCTCTGCCATTGCTCTTTGCAGATCCTCTCCAGTTCTGTCAGGTTGGATGGTAAACGTTGATGGACAGCCATTTTTAGGTCTCTCCAGAGATGCTCAATTAGGTTTCAGTCAGAGCTCTGGCTGGGCCATTGAAGAACAGTCACGGAGTTGTTGTGAAGCCACTCCTTCGTTATTTTAGCTGTGTGCTTATTGTCATTATCTTCTTGGAAGGTAAACCTTCAGCCCAGTGTGAGGTCCTGAGCACTCTGGAGAAGGTTTTCGTCCAGGATATCCCTGTACTTGGCCGCATTCATTTTTCCCTTGATTGCAACCAGTCGTCCTGTCCCTGCAGCTGAAAAACACCCCCACAGCATGATGCTGCCACCACCATGCTTCACTGTTGGGACTGTATTGGACAGGTGATGAGCAGTGCCTGGTTTTCTCCACACATACCGCTTAGAATTAAGGCCAAAAAGTTCTATCTTGGTCTCATCAGACCAGAAAATCTTATTTCTCACCATCTTGGAGTCCTTCGTGTGTTTTTTAGCAAACTCCATGCGGGCTTTCATGTGTCTTGTACTGAGGAGAGGCTTCTGTCGGGCTACTCTGCCATAAAGCCCCGATTGGTGGAGGCCTGCAGTGATGGTTGACTTTCTACAACTTTCTCCCATCTCCCAACGGCATCTCTGGAGCTCAGCCACAGTGATCTTTGGGTTCTTCTTTACCTCTCTCACCAAGGCACTTCTCGCCCGATAGCTCAGTTTGGCCGGATGGCCAGCTCTAGGAAGGGTTCTGGTCGTCCCAAACGTCTTTCATTTAAGGATTATGGAGGCCACTGTGCTCCTAAGAACCTTAAGTGCAGCAGAAATTTTTTTGTAACCTTGGCCAGATCTGTGCCTTGTCACAATTCTGTCTCTGAGCTCTTCAGGCAGTTCCTTTGACCTCATGATTCTCATTTGCTCTGAAATCCACTGTGAGCTGTAAGGTCTTATATAGACAGGTGTGTGGCTTCCCTAATCAAGTCCAATCAGTATAATCAAACACAGCTGGACTCAAATTAAGGTGTAGAACAGGGGTCTCAAACTGGTGGCCCTCCAGCCTTTTCGAAACTACAAGTCCCATGAGGCATTGCAAGGCTGACAGTTACAAGCATGACTCCCACAGGCAGAGGCATGATGGGACTTGTAGTTTCGCAACAGCTGGAGGGCCGCCAGTTTGAGACCCCTGGTGTAGAACCATCTCAAGGATGATCAGAAGAAATGGACAGCACCTGAGTTAAATATATGAGTGTCACAGCAAAGGGCCTGAATACTTAGGACCACGTGATATTTCAGTTTTTCTTTTTTAATAATTCTGAAAAAATGTCCACAATTCTGTGTTTTTCTGTCAATATGGAGTGCTGCGGGCACATTAATGAGGAAAAAAAATGAACTTAAATGATTTTAGCAAATGGCTGCAATATAACAAAGAGTGAAAAATTTAAAGGGCTCTGAATACTTTCCGTCTCCACTGTATATACCCCTGAGTCTCCTATTTAGCAGAGACAACACGGCTGATATACCAAAGGATTTGAGAATGTTCACACTAAAGATGTTTGAAGATTCACTTCAATTATCCAATCATGTGCAGATGAAATATGAAAACAGGGATTTTGTTTTTACATGATATATAATTGAAATGAATCTTCACACATTGTATCTCAAATTCTTTAGTAAATCAGCCTCTATGTGAGCAAATGCCTAAGTCTTCAGACATGTAATAAGCAGTCAACAGAACCTGTAACATATTTTTTTCAAGGAATGCATCATATTTCAGCTTTATTTAACTTTATTTAACTTTTTTGTATGCATAAAAAATAAAATTAGCTTGTAAATGTTAGTCTTACCAATGGTACTACTTATGATTTTGGTGTATCCTGACCTGACAGTTTTAAATGTCTCTCAAGACGCTATTGGGGAATTATTTTCTTATTTTAGAGGTGAAAATTATTTTATTGTTTTACATTTTACAAAAAAGGAAAGAACACAACAAAATAATATCAATAGGTTAACTAACAATAGGTTCTAATGCCGCGTACACACGAGCGGACTTTACGGCAGACTTTGCCCGGCGGACGGGATTTGGTCGGACAATTCGATGTGTGTGGGCTCCAGCGGACTTTGTTTTCTCAAAAGTTGGACGGACTTAGATTTGAAACATGTTTTAAATCAATCCGTCGAAATCGAGTCCGGTCGAAAAGTCCGCTCGTCTGTATGCTAGTTCGACGGACAAAAAGCCACGCTAGGGCAGCTATTGGCTACTGGCTATGAACTTCCTTGTTTTAGTCCGGTCGTACGTCATCACGTACGAATTCGACGGACTTTGGTGGATTGTGTGTAGGCAAGTCCGTTTATTCAGAAAGTCCGTCGTAAAGTCCGTCGAAAAGACCGCCGGGCAAAGTCTGCCGTAAAGTCCGACCGTGTGTACGCGGCATAAGAAGTGTAACCATCAAGTGTAACCATCAAAATTTTGGGATAATGAGACTTACTAAAAGAGTTAAGACTCGTCACACAATAAATTATGTACATATTCACATTTATTATCCAGTCATGTAAAAAGCTAAATTTTGTTTACCTATTACAACTGCAAATGGTTGGATAATTGGCATTTATATTCACACAATTTATTGTGTAAATAGTTTTAATTTATTTAGTAAATTGGCTCAAATATCTAAAAATTTTGACTTTGACTCAGTAAATTGTGTAATAATAACTTTATCTATCTAATCATGTGAATAATTCCTGTTTACTTATTTCATCTGCACAAGATTGATTTGCTTCTCATGTGACTGGATAATTGAAGTGAATACCGTATTTACACAATTCATTAAGTGAAGGTTTTTGATCCTTTAGTAAATCAGCAACTTTACTTTGGGCTATTTTCTCAGAATTCTAGGATATTGAGGATGATTTACCAAAGGAGTTCAGAATCTTTACTCCCCAAAAATGAATGAATATTATTTATTACCCAATAAAAAAAAATAGAATTAAGATAAATTACCATTGAGATCTCTGTGGTATTATCGCAGGATACTGAGATATTAACTCTTCTGTACAAACACAGAAATGTAGATTTGTATTTCTTGTAACATTTCAAGGTAAAAGCCTGTAACTTAAGAAAATGAACAATAATTGCCTGTATTATTCCATATGTTTACTAGATATAGTTATGACTTACATGATAAAGAAATAAAGTCAAATACATGAATGAAATTCACAGAAATAAAAAAAAATGTTTAAATATTTCTACAAACTAGGGCTTTATTCACCATTATAGAGCAAAGTCACAGAGAGCTATAACAATTTTCAAGCCCGTATTCTTCTTTTGATAACATTTTATTTATCCACCCTTTGCTCTTTTAGTAAGCTCATACAACAGATGCTGATTAATACACAAATAATGTTTAAAGATTTATGTGATACGATAATTGTTGAATGAAGCCACATAGAACTGTAACAATTTTGAGTGCATATCCACAGCACACAGTGTTGATGTATTTTTCTTATTTTGATAACGTTTATGTATCCATCCTTGCTCTTTTAGTAAACTCGTACAACAGATGCTGATTAATACATGTCTTAAAATGTTGGAAAAGCTCTTGAAAATCTACTTTCAGTGTTAAGCTCTAACAAAATAGGACAATTTTTCTGTTCTCAGATTTAGTTTATGCTTGATCCCATGAACACATCTGTTCTTTGGAAGTTTAGTTCCATTTGTTAAAACTTCTGTTTAGAGTTTACGCAATTTCACAAAAACACTCATGATGAAACATTCAATAAAGCATAGCCATAGTAGACACGGTAAAAACAATAAACGGTACAGGGAAAGAAATCTCTCAACCCAGTAACAGCAAGTTTTGCCCATAAATGTTGTCCTTACCTCACTCCGTTGCTAGGGGATGCTCTTTGTAATCAGTCCACCCAATTTCTTCATGCTTTAGCCTCCATTCACCACATGTCTTCTACTGAAAACTACAGAGGCTGGAAATCCACCTGCAAAGTCACAATCAGTGAACTAGATGTTACAATTACAGAGGAACCAGATCTGGTTATCGTGGTGGCTAGGTCCTCAGTCTTCTGAAGGTATCAAAAGACTCAAAGCTTTTCACATTGACAACCCTGCCGCAGGTTCTAACACTGCTTGGGACAGACTTTAGCAAAGCTTCTGCAGCCCAGAATGCATTGAGTATGCTTTATTTAAAAGGTTTCAAACCATCCCAAAAATATCAGGCAGAGACAATAAAGTTTCAAGAGTTCAGAGACCTATTCTAGGAACTTCAACTCACCAAAGCTGACACTCACCTTGCTCGTCTCAGCTACTAAGATATCACTCGTGGGGTTAACCCAATATTCAGCAAGGAGCAGTGGAAAAAATGAACATCACTTGGATCGAGGTACAAGAAAGAAACTAAAGTCTCCTTAACTCATATTTCCTACTCATTAGGAAAATTGCAGATATTAAGAATGTTCCAAGTTTCTCCTTCGGGGAGTCCAAATCTCTCGAGCCTCCTTCTCCAGGGCCTGCAAGCTCACGCAATTCACATTGAGATTTCAGAGGTCCGGTGTCTGTGAAAAGGACTAATATTCTACCTGAACCTACTACAGTCCCTGAAAAGACTGATCCAAACAAGAAAACTGAGAATCCAAATCGCCAATGCCCCATACATAACAAATCACATCCACTTAGGATATGTTTTAGCCTCAGAAAGAAACTCTTGCAAGAATGCAAAGAGCTTCTAAAGCAATTTTAGGTTTGCTTCAAATGCTGTGTTTCCACTGAACACCATGCTAAAGACTTATGCCCCGTACACACGGTCGGATTTTCCGATGGAAAATGTCCGATCGGAGCGTGTTGTCGGAAATTTCCGACCATGTGTGGGCTCCATCGGACATTTTCCATCGGATTTTCCAACACACACAAAATCCGATCGCGTCAATTCCGACCGTGTGTGGCCTGTTTCGACGCACAAAGTGCCACGCATGCTCAGAAGAAATTCCGACACGGAACAGCTCGTTCTGGTAAACTTAGCGTTCGTAATGGATACAGCACTTTCGTCACGCTGCAATGTCAAAAATGGTTTAATACAGCGCACTCTCTTCTTCTTTATAATGTGACAAGAATAAAGTAGTTTTGCTGCTCATATTCACACACACTTCTCACAAACTTTTTTTTGTTTTTTTATTGGGATTCCCAGAATATATTGTTATTTGTCACATCTGTGAGAATGTTTTTTTTTTTTAATTTTTTTTTTTTGATTTTCAGCCATTTTTGGTTTTGATTTGATGTTTGTATTTTTTCCAAGGCTGATCTTTGTTTAATGTTGTTTTTAGTTTGACTCCAGAATATTTTTGTGTGTGTTTTGTGTGTCAAGTTACCCCAACACCATTGATATCTTTTATTATTTAATCTCAAGGAGATTGTTTGGTGTTGGTGTCCCTTGTTAATTTCACATTGTATTTTTGAAATGTACCTGAATCCTCACAAACAAAATGTCCTTTTTGAAGTTAAACACACATAGGTGAGTATAATTCAAGCAAAAATTCCTTTATTAAGGGCTCAGAACCAAACAAAGAGGGAGGCAACTCTGGATCAACAGGAGAAATTAGCGAAGCCTGGGACCCCCAGGGCAGACATTAATTCTTGAACATCAAAATTGGTGGCCTGAGGAGTCCATATGTAAGGGAGTGCAGTCTGGTCCAGAAGTCCCAGAGATCCGGAAACCAGCAGATGACATCTGTGTCCCCAGGCTGTGGTACCACAAGAGGCTGCATCTTTTGGCCGACCAGACTGGATCCAGGGTCCTCACTTTCTGGTCTTCCTTCCACGCTTCCTTCCGGGCTGTGGCTGTGCTGTTGGAGATGTGGCAGGAGGAGGAGCAGGACCTGGAGGAGGAGGAGGACTGGGAGGACCTGGAGGAGAAGGAGGAAGAGGAGGAGGACCTGCAGGAGGAGGAGGAGAACCATCGCAAAGGTGTGTCTGAGCTGTAATTTGGCCCCTCATACCTTTGTTAAGAGCCTCAAATATGAGCGACTCACACATGACTTGTTGTCCCTCCTCCATCCTCTGCATTTTATAGGCAATGGTGGCAGCAATGTCCTCCTCCACGGTGTGTGGTGCTCCCAGGGCCTCTGTAGCCCTCCAAAAGAGTCCTCTGGCAGCCTCCTCTAGGGCACTCCTCCTTCTGCCACTCTCTCTTTCCAGGTGTAGGTGAGGGACCTGCAGATCAGGCAGCCGGCTCGGCCCGGCCACCTCCTGGCTGCGACTTCCCTGTGTATGAAAAAGGGACATGGTTTTAGTTTTTGCATCATCAATCACAATCATAAATTGGTACTACAAACTAACATCTAGTTAACATCATTGATTGGACAAGCAGAAATATTTAGAGGAATGCTATACCTGGCTCAATCTGGGCTCCTCCACATGTTGCCTGGAAGGCCCAGGTTGGGCGTCAGAAGCCTCAGCTGGAGGGGAAGGAAGCGTGGAAGGAAGACTGGAGAGGGATGGCCTGGGTTCAGTCTGGCCTGCCAGAAAATGCAGCCTGTTATAGTACCACATCCTGGGGACATAGATGTCATCTGCTGCTCCGGATCTCTGTGAATCCAGGACTTTCTGGCGCTCTCTTACATATGTGCTCCTCAGGCCACCAATTAAGATCTTCAAAAATGTGATGTCTGCCGTGGGGATCACCTGCTTCACAATTTCACACAATTGCTCCAGTGCTGCCTTCCTCTTTGCTTGGTTCTTGTAATGTGGGTGTTTAATCTCCCACAGACATGGCAGCTCCCTTAACATATCAATGAATAGTGACATGAAGTCATTATCTTTAACTAAGATATCCATGTTCACTGCTAAACACAACACAAGACAAAGCCTAATGTCAGACAAAACTCTCCTAATCTTGTTACAATATAGGCCTCAATCTAGAAGCAGTATAGGCACAAGTTTGTCTCTTACCTTCGTTCTTACGATCGGCGTGTCCAATGCTCCTTCCTCCGCTCACAGATCGTACGTAATACACACGTGTATTACACTTTATATACACTGCGCATGCGTGTAACTCCGCCCGCCCCTGACGTTCTTTTTAGTCTATTCCCCACCTCTTTTCGTTCGGCGCAGTGGGGGAAGAGCACATGGCGGAGTCACAGCAGGTGCGTGCTAATTATAGCAACGAGGAGGAGGAGAAGGAGGAGGAAAGACCGGAGACAGAAACGTCCCGATCCAGAAGGAGACGATTTAAGGCCACAAATATGTCCTTTGGGGAGATGTTGGAGATGGTAGACATCCTGAAGAAGGCCGACTATGACGGAAAGTATGGGCCTTACCCCAACCCCAATATTAGAAAGGCCAAGATCATGGCTAAAGTGGTCAGGAGTCTGCACAGGAATTTCGGGGTACGAGGATCGCAAGATCAGCTCAGGAAGCGATGGTTGGACCTCAAATTACGAGAGCCAGAGCAGTACCGAAAGATCCGGAGAGTGCTGCAAAAAAGTAAGTAGTTGTGCTTGCTGTGTTCATATTCTTTTTGTCTTTATTATTTTAATGCTGCTCCATATGCTTTTCTTAATTGTACAGTTTCAAATGTCAATTTTAATGTTCATGGGCCCATTATTCGTTCGTATCCAACATTTTGTTTACCCTCTAAAACACCATTGTTTAGGCCATATGCATTTTCCTACTTTTTTTAAGGCCTACTTGGATGCAAAATATTTGGTTGTGTAGATGGGTTTGTTACTAGAATGAAATGCAAACTAGATTCTGTGTAAGGAGAGGACACTGAGCAGCTGTTTTCACATCTGGACACTGGAGCACTATAGTGTGGGACACCAGAACAACATTTTTATTAGGGGGGGCACACAGGTGCTCCAGTGTATACTATAGGGGGGTCTCCATCTGTGAAGCTTGTACAAAACAGGTAAAGTATTGCAGCTTGACAAAGGCCAATAAAAAACGACATTTTGGAACTCTGCTAACATTTACAATTGTACCCCACTTCCAAGCAATGTTTCCTATTTATAGTTCTGCCATCAAATATCTGTGTGCTAATTATACCATTTTTGTTTTACATAGGGGAGAAAAGACTCGGAGGACACCCCTCATCCGAAGAGACCAGAGACCCCCCACCTATGGAAGAAGGTGAAATACCCCAAACACAAGCTGAGCAGGAGGAGGAAGAAGATGTGGTGGAAATTGTCACCACAGCAGGTGAGTGTCTGCGACCACAGGCTCAGGTAAGAGATGGATGTCCGCAGATTTTTGATACCTGTTTTTGTTTGCTTTCTCTTTTTAGGTGATCGTAATGTTAGGGATCAAGATCCTATCACATCTGAAAGTGCCCAGATCCTGATCGGGGAGATCATGGGGTGTAATTTAGAATTGGAAAACATACAGAAAAAAATAAATGATGTGATAAAAAAAAATAATAACATCATTGATGTTTTGGGGTGAATTTAAAACCCCACAAAATCCCTTTTTTTTGTGTGGTACAATGTTTATAATCTTTTAGCAATGTTTGGAAAAGCCTAATTTGGAGGATGCACACAGTGTGCCAACATGTGCTATCTGCCATCAAGTTAGATCAATGGACGCGTTTTGGGGGTGCAACCCCTTCCTCAATAATAAAGTAGCGGTGAGGAAGGGGTTGCTCCCACAAAACACGTCCCTTGATCCCCCGTGATGGCAGCTAGCACATGTTGACATTTGTAAATTGGTGTGCATCTTCCAAATTTGGCTTTTCAAGGGGTGATTTGACCCCATCTGAACGCAATATTAAACACAGTTCCTAAATACTCATGTCTGATGTTGCCTTCAAGTTTTACCATATGTGAACTTTGTAAGTTCAAATTTTTTCTCTTTCTTGTTGGTTTTACACAGGCCTGTTTTATCGTCAATGGACATTTCTATTTTTGATAATGCCACCCCAAAAATTGTTATACAACAAACATGTTGGTTTGTTTGAAAAACCTTTTGTAAATGCACATGTGATTGTGCAGGTATTAAAAAGATTGTTAATCAAGAATGTGTGGCTTATTGTCTCAACGCTACAACACTTTTGGGGTGATGTCATTGCTGTTTTCAGAGAAAATGGGGGTTATTTCCTAAGGGCAAATCCTCTTTGCACTACAAGAGTATTTTCATTGCAGTTTCAAGAGCACTTGTAGTATAAAAAGTGTATACGCCTTTAGTAAATAACAGCCAACAGTGCTTTGTATAAAGTTACACAATCACGTCATTTTCACGACTCCACACATTGCTGTCAGGGTCAGCTAAAACAAACACAAGCAGTAAATGTCCACAAAGAATTTGTTTTTTTTTATTGGATAAAGGCTTCACAAATTTGAAGGCATATTGATGGCCCCCCCATCCGCAAAGAACTCCAGATATCGTAACCGGACATCACGGGCACTCAGGGAGGGCAAGCCAGGACAGCCACTTTCAAGCGCCATCAGTGTTTCAGGTATCACTCCGGCCTCAGGCCCAACTGAGCCAGCATAGTTGGCTGAATGTTTCCTTAAAAAGTTATGGAGAATACAGCACGCCAGTATAATATGGTTCAGTTTATACTCCGCCATATGGATAGGTGTCAGAAAGAGGCGGAACCGGCTGGCCAGGATTCCAAATGTGTTCTCCACCACTCTTCAGGCTCTGGCCAGCTGGTAATTAAAAACCCTCTGTTCTGGGGTGAGGGTCCTCATCAGGAATGGCCGCATTAGGTGGTCCCCCAGCGAAAACGCTTCATCAGCAACGAACACGAATGGGAGTCCTTCCACATTGTCCCCTGGAGCTGGCAAGTCCAAGCTGTCATTCTGGAGACGCCTGTAGAACTCCGTCTGGGCGATGACTCCACCATCGAACATCTGGCCATTCTTCCCCACGTTTACATACAAGAAGTCGTAATTAGCCGACACCACCGCCAACATTACTATACTATTGAACCCCTTATAGTTGAAATAGTACGACCCCGAGTTGGGTGGTGGGACGATGTGGACGTGTTTCCCATCAATTGCCCCTCCGTAGTTAGGAAAGTCCCACCGCTGGGCAAAGTGGGAGGCCACAGTCTGCCATTCCTGTGGCGTGGAAGGAAACTGTAGAGGAAAAAAAAATTACTATTTTAACACATAAACATGGCAAGCAGATAAGACACAAACATTCTGGGGCAACCTCCAGATAGCATTTATTAAGGGGAATTTAACACCAAAGTATAAGGTACACCTATCATATTCCCCCCCCCTCTCATGGGCCATTTCTAACATTATGGGGTGTGTGGAAATCTTGGACAGGTAACCCTCTACACTTCATTGAGAGATGAATGCCAAAATAATGGATATTACTTGGAACAGCCCCTCCTTAGTTACACTATTGGCAGCCCACTGGACAGGTAAGAAGTGTCATAATACAAAGATATAAATACACACTGTACACATTTGAGGACATTTGGACATTCTGCTATTACCTGTCAAGATAATAATAGGATACAAAAACTTTGAACAGTACCATTAGAAAGTATACAGGCAGGCCGTTGCACTACATGCTTTGGGGAATTCATCCATAAATCAGAGCACAAAAGAGATGGGTATAGTGTGTATGGGTTTGGCAAAGTCAGCAGATAGATGATTGAGGATAGATAGAGAATTGGGATCAGCTGACTTAGCAGTTGGGGGAGGGAGGGTTGCTAAAAATGATTTGGGGACACCACAAAAAATAAGCCTCTGTCACTCTGCCAGAATTTAAAGCTAAAAGAACATTTGGAAACATTTTAGGGGGTGTTTGGGGTAAAGCACTACTATGGAGCTGATAAAATACATTGTTAAGTGACTACATGAGGTGAATATGGGCCGGAGACCATGCTGGGGAGGTTAGTGAAGGACAATCTGTATGAAGGACCTAAAAAATTAATTACCGTATTTATCGGCGTATAACACGCGCCGGCGTATAACACGCACCCCAAGTTTAGGAGAGAATTTTAAGGAAAAAAACTTTTAGGAGGGAAGTTTAAGGAAAAGAAACTTACATTAAAATGCCCATCAATGCAGCCTCATCAGTGTTCATCTGCAGCCTTGTTAGTGTCATTGCAGCCTTTTCAGTGTCAGTGCAGCCTTGTCCCCAGTGCAGCCTTGTCAGTGCAGCCTTGTCAGTGCAGCCTTGTCCCCAGTGCAGCCTTGTCAATGCAGCCTTGTCCCCAGTGCAGCCTTGTCAATGCAGCCTTGTCCCCAGTGCAGCCTTATCAATGCAGCCTTGTCCCTGCAGCCTTGTCCCCAGTGCAGCCTTATCAATGCAGCCTTGTCCCTGCAGCCTTGTCCCTGCAGCCTAGTGTCCATGCTCCATGCTCCATGCCTCCTGCCGCTGCCACTGCCGCCGCCATACACATGTGAGTGGTTTTAAATATGGCGCCGCGGAGTTCGGAGAGACTCGGCGCCGGCGGAAGTGAACGAACATAGCGATAGCGGGAATCGGCGTATAACACGCACCCACGACTTTCCCCTGATTTTAAGGGGAAAAAAGTGCGTGTTATACGCCGATAAATACGGTACATAAAAATCCAGCATGCATGAGGACAAAGGGGACATTCACAGCATATTCCAATCATGGTAATTAGGGAATGAGGAAAGAAATACAATATATTAGCAAACATTCAATACAATAAAATGTGATATTAAAGGATAAAAATCTTACCTTCATATACTCCTTCTGCAGGACCTGGATGATGGCAGAACAGGTCTCTGGGATAATGATCCCCAGAGCCTGGGGGGAGATGCCTGTCGAGAACTTCAAGTCCTGCAGACTTCTCCCTGTCGCCAAATACCGCAGGGTAGTGACCAACCTCTGCTCCGGAGTGATGGCTTGCCTCATGCAGGTATCCTGCCTGCTAATATAAGGGGTCAGCGAAGCCAACAAACGGTGAAACACGGGGTCCGTCATCCTGAGAAAGTTCCTGAAATCATCAGGATTATTCTCACGGATCTCACGGAGCAAAGGCATATGAGAGAACTGGTCATGCTGAAGCAACCAATTCTTGGTCCATGAACTCCTCCCCACCCTGTTCATGGACTTGACTTGTGTCAAGGTCAGGACCCCAACACCAAGCCCCCGCACAGCACGAACTCTACGAGGAGTACGCATACGCAACATGGCTAGAAAACGGTCGGCTGCTCAGAACTAAGTAACAGAACGCACTGAAAAACAGCAAGGCCTGTGAAGAGTGACCTGAAAAACAGTAACGGACGAACAAGAGTACAATGACTACTTAAAGTCACGCGGAACTTGCTTGCACGCACTGAAGAGCAGATACAAACCCACAAGCACAAACTGAACGGCAGAAAATGATCTGAAAACCACGAGTCTGAAAAAGCGTGAATCGTCTCTCACCAAACTTTTAACAACACGAGATTAGCAAAAGGAGCCCAAAGGGTACCGCGCTTGGTTCTGAACTGGCCTTTTCTAGTCTCGTCGTATGTGCTTGACGTCACCGCGTTGTTGGCGATCGGAAATTCCGACAACTTTGTGCAACCGTGTGTACGCAAAACAAGTTTGAGCCAACATCCGTCGGAAAAAATCCTAGGATTTTGTTGTCGGAATGTCCGAACAAAGTCCGACCATGTGTACGGGGCATTAGGCTAATATTAAGTGCATAGAATGCAACAGTGATGATTACATGTCAGCGCTTCATCCATTTCAAGATAGTCCCACTCTGTCTACCTCCTGAGGCAATGCATGAAGGGTTAAGCACACATCAAACAGTTCCTCATACTCCATTTTTGTCTACGTATACAGATGTCTATTTTGGCATCCTGTGCTAAAACATTCTTAATTTGTGTATACCCCAAGGATCAACCTGAAAAAGGCTGTAAGACTGTATACTATGCTAGATGATCAGAGTAACAGGTATTGTGCAAGATCAAACTTTTTTGACCTATTAAACATAAACATAACAGGAAATGTCTTTCCATATACCCCGGGCACCTGGGCTGGTATTATTTATTTATTTATTACAGGTACTTATATAGCACTGTCAATTTACGGATCCTTTTACATAATATTGTACATTCACATCAGTCCCTGCCCTCAAGGAGCTTACAATCTTAGGTCCCTAACTCACATTAATACATACACATACTAGGGCCAATTTAGACAGGAGCTAAGTAACCTACTAGCATGTCTTTGGAGAGTGGGAGGAATCTGAAGTACCTAGAAGAGACCCACAGAGGCACAGGGAGAACATGCAGACTCCATGCAGGTAGGGCCGAGGTTGTTCTTCCTTCAAGACATGTATCCTAGAAAATGGTTGCATTACTTGTTTGGTGCAGTGCCTACATCACTACAAGGACCTTTTTTTCTGGGATGATAATGTCAGCACCACAGTGTTCGATGAATCCATGCAGGTGGTGCCGAGGTAGTTACAGAAGTTTCATGCAGGAGAGCCACTGGTCTTGTAGTAGCTACCTTGCATGGAAGTGTAGAAATACTTAGTGTAATATGTATTGCCCACTCTCCTACCCCTGCAGCTGTTTCTCACCACTCTCACCATAGCTGTCCACATACCAGCTATTGACAAAAATGCCCACCAATAAATCAACTGGCCACATGATGCACCATAGGCCCAACACTTGGGCTCAGGCTGGGTCATCATAGGCAATGTCTGTCTGGGTAATGTCAGGAGTAGGGATGAGCCGAACACCCCCCGGTTCGGCTCGCACCAAAACCTGCGAACGGACCGAAAATTCGCACGAACGTTAGAACCCCCTTGACGTCTATGGGACTCGAACGTTCGAAATCAAAAGTGCTCATTTTAAAGGCTAATTTGCATGGTATTGTCCTAAAAAGGGTTTGGGGACCCGGGTCCTGCCCCAGGGGAAATGTATCAATGCAAAAAAAACTTTTAATAACGGCCGTTTTTTCGGGAGCAGTGATTTTAATGATGCTTAAAGTAAAAAAAAAAAAAGTGAAATATTCCTTTAAATATCGTACCTGGGGTGCGTCTACAGTATGCCTGTAAATTGGCGCGTGTTTCCCGTGTTTACAACAGTCCCTGCACAAAATGTCATTTTTAAAGGAAAAAATCTAATTTAAAACTGCTTGCGGGTTTAATGTAATGTCGGGTCCTGGCAATATGGATGAAAATCAATGAGACAAACGGCATGGGTACCCCCCAGTCCATTACCAGGCCCTTTGGGTCTTGTATGGATATTAAGGGGAACCCCGCACCCAAATTAAAATAAGGAAAGGTGTGGGGCTACCAGGCCCTATATACTCTGAACAGCAGTATACAGGCGGTGCAAACAAGACAGGGACTGTAGGTTTGTTGTTAAGTAGATTCTGTTTGTAATTTTGAACGGGTACATTTTTAACGTGTTTAGCTCCAGCCAAAAAATCTTTTTTAAGCTTTTTGGAAAACATAGGGAAGGGTTATCACCCCTGTGACATTTGTTTTGCTGTCTGTCCTCCTCTTCAGAAGATTTCACCTCACCTTTTGTCCCAATGACAAATGTTTTTTGAAAATTTGGGTTTTTTTGTGGAACAAGGATTGGAAAGCATCAGTGGAAAGGAGAAATGTTTTTCCCATATTAACTCTTACAGGAGAGAATTTCCCTTCTTAGGGGTAGATTTCATCTCACTTCCTGTTGTCTCCTTCCGTTTGCAAGTAGGAGCCGTTTGTAAGTTAGATGTTTGAAAGTAGGGGCCTGCCCTATATACTCAGCAGAAATTTGGGCCTTAGGTGTTGTTGTGGCCACAACACTGCCAGCAGAGTCACCCAATGTGCCGTGAAACTTAGGTAACGTCCCTGTCCATGCCTGCTGGACCATGAGTCAGCGGTAATATGCACCTTACCGCTGACCGCCCTGTCCAGCGAGGCATGGACATTTCCTTCCACATGCCGGTAGAGAGCCGGAATCGCCTTCCGTGAGAAAAAGTGGCGTTTGGGTACCTGCCACTGAGGAACCGCACATTCCACAAACTCACGGAAGGGGGCAGAGTCTACCAACTAAAAAGGCAGCAGTTGAAGTGCTAGCAAATTTGCCAAGCTAGCATTCAACCGCTGGGCATGTGGATGGCTGGGAGCAAACTTCTTTCGGCGGTGCAGCAGCTGGGGCAGGGAAATTTGCCTGGTACAATCTGACGTCGGTGTACCAAAAGCAGATTGCCCACAATGATGAGGAGCAAGGAGAGGTCCTCTTTGTTCTTTGGTGTGGGTCTTTTAGATACGCTTGCCAACGAACTGCATGGCAGGTCAACAAATGTCTGGTCAAGCATGTGGTACCCAAGCGGGAGATGTTTTGGCCAGGCGAGATACGCTTGAGACATATGTTGGAAATAGCAGCGGTGCGATCTGATACACTCGTCTCAAAAAAGGCCCACACCAAAGAACTTTTTGAATAACGCGCAGAGACTGCAGCGCCCTGCACATGTGGAGCTTTGGGGTGTGATGCAGTCAATGTGCTGCCCTTAGGCTGGCCCCTGGAGGGCATCCTGCCTCATTGGTGATGTGCTGCCTCCTCCTCCTCCTCCTGCTCCTCTCTCCTATCAGGCACCCACGTTGAGTCAGTGACCTCATCATCCCCTCCCTCCTCATCACTGGAGCAAACCTGGCAGTATGCTGCAGCAGGGGGAGCATGACTGCCAGATTGCTGTCCTTCTTGGGCACCCCCTCTGTCCGTGCACATGTTACTGCCTTCATCGAGCTCAGTATCATCATCAGAGCCTTCCAAATGCTGGGCATCCTCCTGGAGCATGTACCCAACACTGTGGTCAAACAGTTCGAGGGACTCCTCAGGAGGACTTGGTGGGGCTAGGGAAGGAGTCACTGATGACATTGAGCCAAGGGAAGAGGCCGCTGCTTTTCCAGACAAAGTACCCTGGGCATGGGTGAGAGAGGATGAGGAGGATGAGGACAGCTTGGTCATCCACTCGACCAAGTCTTCCGCATGTTGCGGCTCAACACGGCCAGCTGCCGAAAAAAAGGCCAAGCGTGTCCTACGGCCACGTGCTGATGAGGATGCACCGTCTCCACAACAAGCACTAGACACAGAGCCTGCTTGCCCTCTCTTATTGGCTTGTGACTGTCTGACTCTCCTTCTTGGCCTTCCAGACATACTAATGGCCTGTAGCTGCACTAAGCTGGGATATATATATATATATATATATATATATATATATATATATATATATATATGTACTGATACTGCAGCTAGCAAAATCAACTGCCTGCCTGTAGTGTGAGAACACCACCAACCTTCTACAGGTAGCTTTAGCTGAACACTGTGCAGAGCTCACAAAAAAATAACTTGTAGGTTTAGCTGAACACTGTGCAGAGGTCTCCCTACACTAACTTGTATTTTTAGCTGAACACTGTGAGCAGGACGCACCGCACTAACTTGTAGTTTTAGCTGAACACTGTGAGCAGGACGCACCGCACTAACTTGTAGTTTTAGCTGAACACTGTGAGCAGTACGCACCGCACTAACTTGTAGTTTTAGCTGAACACTGTGAGCAGGACGCACCACACTAACTTGTAGCTTTAAATGAACACTGTGCAGAGGTCTCACTACACTAGCTTGTAGTTTTAGCTGAACACTGTGAGCAGGACGCACCGCACTAACTTGTAGTTTTAGCTGAACACTGTGCGCAGGACACACCGCACTAACTTGAAGCTTTAAATGAACACTGTGCAGAGGTCTCACTACACTAACTTGTAGTTTTAACTGAACACTGTGAGCAGGACGCACCGCACTAACTTGTAGTTTTAGCTGAACACTGTGAGCAGGACGCACTGCACTAACTTGTAGCTTTAGATGAACACTGTGCAGAGGTCTCACTACACTAACTTGTAGTTTTAGCTGAACACTGTGAGCAGGACGCACTGCACTAACTTGTAGCTTTAGATGAACACTGTGCAGAGGTCTCACTACACTAACTTGTAGTTTTAGCTGAACACTGTGAGCAGGACGCACTGCACTAACTTGTAGCTTTAGATAAACACTGTGCAGAGGTCTCACTACACTAACTTGTAGTTTTAGCTGAACACTGTGAGCAGGATGCACCCCACTAACTTGTAGTTTTAGCTGAACACTGTGAGCAGGACGCACTGCACTAACTTGTAGTTTTAGATGAACACTGTGAGCAGGACGCACTGCACTAACTTGTAGCTTTAGATAAACACTGTGCAGAGGTCTCACTACACTAACTTCTAGTTTTAGCTGAACACTGTGAGCAGGACGCACCGCACTAACTTGTAGTTTTAGCTGAACATTGTGAGCAGGACGCACTGCACTAACTTGTAGTTTTAGCTGAACACTGTGAGCAGGACGCACTGCACTAACTTGTACCTTTAGATGAACACTGTGCAGAGGTCTCACTACACTAACTTCTAGTTTTACCTGAACACTGTGAGCAGGACGCACCGCACTAACTTGTAGTTTTAGCTGAACACTGTGAGCAGGACGCACTGCACTAACTTGTAGCTTTAGCTGAACACTGTGCAGAGGTCTCACTACACTAACTTGTAGTTTTAGCTGAACACTGTGAGCAGGACGCACCGCACTAACTTGTAGCTTTAGCTAAACACTGTGCAGAGGTCTCACTACACTAACTTGTAGTTTTAGCTGAACACTGTGAGCAGGATGCACCCCACTAACTTGTAGTTTTAGCTGAACACTGTGAGCAGGACGCACTGCACTAACTTGTAGTTTTAAATGAACACTGTGAGCAGGACGCACTGCACTAACTTGTAGCTTTAGATAAACACTGTGCAGAATTCTCACTACACTAACTTGTAGTTTTAGCTGAACACTGTGAGCAGGACGCACCGCACTAACTTGTAGTTTTAGCTGAACATTGTGAGCAGGACGCACTGCACTAACTTGTAGTTTTAGCTGAACACTGTGAGCAGGATGCACTGCACTAACTTGTACCTTTAGATGAACACTGTGCAGAGGTCTCACTACACTAACTTGTAGTTTTAGCTGAACACTGTGAGCAGGACGCACCACACTAACTTGTAGCTTTAAATGAACACTGTGCAGAGGTCTCACTACACTAGCTTGTAGTTTTAGCTGAACACTGTGAGCAGGACGCACCGCACTAACTTGTAGTTTTAGCTGAACACTGTGAGCAGGACACACCGCACTAACTTGAAGCTTTAAATGAACACTGTGCAGAGGTCTCACTACACTAACTTGTAGTTTTAACTGAACACTGTGAGCAGGACGCACCACACTAACTTGTAGTTTTAGCTGAACACTGTGAGCAGGACGCACTGCACTAACTTGTAGCTTTAGATGAACACTGTGCAGAGGTCTCACTACACTAACTTGTAGTTTTAGCTGAACACTGTGAGCAGGACGCACTGCACTAACTTGTAGCTTTAGATGAACACTGTGCAGAGGTCTCACTACACTAACTTGTAGTTTTAGCTGAACACTGTGAGCAGGACACACTGCACTAACTTGTAGCTTTAGATAAACACTGTGCAGAGGTCTCACTACACTAACTTGTAGTTTTAGCTGAACACTGTGAGCAGGATGCACCCCACTAACTTGTAGTTTTAGCTGAACACTGTGAGCAGGACGCACTGCACTAACTTGTAGTTTTAGATGAACACTGTGAGCAGGACGCACTGCACTAACTTGTAGCTTTAGATAAACACTGTGCAGAGGTCTCACTACACTAACTTCTAGTTTTAGCTGAACACTGTGAGCAGGACGCACCGCACTAACTTGTAGTTTTAGCTGAACATTGTGAGCAGGACGCACTGCACTAACTTGTAGTTTTAGCTGAACACTGTGAGCAGGACGCACTGCACTAACTTGTACCTTTAGATGAACACTGTGCAGAGGTCTCACTACACTAACTTCTAGTTTTACCTGAACACTGTGAGCAGGACGCACCACACTAACTTGTAGTTTTAGCTGAACACTGTGAGCAGGACGCACTGCACTAACTTGTAGCTTTAGCTGAACACTGTGCAGAGGTCTCACTACACTAACTTGTAGTTTTAGCTGAACACTGTGAGCAGGACGCACTGCACTAACTTGTAGCTTTAGATAAACACTGTGCAGAGGTCTCACTACACTAACTTGTAGTTTTAGCTGAACACTGTGAGCAGGATGCACCCCACTAACTTGTAGTTTTAGCTGAACACTGTGAGCAGGACGCACTGCACTAACTTGTAGTTTTAGATGAACACTGTGAGCAGGACGCACTGCACTAACTTGTAGCTTTAGATAAACACTGTGCAGAATTTTCACTACACTAACTTGTAGTTTTAGCTGAACACTGTGAGCAGGACGCACCGCACTAACTTGTAGTTTTAGCTGAACATTGTGAGCAGGACGCACTGCACTAACTTGTAGTTTTAGCTGAACACTGTGAGCAGGACGCACTGCACTAACTTGTACCTTTAGATGAACACTGTGCAGAGGTCTCACTACACTAACTTGTAGTTTTAGCTGAACACTGTGAGCAGGACGCACCGCACTAACTTGTAGTTTTAGCTGAACATTGTGAGCAGGACGCACTGCACTAACTTGTAGTTTTAGCTGAACACTGTGAGCAGGACGCACCACACTAACTTGTAGTTTTAGCTGAACACTGTGAGCAGGACGCACTGCACTAACTTGTAGCTTTAGATGAACACTGTGCAGAGGTCTCACTACACTAACTTGTAGTTTTAGCTGACCACTGTGAGCAGGATGCACCGCACTAACTTGTAGTTTTAGCTGAACACTGTGAGCAGGATACACCGCACTAACTTGTAGCTTTAGATGAACACTGTGCAGAGGTCTCACTACACTAACTTGTAGTTTTAGCTGAACACTGTGAGTAGGACGCACCGCACTAACTTGTAGTTTTAGCTGAAAACTGTGAGCAGGACACACCGCACTAACTTGTAGCTTTAGATGAACACTGTGCAGAGGTCTCACTACACTAACTTCTAGTTTTAGCTGACCACTGTGAGAAGGATGCACCGCACTAACTTGTAGTTTTAGCTGAACACTGTGAGCAGGACGCACTGCACTAACTTGTAGCTTTAGATGAACACTGTGCAGAGGTCTCACTACACTAACTTGTAGTTTTAGCTGAACACTGTGAGCAGGACGCACTGCAAAAACTTGTAGCTTTAGATGAACACTGTGCAGAGGTCTCACTACACTAACTTGTAGTTTTAGCTGAACACTGTGAGCAGGACGCACTGCACTAACTTGTACCTTTAGATGAACACTGTGCAGAGGTCTCACTACACTAACTTGTAGTTTTAGCTGAACACTGTGAGCAGGACGCACCCCACTAACTTGTAGTTTTAGCTGAACACTGTGAGCAGGACGCACTGCACTAACTTGTAGTTTTAGCTGAACACTGTGAGCAGGACGCACTGCACTAACTTGTAGCTTTAGATGAACACTGTGCAGAGGTCTCACTACACTAACTTGTAGTTTTAGCTGAACACTGTGAGCAGGACGCACCGCACTAACTTGTAATTTTAGCTGAACACTGTGAGCAGGACGCACTGCACTAACTTGTAGTTTTAGCTGAACACTGTGAGCAGGACGCACTGCACTAATGTGTAGCTTTAGATGAACACTGTGCAGAGGTCTCACTACACTAACTTGTAGTTTTAGCTGAACACTGTGAGCAGGACGCACCGCACTAACTTGTAGTTTTAGCTGAACACTGTGAGCAGGACGCACCACACTAACTTGTTGTTTTAGCTGAACACTGTGAGGAGGACGCACTGCACTAACTTGTAGTTTTAGCTGAACACTGTGAGCAGGACGCACCGCACTAGCTTGTAGTTTTAGCCGAACACTATGAGCAGGGCGCACCGCACTAACTTGTAGTTTTACCTGAACACTGTGAGCAGGACGCACTCCACTAACTTGTAGTTTTAACTGAACACTGTGAGCAGGACGCACCGCACTAACTTGTAGTTTTACCTGAACACTGTGAGCAGGACGCACTGCACTAACTGTAAATAGTCTAGCTGCCTGACTGTGGTACTAATAGCATCAAAAGAACACCAGCAATTTTCTTCAGGTAGCTGTAAATACTGTAACAAGACAAGCCTGCCTGTCAGTAAGAAGATAACAGGAACGGATCTAGCTAAACTGAATACAGTGTATATATATATATATATATATATATATATATATATATATATATATACGCAACACCTGGGATATATATATACAAAATACACTGTAAGTGCAGCTAACTTACTGATAGTCCTGCCTAATCTATCTAACTCAAATGAAATGACACTGTCTCTATGTCTATCTATCTCTCTTTCAACGCCGGAACACACACTACACAGGGCCGCCGTGCAGGCGGCCTTATATAGTGTGGGGCGTGTTCTAAACCCCCTGAGCCATAATTGGCCAAAGCAACCCTGGCTTTGGCCAATTACAGCTCTCTCTACTGACGGCTTTGTGATTGGCCAAGCATGCAGGTCATAGTGCATGCTTGGCCAATCGTCAGCCAGCAATGCACTGCGATGCCGCAGTGAAATATGGGCCATGACGCGCCACACGAATTTGGCGCGAACGGCCCATACCATTCACAATTCGGCGAACGGGCGAACAGACGATGTTCAAATCGAACATGGGTTCGACTCGAACACGAAGCTCATCCCTAGTCAGGAGGTCTTCCACAGTTTCTTCCTTCAAGACACGTATCCTGCCAAATGGTTGCATTACTTGTTTGGTGCAGTGTCCACATCACTACTATTTCAAAGACTTTGCAGTAAAGGTATGCAACAGTTCTTCACAAAAGGTGATAACAAGGCCCTTTATTTCTGGGATGATAATGTCAGCACCACGGTGTTCAATGTAACAACTAAAGAAAGTGAGCTGGCAGCCACAATGGAAGACAAGGAGTTCCTAAAACTGATTCATAAGGAATTTTATCAGGACAATTCCATCAGCTGTGTATCAGCACTACCATTTCATGCCTCAAGAAAGAAACTAACCAATAATAGTCAGCATGCAGAGGCACAATTTATTTATTCACAATCTACCCTGAACAAAAAACTTGTGATGAAAAGTTGTTTGTGAGAGACCGTGCTGAGTCTGCATCACCTCTCAAGAAAATAGCGGAACGTTGGTACAACCCATGCTTTGGCATGTACCATCCCTGCAAGCCAGATCAGATCATAATGGTCTTCAACTCAAATGCACAATATGAAGGTTTTTTTCTCAGCGATGTTATTATCACTGGGCCTAATCTAAACAACAAGAACCTTATAGGAGTTTTTCTCCGCGTCAGACAAGAACCAGTTGCTGTTATGACTGGCAATCAAACAATGTTCCACTGTTTTATCATTCAAGAAGACAACAGCCTTTTTCTTAGGTTCTGGTGGTATCACAACAACGATGTCAGTGATGAAGTCATAGACTAACTAATGAAAATACTTGTTTTCGCTAAGAGCCCTTTTCCTGCTGTAGCAATTTATGTGTTGAGAAGGACAGCTTAGGGAGGTGAAAAAGAATTCTAAAGAAAAGAAGTAGACGACGGGTATAAATCTTGGCCTACAGAAGAAGAAGCAATTGATCTTCTATAAAGAACTCAGGATATGCTTGCACACTGCCAATCTCAGGCTTCACAAAATTATCTCTAATAGTGACAAGGAAATTCATGTGGAACGCAGCTGGAGCGCATGCTGCAAGTGAGACACACCACAGGTCTGAAGCTGTCATTCCTCCTGTAGCTGTAGGACTTTGTGAGGAGTTTCCATAGTATGGAACATTTGTTTTTATTTTTTATTTTTACTTTTTTGTCTTCCTTTTTTACTGTTTTAACTTTGGAATAAACACATTTCCTTATTTAAATACTACACTATGGGAGCCCATATCTCATTTCTTGCATGAAAACCCTACCTATACTGGATATTGGAGAGAGCATTAGGAGAGGAGTACAGCTGGTTGATTTGGGCTTGGAGAAGGACCCTTTGCATACACAATTCGATCCAGCTGCGGGATATCCTTGGAAGGTCCATAGGAGCCTGGATACCGGTTGGTAAAGTTGGAGCCTGGCTGCATGATCAGTGCATCAAGTCTATATGCTATGCGAGATACCCCTGTAGGGGTTACTGGAGATTGGTGAGTGGGGACCCAAGAGGGGGAGCACTTAAAAGTCACCTGGATTTTGTTCCTGTGTATTGTCACCAAGCACTTAATTATCACCTAAGACTTTGGTTGGATTGATTTTTTTATGTATTTTTTGGACTTGGCACTTTCATTTTTTGGGGTCGTTTCATATATGTTAAACTATTTTTTAATATTTTATATTTGCCCTACACTTTTGGGACTATTTATTATTTTCATCTGATTTTCATTAGATTTTTATTTGATTTATTTATTTATTTTCACATACCTCTATTTTTGTTATTGTAGTATCAAGTTTTCTGTATCACTTCTAAACATTTATTTATATTGAGTTTATTTGGCAGCCTAGTGAGGTTTGCAATATTAGCCCATGCACATTGGTAATTTATTAGGAATGCACTATTGGTATATGCACATTCAATAGTCACTATAGAGGCACATAGCACCTAACAAGTGAATGGGGTCTGTCGTCTTTTCCTTATATAGGTAGCGCCATTTACTCTCATACTTGCACTAAGGAAATAAAGGCCTTTCCCTCTGATGACTATGCTGTTAGTGTAAAGGGATTTGAGCTCGGAACAGTCCTTTCCATTACCTATTGTAGCCTCAGATTGCTTTGGGATGTCAAACAAGACACGTTCACATTTCAAGTACCAACTTTTGACAAAATGAGGAATTTGTCTGCTGTGAACCACATCTTTGATCCTCTGGGTTTAATAGCACTCTTAATAGCACTGCTCAGGGTAAGATACTTCTAAGACAACTTATTTCTGAAAACACAGATTGGGATAACCTATTACCCAGAGGTAAATAACAAAGATGGGAACCATAGAGTCCCTGAAAGCACTAGAACAGCTTCAGATACTCTTACATTTCTGCATCCTTAACGAATGCCATTAGAACAGAGATCCATGTTTTCTCTGTTCTTTTCATTGAAACAATAGCTGCAGTAGCCTACCCCAATGTTTTGTTTCCACAAGAAAACGTAAGTGTGGGTTTTGTCCTTGGTAAGGCCAAGTTGACCCCAAAAACAGCACATAACATTCCAGGGTTTGAACTCTGTGCAGCTGTGTTAGCCGTTGAAATTTCTGCACTTATAAAACATGAAATAAGTTTTGAAATAGACTCTTTTTGCTTTTCCACAGACAGCAAGATAGTGTTGTGATACATACACAATAAAACAAATCAGTTATATGTGTATGTCTGTAACTGAGTAGAACACATCAGAAGGTTCTCCAATCCTGATAAATGGAACTATGTGCCTAAGGAACTCAATCCCACTGATCATGGTATTCATGCAGTACCAGCTGCTGCATTTCTGATCATTTCATGGCAGAGAACTGAAAGCATGATGTGAAGGGGAAGAATTTGGGTTTTTAGAGCACTGGGCTGACTTTTAATTGGGTTACAACTTATAAGCTAAAGTTGGTCTGCACCTAAATGGAAGGGGGCCTGCTGTGCTGGGGGAGAGGTTTATGGGAAGGATGGAAGAGTATTTATACAAGGATTAAGGGGGGAGGGATAATTATATTATAATATGGGAGACAGGTCAGACAGAGGTCAGTCCCTATTGGTGGGTGGAATAGCGAAAGATGGGGGGAGCGCTATGGCAGGTGATAAGAAAATTCCCATGTTACAAACAACCATTGGAAATGGTACTAATTGTACTAAAATAAAAAAATAAACAAAACACTTGTGAAAAATGTGTCAAGGAATTAAAGTATTTGTTCACCAATGCCAGAAGTCTGCCATGCAAAATAGGTGAGTTGGGAGCTTTGGTGCACAAAGAGAACTATGCTTTAATTGGTATTGCTGAATCTTGGCTTCATTCTTCACATGACTGGGCTATTATTATTCCTGGCTGTGCTCTCTTTCAGAGAGATGGGCTAAAAAGGAAAGGTGGTGGTGTCTGTCTTTATGTGAGAAATCATCTCAAAGCGAGTGTGAAAGAGGACCTAGTTGATGGAGAGAGTGACCAGGCTGAAGCATTATGGGTGCTTACTACAAAGGTAATATTTGGAGTTTGTTATAGGCCGCCCAGTGGTAATGAGGAGGTGGAGACTAAGCACCTTGCACAGATAAAAAGGGCTGCAAGGGTTGGAACAGTGATAATAATGGGGGATTTTAACTACTGGTAAAATTACAGGAGTAATAGCACTGCAGGAACAGTTAAAGAGCAAAAATGTATTACATATTATAAGCAAATTTTATGGTACAGTTCATAGAGACCCCAACTAGGAATGATGCTCTGCTGGACCTGGTCATAGGACTTCTCCCGAGCCTCGCCCATCCTCTGGAATTCCCTACTCCAATCTGTCAGACTGTCTCCAAATTTATCCACTTTTAGGCGATCCCTGAAAACTTTCCTCTTCAGAGAAGCCTATCCTGCCTCCATCTAACAACTGCACTATTTTCTCCATTAGCTCATCCCCCACAGCTATTACCCTTTTGTATAACTTGACCCTCCCTCCTAGATTGTAAGCTCTAACGAGCAGGGCCCTCTGATTCCTCCTGTATTGAATTGTATTGTACTTGTACTGTCTGCCCTAATGTTGTAAAGCGATGCGTAAACTGTCGGCGCTATATAAATCCTGTATAATAATAATAATAATCTTAAACCATACAGAGCTTATTACTAATGTTCATATAAAAGAACATCTGGGTAGCCGTGACCATAACATGATTTCATTTATTGTTGGCTGTAAAAAACAAGCACATACTGGAAAGATAAAACACTTAACATTAAGAAAGCAAATTTTCCAAGGGCTGCTCTCCAAGTCTAGACTGGGAGAGAATATTGACATAGATGAACATAGAACAGAAATGGGAATACTTCAAAAAGACTGTGTCACGATCGGGGGTCAGGCTTGAAGACCATTCTATAGCAGTTGCCTAACACAGGCAGTCTGACTGGTGAATGATGTGGGCTCATCTGAGGTGCAGAGTCTATCACCAGAGCTCCTATTGGTGGAGATGGATTTTACTGTATGTTAGTACCAGGTGACGGCCCTCGGGATCGCCACACAAGAAGGTGAGCAAGCTGGGGTCCAGTAGCAGATAATCAGGTAAGGATCAAACAGGGGCATAGGCAGTAAAAAAGCCAAATGTCAGTAAAAAGTAGTTGCAGGTTGGGATCAGGCAGAAGCGTAGTCAAGGAACAAGCTAAGGGTCGATAATGAGTGGTAGCAAAATATGGATGGCAGCAGGGAAGATGAGAACAAGATATGGCCTAAAGAGAGCACAGTAAACTGGCAAACAAGAAGTGCAGAGACTTGGCTTAATTCAGGAAGTTCATGGGAGGAGCAAAGAATTCAAGGTTCAGCAGAAGTTAAGGCACGATCAGACAGGGTACTGTCCAGAATCTCAGGTAGCTCAGCAAGAAGTCACACCAGAGGTCCCCAAGTTCAAGCACGGCCCTGACAGACTGTATGTAAACACACATATATTCAGATGAGCAATATGTTTAAAAGGCTAAAAGTAAAAGCTAAGTGGCTCAGGCCAAAGATATAACTAATGTAGCGATATCGCCGAAGGGGCTGCTTAAGTTTGTTCAGCCTCTCAACCCTAATAGCCTCGGCCCCCTCTGGGACACCTGGCAATAGTGTAAGTGCAATGACCAATGAGAAACACACACGTTATAATTAAACACAGAAATGGTCTTTACTGCAATATTTCTGTGGAAGAATAACAAACAGTAACAGTATATAGTCAAGTAATCAACTAGAGATTAGGGATGGGCGAACGGTTTGGCCCGAGCATAAGTTCGGGCCGAACTTTCGTTGTTCGGTTGTTCGATCATTCGGCGAACAGCCGAACAAACGGGTCGTTCGACCGTTTGTTCGCCCCCCGAACCTACCACAATGCATTGCAGCGCTGAACAGTGCATTGCAAGACCTGATTGGCTGAAGCAGTGAAAGCTTCAGCTAATCAGGGCACAGAGCACTGTCAGAGTCATGATTGGACATTGTCATCCTGACTTTATCCAATCATGGCTCATCATGGCCCCACAGTATAAAAGTATTCTTTCAATGGCAGCCAGTTTCAGTGTGATTTCAGCGTGGAGAGAGATAGAACAGGGCTCTGTTCAGTGCTATTAGTTAGTTAGTGTGCTATACTGTGCTATTTTGCTTCAATTGTCAGTGTAGAATATTAGTTTAGTGTCAGTCTAGGGATCGTATGAGTGTAGTGATGTTATGTTGCTTTGTTCTTTGTTCTCCCCTTTCTTCTTTTTCAGGCGTTCCTGGAATAGAATCTTCACTCAATGTTTGGACTTGTGTCTCAATTGTTTAGTATTTGAAATCATAGATTTTGATGGGGAGTATCGTGTTACACATTTATCTGTTTGTTTGTCTTTAATAAAGCTGTATCTACTTCACTCCGTAGCTAGGGGATGCTTTGTGTAATTAGTCTCACCCTACTTCTTAATGGTTTAGCCTTCATTCACCACATGTACTGTATTATACTGGAGATAGAAACACTGGGGTTTGTTTACTAAAACTGCATGGTGCAAAATCTGGTGCAGCTCTTCATATAAACCAATCAACTTTCAAGTTTTATTGCCAAAGCTTAATTGAACAAGCTGAAGTTAGAAGCTGAATGGCTACCATGAACAGCTGCACCAAATTCTGAGTGTTCCAGTTTTAGTAAATCTTCCCCACTATGATTTTTTGACCTATCTGATGTCCATTTGTTACGATCTGCACAACATTTTGGATTAAAGCTCTCTATGGTCTGCAAGATTTCATTTTGATCCAGTCACTGTCTGTAAAGCTATTCAGACTGTAAGTTATGCTATCTCACCACCACTGGATCAGTTTTAGAGGCTACAATTTCAGTGCTTAGATTGCAAAAGCAAAAACTCAAAGACTGCTGTAATGCTGCATGGAAGAAAACTGAATATGCAGATATATTTCAGGCATGAAAAAAAAAAAACATTTGTGACACACATACACAGTTATTATTAATGAGTACCAGTGATGTTAATGTTACACTAAAAAAATAAACATTTAGCATGATACATATGTCTACAACTATCTACAACTGTCCATAGTTATTTTGGAGATCCTTGACAGGAGCTCTTGGTACAGAGAGCAGATTGGCTGTGAAACCACCAGCTGAGCCCCATACATTGCACAGTAAAACCACACTTTCAGAGTTATCTGCAGATTTGAGCTGTCATTTTGACAGCCATCCTGCTTTTTGTATAAGAAGCTGCTCTCATATATGTATGTAATATACAAATAGCGAAGAAGGAAGTTAAAACAAGTGCATTTATGCCATGATGAAGTTGCACAGCCAAAATATTATGTACCACACTGAAATTATAATATGCAAACACCTATTTGCATGCCTAATTGTTTAACTGAATTCAGCAAGGGTGGAACAGAGGCCCTCCAAAAGTAACTATTGGTGGGGGGTGGACCAATATGCATGTTCTGCAAGGTGAAAATTAACTGGTAAGGAGTTTAAAACGGACCTTCAGTCATTTTTTCAACTTACCATCTATTAAATCTTCTGCCCTTGTTGTTTTAACTTTGGATAGTAAAACATTTTTTTTCTGCCAGTAAATACCTTATACAGCCCACTTCTTGTTTCTTGTCTGGTAAAAAGCCTAGGCTTTTGCAAAATTGTATATTTATTGAGTTTTTTGTTTTTTGAGAGAACAAATGTAACATTATTATATAATGTAGAGTACATAGATATCGAAAACACAATGATATCAGAGAAAAATAATGAAATAGGAGGTACATATAAACAAAGTCCACGAGTGCAGAGCACAGGGGTGATCTGCACGGCATATCAAAGATATATATGGTAAACAACTCGTAAGTAGGTAATATGAGTTCAAAACCAGAAAACAATCATAAAATAAATGACAAAGGTGTTTATGAAGGGTATATGATACGAGATAAGAGACTCAAAAAGGCACCAAATGGCATACATGGAAATAAGGGAGTGGAGGGAGGTGCTACGGTCACTGATAATACAATGCCAGTATAATTTAAGATGTGATATTTGGCATAGTGGTCCCATATTTCGATCGATCCCAAGGTTCCCATACTTTATCAAATTGGGGTATAGTATCATGTACAGAGGCCATTAAATATTCCATCCTCCGAATCTCAGCCACCAGATGTAGAAATTTGGACCATGAAGGAGGTGTGATGGACAGCCAACATAATGGAATAACCCTTTTGGCAGCTAACAAAATATAAGAAAGAAACCGATTAACTTTTCTGGTAATACCAGAAAAAGGGAGGCCCAACAAATAATTTAAGGTATCGAGCGGAAGTGACAGATTCACCACCTTCTGTATTAGTAGCCTCACATCATGCCAAAAGGGTTGGATCATAGAATATTGCCATAAAATATGAAATAAGGAACCTGTGTCAGTCCCACAACGCCAACAGCGCAACGAGACTGAGGGATCGTATTTATGAATTACATCAGGGGTTTTATACCAAAAAATGAGGATCTTAATGGACGTCTCCCTTTGGGTTACACATTTGGAAGACTTGAAAGTAGAGAACCAAATTCTATCCCATACCTGGACCGTAATAGGTCTACCTATTAAATGGGACCATCTCCTCATGTAGTGGTGTGTGGTCTCGGTAAGAGGGGTCGACTCATGGAGGATACGGTGAATGGAGGATATTAAATGTAATTGGTTTGGGACCTTGTGCTCATAGATATTCAAAGGAGGTCGGTTTGTCAAAAGTTAAGGTTGGGGATTTAGAGTGAAAAAAATGTCTAACCTGCACATAAAAATGGAAAAGTTGGGGGGGGGGGGTAGATCAAATTTCTCACGTAGAGTAGCAAAGGTATATAATCTCTGCATGATAGGATGAACCAGATTTCGGAGTTGGAAAAGAGGGACATTAAGCCATGAGAGAACAGAACCCAGAGACATACTGTCTGGTATGATTGGGTTAAACAACACATTTGCAAGAGGGGAACAAGATGAGGCAAGGTGGTAATCCTTGAGATATTTTTATGCCAAATGGTTAAGGTAAAAGACATTGGAGCAGTACATTGACGTTTGAAAATGGGATCCAGGGATGGGGGGTGCCCCAAACCAAGGAGCTTGGGTGAACCGGAAATAACACTCCCTTTTCAATGGCGGTCCATTGATTTGGTGCGAATAAAGAGGACCAAGAGGCAATAGCCCTCAAATGTGAGGCGTAGTAATATTTAATAATGTCTGGGGCACCCATTCCCCCCTGGATTTTGGGGCAAATACCACAGAGCTTGCTATGTGGTGGGCCCTATCACCCCATCTGAACTTTAGAAAACACCTCTGAAGTGATTTTAGTTGGGAGGAAGGCATGGCAACTGGTAATGTTTCCAAGTGATATAACAGTCTGGGTAAAATAGACATTTTTAGAACATTAATCCTGCCCAACAGGGATAGGGTATATTTTGTCCAAGCAAGCAGGGATTTATTGATGTCTGAAACCAGAGGTGGAAAGTTAGCAGAATAAAGGCAAGAATAAGAGGGGGTGAGAAGGACACCTAGATATTTGAGGGAGGTATTTGCACCATTTGTAAGGGTATGATTCTTTGAGCTGTGATATTACGGGTAATGGGATGTGTTTGGGGAGGGCTTCAGTTTTGGAAGTATTGACCTTATAACCTGAAATGGCACCAAAGGAGGCCAGTAGTTTATGCAGTGAAGGGAGAGATATCAATGGATTAGTAATAGTGAGCAAAGAGCGACAGTTTATATTCCCCCTGTCGCATCACCACCCCACGGATATCCGGATGAGTGAGGATGGACTCGGCCAGTTGTTCTAGACATAAAATAAAAGATAATGGTCATAAAGGACACCCCTGTTGAGTTCCGTTTGTCATGGGGAAGCCAGGCGACAGGAAGGACGACATCTGGACTTGGGCTGTAACTGTCAATTAAAGAGCTTCTAAAGCTTTTAGAAAAGGGCCATTAAAACCAAATGTTTTTTAAACAGTAAATATATAAGGCCAACTCAGTCTGTCAAAGGCCTTTTGTGAATCTAAACTTAAGATCAATGCCTGACGGGAGGATCTGTCCAAAAGGTCGTCAGATCTATTGTACGGCGGGTGTTGTCCCCCGCATGCCTGCCAGGAACAAAGCCCACCTGATCTCTATGAATCAATTTGGGAATAAGTCTATATAGTCTGGATGCAAGAATTTTGGTAAATATTTTATAATCTGAATTTAAAAGAGCTATGGGCCTGTAATTATCTGGAATAGAGGGGTCCTTACCAGGCTTTGGGATGACAGAAATGTAGGAGTGGGAAAATTGTGGGTGTGGGGAAGTACCCTTAAGCAGGGAATTGTAGAGGGTCAGCATGTGTGGAGACAGAGTGTCAAAGAAAGCTTTGTAGTAAAAATAGGGCAAACCATCAGGGCCGGGTGATTTATGTAATGGAAGTTTCTTATTTATAGTCAGAAGTTCCTCAGCTGTTATGTCTGTGTTTAAACTAGCTAAATCCGCTGAAGATAATTTTGGAAGTTTTATGTTAGAGAAAAAAGTCTCAAATTTTTCCTGAGTGAAATTAAAATGGTTCTTCCGGGGACAGACAATTGTACAATTTATGGTAGAATTTGCCAAAAATGTTTGACATTTCACGGGGACAGTGTGCTCTAGATCCATCCGCCTGTAGGAGGAAGTCAGGGAATGAATTAAATGGGCGTGGATGTAATTTGTTAACTGACATTCTATGGGGTTTATTTGAATATTCGTAAAATGTTTGTTTTGTCCATAATAGGGATCTGGCTGCCCTGCCAAGCTGTATTAGTTTGATTTGTTCTCTGAGGGAGGTGACATTTCCTTATTTCAACACCGTGGGGCCACACAACAGCCTCCGCTCTGCGGTTATCAGAGCGGATGTAAGGGACTGTATAAGTCTATTTCTATCTTTCTTCAACCGAAAGCTTTCAGCTATGCAAGCACCACGAAATACAGCCTTGTGCGCCTCCCACAGTGCAGAAAAACCGGAAACCGACCCTATGTTAAGCCGGAAATAGTCTTTCAAACTTTTTGCTACAATAGAACGTGAAGTTTCAGATTGCAGGAGGTGATCATTAAGATGCCAGTGACAAGATCTAGTGTAAACCTGGGAAAGCATAAGGTCTAACATAATGGGAGCATGATCTGACCATGTAATGGGTAATATGTCAGTCTCGACCACATAGGGGATGAGTGGGGCTGAAATAAAGAAATGGTCACGACGAGAATACATTTTATGAGCTGAGGAATAAAACGTGAACTGCTTGGCGGAGGGATGCCTGATCCTCCATGAGTCGAAAAGTTGATGAGACCTAATACATTTGCGGAAAGAGTTGGCTTGGGATGTAATGTTTAGAAGGAGTAGTACTAAGGAGAGTTTGTCTATCTCTAGTGGGTGACATAACCAGATTCATATCCCCGCCAATGATCATGAAAGGTTGTGAATAATATTGAGGAGAGTCAAAAAGTTTGTTGAGAAAGTCAATCTGACCTGTATTGGGGGCATAGAGCTTGACAAGGGTGAAAGAAGTGGTCATACACTCGCAATCTAGAATGAGAAATCTACCATGAGGATCAGAATGAGAGTTTTTAACCTTAATAGGGCACGATTTCGTAATCAGAATCACCACTCCCGCCTTGCCCGTGGAATCCGAGGCAAGGAAGAAGGTGGGGAAGAACTTCGAGGCAAATTTAAGTGAACCATCTGCCCTGAAGTGAATCTCCTGGATCATCACCACATCTGCTCCTGAGGTCCTGAAATCCTTCAGGGCCATCCAGCGCTTACTAATGGAACCCAGACCCTTCACATTATACGACATGATCCTTAAAGCCATGTGTGCAAACCATTCAAATAGGCCCGTGTAAGAACAGTAGATATGAAGAGCAGCAAAATATAGAAAACAAAAAAGATGCAGGGCTGTTTATAAACATTGACGGTAGCAACCACCCCTTGGTACCCAGGTATTAACAAGCATATCATGTAATAAAACTGCATTTGGTTAGAAAGACAAGAGCATTGCATTTTTGACCTACAAAGCTGATCTATATCCGTGAACATAGTAGAAGAAAAAAAAAACAACAGGAGAAAAAAAATAGAAAGAAAAAGAACTTACGTTTTTGAAGACCTGAGAGGCATGTGCTCTCAGGAGGCCCTGGACAAATTCCAAGGCCAGTTAGGGGTATATACGGACTTCCATCAGGAGGCTCTGGGTAGAGAGGTGGGAAGAACCGGCTGCTTGCCTTATGAACTCGGTGGCATTTAGAATAAGTCTGACAGTAGTAGGTCTGTTAACAGTAAAAAGAAAATGTCAGCAAATAAACAGGGACAACTGTCAACTGAGGCATGATGACCAAAAAAAAAAAAAAAAAAACATTAATAACAGCAGTATCCCATGGGTTGGGGAAACTCTACCCTGAACAAGAAACAGGGTAGATACAAAATTTTTTAGACCAGAGCAGCATTCTTTGTTTCTCTTAAATTATGGAGAAACAGAAATGCACAAAGCAATGAAGTATGGATCTAGGGAGAGATGTGCAAAAGATTCAAGGAGGTTGCTTGGAGGTACGTAGACGTTGGGGTGTAGAGAGATGTTTCTTGGACTTGTCCCTCACGGGGGTCCAGATGCGGCTAGGAGTGTTAGGAGGTGGACGGGCCTGGGCGGTGAGGGGAATGAGATCTTCTTCTGGAAGAGGAGGTAGGCCGAGATTTTTCAGGAATGCCTCACCCTCCGGTAATTCACGCAGGGTATGCTGTACCCCATCCTTGGAAACAATGAGGCAGAAGGGGAATCCCCAATAATATGGAATCTTATGATGTTGTAGATGTGAGGTGATTGGGCACAGATTCCTACGTCTAGCAAGGGTAATGGGAGAGAGGTCACTAAAGATCTGGAGCTTTGCCCCCTTGTACGTAAGTTGGGATTTATTACGTGTAGCCAGAGTGAGTGCTTCCTTGCTTTCAAAAAAATGAAACCTCACTATAACATCTCTGGGTCTAGCTCCAGCCGGAGGTTTTGGGCCCAGAGACCGGTGTGCCCTATCTAGGAGCCAGGCTATGTCCACTACTGTGGGGTCCAGGGTATTGAAAAGGCCCAGGAGATAAGAACGTAAGTCAGGGTCCCCCACTGTTTCAGGGATACCTCTGAAGCGCAAGTTTTGCCTTCTTTCCCTGTTTTCCAAGTTCTCCTGCTGTAATTGTAGTTGGGAAACTGAAAGACATAATGGTTTTCTTCCTCAATAGCCTGCACATAATTTATCATTTCGTCAAATTTGTTTTTAAGAGTATCTGTACGCTCCCCAATTTGGTTTATTTCTCCTCTCAGTTCTGCAGCTAACTTGCTCACCTCCGCTGAAACATTGTTTGTGATTTGTTGAAGTAAGAGCTTAGCATCCAACTTGGCATCCAAAATGTCTGAGGTGAGGTTCTCATGTAGAGAGGGTGAAGCGGGATCTGGACCTTGGGAGTTACCTGGTGGAGTGTTAACAGCATTCTCCGCTCCCATAGATGGATTCATCACGGCAAAGGGGTCCATGGGATAACTTGAGGTGGCGAGTTGCGATCTGGTGGCAAAGCGTTCCATGTTTGATCCCTCACACGGCCCAAACAAAGGCTTGTAATATCGCTGTTGCTGGCCAACTTTGTCCATGAGATGCCCAAGAAGTGTGATGGACGGTCAGGCCTACCTCCGGAGCTGTAAGTCGCTAATGTAGCATCTCAGAGGTCTCGGGGAGCAGGCGGGACCCTGAGCTAACTCAAGCAGCATCCTCCATATTAGGTGGGATGGCCACCATTCATTTGTTAGTTACATCTGCCAGATGTGAAGGTTACTATTTAAGTAGCCGTGGAAGGGGTTAATAGTCCCAGTGATGAACTAAGCTTGGTGGAAGGGGAGCTGAGTATCAAGTGGGGTGAGATAGAAAGTAATAGGGTGTACCTGGAGTCACAAGATGGCCGCTGGCTTCTGGGAGTAGGCCGAAGCTGCGTACTTTCCTGAGAGTGGTCACCGGCCAAGTAGGTTCCATTCCATTTTAGGCCTAAAATTTCCCCACTGAGGATAGATGTCAGTTCCCAGCTGATGAACAGATGGGCAGTCACTTCTGGGGGTATCGGCTGTGTAAGGGGTAGGCGGATGGCCTGTTACTCACTGTGCACGAGAGGTGGATGAATCTGGATCAGCAGGCCGCAGGCCGCAAGATGGCGTCAGGCCGTGGGATATCAGAGCCTACGATCAGGGATCCTCAGATGACTCTTGCCCACTACAGATTCATCCAATGCCCTCCGGAGGTGTACAGCTGATGGGCAGGGATGGAGCGATCGTTTAACCCCCTGGATCTCGGTACTCAGGAGCAGAGGATCTGCAGGCCTCAAGATGGTAGCGAACCCTGGTAACGCAGATCCAACTGCCGATCCGGGATAGGTACAGCCGGTCCAAGTCCGCAACAAATAAACAGTTGTGGCTGTGGCAGAAGATGCCCAGGGACTTATGCGGGCAGTTTAAAAGTTCACTGGGGTGAGATAGGGAGAGGATGGCAGTGGATTCTTGCTGGCTGGCAGGAGCTCAGCAGTAACACGTCTTCCCTGCTTCGCGTCTGGACACGCCCCCCCAGCCTAGGCTTTTGACATCATGCAGCGCTCTCTCTCTCACTCTTGCGAGAGTTTGCCAGGAAGGGAGGGGGGTGAGTCATAAGATGGCCAATCAGAGTTGCAGGGCTGCAGAGCTGGAGGTGTCCCTCTGTGTGAATCCAGGAAGTGAACAGGCAGCAGCTTCAGCTGCCACAGTTAAAATGGTTGCAGCCAGACTTAGTGGAGGGAGATTTCTGCAGCATATTTGGCAAGTATATAATCACAATATATATACATATATAATATGCAATGGCAAAGATATTTTTATTACAAATCATGTGAGCAGACTGCAGTTCCTCTTTAAGGAACTCTTTACTAGTTCAGAGACTGGGTGGTTTTTTTTTTTAGTAAATCACTGTTACTATAGATTTGATCCCCATTTTCCCAAAATGATTGTGATCCCCAGGATCTAGAAAGGGAAAAATGTGAGATGAAGCTTCAGGGGCAGGGGAGAGTATATAAGGGTGATGGAATTTAGACAAACTGGACAACAAAATATACTGAGGCACAGAAAGATGCCACTGCAAGGAGTAAACTGGCAACCAATAGACGGAGACAAACAGCAGGACAAAGAGAAAGTCATGACAGGGTATCAGGGTTGAGATCATAAGGTATGAGGTATAAGGAAGTGGTTGGGATGGGAAACAAGTTTAGAAGCTTAAAGCCAAACACAGAAAACAAGAAAAAAGTTTATAATGAGAAGGACAAAGCCCACACCCAGGGTCAGGATAGGAAATTCAAATATAGGTTTCAAAGGATAGTCAAAATCCAATGGGTATGCAAAAAACAAAAAAACAAAAACAAAAAATAAAAGCTGGGATGTAGACAGGGTTGGCAACTACCAAAGTGAAATTTAATGACACAAAACCAAAATTTACTGAGGCTGCCAAGTTTAAACTGACATTTTAAGGAAGGTACAGCAGTACAGTTTTTAGTGCAAATATGGGTATGTAAGCCAAAAACAAAAATCAAATGCAATTTTTAAACATTTAAAATGCAACCAAAGGCAAAAAGTATTAATTTGGATAGTGTAAGGGAGGGTCATAAGTCTGTCAGGTTTTTTGTCATCTGTGTCCAATTGGGAAATTTTCCTTCACTTCCTGTCCCATATTCTCAACAGCAAATAGTGGAAAATCCCTCCAAAGTTAGGGAAATCTCTGGTGGCCACTAGGATAATCAGAAGTAGTGTCCACCTTTAAAATTTGCCCCTTTGTTTCTGTTCTGGTGACCATGGACCAATTCCTATCCCATACCTGGACTGTAATAGGTCTACCTATTAAATGGGACCATCTCCTCATGTAGTGGTATGTGGTTTCAGTAAGAGGGGTCGACTCATGGAGGATATGGTGAATGGAGGATATTAAATGTAATTGGTGGGGACCTTGTGCACATATATATTCAAAGAAGGTCGGTTTGTCAAGAGTTAAGGTTGGGGATTTAGAGTGAAAAAAATGTCTAACCTGCAAATAAAAATGGAAAAGTTGGGGGGGTAGATCAAATTTCTCACGTAGAGTAGCAAAGGTATATAATCTCTGCGTGATAGGATGAACCAGATTTCGGAGATGGAAAAGAGGGACATTAAGCCATGGGAAAACAGAGCCCAGAGACATACTGTCTGGTATGATGGTATGATATGCAATATAAAAGTGACATCTGTTCTAATCTCTCTCCACTATCTAAATAAAAAATATATGATCTATCAGCTGACAAAATACAGTAATACATCTTTACAAATATCTTTACAAATAGGGAGAGATGATAACTAGGTTGGACTTGATGGACTTGATGGACTTGTGTCTTTTTTCAACCTCACCTACTATGTAACTATGTAACTATATAACAGTGGACAGAGGAACAAGTGTCCCTATTTGAAGGTTTTCCCCTTTTCTATTCCACCGACAGCTTCAAATTTTTTGAAAATTCTTTACTTTCTGTCAGCGGGACAATAGTCACAAGAACAAAGAGTGAACCTTCCTAGCAGAATGACAGACAGTTCCATTTCAACAAACTGACAGTGGTTAACACATCCCTACACAGAGCAGAATTACTCTTTTAGGCTAAAGAAACATTTAGTAGCTTTTCAGGAGAGAAACACTTAACCTCAAAATATTCAAAAGTAGAACAGTATTTGCATATGGAACAATATTTGTGCTAGAAAAAGAACTTCAAATGCTATACCAGAAACATAAAATATTCTTGTTTCATAAACAGCGGTGAACAGTCACATCAAAATCAAATCAAATTTGCAAAAAACATCTGTTGTGACTCCACTTCCACCACCACCATCATATCTTTGTCCTTACCAGTAGCAGCAGCACGAGAAGAAGCACTAAGTGGTTTATGTTTAAGATCAAGTTTTTTGTTTCTATGTTTTTAGTAAGGTTTTCTACTGTACATGAAAAGAAACAGATATCAAATTTAATTCGCACAGTACATATGAAGTACAGCCAAAATAATGATAACTACAGCAATAACCATTTAAACAAAATAATACATATGACCAGAAATATCTGTTTGTGTCAAGCCCATAGGGTAATAAGGTGAGACAGATGTGGAGTTTGTAGAGAAGCCGGGCTTGCCACCAAGGCACCCGAACACCCCTATTGGGAACAAACTGGGAACAAACTGTGAGTGGGTGGGGGCGCTTACAACCAGCCCTTATGTTATCTTACTGGTTCTTCGAGTGGTATATTTGAGTCACTCTACGTCTTGGGTAGCGCATGTACAGCAGGTCCATCGGTTTCAAGGGAGAAGCTCCTAATATTAGTTTAGATTGAAGTTAAGTGTATTCTGGCTGGTTTAGCTCAAGAATCAGTTGGGGAACCTTAGTTTCTCTTATGGGGAAGGAAGGGTATGGGAAGAGTGGGGTACAGGGGATAAAATGTAAGTGATTAATTGTCTGATGCTGTGTAAGTGCCCCCAGGTCAAGCTATGGTGTTATGTTTGATAGACTGTGGAATTCCACAGATTCTGTGAAATGAATCCTGCAGGCCCATGTTTTGTGGAATTTCATCGGGGTCTCTCCTGCCTGTTGGATTAGGTCTTCCATTTCGGCAATCCTCCCTACACATTGAAGCCTTTCTGAGATACTAGGGGGGGCTATACTTCCATCGTAAGGATATACACATTTTGGCTGCATTGATGAAGTGTAGGGTGAGATATTGTTTGTAGGCCAATTGGGGTAAGGATGTGTGGTGGAGTAGATATTGAGCTGGTGTGAAATCTGGGGTTTATGTCGTTATATGAGAAATAATTCAGTGTTCTTCTTTCCAGTAGGGTTGTATCAGTGGGCAGTCCCACCATATGTGGAGCAGAGAACCATGGGCTGTGTTACATCTCCAACATAGTAGAGACATAGAGAGACACTGGGATGGTATTTATGGATTCTATCCGGGGTCCTGTACCACCTTGAGTAGATTTTGAATCCATTTTCCTGTGCGGAAACATTTGTGGACCCTTTGTGTATATGGGTATGTATCCGCTCCCGGTCCTCCTTTGATATAGCTATTGCAAGTTCCCTTTCCCATGGTTGACTAGTCACATTGTCTTTGGGATTGCTACCTGCAAATAGTAGAGAATGCATATCCAATTTTAAGTGTCTTTGGGGTTCCGATCTGGTGCAGATTGCTTCAAAGGGGGTGCGGTCTCTGTACCAGTCGGAGAGTGGATTGGAGCTATTTAAGAAGTGTCTAATCTGCAGGAATTTGAAGAAAGGAATCTTTTAGTCAGGGTATAGGGAGGAGAGGGCTTGAAAATGTAAGAGCTTACCCTTATCAAAGAAGGTTTCTGCCCTAATCGAGTGATCTGCGTGTAGGCTATGTGTGGTGAGCTCCGTAAGCCCTGGTGGGAAGTCTGGGTTTCGATCGATAGGGGTCAGTGACCTGAGTGAAGAGGCTAGATTCAACCTTTTACACACTGCCTGGAATATCTCCAAGGTAGGGCCAATTAGGGGGTGAACAGTGCTTTCCTTAGGGATCCCGTTAGGTCTGATCCACGGTAAGTGGTGGATTGGCAACTGGGAGAACGATTCCTCAAGTCTAAACCAGTCCTTAGTCTTTGCGTCAAGATGCCAGTCATCTATTCTAGCCAAGCGGCATGACCAGTAGTACCTATGGATATCAGGAAGTCCAATTCCTCCTTTCAGTTTAGGAATCACTAGTCTATCCCAGCACAAGTGAGGGTTTTGGAGGCCCAGATGAAGTTTTTGCATATCTGTTTATATGCGGAAAAAAATGTTAACAGCGTTTTAATCGGTAAAGCCTGTAGAGGAGAAGGAGAAAGAGGAGCCCGGGAAGGATATTAATTTTTACAATTGCTGCTCTCCCGAACCATGAGAAGGGGCCCTGGTTCCATTTTTGGAGATCTTGTTGGAAAGTTTTAAGCATAGGGTAGAAATTTCTAGAATATAGATCCGCTATTTTTACCAGTAGCTGGATACCAAGATAGGTGATGGCGCGTGGATCCCAGGCAAAGGGAAAATTAGCTTGGCATAGTGTCACAGTAGTTGCAGGCAGGGAGATGTTTAGTGCCCTGGATGTCACAAAATTGATTGGATTGGAGAGTGATTTGAAGAGAGAAAAGTCTTTTAACGACTTCAATACCAGGCACTTACACCCCTTCCTGCTCAGGACAATTTTCAGCTTTCAGCTGTCACACTTTGAATGACAATTGCGTGGTCATGCGACACTGTACTCAAAGTAAATTTTTATCATTTTCTTCCCACAAATAGAGCTTTCTTTTGATGGTATTTGATCACCTCAAATGAGTTTTTTTTTAGTTTCTGTCAAAAAATTTTGTTTTCCCCTTCACTTATGGGCACTGATGAGGCGGCACTGATGGGCACTGATGAGGCGGCACTGATGGGCACTGATGAGTTGGCACTGATAAAGTGGCACTGATGGGCACTGATGAGGAGGCACTGATATGTAGAATTCATGGGCACTGATAGGCGGCACTGATATGCAGCACTGATGGGCACCAATAGATAGCACTGATATGCAGCACTGATGGGCACTGACAGGCGGCTGTGATGGGCACTGACAGGCGGCTGTGATGGGCACTGACAGGCAGCACTGATTGGCACTGATAGGCGGTACTGATTGGCACTGACAGGTGGCACTGATGGGCAGCACTGATGATGAGGTACTGATAAGTAATGAAAGGTGTTAATACTGGGCAGTGATTGGCACTGTGGGGGGCAGTGATTGGCACTGTGGTGGGCACTGGCAGAATTTATTGTTTTTACATGCTGGGCACTAGTTGGCAGGTGATTTGTACATTTGAGGGGGCTGTGCTGATAATCAATGTGCTGATTATCAGCACAGACCACCTGTCAAAGAAATGGCCTTGTTGGGGGCAATTTTGCTAGTAACCATCATGGTTGCGCCAGACGAGTTTCCGTGCGCCTGCACGCACGCAGATGCGCGACAGCCAGACCACAGCAGTTTGCGCGCACAGGCCCTGATCTTGTGGGCACACTCCCCCGGCCTATTTAAACCTGCCACTGACACTTGCAGTTTGCTGGATTATCAAACAGCTTCCTGTGTTCCTGTGCCTTGTATACTCTGAAGACCCCTGGTTTGACCTCTGCTTGGCTTGACCTGTATCCTGTTTATATCCTCGCTCTGACCCCGGCTTGGCTGACTACTCTCTGATCTTCTGCCCTCTGTGTATGACCCAGCTTGTTCCTGTACCTCTCTCGGACTGTCTTCTGGTATCTGATCCCTGGCCTGGCTGCGGACCCTGTTCCTGGTTTACCCTGCTGTTGCTACTCTAGACTTCTCTCCGCATGGCTGCCACAACGTACTCTAGCTACTTACAGCCAATCAGCCAGCTTGCAGTATCCCTGGCAACGCGTGCACCTTGGGGCATTGCATCCCCTGTATCAAATCCAGGGAAGCGCTGCACTCAGCCACAAGGGATGCCCTCTCAGCAACCCTGCCTCACACTACAGACTTGACACCCCCCCTCTGACAGGGAAAGCCGCTGATCGCCTCTCTCTGTCAGCGCGAACCTAGAAATGCCGTGATTGGTCACAGCTGATCACGTGGTAAGAAGTCTCTGACAGAGGCTTCTTATCACGATCGGAGATGTGGGGTGTCAGACCTCGCGATCACTGTGATGTGCGCCCCCACGGGCACGCGCCGGCATGTAACCACTTCCCGACTGTCATTCTGCATACGGTGGGTGGGAAGTGGTTAATAGGTTGGGAATTGTGGTGATAGGGTCTGTGAGGAATAGCAAGATGTCATCAGCGTAGGCTGCTAGTTTGTATTTTCTATCTTTTATTTCTACCCCTTTATCATCTGGTTTGGCCCTAAGTCTGCAGAGTAGTGGTTCAAGGGTGAGCACAAATACGAGCGGAGATAAGGGGAAACCCTGGCGTGTGCCGTTCGATATGGAGAAGGCGGCCGACAGGTGACCATTGACATTGATTCTCGCTGTTTTGGAAGAATAAAGGGCAAGAATGAAATGGAGCATGCGGCCTTGAAACCCCAATGTTTTTAAAACTTCTGTCATGTAGTGCCAGGCCACTCTGTCGAACGCCTTCTCCGCATCGAGAGACAGAAAAAAGCCTGGTTTGGAGGAGGTAGATAACCAATGATGTATGCTTATGGGCTTCAGGGTGTTATCCCTTGCCTCACATCTGGAAATGAATCCCACTTGGTCCAAAGAGACCAACTTGGGGAGCAGAGGGAGTATTCGATTTGCGAGTATTTTCGCGTAAAGTTTCATGTTGACATTTAGGAGTGATATGGGCCTGTAGTTTGATACAATGGTAGTATCTTTACCTGCTTTCGGTATCAGAGTTATGTGGGCTTCGAGGAGGTCTTTGTTAGCCTGGGAGGAGGATAGTGAGTTAAAAGTTTTCAAGAAGTAAGGGAGTATCGTGTCCACAAAGGATTTATAGTAGCTAACAGTCAAGCCGTCAGGGCCGGGGCTTTTGCCTGTCTTTAGTTGTTTCAAGGCCTCAATGAATTCATCCAAAGAGATTGGTCTGTCTAGGTCTGCTGCCTCCAAGGATGTGATGGGTTTGGGGCTGTGTTAAATGAGGAAGTTGGTAATCATCTCCTTTCTATTTGTGGCTTCCTTGGGCGTAGTTGGGGGCAGACAGGTTATAGAGTTGGTATAAAATTGTTGAAAATTGATCAGCAATGCCTTCTGATATGGCGATTGTGTTACCTGAGGGGCCTGAGATGGAGTGAATTGTTGATGTCGCCTTTTTAGTTTGGAGGGCTCTAGCGAGCAATTTTCCGGCCTTGTTGCCGAATTCATAAAATAGCCGCCGTGTCAATGCGTATTTGCGTCTTATTGTTTTCCCTAGCTCTTCAAGTAGGGCTTCCCTAGCCTGTAATAGTTTGGTTAGTGTTTGCATTGCTAGTGATTGTTTATGTTTTTTTTTTTGAGAGAATGAATGTGCTCCGACAATTCTACAATACGTGCTTGCTTAGCTTTCTTCCTCTTTGCAGCAATGGAGATAAGTTCACACTCATGACACATTTGTGTGCTGCCCATTGTGTTATTGGAGTTATTTCCGCAGATTCTCGCGAAAATATTGTGATAAGCATAAGTTGAGTATCTTCAAAGTTTCAGGGTCATTCAGGAGGGAATTATCAAGTCGCCAGATTGCTGATCTCGTGGGCATTGTTGGGAACGCTATGGTAATGGAGATGGGATTATGGTCCAAGAGGAGCATAGGGTCTATGGTCGCGTTGATGAGGGACGCTAAATCGGTTTGTGCGATGAAGAAATAGCCAATCCTAGTGTACTGTTATGGGGTGGTGAGAAGAATGTGACGTTTTTGGTGTTTGGATGCAGTGTGCACCATGTGTCGTGCAAGGTTAGGACGCTAAGCTGTGTTTTGATTGCTTGAAGGGCTCTGTACGTCAAGGCGGAGGAGCCTGATGAGGTATCCAGGGAAGGAGTTAGGGCTAGATTAAAATCTCCCCCTTCAATAAGAATGCCAGCTTGAAATGAGGTGAGGAGCTGTAAGGTGTTACGAAAGAAGGGCACCTGTCGCTTATTAGGAGCTTATAGGTTCGCTAGCGTGATGGGTTTATTGTAGAGCTTTCCCTTAAGAAATAAAAATTGGCCATTAGCATCTTGCAAGGTATCTAGAGTCTGGATAGGGCAATTTTTGGAAATGAAAATGGATACACCCTTGGATTTTGATTTGTCGTTGGATGCATGGTAGTCTATGGGATAGAAGCATACATCGTTGTAGTGCAGCATATTTTACGCCAAACCTTACATACAATACATGCATTAGATTCATCATACATTCAGCATACAAGTTTGGGATGTCAATCACAGGAATGCCCAAGGTGTTGCAGAAGACCTGGAGGTCCTCTGGTAACAGCAACAGCGCCATACAGCCTTGAGTGGAGGCTGAGAAAGGGGAACTTCCATCGATAGTGTATGCCCCTGGAGCGCAGTGTGTCTAGCAAAGGTTTCAGGTCTCTGTGGTGTTGCAAGGTAATGCTGGAGAGGTCTTGGTAGATGTGGATATCCAAGCCCCCATAAGAAAGCTGTATTCTGTTCCTGCCTTTCCTCAGTATGTCCTCCTTCAGCTTACAGTCCACAAGGCAGCAGATTACATCCCTGGGGGGATCGGTTTCTCTCCCTTTAGGCCTGAGTGCACAGTGGATCCATTTCATCTCCATGGCTGTCTGTGCAGGGTTATGTAGGAGATTGTTGAATAGGCCTGTAACGGTGGCAGTGAGCTGCTCTGTGTCCACAGTTTCAGGCAGGCCAAAGACTTGCAAGTTATGGTGCCTGCCTTTGTTATCTAAATCCTCCATATGGCGCTGAAGGTCCCTCAGCTGGAGAGTATGGGCATCTATCCTGTGTGTCACTTGGCGGAGGACCGTGTCATGCTGTGCAGCAACCCTCTCCACTTCAAGTACTCTGTCAGCAATGGCGTGTATATACAGGCGCAGGTCAGATATGGCTGCTGACAGCGTGTCCTTTATATATGCCTCGATGGTGCACAGATCATGAAGGCTGGGATGCTGTTGGGGATGATCACTGCTCTCCCCGGCCCCAGTGCAGTGTGAGCGGGCAGTGTTCCATTCAGTGGTGGAGCTGCGGCTTGTGACTGACCGTGATGGGCAGCCTCCATATTGCTCCTTTGGGTCCGGAACAACTCTGGTATGTTCTGGCTCAATTCTCCTTGTTGCTCATGAGGAGAGAGGGAGCTAGTGGGGGATGAGTTCCGGGATGCCGTCCCCATGTTTGTATGGTGACCTGGGGTGAATCGTACCTCCTGTGGAGTGGTAAAGACCCGTAGCGGCGGGAGCTCTGGTCTCAAGCAGCCATCTTCCAGCGAGGTCAAATCATGCCCCCAATTTAGATCAAGTTTTAAGCTTCTGGTCATACAGTCAGATGAGTCCTGGCTCAAATAGCCTCCCTAACAGCAGGTGACTGCTTGGTGTGTGAATATATGTGAGCAGCGACAGCCAGTGTCAGCCTGTCATTACCTTGTACTGGTTGAGGGAACACCATACATATGTCATCCCAGTCACAAGAATTCACTGATTCTTGCTGCTGGAATCTGTTGTATGCAGGTAATCATCCAAGTGAAGGTAACTCTAAATTTCACCCACTTCTGGATGTACAGTAGCCTACAGTAAACTACAAGCCCTTGAAATCTTACCCACTTCTCACTGTAAACTATAGTCAACACCAACATCTTAAATTTTGATCCACTTGTCGATGTAACCTACAGCCAACACTAGCCCCATTAAATGTCTCCCACTTCCAGTTTCAACCTAAAGTCAAAACTGGTCTGCTTAAGTAACAAAAAATGAGAAATAATCACACAACAGATAGATATTTCTCCCTCAGCGCTCATAGAAAATATATTAGTTAAAATAACGTAAGCTGCTCCTATAATAAAAAACAGTGTATCAGAAATATGTTTGAAATAAAAATTACTTAAACATTAATAGCACTAAATAATCAAAATATTCTTAATGTTGATACACAGTCCACTATGACAGTAAAAAAAAGCCAAATGTGAATGAAAGATTGTCCAGTAGATACTGTAACACTGGGTTATAAGCGTGTCTCTAAATAGTTGTTGTCAGCAAACACTGTATGTCTCCATTAGATAAAGCTGGGTTAATAAGTGGGTACTAAGTGGTTGTTATCAGTGAACACTGCATACCTCCATCTAGATTGTTGTGGAACTAATGATGGCCAACGATTCTTCGAACGATTCTTCACCGACTGATCGGATATAGATCTGGAGAGGAAAAGTCACCTTTGTTGGACATGGTGGAGGGGCCCCGCTGGAAGTGTGGCCCTGGGGCTGCAGGAAGGGGATTCAGTGGCTGTGGGTCTCTCTGTAGACTGGAAGAGACACAACATGTGTGTTAGAGGAGACGGGGAACATAGGAGGGGCGAGGGAGGGGTGCCCCATATAATCCCCTGCAACAGAAATGCCATTTTTGGTGGGATACTCCCAAAGGAAAAATATTGTTTAAAGGGATGCAGGCCCTGCAACTTTCCTTAGTAGAGTCTTGCAGGTGCAGCAGTTGATTGATAATTATAAAACCACTCCCATACACAATCACTTTGCACATGGACACAGACAAACAACTATTTCGTCAGAATAACAAAAGGTAGGGATCTGCAACAAGGTTTGTTAAAATCCTTGTAATGTATATAGATCACCCAGAGGGGGATATTTTCTTCTCAACAAAATTGGAGTTTCTGTTTAAAGTTGTTATGACTCTTGGGGACAGCGTCAGCACCACCATATTCTGCCATCACATAAATTGCACATCTATTTATTTATTTTACCTTTACATAAGTGCTTGGCTTACATACAGCAGCAGCAACCAAATATGATTGATTTCCACTCCAAAACAAATTTATAACAGGTACGTTTTAGCCAAAATAAAATATATTTTGAGAAGAAGTAATAACTGAGCAGCAGCAGCAGCCAAAAACTATACTATACAGTTCAGTATATAATTTTAAAATAGAAAAGCTTGTCATATAAATTGCCAAACAAGGGTAAAACAAATCACAGAATACAGTGCCTTATAAAAGTATTCTTACCCCTTGAAATTTTCCACATTTAGTCATGTTCAACCAAAAACGTAAATGTATTTTATTGGGATTTTATGTAATAGACCAACACAAAGTGGCACATAATTGTGAAGTGGAAGGAAAATGATAAGTGTAAGGCTGACTACAGGTCAGCCTGTAATTGTAGGAGGAGTCAGGCTGCATAAAGCCTGCCCTCCTTTTTCTCCTTCCTGTGGTCGTAGGATTTCGTGTCGACATGTCATTTCCGGGTCAGGGCAGGTCATGGCAGATCACTTCCTGTTTCGGCTTGCAGGGCGGCAGCATGGTCGGCTACAAGGTTCTTTTTGGTTCTCTCTCCCCCGGTGGTCGCGGTTCCGGTAGGTGGGGGCGGGTGGCATCAACGGAGGATCCACATCAGATGCCACCCGTCTCGCTTTGGTGCCGGCCTGGGCTGGGGGGGGCAGCCTATTGCAGGGGGCATGTCGGCTCTGGGGTAAGCCTTTGTGCATGTAAAGGGTGGTGATGGGGGTGTTTGGCCACCCTCTGCTCCTCTCCTTGGGCTGCTCTGGTTTTTAAGGGGGCCGCCTGTCCGCTCCTCCCGGTGCTGACGTGGGGGGTGATCGGCCACCTGTCTGCTCCTCTCCCTGTGCTGCTCCTCTCCCTGTGCACAACCACCTCCACGTTGGAGCCGCCACCCCGGTACTCGTGCTGTGGGGGAAGGGGATCAGCTGTGGTATTGCTAAGGTATTTAATGTATTAATGCGGATGGGGGTGTCCATGGTACAGTTTGCTGACAGGGCAGCCTGCGGGTGCTGCCTTTTCACCTGCATGGGGCCACGCTACTAGCATCCGGTTACCTCATGCCACGCATGCATAAGCACAGGGTTCAGGGGTTAATTCAGGCTGTGGGGTTGTCATGACACTTGTTCATCGCCTGTCATCTCATGATATTCTGTGGGGGTCCTTTGGGGGCATGCAATTTACGATTTCTCATGTAATTTATGGTTTCTCATGCATGTTACGGTTTTATGCGATTTACGGTTTCTCTTGCAATTTATGGTTTCTCATGGAATTATGGTTTCTCATGTATTTTACGGTTTTCATGCGATTTACGATTTCTTATTCATTTTACGGTTTTCATGAAATTTACGGTTGCTCATGCATGTTAGTTTTGCATGCAATTTACGGTTTCTCATGCTATTTACGGTTTCTCATGCAATTTACGGTTTCTCATGCAATTTACGGTTTCTCATGCTATTTACGGTTTCTCATGCAATTTACGTTTCTCATGCAATTTTACAGTGTCCTCATGCAATTTTACGGTTTTCTCATGAAATGTACGATTTCTCATGCAATTACGGTTTCTCATGCAATTTGTCACTTCTTATGCCTATTCATGTTTTTCTTACATTTCTCATGTTTTCACGTTTTTCCCTTGGTTCTCACCTTTTTCCATGCTTCTCTCCTTTTCCCATGCTTCTCTCGTTTTCCTATGCTTCTCTCGTTTTCCCATGTCTCTTACATTTCATGTCATATGCTTTTTATGTCTCAGCCTTTCGTTCGCTGCATTTCCGTTAGCTAGTGCTCACATTCAGGGTTTGTCACGTTTACAGATCTGTACGGGCTGAGGTTTCATTTTAATTGATTGTTGTCCCACAATCTTCTCGCCTGTTTTCCATACGTCATACGTGCACGTTCACCATTACACCTTTACTACTACCCACCACGGTCTGTAGGTACCTTAGCCCTGAGTGTTCGTTTTAATTTCCTGTCCTGGCGCTGCAGGTTGCTCGGGCTTGCTCACTGCATACAGTAGGGGGGTGTCGTCATTAGGTTCACATTCTTGCACTCTTGGTCTTGTCATTTCGGCACCCACATCATCATACTTGTCAGGTACCAGGGGTGTTATGTCTTGGGCTGGTTGTAATGTTATCTGGTTACTTTCAAACAGCTGGGTTGTTCATGTTCTGCCACTGCAGATTACCCGTCACGTCTATGGGTTTAACAGATTGAGGTGATCGTTTTTAATTGGCTTGTTCGGTAGCAAGTCTCCTCATCTGTTCTTACGCTGCTTATGTATTTCGTACAAACTCACGTTTCTCATGCAATTTACGTTTTCTCATGCAATTTACGTTTTCTCATGCAATTTACGTTTCTCATGTAATTTTCGTCTCTCATACTAGTTACGTTTCTCATGCAATTTGCAAAGACCAAAGGATTTAATAAGGAGACGTACATTTGAAATACGCATATTAGAAGGAAGGTCTAATGAGTAAGCCACTGGGTTAATCCTGCAAAGAATACTTAAAGACCCAGTAAACTGAGGTGCGAACTTCAGTAAGGGAACACAAAGTCGGAGGTTGCGAGATGACAGCCAGACCCTGTCCCCAACCTGGTAGGAAGGCACAGGCAGGTGTCTGCAGTCAGCATGGAGTCTGTACCTATCATTAGCATGACGCAAAGCCTCCTGGACTTGTGCCCAAGTAGAATGAAGACCATGGAGATGCTCCTCTAACGCAGGAATACTCTGCGGAACAAATGAGTCAGGCAACATGGAAGGTTGGAAACCATAATTAGCCATAAATGGGGACAATCGGGAAGCAGAATTCAAGGCACTGTTGTGAGCAAACTCTGCCCACGGTAATAGGTCTGACCAGTTGTTATGATCGTCAGAAATATAGCAACGTAGAAATTGCTCCAATGACTGTTTGGCTCGTTCTGTGGCCCCATTAGACTGCGGGTGATATGCGGAGGAGAAAGCAAGCTGAATTCCCAACTGTGCACAAAAGGTTTGCCAGAACCGGGACACAAACTGACTACCCCTGTCCGAGACAATCACCTCGGGTAGCCCATGTAAGCGAAAGATCTCCCGAGCAAAAATGGAGGCCAGTTCCTTAGAAGTGGACAACTTCTTAAGTGAAATACAATGACACATCTTTGAGCACTGGTCAATCACCATAAGGATAACAGTGTTGCCTTGGGAGTAGGGATGAGCCAAACACCCCCCTGTTCGGTTCGCACCAGAACATGCGAACAGGCAAAAAATTTGTGCAAACACTGTTAAAGTCTATGGGACACGAACACGAATAATCAAAAGTGCTAATTTTAAAGGCTTATATGCCCTGACAACAGGTTAATATAGAGTTCCCTGATAGGGGCTGGGGTGGAGCCATGCTTTGAGGAGAGATTACTTAAGCAGCCAGGTGAGAGTGGCTGGCCTCTTAAGCTAAACACACGGAGAGGTAAGCTAAAAGACAAACATTACTGCACATTCATGACAGTGGTTCTACAAAGTATTGTCACAGGGGGGCTGAATACAAATGCACGCTACACTTTTCAGGTATTTATTTGTAAAAAAAATTGAAAACCATTTATCATTTTCCTTCCCCTTCAATTATGTGCCACTTTGTGTTGGTCTATCACATAAAATCTCAATAAAATACATTTCTGTTTTTGGTTGTAACATGACAAAATGTGGAAAATTTCAAGGGGTATGAAAAGCTTTTCAAGGCACTGTATGCTGGGTGTCCAGTGTGCCCCTGTGCCTTTAAGGAGGGTGGGCTCCCTCCAGGCTCACCTGTTCTCTGCCTATCCATTATAATGCACGTGCTTCTACTATTGAGGCTCTCAAAATTAAGAGTTAGGGCTGCAGATGATACTGGGGTGGTGTGAAGTGTCTCTGCAGCTTTACACATTCACTTGCAAATGTGTGCAAACTAAACCCCTGTTTTATCGCATACTGTTAGCCAGGATAATTTGGTTGGTTGCAGGCTGGTCAGTAAGTTGGGCTGGGAATTTTCTTTGGTTTTGTTTGACATGTGCTCTTTGCTGAAAAGGCTAGTTATAGGTGTGGGCAGTGTCCATTTGTTAGTACTGTTGAGGTTGGGCAAGCCATGATCTATAGGGAATATTTCTAATGATGTTTTTATTTTACAATAGTTTGTAATCATTTTATTCTGTCTTTATAATTTTATGTAAATTACAATTCAGTTTCATTTTGAAAAGCAATAAACATTTGATGGGTTAAGGCCTCACAAGAGTCATGGTTTGATATTGAATCCAAGTCCAGTTTCTATTTTTTCAGAATTTATAGGATCATATACACATAAATGCCACTGCTCAGTTTGATCTATGTGTACGTTGGGAATAATTCTAAAATTCTGTGGATTCGTTTTTATTCTGTTGCCTTTCTGAGCACTTACAAAACTGACTCCTATCACAGATGGTCTTAAAAGCATTCTGGAAAAGGAAGCTGTCTGAAATTAGATTTTTGTAAATAAAAAAAAAAACAACATTGAGGTATGAAAAATAATGCTATTTTCATGGGAGTTGTGCATTAATTTTATGTTCTTGATTTTTGTTTCTAATAACTGTGTGTATGACAGAGACCTGACAGTAACCTCAATATTGCAGGGCTGCTAGGAATTAATTTGAGACATTTTTTTACACAATCTCTTCAAAGAGTAAACATTCCCTGTAAATACTATGACAACTAATTTTCTATTAGTAATACAATATCATTTTTCTGGGAGGATGGGTGTCACAGATATGCCTTGCAGATGATACATTTTTGTTTTTGATAATACCACCAAGAAGATGTAGCGAGTGTAGTTATTCTTTTATTTTCTTCCCATATTTCTTGCACTGTACATCATAGTTTTATCACTTCCTCCTTACACTGTTAAGGGCATTCTGGGTTCTATTTTCTGCATTGTGCATGGTATCCTAAAATGAAGTATAAATATAGAAAAGGATTGGTAATAAGTTAATACTTGTTTGGGACACAATAAAAAGAGATACTCTGATGACATATTCATTTTGGATAATTGCAATCAATATTTAGTCTAATAAAAGGAAAAATAAAAATATTTTGCCAAAACTTTGGTTAAACATTGACGTGAGTATCTATTCTGCATAGTATGGTTCTGAGATATAAAGAAAAAGGATTGCTCATACATCTGTGAACATAAAATAACATGTTTATTGATTTATATTATAATTGTTTTTGTATAGCAGTTATTTGGCAAATCTTTTAAACAGAACTTAAACAAGAACATTAGTTGTGACAAAAATTACCTACTAAATTTCATATAAATTTATATTTTTTTATTGTCAGCTCCATTATTATTATTAATAACCTATTAAAAATGTATTTGAAGGAACTTGTTTGTTTCAACTTTTTAATCAGGTTAAATACAGTAGTTTGCAAAAGTTAATATTAGTGTTGAAAAACGCAATCTTTGTGCCTCAAAAGGCATTTTAAAATTAAAAAAAAAAAAAAAATGGCATAAAAATGACTCTGTGATCTATCTACACATTGAATGCTAAATACAAACAAATATTAGTCCCTGGAGATACTGGAAACATTAAAAAGTCCATAACAGTCCATCTGCTTCATTAGTCTATAGGTGAGTGGTTCCAGGTCATGTAGGATTAAATATGCATCCACTAAACACCACAGCAGCAGCCAATCTCCAACATCTTTGGGGAAATTTAACTAGTCAACAGACACAGAGAGTCAAGACACAGAGAGTGATAAAGGGGTGTTAATGCAGTAAACTCTTGAATAATAAAAGTAGCAAATGTCCACTCACAAGAGAAATACGGAAAGGTGTATAAAGTGCTGCCTAAAAACCTCCTGACACAGCAAAGTCTTGCAGCAATGGGGATGACAACGCAAAAGCCCAGGACTGATGTCATACACTGAGGGGCAGTCAGGGGCAGTCAGGGGGCTTGGCAATGCATTTCTGAGCGGCTGTCACCTTTCTCAAGGCTAACCCTATCTGTGCTTAAACAGGTACAGCTAATTATCTTGTCGCCCTAGTTCAGGACTCAATGCACCTAATGTACAATCTTAAACCATATAAACAAAATGCTGCCACGATAATAGTAATATAATTCAAAAGTGAAAAAAAAAATGTGAAAAAAATATTGTAGTATTTTTTGAATGTGTAAAGATGAAAGCAACAGTCCCAATCCGAGGTTGCATACACCACTGTGTAATAAGAAGTGTCAGAAAACTTCTATGTTCACCACATGGGCCATCACCAATAGCTGAGTGGACTCTCCTATAGACTCTATTTAGGGAGTCAGTTAGGCCTGCAAACAATATCCTAGTATTTGATGCTGAGACGCAGGTGATAACGTCAGAACCACGTGATACAGTGCCTTGAAAAAGTATTCATATCCCTTGAAATTTTCCACATTTTGTAGTGTTACAACCAAAAACATAAATGTATTTTATTGGGATTTTATGTGATAGACTAACACAAAACGGTACATAATTGTGAAGTGGAAGGAAAATGATAAATGGTTTTCCAATTTTTTTCAAATAAATAGCTGAAAAGTGTGGCGTGCATTTATATTCAGCCCCCTTTACTCTGATGTCCCTAACTAAAATGTAGTGGAACCAATTGCCTTCAGAAGTCACCTAATTAGTAAATAGAGTCCACTCTGTGTGTAATTTAATCTCAGTATAAATACAGATATTCTGTGAAGCCCTCGGAGGTTTGTTAGAGAACCTTAGTGAACAAACAGCATCATGAAGGCCACAAAACACACCAGACAGGTCAGGGATAAAGTTGCAGAGAAGTTTAAAACAGGGTTAGGTTATAAAAAAAAAAATATCCCAAGCTTTGCACATCTCACATAGCACTGTTCAATCCATCATCAGAAAATGGAAAGAGTATGGCACAACTGCAAACCTACCAAGACTGTCCACCTAAACTGTCAGGCCAGGCAAGGAGAGCATTAATCAGAGAAACAGCCAAGAGGCCCATGGTAACTTTGGAGGATCCACTGCTCAGCTGGGAGAATCTGTCCACAGGACAACAATTAGTCATACACTCCACAAATCTGGCATTTATCGAAGAGTGGCAAAAAGAATACCATTGCTGAAAGAAAGCCATACAAAGTCCCATTTGCAGTTTGCATGAAGCCATGTGGGGGACACAGCAAACATGTGGAAGAAGGTGCTCTGGTCAGATGAGACCAAAAATAAACTTTTTTGCCTAAAAGCAAAACGCTATGTGTGGTGGAAAACTAACACTGCATATCATCCTGAATACAATTGTTTTCTTCAGCAGAGACAGGGAAGCTAGTTAGAGTTGATGGAAAGATGAATGGAGCCAAACACAGGGCAATCTTAGAAGGACAATGACCATAAACATACAGTAAGAGCTACAATGGAATGGTTTAGATCAAAGCATATTCATGTGTCAAAGTCAAGCTAGAAATCCAATTGAGAATCGGTGGCAAGACTTGAAAATTACTGTTCACAGACGCTCTCCATCCAATCTGACAGAGCTTAAGCTATTTTGCAAAGAAGAATGAGCAAAAATGTCACTTTCTAGATGTGCTAAGCTGGTAGAGACATACCCAAAATGACTTTAAGCTGTAATTGAAGTGAAAAGGTGGTTCTACAAAGTATTGACTCAGGGGTGCTGAATACAAATGCATGCCACACTTTTCACATATTGATTTGTAAAAAGTTTGGAAAACCATTTATCATTTTCCTTCCACTTCACAAATATGTGCCACTTTGTGTTGGTCTATCACATAAAATCCCAATAAAATACATTTCCGTATTTGGTTGTAACATGAGAAAATGTGAAAAATGTCAAGGGGTATGAATACTTTTTCAAGGCACTGTATCTCCAATTCCTCAATTAGTATAATGTATACGTATGGCAACGATGATAATGCAGGATTCTGTCATTATAAACAACAGTATATTTCAGTAATTTTCTTCTTTTCACCTTTAGCTGGGATTTACTTTGACTCTAATCAATAATTTATCTTGTCATCTTGTGTTTTTTTCTTTTCCACATGAACATAGTGGCAGGTCAGATTGCTGCCGTGGTCTTCTGTTGATGCTGCGGGTGTGAGACTAGAGCGGCTGTGTGGATACCCAGGCTCGATGATGTTGAGATCAGGGCTCTTCCTAGGACTCCTTGTTCTTCTTTATGCTGAAGATAGTTCTTAATGACACTTGATGTATGTTTGGGGTCATTGTCCAGCTGCAGAGCAAATTTGGGGCTAATCACACATCTCCCTGATGGTACAATTCAGGTACTTACACTGCTTGCATTACAAAATGAATGATGAATACAGAACAACACTAATTAGTATCTTACAGTATATATTTGAGTTCAGTTTAATATATTTGTCTTCAAAGCGATTACAAAGTTATCTTTTTTTCTGGTATTTTTTTGGTTTGTTTTTTATAAAAATATGGATAATGACGTGAGAACTTGAAGACTTGAGAATTTCCAAAACGTGATTGCTTTCCTCCTGTATATTTCTTGCTTATTCTTCTCTGGTGCCCTCCTAACCTTGTTCATTCCCACTCCTGACTTGTCATTTTAACACATCATGCTTAGTTATCATTGTTATTTTTCAGCCTCACTCATCTAACTCAACATCCTTACATATCAGTATCAGTCATCCATCTCACACATCTTTCTCACTCATCAGTCTCACATGTCAACTGTAGTCATCAATACCACTCATTATTCTCACTTGTCAGCCTCAGTCAGCCACCTCACACATCATCTTCACTCATTATCCTCACTTATTGATCTCACTCATCATCCCCACTTATCAGCCTCAGTTATCTATTTTACACATCATCCTCACTTCTTAGTCTCAGTCATTCACCTTATATGTCATCCTCACTTATCAGATTCACTCATCATCCTCATGCAGGGCCACTGATAGGGTGGGACCACCGGTCCTCTTGTAGAGGGCCAGAGCGCACAGGTGGACGCACACAGGGAGGGGGATTAGTGATGGACGACAATTGTGTCTCTCTTCCTCCAGCAGCTGAAAGCTGATCTCTCCCCCTCTCCCTGCTGCCAGCTTTTATCTGCTTAAAAAGAGAGTCATCCTTCACTAATCCCCCTCCCTATGTGGGCCCCCCTCCCAGCACTGGCTCTAATGTTAGCTGTGCTCCTGAGTTTGTTATCTTTGTAACTTTGTTTCTCTCTGTCCTCTGTCTCTATGATCCCGGAGCCCAGCCTGTATATTTTTTCATCTCATCTTCATTTTTATTTATTAACTCTTTTTTATCTTTTAGATTTAGCAGGAGTTCTGTGAGTTATGTCTTATTTGCATCTTCTAATAATTTTGTTCTGTTTTTAGCAAAATCTAGCTTTAATATTTTCTTGGGGGGGGCTGTCAGGTAGTCTATGTGGGGCCACGCGATTTCTATCAGCAGCCCTGTCCTCATGCATCAGCCTCAGCCATCACCTTACATATTATACACAGATCATACTCACTTGTCAGCCCAAGTCATCCACCTCACTCATCATTAGGGATGAGCCGAACACCCCCTGTTCGGTTCACACCAGAACATGCGAACAGGAAAAAAGTTCGCTCGAACACCGTTAAAGTCTATGGGACACGAACATGAATAATCAAAAGTGCTAATTTTAAAGGCTTATATGCAAGTTATTGTCATAAAAAGTGTTTGGGGACCCGGGTCCTGCCCCAGGGGACATGGATCAATGCAAAAAAAAGTTTTAAAAACGGCTGTTTTTTCAGGAGCAGTGATTTTAATAATGCTTAAAGTCAAACAATAAAAGTGTAATATCCCTTTAAATTTCGTACCTGGGGGGTGTCTATAGTATGCCTGTAAAGGGGCGCATGTTTCCCGTGTTTAGAACAGTCTGACAGCAAAATTACATTTGGAAGGAAAAAAACCATTTAAAACTACCCGCGGCTATTGCATTGCCGACAATACACATAGAAGTTCATTGATAAAAACGGCATGGGAATTCCCCACAGGGAAACTCCGAACCAAAATTTAAAAAAAAAGACGTGGGAGTCCCCCTAAATTCCATACCAGGCCCTTCAGGTCTGGTATGGATATTAAGGGGAACCCCGGCCAAAATAATTTAAAAAAATGGCGTGGGGTCCCCCCAAAGATCCATACCAGACCCTTATCCGAGCACGCAACCTGGCAGGCCGCAGGAAAAGAGGGGGGGACGAGAGTGCGGCCCCCCCTGAACCATACCAGGCCACATGCCCTCAACATTGGGAGGGTGCTTTGGGGTAGCCCCCCAAAACACCTTGTCCCCATGTTGATGAGGACAAGGGCCTCATCCCCACAACCCTGGCCGGTGGTTGTGGGGGTCTGCAGGCGGGGGGCTTATCAGAATCTGGAAGCCCCCTTTACCAAGGGGACCCCCAGATCCTGGCCCCCCCCTGTGTGAAATGGTAAGGGGGTACTTACCCCTACCATTTCACTAAAAAACTGTCAAAAATGTTAAAAATGACAAGAGACAGTTTTTGACAATTCCTTTATTTAAATGCTTCTTTCTTCTATCTTCCTTCATCTTCTTCTGGCTCTTCTGGTTCTTCCTCCGGCGTTCTCGTGCAGCATCTCCTCGGAACCCCGGCCAAAATAATAAAAAAAAAAATGGCGTGGGGTCCCCCCAAAGAATGAGTTCGACTCAAACTCGAAGCTCATCCCTACTCATCATCCTCACTCATCAGTCTTGCTTATCATCATTAGTCATCAGTATTAGGGAGGCAAGATATTTTTTTTACTCTTTATTTTCCTCTTTTGACACATTTGAGTTTCAGTACAACTATTTCACACTGCAGTGGTTTTACATATGTCTGTATTCATAGAAATGGAAGACTTGTTTGTTTGTAAAGATGTGGCTAATGTGCGGCCAGTTAGCAACTCTATTCATTAATTTTTTTCTAATAGCAGCAGAATGGTTTGCAGGTCACGCCATAGCTGATTTCACAGCCCTGCAATTACATTTTATGTGCAATATATATCAGATGTTTACTTGTTACATTGTCCATTCTTTACCATCTCTGACACAAGTGCTGTTCATTTTCTTGAACCAGACCTCTTTTTGTTTTAGCACTTATTTTCTACAGTAAAGGTTATCTTTATTGCAAACTTACTTTCTTTTTTTCCCTAGTAAAGCTTTCTCTTGTTTGGAAGTTAACTAGCTAGTCTGTGTGTAACTTTTGATACTATGTTACTAGAGAGTGACTGGATAATTTGGTAACTGGCTTTTCATATGTAGCGCTGGTAGATTTTTTTTTAATCTACCGCTTATATGTAAATTTAGTGGGTCATCTGTTCTGTACATAGTTCAGATTTAATCTATTGTTAAATTAGCCTCTGTTCCAGTCTGGCTGTGTTACGTGCAGTTCCACATTGTGCCTGCGGGTGTCGTTGTCACCGTAGGTTAGTGTTGGAAAGCAACAGGCTGAAGTGTATGAGTGCTCTTCTTTCTCAGAGGTAACTCGGCAGAGGTTGTCCCCTGAGGTGCATTTTGGGAAGGGGTATTTAAGGGACAGACGCCATATTTCTTGGTCTCTTTCTTTCCACCTGCTGGCCCTCCTGGCCAACAGGTATGTGCTAGGAGTCCTACCTCATGGTCCTCTGGGACGGAGGACCGTGCTGCTGCAGCGTGTAGGTGGGCCCAGAAGTCTGTCTGGGGCCTACTACAACTACTGCAGAGATGGTCCTGTGCTGTCTGTCCTGCGGGAAGAAGCCGGACAATTGAGAAGAATCCAGGGGAGGACCCCTCTTGGAAGGATCATGCGGAGCGCTGGTCTGGAGAGGGGCCTGTTGACTCATTTGGAGGACGCATCTTAAGTTAACCTACTACATAGTACTGCCAGGTCGGCTTAAAGGTTCTGGTACTGTGTTTCTGTTCATCTAAAACTACTATGTCCTGTGGCAGAGGATCGTACAGTTTTGTTCTACCTAAGTCTGTGGAAGAGACTTTCTGTTCGTGCTGCGCTCCGGCTGCTAGGTTTGTGAGAGAGACCTATCCGGGCGGGCAAAGATTTAATCCTGAACTGAAGATACATATAGTTACATAGTAGGTGAGGTTGAAAAAAGACACAAGTCCATCAAGTCCAACCTATGTGTGTGATTATGTGTCAGTATTACATCCCTGTATGTTGCGGTCATTCAGGTGATTATCTAATAGTTTCTTGAAGCTATCAATGCTCCCCGCTGAGACCACCGCCTGTGGAAGGGACTTCCACATCCTTGCCGCTCTTACAGTAAAGAACCCTCAACGTAGTTTAAGGTTAAACCTCTTTTCTTCTAATTGTAATGAGTGGCCACGAGTCTTATTAAACTCTCTTCTGCGAAAAAGTTTTATCCCTATTGTGGGGTCACCAGTACAGTATTTGTAAATTGAAATCATATCCCCTCTCAAGCTTCTCTTCTCCAGAGAGAATAAGTTCAGTGCTTGCAACCTTTCCTCATAACTAAGATCCTCCAGACCCTTTATTAGCTTTGTTGCCCTTCTTTGTACTCGCTCCATTTCCAGTACATCCTTCCTGAGGACTGGTGCCCAGAACTGGACAGCATACTCCAGGTGCAGCCGGACCAGAGCCTTGTAGAGTGGGAGAATTATCATTTTATCTCTTGCGTTGATCCCCCTTTTAATGCATGCCAATATTCTGTTTGCTTTATTAGCAGCAGCTTGGCATTGCATGCCATTGCTGAGCCTATCATCTACTAGGACCCCCAGGTCCTTTTCCATCCTAGATTCCCACAGAGGTTCTCCCCCCAGTGTATAGATTGCATTCATATTTTTGCCACCCAAATGCATTATTTTACATTTTTCTACATTGAACCTCATTTGCCATGTAGTCGCCCACCCCATTAATTTGTTCAGGTCTTTTTGCAAGGTTTCCACATCCTGCGGAGAAGTTATTGCCCTGCTTAGCTTAGTATCGTCTGCAAATACAGAGATTGAACTGTTTATCCCATCCTCCAGGTCGTTTATAAACAAATTAAATAGGATTGGTCCCAGCACAGAACCCTGGGGAACCCCACTACCCACCCCTGACCATTCTGATTACTCCCCATTTATCACCACCCTCTGAACACGCCCTTGTAGCCAGTTTTCAATCCATGTACTCACCCTATGGTCCATGGCAACGGACCTTATTTTGTACAGTAAACGTTTATGGGGAACTGTGTCAAATGCTTTTGCAAAATCCAGATACACCACGTCTACGGGCCTTCCTTTATCTAGATGGCAACTCACCTCCTCATAGAAGGTTAATAGATTGGTTTGGCAAGAACAATTCTTCATGAATCCATGCTGATTACTGCTAATGATATTGTTCTTATTACTAGAATCTTGTATATAGTCCCTTATCATCCCCTTCAAGAGTTTACATACTATTGACGTTAGGCTAACTGGTCTGTAATTCCCAGGGATGTATTTTGGGTCCTTTTTAAATATTGGTGCTACATTGGCTTTTCTCCAATCAGCCTGTACCATTCCAGTCAGTAGACTGTCTGTAAAAATTTTGAACCTCCGTCTGGCAATCACTTGACTGAGTTCCCTAAGTACCCTCGGATGCAAGCCATCTGGTCCCAGTGATTTATTAATGTTAAGTTTCTCAAGTCTAATTTTAATTCTGTCCTCTGTTAACCATGGAGGTGCTTCCTGTGTTGTGTCATGAGGATAAAAACACTGCAGTTTTGGTTACTGAAGCCCCCCGATTCTCTTGTGAAGACTGAGGGGAAGAATAAATTCAATACCTTCGCCATCTCCCCATCCTTTGTAACCAGATGTCCTTCCTCATTCTTTATGGGGCCAATATGGTCTGTCCTCCCTTTTTTACTGTTTACATACTTAAAGAATTTCTTGGGATTTTTTTTGCTCTCCTCCGCTATGTGCCTTTCATGTTCTATCTTAGCCGTCCTAATTGCACCCTTACATTTCTTGTTGTATTCTTTATAAAGTCTGAATGCTGAGGATGATCCCTCAACCTTGTATTTTTTGAAGGCCTTCTCCTTTGCTTTTATTTGCATTTTTACATAGGAGTTAAGACATCCAGGATTTTTGTTCGCTCTTTTCAGTTTATTACCCAATGGGATACATTGGCTAATGCCCTTATTTAACATGCTCTTAAAGCAAACCCATCTCTCCTCCGTATTCTTTGTTCCTAATATTTTATCCCAATTTATGCCTTTTAGCAAGGTTTGTAGTTTAGGGAAGTTGGCTCTTTTGAAATTCAGTATCTTTATGTTTCCTATTTGTGTGATTTATACTGAAACTAATTGACCTGTGATCGCTGTTACCTAAATTGCCCCATATTTCCACATCCGTGATCAGGTTGTTGGTAATCAGTAGATCCAGTAATGTTTTATTTCTAGTTGGGACGTCTACCATCTGACCCATAAAATTGTCCTGCAAGACATTAAGGAACTGGCGAGCCTTAAATGAATGCGCGGTTCCCTCCGCCCAGTCTATGTCTGGATAATTAAAATCCCCCATTATAATAATCGCTTCCCATCCTTGCTGCTAATCCAATTTGTGATAGGAGATCCGTCTCCACTTCCTCCCTCAGGTTAGGGGGCCTATAGCATACTCCCAGTATTATTTTTCCCCTTAGCTTCATCCCTTTGGAGCTCTACCCATAAGGATTCCACCTCCTCTCTAGCTCCCTCAGTAATGTCATCTCTCACATTCGCTTGTACATTATTCTTGATATATAGGCATACCCCTCCCCCTTTTTTACCCTCTCTATCCTTGCGGTATAGGGTATACCCTTGAATGTTTGCCAGCCAATCATAAGAGCTGTTGAACCAGGTCTCTGAAATTCCCACAAAATCCAAATCCTCCTCGTACAACAGTATCTCTAGTTCACCCATCTTGTCTGCCATGCTCCTGGCATTGGTGAACATGCCACATAGTTTAGACCGGTCGCATATTGTCCTCGTATTGGGTGTTTCGAGATTGCAACTAGGACTTGCTACTATACTCACCTTGTGTTTTTGTGCTTTGGTTAACCTACCACTAATGCCCCCGATACTACCCTCTGGAATATCTTCCACGCTGGCTATCTCTGTCTCTGGACCCTCCCCCCATCGCCTAGTTTAAAAACCCCTCTAACTTTTTGGCCATCTTCATTCCCAGCAGATCTGCACCCTCCTCATTTAGGTGCAGTCCGTCCCTTCTATAGTACCGGTTACCGACTGAGAAGTCGGCCCAGTCCTCCAGGAACCCAAACCCCTCCTTGCTACACCAGCTCTTCAGCCACTACATTCATCCCTGAGATTTCAATTCCTTAGTGCTACACCAAGAAAAGGTATTTGAACTTCCCTGCAACTCTTCTTCTACCTCTTTCCTGCTACTTCTTTCAGTTATCTCCCATTAAAGAGTTGGAAAAGTACTAAAGTGACTGGTGCCTACATTGTCAGATAATAAGCTCAACATGGACTCTAATGCCCCGTACACACGGTCGGATTTTCCGATGGAAAAAGTCCGATCGGAGCGTGTTGTCGGAAATTTCGACCGTGTGTGGGCTCCATCGGACATTTTCCATCGGATTTTCCGACACACAAAGTTGGAGAGCAGGAGATAAAATTTTCCGACAACAAAATCCGATCACGTCAATTCCAACCGTGTGTGGCCTGTTCCGACGCACAAAGTGCCACGCATGCTCACAAGAAATTCCAAGACGGAACAGCCCGTTCTGGTAAACTTAGCGTTCGCAATGGATACAGCACTTTCGTCACGCTGCAATGTTCAAAATGGTTTAATACAGCGCACTCTTTTCTTCTTTATAATGTGACAAGAATATATTAGTTTTGCTGCTCATTATCACACACACTTCTCACAAACTTATTTTGTTACTATTTATCGTGATTCCCTCAATATATTTTGATTTCTCACATCTGACAACATATTTTTGTATATTTTTTATATATTTTTTGGCTTTAATGTAGATTCTTTTTTTGTTTGTATTTTATTTTTATTTTTTTTGCGATTTTGATTTGTACTCCCGAAAATTTTTGTGTGTGTTTTTTGTGACAAGTTCCCACAACACCATTGATATGATGTTCTATTTAATCTGTAGGAGATTGTTTGGTGTTATTGTCCCTTGTTAATTTTACATTTTATGTTAGAAATGTACCTGAATCCTCACCAACAAACTGTCCTTTTTGGATGAAAACACACACAGGAGAGTAGAATTTATCTAAAAAATTTTAAGGGCTCACAACTAAACAAAGAGGGAGGCAATGCTGGAGAAACTGCAGAAGTGGGTGAAGCCTTGTACCCCCAGGGCACACAACTTTTTTTAAGCAAAATTGGTGGCCTGAGGAGTCCTTATCTAAGGGAGGGCAGTCTGGTCCAGAAGTCCCAGAGATCCGGAAAGCAGCAGATGACATCTATGTCCCCAGGCTGTGGTCATACGAGAGACTGCATCTTCTGTCAGACCAGACTGAACCCAGGCCATCACTCTTTGGTTTTCCTTCCACGCTTCCTTCCACGCTGTGGCTCTGGTGGTGGAGTTGTGGCAGCAGGAGGAGGAGGAGGAGGAGGATCGTCCATCTCAATGACATCCGTCTTGGGTGTTAGTTCCCCACTCACCCCCTTACGTAGGACTTTGTACAGAAGGTCCTCACAGAGCCTGCGTTGACCCTCCTGCATGCCCTGCAGTTTGGTGGCAGCCATGCAGGCAAAGGCCTCTTCAGGAGTGGGTAAGGCTCTGAGGGACGCAGAAGCCTCCTGGATAAGCCTGAATGCTGAATCCTGCACGGGACTCAGTGTGGCCTTCCTGGCTCGTTTATGTGGCAGGCGGAGGGGAGGGACCTGAGACTCAGTCAGGCTGCGACTGGTCCCAGGCTTCTCCTGGCTGCCACTAATCCCTGCCTCCTCCTGACTGCCACATTCCACAACCTCCTCCTGGCTGAGGTCTTCCTGTGTATGAAAAAGGGACATAGTTTTAGTATTGTTTTCATCAATCACACACAATTTTCTCCTCCTGACTGTTGCAAATTGAATGTTAACAAATATAACAGACTATCCTTCTGAGCCCAGCATTTTTCATTCTTGTCCCAATTTTGGGTGCCCACTACTGTCTATTGATATGTAAAACACTTTCAAGCAGCAATTAGTGATCAATAATAGCATCTAGTAAACATCATTTCTTTATTGATCAGAAATCTGTAGAAGAATGCTATACCTGACTCCAGCTGGGCTCCTCCATTTCTTCCTGGCTGGAAGGCCCAGGTTGGACATCAGAAGCCTCAGCTGGGGTGGAAGGAAGAGTGGAAGGAAGAGTAGAGAGGGATTCCCTGACTTCAGTGTGGTCTGACAGAAATCGCAGTCTCTCATAGTACCAGAGTATGGGGACATAAACGTCATCTGCTGCAGCTCCGGACCCCAGGGAATCTGTGACCTTCTTGCGCTCCCTAAGATAAGTGCTCCTCAGGCCACCAATTTTGGCTTTTAAATAGGGGATGGTTGCTGTGGGGACCACCGGCTTCACCAACTCCAGCAGTTTCTCCAGCGCTGCCTGCCTCTTCTGTTTGTGATTATAGTGGGGGTGTCTCACCTGCCAAAGACAGGGCAGCTACCTGTACTTGTCTATGAACAGGGGCAGGAAATTGTGGTCATTGAACCCATCCATTTTCTCTGCAAGACACAACACAAGACAAACCCTAATGTTAGGCAAAACTCCCCTAATCTTGTTACAATATAGGCTTCCATTTCGAAGCAGTATAGGCACAAGTTTAGATCTTACCTTCGTTATCACGATCGGCGTCTCCGATGCTCCTTCCTCCGCTCACAGATCGTACGTAATACGCACGTGTGTTACGCTTTATACACACTGCGCATGCGTATAACTCTGCCCGCCCCTGACGTTCTTTCTAGTCTATTCCCCGCTCCTTTTCGTTCGGCGCAGTGGGGGAAGAGCACATGGCGGATAGACAGCAGGTGCGTGCTAATTGTAGCAACGAGGAGGAGGAGGAAAGGCCGGAGCCTGAAACGTCCCGATCCAGAAGGAGATTTAAGGACTCAAATATGTCCTTTGGGGAGATGTTGGAAATGGTGGACATCCTGAAGAAGTCCGACTATGATGGAAAGTATGGGCCTTACCCCAACCCCAATATCCGAAAGGCCAAGATCATGGCGAAAGTGGTCAGGAGTCTGCACCGGAATTTCGGGGTACGACGATCGAAAGATCAGCTCAGGAACCGGTGATCAGACCTGAAATTACGAGAACATGAGCAGTACAGAAAGATACGGAGAGTGCTGCAAAAAAGTAAGTAGTTGTGCTGTGTTCCTATTCTTTTTGTGTTTATTACGTTCATGCTGCTCCATGTGCTTTTAGGAACTGTTGTACAGTTTAAAATGGCAACTTTCATGTTCATGGGCACATTATTCGTTCGGATCCAACATTTTTCGTTCCAACTATAAAATACCATTGTTTAGCCCATATGCATTTGGCCACCATTTTGACGCCCTATACTTGTCTTTAAAGAATTGGGTTGTGTAGATGGCTTTGTCACTAGAATGAAATGCAAACTAGATTCTGTGTAAGGAGAGGACACTCAGCAGCTGTTTTCACATCTGGACACTGGAGCACTAGTGTGGGACACAAGAACACCCTTTTTATTAGGGGGGGCACACAGGTGCTCCAGTGTATACTATAGGGGTGACTCCATCTGGGAAGCTTGTACAAAACAGGTAAGTATTGCAGGTTGACAAAGGACACTAAAAATGCTACATCTTGGAACTCTGCTAAAATTGACAATTGTACCCCACTTCCAAGCAATGTTTCCTATTTATAGATCTGCCATCAAATATCTGTGTGCTAAGTATACCATTTTTGTTTTACATAGGGGATAAAAGACTCGGAGGACACCCCTCATCTGAGGAGACCAGAGCCCCCCCCCTCTGAAAGAAGGGGAAATACCCCCAACACAAGCTGAGCAGGAGGATGAAGACGTGGTGGAACTAGTCACCACAGCAGGTGAGTGTCTGCAACCACAGGCTCAGATAAGAGATGGATGGCGGCATATTTTTTAGACCTAATTTATTTTGGGGTTCCTCTCTTTTTAGGTGATCGTGATGTTGTGGATCCAGATCCTTTCACATCCGAAAGTGCCCAGATCCTGACCGGGGAGAACATGGGGTGTAATTTACAATTGGAAATCATCAAGAAAAACATCAATGATGTTATTCCAAAATATAAAAACATCATTGATGTTTTGGGGCGAGTTTAAAGCCCCTCCAAATCACTTTCTTCTTTTGTGTGCTACAATGTGCTAAATGTTTTTTGTGATTTTTCCCAAAGCCAAATTTGGAGGATGCACACAGTGTGCTATCTGCAATCACGGGAGATCAATGGACGCGTTTTGGAGGTGCAACCCCTTCCTCAATTATAAAGTAGCTGAGAGGAAGGGCTTGCTCCCCCAAAACACATCCCTTGATCCCCCGTGATGGCAGATAGCACATGTTGACATTGTGAAATTTGTGTGCATCTTCCAAATTTGGCTTTTCCAGGGGTGATTTCACCCCATCTGAACGCAATATCAAACACAGTTCCTAAATACTCATGTTTGATATTGCCTTCAAATTCGACCAAATGTGACGTTTGTAAGTTCAAGATTTGTGTCTTTTCTTGTTGGTTTTACACAGGCCTGTTTTCTATAAAATGGACATTTTGATTTTGGATAATGCCACCACAAAAATTGTTATACAACAAACATGTTGGTTTGTTGGAAAAACCTTTGGTAAATGCACATGTGATTGTGCAGGTATTAAAAAGATTGTTAATCAAGAATGTGTGGATTATTGTCTCAACGCTATAACACTTTTGGGGTGATGTACTTGTTGTTTTCCGAGAAAATGGGGGTTATTTTCTAAGGGCAAATCCACTTTGCACTACAAGTGCAGTTTCAGTGCAGTTGCAACTGCACTTGTAGTGAAATGTGTTTTTGCATTTAGTAAATAACAGCCAACAGTGCTTTGTATAAGGTTACACAATCACGCCATTTTCTGCACTCAAAACATTTCTGTCAGGGTCAGCTAAAACAAACACAAGCAGTAAATGTCCACAAAGAATTTTTTTGTTTTTTTTATTATAAAAAGGCTTCACAGATTGTCTGGCATATTGATAGCCCCCCTACCCGCAAAGAACTCCAGGTAGCGTAACCGGACATCACGGGCACTCAGGGAGGGCAAGCCAGGACGGCCACTTTCAAGCGCCGTCAGTGTAGTTTGATGTATGATTCCGGCCTCAGGCCCAACTGAGCCAGCATAGTTGGCCGAATGTTTCCTTAAAAAGTTATGGAGAACACAGCACGCCAGTATAATATGGTTCAGTTTATACTCCGCCATATGGATGGGTGTCATAAATAGGTGGAACCGGCTGGCCAGGATTCCAAATGTGTTCTCCACCACTCTTCGGGCTCTGGCCAGCCGGTAATTAAAAACCCTCTGTTCTGGGGTGAGGGTCCTCATTGGGAATGGCCGCATCAGGTGGTCCCCCAGAGCAAATTCTTCATCAGCACGAACACAAATGGGAGTCCTTCAACATTGTCCTCTGGAGCTGGCAAGTCCAAGCTGCCATTCTGGAGATGCCTGTAGAACTCCGTCTGGGCGATGACTCCACCATCAGACATCCGGCCATTCTTCCCCACGTCCACATACAAGAAGTCGTAATTATCCGACACCACCGCCAACATCACTATACTATTGAACCCCTTGTAATTATAATAGTATGACCCCGAGTTGGGATGATGTGGACGTGTTTCCCATCAATTGCCCCTCCGCAGTTAGGAAAGTCCCACCGCTGGGCAAAGTGGGAGGCCACAGTCTGCCATTCCTGTGGCGTGGAAGGAAACTGTTGAGGAAAAAAACAATAAACATTACTATTTTTACTCTGAAACATGGCAAGCAGATTAGACACAAACATTATGGGGCAACCTCCAGATAGCATTTATTAAGGGGAATTTAACAACACCAAAGTATAAGGTACACCTCTGATATTCCCCCTCCCCCCCCTCTCATGGGCCATTTGTAACATTATAGGGGGTGTGTGGAAATCTTGGACAGGTAACCCTCTTCACTTCATTGAGAGATGAATGCCTAAATACAGGGTATTACTTGGAACAGACCCTCCTTAGTTACACTATTGGCAGACCACTGGACAGGCAAGAAGTGTCATAATACAAAGATATAAATACACATTGTACACATTTGAGGACATTTGGACATTCTGCTATTACCTGTCAAGATAATAATAGGATACAAAAACTTGAAACAGTACCATTGGAAAGTATACAGGCAGGCCCTTGCACTACATGCTTTGGGGAATTCATCCATAAATCTGAGCACTAAAGAGATGGGTATAGCGTGTATGGGTTTGGCAAAGTCAGCAGATAGATGATTGAGGATAGATAGAGAATTGGTATCAGCTGACTTAGCAGTTGGGGGAGGGAGGGTTACTAAAAATTATTTGGGGACACCACAAAAAAAGCCTCTGCCACTCTGCCTGAATTTAAATAAAAAATAACATTTCCAAACATTTTAGGAGGTGTTTGGGGTAAAGCACTACTATGGAGCTGATAAAATACATTGTTAAGTGACTACATGAGGTGAATATAGGGCAGGAGACACCATGCTGGGGAGGTTAGTGAAGGGCAAATTTGTATGAAGGACCTAAAATAATAATTACATAAAAATCCAGCATGCATAAGAACAAAGGGGACATTCACAGCATATTCCAATCATGGTAATTAGGGAATGAAATACAATATATTACCAAACATTCAATACAATAAAATGTGATATAAAAGGATAAAAATCTTACCTTCATATACTCCTTCTGCAGGACCTGGATGATGGCAGAACAGGTCTCTGGGATAATGATCCCCAGAGCCTGGGGGGAGATGCCTGTCGAGAACTTCAAGTCCTGCAGACTTCTCCCTGTGGCCAAATACCGCAGGGTAGCGACCAACCTCTGCTCCGGAGTGATGGCTTGCCTCATGCAGGTATCCTGCCTGCTGATATAGGGGGTCAGCGAAGCCAACAGACGGTGAAACACGGGGTCCGTCATCCTGAGAAAGTTCCTGAAATCATCAGGATTATTCTCACGGATCTCACGGAGCAAAGGCATATGAGAGAACTGGTCACGCTGAAGCAACAAATTCTTGGTCCATGAACTCCTCCCCACCCTGTTCATGGACTGGACTTGTGTCAAGGTCAGGACCCCAACACCAAGCCCCCGCACAGCACGAACTCTACGAGGAGTACGCATACAAAACATGGCTAGAAAACGTTCGGCTGCTCAGAACGAAGTAACAGAACGCACTGAAGAACAGCAAGGCCTGTGAAGAGCGACCTGAAAAACAGTAACGAACGAACAAGAATACAATGACTACCTAAAGTCACGCGGAACTTGCTTGCACGCACTGAAGAGCAGATACAAACCCACAAGCACAAACTAAACGGCAGAAAACGATCTGAAAGCCACGAGTCTGAAAAAGCGCGAATCGTCTCTCACCAAACTTTTACTAACATGAGATTAGCAAAAGGAGCCCAAAGGGTGCCACGCTTGGTTCTGAACCGGCCTTTTCTAGTCTCGTTGTACGTGGTGTACGTGGCCGCGTGGTTGCCGATCGGAAATTCCGACAACTTTGTGCGACCGTGTGTAGACAAAAAAAGTTTGAGCCAACATCCGTCGGAAAAAATCTTAGGATTTTGTTGTCGGAATGTCCGAACAAAGTCCGACCGTGTGTACGCCCTATTAGTCTGGTATTGGTGAAACTACAGGTTAAAAGGTGACGGTAACAGCCCGCTTTAAATCAGCAGCTCCACCGTGAGTTATTGCTACATGTGGGGGTGTCGTCCGGGATTGTTTGCCGTTGCCCTAAGCAGCCCTGAGAAGTATTTCACCGAGAGTTTATGCTAAAAGAGGTTTCTGGACTTTGTCACTTTCTCCAGGAAAAGAAGGGGTTAAATTGCAGGATTACATTTCTGACTGCGTAGGCTGTGGGTGAGAAGTAAAAGCCTGGGAGCTACGTGATCAGAGGAACAAGTGGGAGGAGCTACACCTGCTTGTTACTGTGCGAGACACGTGTGTGTGCGTCTGGCGCCAAAGGAGAAGAGAGGCCTTGTGATCGTGTTGAGAGGATCAGAGTGCAGCCATGTCTTCTTTTCCATTGATACTGTCAACTTTGGGGTCCAAGATGATCCCTACAAGTACCACTGCGGGTGCTATGCTGACTGGAACCCTGCTGACGGATACTGGCATTCGTTTGAAGCCACAGGGGCGGTTGGTACTATACACTGTTGGCGATATTGAAGGGCTGGGCATGCTTTGCCACAAGTGTGAAGGACTGGCCATACATCTCCGTCCATTTGTTCGATGTTTGCAGTGCGAAGAATATTTGTTCACAGTGGAGCAACCTACAATGTCGCCCCGTGCTTATCGTGTGGACTGGGCTACAGGGACCGCTACAGTGGAAACTACTGCCATCATTGCTGAAGAGCAACAGGCTGTGGTCTCGTCTGCTACTGTGAGTGTTCCCAAGGGAGATGTCGCTGCTACCGCTTCATCAGCAGACATCACTCTTATTTCTACGTCTACTACACCTATCCCCATTGCACCTGTCCCAAGGAGGGTGGGATATGTGAAGGCTTCCCACAGCCGTGGTTGAGGCCTGCCCCAGAGACTATCCGAACCAGAGCCGGAGGAATATATGGATCTGGAAGTGTACACGTCAGGAACGGGTGAGAGATCAAAGGGGAACATATCTGGGACTCTTTGTAAATATTTGCCAGTGGAAGAGTTGAGAGACTCAGAGATAGATTGCATGTCAAATCTTTCCGGTGATGATGATTTGTTTGAGACAATGTCACAGGAACTATTGTGGGCCCAGGGTGAAGATGTTGCTTCTGCCCTTACTTTCTCAGAATGGATAGCCGTGGATTCTGGGAAGACATCACCTTGTGTGGAGCCGCACAGCACTACTAAAGAGACATTGTCTAAAGTTGCTAGTTTGCTTGAGTTTGAGCCGATGCCCATCGGATCTATGCTGTGTAAATCACCAAATTCTTGTGTGCCTCCTGGTTTGGGGAAAAATAGAGCTTTACCTAGACTTGCCCGTTTACAGAGTGGTCACTAAACGTGTTGCCACAGAATATGGTCTGGAATTTCCCTACGCTACTCAGGAAATTATGCAGGAAATTGAGGCCATCCGGGAACAGTGGTACCGTGAAGCGGTCTGGGACTATTTGTCTGTACCAAAACCTTTCCAAGGAGCTGGGTATTCTACTACTATGGATGAACGTTTCAATGGATGTTTGCTGCATTGGAACTATGGTCAGCACATCTATGCTGACAAGGTGGTCATTTGCAGACCCGGAGAAGATGGCATTGTTTGTTTTATCACCACCGTGGATAAACAAGGGAAGAATCTGACATTACCAGATCCCTGGTTTTATTTGTGATTATGCAAAGAGATTGTTGTCTTCTGTTCTGCTAAAAGAAAAAAAAAAGAACTTTGGTATATATAGCCAGATAGTGTCAGGGTTTAGAGAACTCTGTGGTCAAGAGACTTTATTCACCTCAGTGCTTCTATATCCAAAGTCTTTTTGTTAGCTGGATTTTCTTTTACTGAAAAGATATAATTTGCTCAGAGATAGGGATGGACTTTTCAAGTTACTTTTAGTTCATTTTCATTAGAAGGAAAATATGTGGGGAAGAAAGTGTCATTCTCTGGGGAATGAGGCTTTGCTCCTAAATTGTTTAGTGATGCTACTGTACATTTTAGTAAGGGAATAAAAACGGCGCTGCCCTCAATATAATTGGGTGCTATAACCTATTACGGTACATAACCTGAACTAAGTGTTCATAGTGCAATCTCACCAAATTGTGCAAAAGTAACCAAAAAACTAAAAAACCAAAACATCAAAAAGACAAAAAGCCAAAGCCGTAACCTCAGTGCATACGACACTGCTGCATTAAGTGAAGTAAAATAAATAAAATAAGAAAAATACAATGAATTGAAGTAAATCCCCCCAATGGGTTAAAATAGAATGATAAAGTATGCGTGAACAGTGATTTGCTAAAAAAGTAGTATGTTTTGTGGATTTCCTCAAAATTCAAAAGTTTTGGGACAAAATGGCGTCAGGGGTGCTGTGAAGTAAGTGATAGAAATTTTTTTAAAGAGTATATATGTAGTGTTAATATAATCTCCATGTGTCGTTAGCATGTGTATATAAGATGATGCTACACTTTCCAAAAGTATTGAGACACCATGGCGTGTGTAAACCAAAAAACAACTTTTGTGAACCATAAAAAACTTAATTGTGGCACAATGTTAGCACACTCCCTGTGAGTTAAATGCGATTATATGAAACAGCATACAATAGCCATAAATCAGTTTGACAAATGCATATGCAATAATCATTAACTCCTATAAAATCCATGCAAGGGGTCATACATAAATGACCAGATGGAAAAGACAGAGTCCAATAATAAAAATGTTGTTAATTGTATCCTTGGGGACACACTCCAGTGACTTCCGTGCCTTACATTCAAGACGGTGACTTTGAGGTGCTCACCCCCCAATGATACCCCACTCACCAAAGATGATCACCCCTGCAGGGGTACCGAGCAACAGAGTGGGTGTTCCAGGGCAGGTGATATTCACTCCAGGTGTGCTTCCCTTCCTCTACAGCTTTCGATTCTTACAGCTACTCCAGGAATCATATATGTTCTCATATGGTCAGGATATTCCACCGGTTTTCCAGCTTCAACTCTCCAGTATACCGGAGAAAAAGAAACACAAGGGGGCCTCAGCAGGCTGTGGCCATCTTAAGATGCACTGAGGTTACGGCTTTGGCTTTTTGTCTTTTTGATGTTTTGGTTTTTTCGTTTTTTGGTTACTTTTGCACAATTTGGTGAGATTGCACTATGAACACTTAGTTCAGGTTATGTACCGTAATAGGTTATAGCACCCAATTATATTGAGGGCAGCGCCGTTTTTATTCCCTTACTACTATACTCTATTACTGGATCTTTTGAGATACCAATTAGGAATAGGCAGCAGCTCTCTCACTGTCCTGAGCGCGGACCCCTCCATTTAGATCTACTGTACATTTTGTGTGTGTTTAACTCTGTTTTTTTTTCAGGAACAACTAGATCTCCTATCAAGCTGTTAGGCTTTTCAGCTAGAGAGATAGTGGGGTTTTGTGACATTACTGATGTGAATATGTTGTTGTATAAATGTTTGAAGCTGTAACATTTCTTACTGCCTTTCTTCTTTCTCATCCAGGTTTTTAAAGTTCAAATACCTACTCTCAGGCTTGAGAGTCATATTTTGGCAGACGCTGAAGACAGCATCTATTGTAGTGGGGGAGTATGTAGCACTGGTAGATTTTTTTAATCTACTGCTTATATGTAAATTTAGTGGGTCATCTGTTCTGTACATAGTTCAGATTTAATCTATTTTTAAATTCTGTTCCAGGTTGGCTGTGTTGCGTGCAGTTTCACATTGTGCCTGCGGGTGTCATGTCACCGTAGGTCGGTGTTGGAAAGCAACAGGCTGAAGTGTATGAGTGCTCTTCTTTGTCAGAGGTAACTCGGCAGAGGTTGTCCCCTGCGGTACATTCTGGGAAGGGGTATTTAAGAGACAGACGCCATATTTCTTGGTCTCTTTCTTTCCACCTGCTGGCCCTCCTGGCCGACAGGTATGTGCTAGGAGTCCTACCTCATGGTCCTCCGGGACGGAGGACTGCATTGCTGCAGTGTGTGGGTGGGCCCAGAAGTCTGTCTGGGGCCTACTACAACTACTGCAGAGATGGTCCTGTGCTGTCTGTCCTGCAGGAAGAAGCCAGACAATTGAGAAGAATCCAGGGGAGGACCCGTCTTGGAAGGATGATGTGGAGCACTGGTCTGGAGAGGGGCCTGGTGACTCAATTGGAGGATGCATCTTAAGTTAACCTACCACATAGTACTGCCGGGTTGGCTTAAAGGTTCTGGTACTGTGTTGCTGTTCATCTAAAACTACTACGGTGTACAGCCCGCTTTAAATCAGCAGCTCCACCGTGAGTTATTGCTACACATATATCTGTGCATAGTAAAAGAGAAAAGAGAGAACAGTATAGGGGACCAATGAGACAGAGGGAGAGAAATCAGAGTGTCACCTATCCATCCATATAGCTCTATTTATTGTTCCTTGTTGTCATTAAAGTGTATCTAAAAATAAATATATACACATACAGTATCTCACAAAAGTGAGTACACCCCTCACATTTTTGTAAATATTTTATTACATCTTTTCATGTGACAATGTAAAGTAGTGAGTGTACGGCTTGTATAACAGTGTAAATTTGCTGTCCCCTCAAAATAACTCAACACACAGCCATTAGTGTCTAAACCGCTGGACACAAAAGTGAGTACACCCCTAAGTGAAAATGTCCAAATTGGGCCCAAAGTGTGGAGTTCATCAGAGCTTCACAGGTTGCCCTTTTTTGTCAAAGCTTGAACAAGCTGAAGTTAGAAGCTGTTTGACTACTATGTGCAGCTACACCAGATTTTGCACTCTTCAGTTTTAGTAAATCAACCACTTATGTTCCTGGGTATAAAAGCTTACTCCTCCACTGTATCTATGGAGGTAGTCATGGTTGTCACCAGGCTAAACTGCAGACATGTCTTTCTCTCTTTGTTTTATTTACTCAGGTGGGATTTTTATTTTAAATAAGGAAGATAACTTTGTGCTTAGAGCACTGGAAGTGACAGAACACAGAATTTCAGGCAATGAACTTGCTGAAAATGTCCTGCAAACTAAAACCAAAGCAGCCACCACATCTAAGGACTGGTATTCTACAATATTACAGTTTTTCCTCTAATTTTAATTTACCTCTACCTAAACTTGTCAACATTCTTTTTTTTAATAATCAAAATTTTATTATTTCATATATATATACATCATTTATACAACATTTTATACCCCTATATTCAATCCACAGGAAAAAACATACTACATTACATTACATCCTTCCTCTCCTACCTCATTTTCCCCCCTGTCCCAGCAGTCGACATTAACATATGTGATGGGGAGAAAAAAAAAAAAAAAAAGGAAAAAAAAAATTTTTCCCAACACCCTCTTTCGTGTGCAATCGTGCTTATAATTATAGAGTGTTTAAAAATAAAATTATAAATAAGTTCCCCCTTATTTGATTTGTGTCATTATCCCTTCCATTCATAATTATGTATTTGAGAGAAGAGGAAAAAAAAAAAAAAATTACCCATCCCCTTCCGTGTACACTCGTGCTTATAAAAGTGTTTTAAATGTAAAATCATAAATAAATTCCCCCCTTATTCTAATTCGTGTCATTAATCACTTCAATTCATTGTGAGATAAATCCCCCTTTATTCTAATTCGTGTCAATAGTCACAATAATGACTATTCATTCAATTCATAATAATGTGATTTGTGAGAAGAAAAAACAAAAAACAAAAAACAAAAAAAAAAACAATAAAAAAAAAAACCCCTTCGAGTACAATCGTGCTTAAGGAGGGGAATAATATCCCTATAGTTCATAATTATTATAAATCGTGTATCTGTTTCCTTTCCTTTCCCCCCTCTCCTCCCTTCCCCCTTTGTAAAATTAATGTGTGAAGGGGGAATCCCCCTCCCTTCTAATCTTCTAGTGTCCATAAATTTATTTATATGTGTAATTCCCTTTTCCTTCCCTTTCCTCCCCCCTCTCTCCCCTCGTAAAAGAAAAAAAAAAAATTCACCCCTATCTCAGTATCTGTCATGACTGGGGCAGGAGGGAAGTAATAAAAAATACAAAATCCAAAAACCACGTATACATATAACCATACATTATCTTACCCCCTTCCCGCTTTGATTAGCATTAGAGAAGTTATTTCACTATTTACGTCTACCCTTCAGGGCCATTCTTCTTATATCTCTATTCTAAATGACTATACCATTTCTTCCTCCCTTACCCATCTATATTTCCCTCTTCTGTTATCTCCTTGGCGCATTGTTCCCAGTTTGCCCATGTCGTTTCAAATTTCTTTCTTTGGTTTTTAACCACATGAACCCATCTCTCTGCTTCCTTTATTATATTAACCTCATTTCTCCACTCTATGACTGACGGAATCCGGTCCTGTCTCCAGTACTTCGGAATTAATTTTTTCCCTGCATTTAATAAGTGTGGGATTACACTTTCTCTATACTTTTTGACAGAACCGGACGTTCCATTAAATAAATATTGTATCGGCCCAAACTCCATGTGGTCCGTCATCATTTTCTTAATCCATGGGGCCACTAATTCCCAAAATCGCTTAATTATCGGGCATGACCACCATAGATGAAGAAAAGTTCCCCTCTGTCCACAGCCCCTCCAACATTTGTCATTAGCTTCTGAAGAGATTTGTGCTATTTTAACTGGTGTCTTATACCATCTCGCTAGGAATTTATATGCCATTTCTTGCACCTTTTTACTAATGGAAGTAGTAAATGTTAACGATATTATTTTATTTATTTGTTTATCTGTCCACACTTGGCCTAGCTCCCTCTCCCATTCTTTTATAAAGTATGGAGGTTTCTTTTCTTGCTCTCCTTGGATCATTCTGTACATCCGAGATAATGTATGCCCCGCTTCTGATGTCTGTGCACACTGCCTCTCAAACGCGGTAAGTGTATTTATGGGTCTTAACGGTTTTATTTTCTTAAGGAAACTTGTCATTTGACGGTGTTTCCATTCCGCCATTATTGTCTCCCCGAATTTCAATATCATCTCCATCAGTGATAGTAAGACTCCTCCACTTGGGGCAAACTTACCGCATCTAATATTCCTGTCTTGTCCCCAAGCCCCCAGACTTCCCGTCTTCTCCCCCGGATGGAACCACGGAAATCCCTCCAGAGGAGCCAGAGGGGAGGTCTGAGGAGCATACCTGCCCTCTTTATTCATTCTACCCCATACTTCTAATGTATTCAGGGTCATTGGTGATGTCCATTGTGACAGCCCTCTCAATGACCCTTGGATCCATGGTGCTCCTGCCAGGTTTCTCCCCGCCATCACCATTTCCGCCTGAACCCATGGTTTTCTATTTAGGTCATGGCACCAGTCCATTATTCTAATCAGCGCCATGGCCCTATAATAGAATGTTATATCCGGGAGTCCTAAGCCACCCTCCGCTCTACTCCTTCTTAAAATATCGTAACCCAGTCTAGGCCTTTTATGGTTCCACACAAAGGCCACGAATAGCCAACGTATTTGTTTAAGGAGACTTGCTGGCAACCTGATTGGCACTGTACGCAGCACATAAACTATTCTGGGCTGTATGCTCATTTTTATGCCACTGATTCTTCCGAACCAAGTCAAGTATTTCCCCTTCCACTTCTTTAATTCTTCTTTTATTTCTTTCACTAATGAGCCATAATTATACTCCACCAGCAGTTCATAGTCTGCGCTTATCTGTACCCCCAGATATGTCAGCGACTCCTTGTTCCATATAAATGGGTATTTCTCCTTCAGTGATCTCTCTATCTCCACTGGGACATGACTAGGAAGGATGACTGATTTCTCGAAGTTAACCTTAAAGCCAGACACCCCTCCAAATTTCTGTACCTCCACCATCAATGCGGCTATAGATGTCTGGGGAGCGGAGAGAAAAAATAATAAATCATCCACATACGCTGCTACTTTGTGTTCCGTATGGCCTATATGCGTCCCTACTATCTCCTTATTCGTTCTGATTCTACGCAGAAAGGGTTCCATTACTATTGCGAATATCAAGGGGGACAGCGGGCACCCCTGTCTGGTACCGTTTATATGTTAAAACATTCAGATACAGTCCCATTTACCTTAATTCTTGCTCTTCAATTCTTTTTTTCAGATCCTTAGAGAGTTCTTTGCCATGAAATGCCATGTTGAACTTCCAGTGACCAGTATGAGAGAGTGAGGGTGATAACACCAAATTTAACACATCTGCTCCCCATTCACACCTGAGACCTTGTAACATGAATGTGTCACGTGACACCAGGGGGGACAAATGGCTAATTGGGCCCAATTTGGAGATTTTCACTTAGGGTGTACTCACTTTTTTTCCCACAGGTTTAGACATTAATGGCTGTGTTTTGAGTTATTTTGAGGAGACAGCAAATTTAAAATTTATACAAGCTGTATACTCACTACTTTACATTGTAGCAAAGTGTAATTTCTTCAGTGTTGTCACATGAAAAAACATAATAAAATATTTACAAAAATGTGAGGGGTGTACTCACTTTTGTGAGATACTGTATATATATTTTTTTGTCAAAGCTTGAACAAGCTGAAGTTAGAAGCTGTTTGACTACTATGTGCAGCTACACCAGATTTAGCACTCTTCAGTTTTAGTAAATCAACCACTTATGTTCCTGGGTAAAAAAGCTTACTCCTCCACTGTATCTATGGAGGTAGTCATGGTTGTCACCAGGCTCAACTTCAGACATGTCTTTCTCTCTTTGTTTTATTTACTCAGGTGGGATTTTTATTTTAAATAAGGAAGATAACTTTCTGCTTAGAGCACTGGAAGTGACAGAACACAGAATTTCGGGCAATGAACTTGCTGAAAATGTCCTGCAAATTAAAACCAAAGCAGCCACCACATCTAAGGACTGGTATTCTACAATATTACAGTTTTTCCTCTAATTTTAATTTACCTCTAACTAAACTTGTCAACATTCTTATTCTAGATAAACAACTTATTCTGCAAAATATAATTCAGTATGACCTCCACCTTTCCAGTTTAGCTGTTTAGTTTTATACTCAAGCTGATGCATATGTACGTATGTCTGACCTATAGAGACCAGATGAGGTCAAATGATACCATTGTTGGAAGCTACTATAGCTGACATCAGCCTTCTGGTGTATATATTACTGCTGCATTTAATATTTGTACAAATGTACTTATAACTCACCTAGAGGTATGACTAGAATTTATGATAGGAACATACAGGTGACAGTCCTGCTAGATTCTTGAAAAAGAAAATTGCGGCTGACCATATAAAACAGATTTTGCTATCTGGATGCTTGCTGACAGAATAATATTTAGCAGGGTTTTGTAATATAACAAGAAAATTAAAATCATTAGCCAATATATGATAATATCCATACAATTCTATACAGCTATGTACAGTTACTACATTTCACAAACAATTCCTGACAAGTCCTAAAAAACAAACAAAAAATGTCCCATAATGTACATGGATGACATGCAGTGATGTAGATGCACATTAATCATGATACCAGATGGCCACCAACTCTCCAAAAATAAAAATGCATAGCTGTTTGTTTCCATAAATTTCCTTGTCCAAATGACATCTCTTGGTCCCTACTGTTAAAATGTAAGCAAAGGGCCCTTTAAGGGATTTAAGATTTCAGGTTTTTTAATTATGTGACAGCCGTGATTGGCCGTCAAAGTAGTCACTTGATCGTAAACAGCGATCATGAGCTTTCCGTTAGCCGCTGGTAACTGTGCCAGAAGTGCATAAGGCTCGCACTCTTGGCACAGCTGTATTTGCACCAATGCACACAAATATGAGGCCACTCTGCGCCAAGGCCCACCTGCTTATTTGCATGCAGCCAGTGCCAAGAGGTTAATGCATGCACAGTAGTACTAAATTTAAATATCCAAAGAAAGTTGCAGAGGAAGGTACCCTATGATTTAGCTAAGTTGGTGGTAAGTTGGGAGTACGAACCTACCATAATGGAATTGGCAGAAGTAAACAATAAACTACAAGTGCGGTGACATAACCACACTTGTGACTGGGAGATGGGATATATAGTTTTTCCATTCACATATGCATGTAAATGTATCTGTGGTTAAATGACGCAGCCATGCAGTCGGAGCCACACACAGTAGTGCTAAATTTAAATATCCACAGGATGCTGCAGAGGGAGTCACCCTATGACTTAGCTAAGGGAGGTTTAGTTTGACAGTGGTGGTTTAGTAAATGTGACCTAAATATTGATGTAACATAAAACTTGGTCAGAAAGGTGAACTAAGCATTTAGTCTAAAAGAGCATGTTTAAAATCTACAGTAGGTGACCGCGATATTGTGTCAATCTCGCCGCATTTCTCGGCGAGATTTGACACCTGCGAGCCCCGCCGCAGGAGCCAGCGCCAAGATGGCTCACTCATCGGGAAAGGAAAACTTTGTTTTCCTTCCGCGATGAGTGACAGGCAGTGCTGACAGCTGTCTGGTATGAATCCTGAGGCGGGAACACCGCGCCAAATTTTAAATGAAAAAACCGGCATGGGTTCCCCCCCCAGGGGCATACCAGACCCTTAGGTCTGGCATGGATTGTAAGGGGAACCCCCTACGCCGAAAAATTGGCGTGGGGTCCCCCCCAATCCATACCAGACCCTTATCCGAGCACGCAGCCCGGCCGGCCAGGAAAGGGGGTGGGGACGAGCGAGCGGGCCCCCCCTCCTGAGCCGTACCAGGCCGCATGCCCTCAACATGGGTGGGTGGGTGCCTTGGGGGAGGGGGGCACCCTACGGGGCCCCACCACCCCAAAGCACCTTGTCCCCATGTTGATGAGGACAAGGGCCTCTTCCTGACAACCCTGGCCGTTGGTTGTCGGGGTTTGTGGGCGGGGGGCTTATCGGAATCTGGGAGCCCCCTTTAATAAGGGGGCCCCCAGATCCCGGCCCCCCACCCTGTGTGAATGAGTTTGGGGTACATGGTACCCCTATCCATTCACCTAGGGAAAAGTGTCAATATAAAAAAAACACAGTACACAGGTTTTAAGAGTAATTTATTAGTCAGCTCCGGGATCTTCTTCCAACTTCGGGGGGTCTCCTTCTGACTTCTCCCGGTGTTCGGCCTCTTCTCCCGGTGTTCAGCCTCTTCTCTCGGGCCCCGCCGCTATCTTCTTCCAGCTCTATTGCCAGCGAGGGGCCCGGTCTGCTGCTGCTGTCTTGTCGCCGCTGTCTCGCCGCCGCTGTCTTGTCGCGCTGTCTCGCTGCTTCTTCTCTTCTTCTCTTCTTCCCCGATGTTGACACGACGCTCTCTCCGGCTCGAACGCTGTGTGCGAGCTGCGGAGCCATTTATATAGGCGGTGACCCCGCCCCCTTATGACGTCATGGTCCCAGCATGCGCAGGGACTCTGGCATCATAAGGGGGCGTGGCCCCAGATTCCCTGCGCATGCTGGGACCATGATGTCGTAAGGGGGCGGGGTCACCGCCTATATAAATGGCTCCGCAGCTCGCACACAGCATTCGAGCCAGAGAGAGCGTCGTGTCAACATTGGGGAAGAAGAGAAGAAGCGACAAGACAGCGGCGGCGAGACAGCAGCGGCGAGACAGCGGCGACAAGACAGCGGCAGCAGACCGGGCCCCTCGCTGGCAATTGAGCTGGAAGAAGATAGCGGCGGGGCCCGGGAGAAGAGGCCGAACACCGGGAGAAGAGGCCGAACATCGGGAGAAGTCGGAAGTAGACCCCCCGAAGTTGGAAGAAGATCCCGGAGCTGACTAATAAATTACTCTTAAAACCTGTGTACTGTGTTTTTTTTTATATTGACACTTTTCCCTAGGTGAATGGGTAGGGGTACCATGTACCCCAAACTCATTCACACAGGGTGGGGGGCCGGGATCTGGGGGCCCCCTTATTAAAGGGGGCTCCCGGATTCCGATAAGCCCCCCACCCGCAGACCCCGACAACCAACGGCCAGGGTTGTCAGGAAGAGGCCCTTGTCCTCATCAACATGGGGACAAGGTGCTTTGGGGTGGTGGGGCCCCGCAGGGCACCCCCTCCCCCAAGGCACCCACCCCAATGTTGAGGGCATGCGGCCTGGTGCGGCTCAGGAGGGGGGGGGGGGGCGCTCGCTCGTCCCCGCCCCCTTTCCTGGCCGGCCGGGCTGCGTGCTCGGATAAGGGTCTGGTATGGATTGGGGGGGGACCCCCACGCCAATTTTTCGGCGTAGGGGGTTCCCCTTACAATCCATGCCAGACCTAAGGGCCTGGTATGCCCCAGGGGGGGGAACACACGCCGGTTTTTTCATTTAAAATTTGGCGCGGTGTTCCCGCCTCAGGATTCATACCAGACAGCCGTCAGCACTGCCTGTCACTCATCGCGGAAGGAAAACAAAGTTTTCCTTTCCTGATGAGTGAGCCAGCGCGACATGTACAGTACCCTGTCGCCGAGAACCAGCGTGATGGTATCGCGCTGGAAACACAATCTTGCGGTCAGGTACTGTAATGCCAAACCAAATACAAATAAAATTGTAGCTGTATATTATTTTCTCCACTAGATATCCTCAGTCTTCCAGGTTACATAGTAGGTGAGGTTGAAAAAAGACACAAGTCCATCAAGTCCAACCCATGTGTGTAATTATATGTCAGTATTACATTGTATATCCCTGTATGTTGCGGTCATTCAGGTGCTTTTAATCTAATCGTTTTTTTAAACTATCGATGCTCCCCTCTGAGACCACCACCTGTGGAAGGGAATTCCACATCCTTGCCGCTCTTACAGTAAAGAACCTTCTACGTAGTTTAAGGTTAAAGCTCTTTTCCTCTAATTTTAACGAGTGGCCAAGTGTCTTGTTAAACTCCCTTCCACAAAAAAGTTTTATCCCTATAGTGGGGTCACCAGTACGGTATTTGTAAATTGAAATCATATCCCCTCTCAAGCGTCTCTTCTCCAGAGAGAATAAATTCGGTGCTCACAACCTTTCCTCATAACTAATATCCTCCAGACCCTTTATTAGCTTTGTTGCCCTTCTTTGTACTCGCTCCATTTCCAGTACATCCTTCCTTAGGACTGGTGTCCAGAACTGGACAGCATACTCTAGGTGCGGCCGGACCAGAGTCTTGTAGAGCGAGAGAATTATCATTTTATCTCTGGAGTTGATCCCCTTTTTAATGCAAGCCAATATTATGTTTGCTTTGTTAGCAGCAACTTGGCATTGCATGTCTTTGTTGAGCCTGTCATCTACTAGGACCCCCAGGTCCCTTTCCATCCTAGATTCCCCCAGAGGTTTTCCCCCCAGTGTATAGATTGCATTCATATTTTTGCCACCCAAATGCAATATTTTACATTTTTCTACATTAAACCTCATTTGCCATGTAGTTTCCCACCCCAATAATTTGTTCAGATCTTTTTGCAAGGTTTTCACATCCTGCAGAGAAGTTATTGCCCTGCTTAGCTTAGTATGGTCTGCAAATGGCCAGCATTATTTAACCCACTTCCCCTGCGTCCAGGCTGTGAAGGACCTGTTCATCTGTGAGTGCATGATCAAGTGAACCTGAACACACAGGAAATTGCCTGTCCATTTTTTTTTAAAATTATGTTTAGTAAGTTTGTAATTTTGCTATAATATTTTAAAATGATTTGTATATCATTTTTATTCTATAAATCATTTTTTTTTTTTTTTTTTACAGGAAACAATTACAAGCCTTTATTCTATGTGCTTTCACCTTTTGATTTGCCTTATCTCTTCCAGACATGTAGAAGTAGTTAGAAATGTTAGGCATAAATTGTTAATTTAACTCGTACCTTTGAAAACCATGTCCAGTTTCTATTTAGCCTGCAGTATACAGTATATGTGACAGAGGCTATTAAAGATGCATATCACTCCAAAATAGTTTATTTTTGAATAAACTGAAATAAAAAAAAATGTGTATACCTAATCAAACTTGGACACACGCATAGTTCAGACTGATAACAAAACTATGCACCAAGTTCTGCAATGCAAATGGAACATATCTAGAATGCATGCTACGTGCTTTCTGTATTTCAATACACAAGGCTAATAAAATACAATATCTGTATAGCTCACATGCATTAATTAATAACTTGACCTCTTACAACTTTACCAATTCAGAGTTTGACAGAAGGGAATTAGACTGTTTTTTAATTCCAATAATTAATTTAGCCTTTAATTAAAATAATTAATTAAGGTATTACATGGCCAATGTGTTGTAATTAAGAACATGATGGGCATATCTACTAATTTGATAGAGATCCTCAGGTGAAATTGTTGCTTGCAGTATTAATGTTTTGTAATAGGGATTTTTTTTAGAAAAGGAACAGCCCTCGAATCACTTTTTAGAAAAATAAAAAAAAAGTTTTTCAGTTTTTAGTAAGATGCTTTAAGAAATATGTAGACTGTTATTGCTGGTCTCTATTTCGCTGTTTCTGAAAATGCTAGTTGTCTGGTTGACATACTGATCCAATGGATTTAAATATGTTGAGTAACTGACACTAATCAAGTATGCAAAAATGCAAAATAAGAGTTAGGTCAGAACTCCTGATCTGCATATTTGTTCTTAATGACTCATTTTAAAACAATTGAATCTGCATAACATCTACTCAGATAGCATTTCCATAAGGTGAAATTAGTAGTGGAAGTCTATGTGCCTTTCTCTAAACAGGATTACTTGAAAGAAAGATGTAGCGCCTATCAAAAAAGATAAGATTTTTTAATGTGTTTTTAAAGTTGCAAAATAAGTAAGATTGTGGTTAAACAAAATAAAAAAGTCAAATACCACGTACAGACGATCAGAATTTCCGACAACTAAACCATGGTTTTATTTCCGACGGATGTTGGCTGAAACTTGTCTTGCATACACACGGTCGCACAAATGTTTTCGGAAATTCCGATCGGCTAGAACGCGCTGACGTACAACATGTACTACGGCACTAGACAAAGGAAGTTCAATAGACAGTGCACCACCTTTTGGGCTCCTTCTGCTAATCTCATGTTAGTAGAACTTTGGTGAGACACGATTCGCGCTTTTCAGCCTCATGCTTTTCCGATCGTTACTGCTCTTCAGTTTGTGCTTGTGGGTTCGTATCTGGTTTTCACTGCATGTAGTCAGTTCGCATCTGGTTTTCAGTGTGTGCTATTTCTAGTACATATTTGATACTCAGTGTGTTCTTGTCTGCTCGTTTCTGATTTTCAGCTCGTTCTTCTCAGGTTCTTTCTGATTTTCATGGTGTTCTGTTAGTTTGTTCTGAACAGCCAACTGTTTTGAAGCCATGTTGCGGTTATGTACTCGTCATAGAGTTCATGCTATGCGGGGGCTTGGTGTTGGGGTTCGTGCTTTGACCCAAGCCCAGTCCATGAACATGGTAGGGAGGAGTTTATGGACCAAGAATTGGTTGCTCTAGCACGACCAATTATCTCACATGCCTTTGTTGTGGGAGATCCAGGAGAATAATCCTGATGATTTCAGGAATTATCTCCGGATGACGGACCCCGTTTTTCACCATTTGTTGGCTTTGCTGTCCCCTTATATTATGAAGCAGGACAACTGCAAGCCATCACTCCCGAGCAGAGGCTAATTGCCACATTGCGGTACTTGGCGACAGGGAGAAGTCTGCAGGACATCAAGTTCTCGACAGGCATCTCCCCCCAGGCTCTGGGAATCATTATTCCAGAGACCTGTTCTGCCATCATTCAGGTCCTGCAGAAGGACTGTATTAAGGTAAGTTTTCTCCTTTAACATCACATTCTATGTATTTAATGTTTGCTAATGTATTGTATTTCTTACATGATTCCATAATTACCATGATTGTAATATGCTGTAAATGTCCCCTTTATCCTCATGCATGCTTGAATTTCTTAATGCTCCTTTTTTGTCCTTAATGCATATTTGCCTTCACTAACCTCCCCAGCATGCTATCCTGGGCCCATACACGCCTAGCCTAGTCACTTAACAATAGTGCTTTATCCTAAACACCCCCTAAAATGTCTACAATGTTTTTTTGTCCTTAAATTTAGGCAGAGTGCAAGAGGCTTTTTTTGCACGGCCAAAACTCATTTGGAACCCTCCCCCCCAACCGCTAAGTCAACCGACACCAATACTCTATCTGCTGACTTTGCCATACCCATACACACTATACCTACCTCTTTTGTGGTCATATCTATGGATGAATTTACCAAAGCATGTAGTGAAAGGGCCTGCCTGAATACTTTCAAACGGTACTGTTTAAAGTTTTGTTCTTCTATTATCTTGATAGGTAATTGCAGAATGTAAAAATGTGCTTCAATTTGTACAGTGTGTATTGATATTTTTGTATTATGACACTTCTTACCTGTCCAGCGGGATGCCAATAGTGTAAGTAAGGAGGGGCTGGCCAAAGTAACACACATTATTTATGCATTCAGCTCTCAATGAAGTGGAGAGGGTTACCTGTCCAAAACATCTCACCCCCACCCTAAAATTTTTACAATGGGCCATCAGAGGGGGTGAGGAATCTGATAGGTGGACCTTATATTTTTGTTTTTAAATACTCCTTAAAATAAATGTTTTATATTTATGTTGGCCAAGAATGTTTGTGTCTAATCTGCTTGCAATGTTATGTGCAAAAGTACTATTTTTTTTTTCTTGTTTCACGCCACAGTTTCCTTTAACGCCACAGGAATAGCAGACTGTGGCTTCCCAATTTGCCCAGCGGTGGGACTTTCCGAACTGTGGAGGGGCAATTGATGGAAAACACATCCACATCGTGCCACCCCTAACTCGGGGTCATACTATTACAACTATAATGGATTTAATAGTATTGTGATGTTGGCAGTTATGTCGGCGACATACAAGCTTCTCTATATGGACATAGGGAAGAATGGCCGGATGTCGGATGGTGGAGTCATTGCCCAGACCGAGTTCTATGGATGGCTCCAGGGTGGTGGCTTGGGCTTGCCACCTCTGGAAGACAACGTTGCTGGTCTACCGTTTGTCTTTGTCGCTGATGAAGCATTTGGGCTGGGTGATCACCTGATGTGGCTGTTCCCGATGAGGACCCTCACAACGGACCAGAGGGTTTTTAACTACCGGCTGGCCAGAGCCAGAAGAGTGGTGGAGAATGCTTTTGGTATAATGACCAGCCGGTTCCACCTATTCCTGATGCCAATCAACATGGTCGAATATAAACTAAACCATTTAATACTTGCATGCTGCATTCTACACAACTTTCTCAGGAGAAATGCTACAAACTATGTGGCCTCAGTTGGGCCTGAGGCCGGATTTCCAGAACAAACAACAGCCCTGACAGCGCTTGAAGCTGGCCGTCCTGGCTTGCCCCCCCAAAGTGCCCGCAAGGTCCGTCAAAAATATATGGAATACTTTGCGAGTAGGGGGGGTCATTGATATGCCAGAAAATGTTTGATAAACATTTTTAAAATAAATATTTTTGTTAAAATGAAATAATATTTCATTTGATTTACTGCTTCAGTTTCTTTTAGCTGTCTCCTAGGTTCTCCAATGGGGTTTTCTTTTTGGCCATTTTCTTAGTGCAAACATAATTTAGTTGATACATGAGGTGACAATCTCTTCTTCAGCTAACTATTATGTTGTGTGTCTGCTATACACACACAATGTTTGAGTTGTTAATGTATGTAATACATTAATGATAAAAAACACATCCTTTTCAGCACCATGAATTAATTGTTTTGAGTCCCCAAACTGGCCTGATTGGGTCACATTTTAGAGCACGGTGGGGGTTATTTACTAAGGGCAAATCCACTTTGCACTGCAAGTGCACTGCAAGTGCACTTAAAAGTGCACTGGAACTGCACTGAAAGTGCACTTGTAGTGCAAAGTAGATTTGCCTTTAGTAAAAACCCCCATTGTCACTGTAAACACCAAATTACTACAAAAACTGTGCATGCGCTAGAGAAATAGATGAATAACGTGATATAAAAATAAAAATAAAAAATATATAAATAAAATAAAAATAAAATAAAAATAAATATATGCAATAGCGTAAAATCTATAAATCACAGTAAAAAATATTCAATATTAAATATTGTGAGCAATAATCCATACCATTCATTAGTGAAAACAAGTGAATAAATAAATATATAAATATATCAACATGCAACATGCAAAACGTGGAAAATCCAGGTGTTGATTAAAAAATAGCGCAGTGTCCAACAGTTCAAATCAATCGGTAAAATAAGAAATATAAAGTGCAAAAATTAGTGTCCAAAAAAAGAGGCATTCCTCATGTTCTTCCTATATGGTGTGCAAATAACGGCATGCTTATGTGCCCTCCAGTGACCCCCAATTGCTCATGCGCTCACCTCTGAGCTTGTGACACAGTGATTAAACAGTGTCTGTACACGCAATAGAGCCACTCCTGGGCTCATATAGGATTTGTTGGAAATGATCTGCACCTCTCTCAGATAACCATCAATGGCAACATGTATAGGAAAGAAGGAAACTCCATAGCGTGATAACGTCAGGGATTTATTGAACAATAGTAAAACCAGTTCCCTCCAGGAGGGTACTCACAAAGTGTGGGTGCGTCAGTGCACCATCCTATCCATAGTGTAGTATACAGGGATACAGGAACAAACGTATGGCGTGCGGTGCGGTGTGTATTCTCTGCTTGTCTGTGTAGCTCCGTCCTGCCCCTCCCTCTTTCCTATACATGTTGCCATTGATGGTTATCTGAGAGAGGTGCAGAACATTTCCAACAGATCCTATATGAGCCCTGGAGTGGCTCTATTGCGTGTACAGACACTGTTTAATCACTGTGTCACACGCTCAGAGGTGAGCGCATGAGCAATTGGGGGTCACTGGAGGGCACATAAGCATGCCGTTATTTGCACACCATATAGGAAGAACATGAGGAATGCCTCTTTTTTTGGACACTAATTTTTGCACTTTATATTTCTTATTTTACCGATTGATTTGAACTGTTGGACACTGCGATATTTTTTAATCAACACCTGGATTTTCCACGTTTTGCATGTTCCATGTTGATATATTTATATATTTATTTATTCATTTGTTTTCACTAATGAATGGTATGGATTATTGCTCACAACATTTAATATTGAATATTTTTTACTGCGATTTATAGATTTTACGCTATTGCATATATTTATTTTTATTTTATTTATATATTTTTTATTTTTATTTTTATATCACGTTATTCATCTATTTCTCTAGCGCACACACATTTATTTATTTGATTTTGTCACATACACGATATGAAACGTGGTTAGTGTGTGCAGCTGATTTAAGTATTGGAACTCACTTTACAGGCATCAATCCATTTGTGGCTCACAAGATCTTTGTGCAATTACTACAAAAACTGGTACTGAGTTTTGAAAGAAGAAGCCACACTTTGTTCAGTAGAAAAGTGTTTACACAAAGCACATTCACATGTGCGCTAGAAATGGGTTTTTGAACAAACCAACATATTTCTTGTATAATATCATTTTTATGTTTGACAGTACAAATAGCCTTTTTTGGGTTAAACAGGCATGTTTAAAACCATAAACATACACAACTCAGGAACTTACAAAGTTCAACTTTGACAAAGTGAAGGCAATAGCATACATTAGTATGTCCAAACTGTGTTGATATTGCCTTCATCAGACGGGGTGATGTCACCCCTGTGAAAGCCAAATTTTGAAGATGCACACAAATTGGGAGTCAAAATGTGGATTCCCCTCCTGATCCCATGCCTAATGTCAACATGTGCTATCTTCCATCATGGGGGATCAATGGAAGCGTTTCGGAGGTGCAACCCCTTCCTCTCATCTACTTTAGTTGGGAGGAAGGGGTTGCACCCACAAAACGCGTACCTTGATATCCCGTGATGGTAAATAGCACATGTTGACACACTGTGTGCATCTTCAAAATTTGGCTTTCTAAAAAAAATTTTAAATGTAAAATTTTAAAATCAGAAAAATACAAACAAACTTGAATAATTTTGTGGTGTTTTAGATTCTGCCTAAAACATCAATGATGTTTTTGAGTCTTTTTTCCACATCATTGATGTCTTCCTTGAGCATGATCTCCCCGATGAGGACGTGTGCACTTGCACTTGTGAAATGAGATTCTTCTTCCACAACATCCACATCACCTAAAATAAAAAAAAACACACAGTGTATTATAAATATGCAGGCATACATCTATTACCTGAAGCTGTGGTCTCAGACACTCACCTGTTGTGGTCACTATTTTGCCCACTTCATAAACCTCTCCTTCCTCCACATCCTGAGGTTGTGGTGTTGTGACTTCCCATTCTTTATGAGGTTGTGGGTCCCTGGTGTCCTCTGATGTCCCAAGTCTTTTCTCCCCTATGTGAATTAAAAAAAGGTATACTTAGCACACAGATATTTGAGGCCAGAAATAGGAATATGAAACATTGCTTGCAAGTGACGTACAATTGTCTGTTTTGGCAGAGTTCCAAGCTGAAAACATTAATTTTTTGCCTTTCTAAAGCTGGAATAATTACCTGTTGTGTGCAAGCTTCACACATGTAGAGACCCCTAGTATCCACTGGAGCACCTGTGTGGGACACCCTAATAAAAAGTTTGTTCTGGTGTCCCACACTAGTGCTCCTGCGTCCAGATGTGTAAACAGCTGCTGAGTGTCCTCTCCTTACACTGAATCAAGTTTGCAGTTCATTCTAGTTACAAACCCATCTAGGCAACAATGTAATAAACTTATTATAATACAAATAGGCATGAACAAATGTAATAAACCTGCATCTGCCAAAAACATCACATTAGTGAGCGAATGAACGATGTTTACTATGAACGATTACTGTGCCCATGAACCTGAAACTTGCCATTTTAAACTGTACAACAGTAAAGAAAAGCACATGGAGCAGCACGAACGTAATAATAATAATAGGAATACATGACAAACTACTTACTTTTTTGCAGCACTCTCTTGATTCTTCTGTACTGATCCTTCTCACTCAATTTGAGGTCTGACCATAGTTTCCTCAGTTGATCCTTGGAACGCCGTACCCCAAAATTCTTCTGCAGACTTTTCACAACTTTAGACATGATCTTGGCTTTTCTCACATTTGGGTTTGGGTAAGGTCCATGCTTCCCATCACAGTCAGCCCTCTTCAAGATGTCCACCATCTTCACGATCTCTACAAAGGACATATTTGAGGCCTTAAATTTCCTCCTGGATTGGGACGATTGTGGCTCCAGGCTTTCGTCGTCTTCCTCGTTGCTGCTCTCCTCTGCATGCACCTGCTATTTCTTCGCCATGTGCTCTCCCACTGTGCCGAAAGAGAAGGGGCAGGGAATATACTAGAAAGGTCAGGGGCGGAGTTTCACGCATGCGCAGTGTATATAAAGCATAACACGTGTGCGTCGTACGTATGATATGTGAGTGGAGGATAGAGTAGGGTAAGTGCTGATCGTGATAACAAAGGTACAATTTGAACTTGGGGCATTTGGGGGGTATTTGTACTCTGCTGCCATTTTTAGGGCCTCGAGAAATTAGATAGGCCATCAGTACGTTAGAAAAGATCAATTTTCAAATATATATACCATAGTTTGTAGACGCTATAAATTTCACACAAACCAATAAATATACACTTGTTAGGATTTTTTTTTTTTTTTTACCAAAGACATGTAGCAGAATGCATTTTGGCCAAAATCTATGAAGACATTTGATTTTATTGGATATGTTTTATAACAGAAAGCAGAAACAATCATTTTCTTTTAAATTTTAGTCTTTCCTTTTTATAGCAAAAAATAAAAAAAACAATGGTGATTAAATACCACCAAAAGAAAGCTCTATTTGTGTGAAAAAGGTGATATTAATTTAATTTATGTACAGTGTTGCATGACCGTGGAATTGCCAGTTAAAGTAGCACAGTGCTCAATAGCAAAAAATGGCCTGGTCATGGTTAAGTGGTTAAACTAATAATATAGAAACAATTTTACTATTTTATGTCAACAATTTTTTAAATAAACAAATAAATATTTATCTAAACTTTTCAAGTAGCTGCTGATTTGTTCTGTGCAATAGTTAGAAGGAATGTTCCTCATTATAAAACTGTTCAGGTAATTAAAGGTTTTTGGAAGGCAAAGCAACATATTTGTTTTATTGCCCCCACCCCAACAGCACATACTAACCTTTCCCTTTGCTCCCCCACTACTCTGCAAAGAAAGGAAGTCCTGTGTAAGTTCAAAGTTGCTCTAGTCGGATCTTACACTATCATCTCCAGTTAATAATACTGTGCCATTCACAAAGCACCAATGCTGATTGGAAAAATAGTGAGTTACATGCTCTACCATATCCAAAGTACTAGGTATTTTTTCACTTCCAGCAGCTAAACGGAAAGGCTTGGGAGGGAAGGAAAGGTGAGTTTATGCTGCTATGAGAGGAGGCATTAAAGCATATCTGCTACTTTGTCGTCCCTGAGTAAACACAGGTTTTCTGTTGTTGAATTACTCCTGTATTTGGGGTCTTTGTCCTGCTGTATCTTCCATCTGTAATAACCTAAACATATAACTAGCTATAAGAAGTGATCTCAAAGTGAGTGTCATAGTGGATCTTGTTGATGGAGAGTGTGATGGTCCTAATCCATTATGTGTAGAGCTGCATATGGGTGTACAATCTTTAATGTTAATGATGGAGTTTGTTACAAGCCACCCAGGGTTAATGAGGAGATGGATACCCATAGATAGAAAGGGCTGCAGGGCCTGAGGCAGTGATAATAATGGAGGATTTTAACTATCTTGAAACTGACTGGAGCAATGGCACTCCTGAGACACTAAAAGAGCAAAAATGTATAAATCTATTATAAGACAATTTTATGGTACAGTTTATCAAAGCCCCAACTAGAAAAGATGGTCTGTTGGACCTGGTAATATCAAACGATGCAGAACCTATTACTAATGTTTATATAAAAGAGCATCTGTGTAGCAATAACCATAGCATGGTTTCATTTAAAGTTAGTTGTGAACAACAAACACATATTGGATAGCTAAAAACACACTTCATTTTAAGAAATCCAATTTTTCAAGGCTGAGGGCTACTCTTCAGGTTTTAGAGAGAGAGAGAGAATGTTTTCAGTTACACACTTGCCTACTGGGCACATTCACCCCCTTCCTGCCCAGGCCAATTTTCTGCTTTCTGCTGTCTTGCAACACTGTTACCAAACAAAATTTGTATCATTTTTTGAGACAGATAGAGCTTTCTTTTGGTGTTATTTAATCACCACTGGGGTTTTTTTTCTAAACAAATAAAAAAAACACAGAAACTTTTGAAAAAAAAGTTCTTTGTTTCTCTTATAAAATTTTGTAAGTAATTTTTCTCCTTCACTGATGTGTGCTGATGAGGCTGCACTGATGGGCACTGATAGGTGGCACTGATGGGCACTGATGAGGCAGCACTGATGAGGTGGCATTGATGGACACAGATGAGGAGGCATTGAAATGTGGCGCTGATTGGCACTGATAGGTGGCACTGATGGGCGGAACTGATAGGCTGCACAGATGGGCACTAATAGGCGGCACTGATGGGCAGTGATAGGTGGCACTGATAAGCATCACTGATAGGCGGCACTGATTGGCACTGACAGGCTTTACTGATGGGCACGGTTTGGCAGCACAGGTGTGTACAGATTGACAGCACTGGTGGGCACTGTTGGGCACAGATTTGCAGCACTGGTGGGCACTGTGGGGCTTTCAGTGCAGATGTCCCCTGTGTCGATTTGTCGTTTTTGTTTCTCCTCTCCTCAGAGGCTTACATTCATGATCAGTTGTGATTGAACACAGCTGATCACGTGGTAAAGAGCTTCTGTGATTGGCTCTTTACCTCGATCACAGATCACTGGCGATGCGTGCCGCAGGGGGTGTGTAGACAGCTTGAGCACGCGAGGCCATCATATGACGTCCTACCCCCAAAGCGCTGCCGCGCTGTAGCCGTCATTTGGCTATAGCATGGTCGCGAATGGGGTTAAAGAACATAGAACAGAAAAAAAGCATACAGTCAAATCAATTGTATACAAACGCACTTCAAAATATATTTCCATTGGCAATACATTTAAAAAGACTAAAAATACTGTATAACCTTTGTGGCTCACATCCAAATTAAAAAAAAAGAAGGAGAAAAAAATATTTCAAATCTAAAAATTAAGGAACAATGTCATCATTTAATAGTTACAAACAATATAACAGAAAATGTGAAAAGGCAGTCAAGGCCTCACAAATTCAAAACGAATGACAGTTTGCAAAAAAGATATATTAACAGTAAAAAGGTAAGGTCTGAGTATGTGGACATTGATCTGATGAGAAGGGTTGAATAAAATTGCCCTGCAAGTTCACTGCAGTTAGCTAAAGAAGTAGAACGCCTACCTGGGGTGAGTTTTTCCCGTGGCACAATATGGTGTACACTGCAGAGGAATAGCATGCATGGGTTATGTCCATGAAGGAAGCCTCTCCTAAAGCCCATGCACAAAAAAGCCCACCTAGAATTTGCCAGGGCCCATGCGGAAAAAGAAGAAGAATACTAGGACTCTGTACACTAGAGTGAAGAGACCAAGAAAAATATTTTTGAAATTGATGGCTTCAAAACTGTATGGCCTCACAAAGGTAAGAGTACAAAGGAAGTGCATGTTGCCTACAGTGAAACATGGTGGTAACAGTGTCCTTCTGTGGGGCTGCATGAGTGCTGCTGGCGTCGGAGAGCTGTATTTCATTGATGGTATCATTAATTCACAGATGTACTGCTCTATATTGAGAGAGAAGATGCTACTATGCCCTTGGCCTTCATGCACTTTTCCAACAAAACAATTATCCAAAACACACATCTAAGGCCATTGTGCCATTTCTGAAGAAGAACAGGGTGAAAGTGATTCAGTGGCCAAGTATGTGTCCTGATCTGAACCCAATCATACATCTATGTGGAATTCTGAAGAGACAAGTTGGGTGTCACTCTCCATCCAGCATCTATGCTCTAAAAGAGGTCGTTCTTGAAGAATGGAAAATGATAGATGTTGCAATATGTCGCCAACATGTTCATTCCATGCCTAAAGGACTTGGTGCTGTCCTTACAAAACATGGAAGTCATACAAAATACTAGCTGTAGTAGTTTTTGCTGTGTGGTATATTCCTTTCTGCATCAACTAGTTTGAGTAAAACTGAACATTTTCTAATCTAAGTTACTGTATATTTTTATTAACCTTACTTTCATGTAACGAGCTAAACAAATGTACTATAAAACTCAATTTTGTCAAACTTTTGGAAATTCTTCTTCTGTTCATTGAGATATTCAATAAAATCTTACTTTTCAAAAGAGGTGTACTCATTTATGCTGAGCACTGTAGTCTCAAATAAACCACAATGACTCAAAATTGATATGGTCCATAATAATTTAGACAAAATAAAAGTGAATAAAGCACCTGGGTCAAATGGATTATACCCATGTGTTCTCAAATGCCGTGTACACATGATTGGATTTTCCTCCAACAAAACCGTGGATTTTTGTTTGAAGGTTGATGGTCACACATATGTTGGCCAACAATTCCGAACGTGGGAACGCGGTGAAGTACAACACGTACGATGAGCAGATAAAAAGGAAATTCAATAGCCAGTGCGCCACCCTTTGGGCTCCTTCTGCTAATCTCATGTTTATCTCGTGTTAGTAGAAGTTTGGTGAGAGATGATTTGTGCTTTTCAGCCTCGTGCTTTTCAGTTAATTTCTGCTTTTCAGTTTGTGCTTGACGGTTAGTATCTGTTCTTCAGTGCATGTTGTCAGTTCGTTCCTGTCTTTCAGTGCGTTCTATTTATAGTTCACTTCTGTTTTTCAGTGCCTTCTTGTCTGCTCGTTTCTGATTTTCAGCTTGTTCTACTCAGGTCCTTTCTGATTTTCAGTGTGTTCTGTCAGTTCGTTCTGAGCAGCCGTTCATTTTCTAGCCACGTCATAGAGTTCTTGCTGCTGTTGGACTTGGTTTCGGAGCTATTGCTTTGACCCAAGTCCAGTCCAATGACAGGGGGAGGAAGAGTTCATGGACCAAGAATTGGTTACCTAATCGTGACCAATTCTCTCATATGCCTTTGCTGCGGGAGCTCCAGGATAATAATCCTGACTATTTCAGGAACTATCTTCGGATGACGGACCCCGCTTTTCACCGTCTGTTGGCTCTGCTGTCCCCCTATATTACCAAGCAGGACACCTGCATGCAGCAAGCCATCACTCCCGAGCAAAGGCTTGTCACCACCTTGCGGGACTTGGCGATGGGGAGAAGTCTCCAGGATATCAAGTTCATGACTAGGATCTCCTCCCAGGCTCTGGGAATCATTATTCTAGAGACCTGTTCTGCCATTATTCAGGTCCTGCAGAAGGACTATATTAAGGTAAGTTTTCTCCTTTAACATCACATTCTATGTATTTAATGTTTGCTAATGTATTGTATTGTATTTATTTCATCATTCCATAATTACCATGATTGTAATATGCTGTGAATGTCCTCTTTGTCCTCATGCATGCTGGAAGCTTTTAATGCTCCTTCTTTGTCCTTCAAGCATATTTGCCTTCGCTAACCTCCCCAGCATGCTATCCTGGGCCCATACACACCTAGCCTAGTCACTTAACAATGTATTTTGTCAGCTCCATTGTAATGCTTACCCTAAACACCCCCTAAAATGTGTACAAATGTTATTGTTGTCCTTAAATTCAGGCATAGTGCAAGAGGCTGTTTTTGGGGGGCCAAAACTCATTTGGAACCCTCCCTCCCCCCAACCGCTAAGTCAACCAATAGCAATAATCTATCTGACTTTGCCAAACCCATACACACTATACCTACCTCTTTTGTGTTCATATTAATGGATGAATTCACCAAAGCATGTAGTGCAATTGCCTGCCTGAATACTTTCAAATGGTACTGTTTAAAGTTTTGTTCTCCTATTATCTTAATAGGTAATTGCAGAATGTAAAAATGTGCTTCAATTTGGACAGTGTGTATTGATATTTTTGTATTATGACACTTCTTACCTGTCCAGTGGGCTGCCAATAGTGTTAGTAAGCAGGGGCTAGCCAAAGTAACTCACATTATTTATGCATTCAGCTCTCAATGAAGTGGAGACGGTTACCTGTCCAAAACATCTCCCCCCACCATAAAATTTTTACAGGCATCTCCAGAATGGCAGCTTGGGGTTGCCACCTCCAGCGCATAATGTGGCGTGCTCCCGTTTGTCTTTGTGGCGGATGAGTCCTTTGCGCTGGGGAGCATTTGACGAGGCCATTCCCCATGAGAACCCTGACCCCAAACCAGAGGGTTTTTAATTACCGGATTACCGTGCCAGAAGAGTCGTGGAAAATGCCTTTGGCATAATGGCCAGCTGGTTCTGTCTTTTCCAAACGGCCATAAATATGACTGAATACAAACTGAACCATATAATTTTAAGCTGCTGCATTTTACATAATTTTATGCGTAAGAATGCAGCCAACTATTTGGCTTCAGTTGCGACTGAGGCCGACTCACCGGCAGAAACAATGATGGCGCTTGAAGCACTTGGTCCTGGCTTGCCCCCCCAAAGCCCCCGCGAAGTACAGCAAAGCTATCTGGAGTATTTCGTGGGTAGGGGGGCAATTGATATGCCAGAGAATCTATAAGCTCTTTCTAATAATTTTTTTGTGAAAAACCAAACTCATATTTCATTTGATTTACTGCTCGTGTTTCTTATCTGTCTCCTAGTTTCTCCAGTGGCCTTTTATTTTTGGCCATTTTCTTCAATAGTGCAAATGTAACTTATTTGATACATGAGGTGACAATCTCTTTTTCAGCTTACTATTATGTTCTGTTGTGCTATGGGTCTGCTACACACACACACACACACACACAAACACAATGTTTTTGTTGTTAATGTATGTAATGCATTAATGATAAAAATAATCATCCTTTTAAATGCCATGAATTAATTGCTCATAGTCCCTAAAATGGCCTGATTTAGGCTAATTTAACAGTACAGTGGGGTTATTTACTAAATGCAAATCCACTTTGCACTACAAGTGCACTGCAAGTGCACTTGAAAGTGCACTTGTAGAGCAAAGTGTATTTGCCTTTAGTTAATACCCCCCATTGTCCCTGTAACTACACCAACTTACTAAAAAAAATGGTATTGAGCATTGAAAGAAGAAGCCACACATTGTTGAGTATTAAACATTTTACTAAAGGGTTTGAGCTTGTGCTAGTTGGTTGGGAGTCTCTTTTTTTTCTCTCTCTCTCTCTTTCATTCTCTCTTCTTTTTTTTGTAGAATTTATCTCCTGACCCCCAATGTTGGGGCCAGGAGAAAGGTTTCCTCTATCCTAAAGTAGATAAGTCAAGGTATATGTATTATAGGTTAACAATTGAAGTAATTTTCGCATATCAGGTATACTTTGGAGGTTACTATTTTTTTTTATAAATAATTTTTAATTAGGGTGGTGTATTTATTCATAATCCGTACCAATCTCCTATTATTATTATTTTTTAGTTTACGAATTTAATAAGTGCTATTGTTGGCTTATTTGCTATATCTGCTTAGTGATGTTGGTCTTGATTTCATTTTATTTTTTATTCTAAAATAGGCTTATTTCCTTTTTTTGTTATTATGTATATGCTGGTTATAATTGAAAAAAATCTTTTGAATAAATAATTATACTAAAAAAAAACAAAAAAAAACCCATTTTACTCCAAGCACATTCACATGTGCGTTATAAAAGAGTTTTTTTTTAACAAACCAACATCTTTGGTGTATAACATATATGTCTGACAGTAGATGTTTAAAACCATAACATACACATCCCCCACTCAGGAACTTACAAAGTTCAACTCTGATAAAGTGAAGGCCATAAGAAACATTAGTATGTCAAAACTGTGTTGATTTTACCTTCAGCAGATGGGGTGATCTCACCCCTGTAAAAGCCAAATTTTGAAGATGCACACAAATTGGGACTCAAAATGTGGATTTCCCTCATGATCCCATGCCTAAAATGTGTGTCTTTTCCCTACATCTATTTTTAGAAAACCATAAAACACACAGTGTGTCAACATGTACTATCTGCCATCATGGGATATCAAGGTACGCTTTTTGTGGGTGCAACCCCTTCCTCGCAACTAAAGTAGGTGAGAGGAAGGGGTTGCACCCCCGAAACATGTCCATTGATCCCCCATTATGTGAGCTAACACATGTTGACACACTGCGCCTTATTTCAGAAAAGCCAATCCACTTTGCCCTACAAGTGCACTTTAGAGATAGCACATGTTGACACACTGTGTGCATCTTCAAAATTTCGCTTTGCAAATACTTTAAAACTTTTAAATCATCATACATACATCATCAGGTTGTGTGCTGAGTTCCCCTTATGGGGTTTGTGGTGTCCTCAGATGCCACGATTCTTTTCTCCCCTATGTGAATACAAAAAAGGTATACTTAGCAGACAGATATTTGAGGCGAGAAATAGTAATATTAAACATTGCTTGGAAGTGTCGTCCCATTGTCTGTTTTGGCAGAGTTCCAAGCTGAAGACATGATTTTTTTCCTTTTCCAAATTGGGGTACAAAAAAGGACAGTTTGTTTGTGAGTAGGCAGGTACATTTCAAAAATACAATGTCAAATCAACAAGGGACATCAACATAGTTGTATCTTTGAGGTTAAAAAATACAAGATAATAATGGTGTTGCGGTAACTTGACACATAAAACGACAAAAAAATTATGAAGATCACTAGAAAAAAAAATGGAGATCACTAGAAAAAAAAAAAATTATTCTGGAGATCACGAGAAAAAAAACCCAACAAAAACAAATATTATTCACAAGATCACAAGAAATAATAAAAAATATGTTTGTCAGAACTCTGTGAATATCAGCAGCAAACCAACTTCATTATTATAGAATTATAAAGAAGAAGAGAAAAAAAAATTGAGAGATTTCAAAATTTGCCGCGTGATGAATGTGCTATCTCCATTACGAATGCTAGTTTTACAAGACCGAGCGCTTCCGGCTCGTACTTGATTCCGAGCTAGCGTGAACTTTTGTGCGCTGACTTGTGTACACACGATCGGACTTTGTGACAAGAAAGTATTGTTGGAGGAAAATTTGAGAACCTGCTAGCAAACATCTGTTGGCGGAAAGTCTGACAGCAAATGTTCGATGGAACATACACATGGTCGGACTTACTGACAACAAGCTCACCTCCAACATTTCCCGTCAGAAAATCCGACCATGTGTAATGAAATGAGTAGTTTTATTTCAAAGATATTATTTCTAATTTTTAAAGACTCTTTACTGACTGACACTGTACCACTTGATTGGAAGATAGTTGCTGCTCCAAACCCAAATCCTCTTAAAGCATACGCCCTATTGGAACACTCAGGTGCAGGCTCTGCAGTGAATCAGAGAGCAAAAACAAGTCCTGGACGGCCGCATACCAATAAGGCACTTTTATTGAAGATAAAAATCTAATACAGTCAATTCATGTAGCAAAGGCAGGGAATAATGTGTGACACATTTCACACCTAATAGTCATAGCCATGCACCACTGGACTGTCACAAGACCAATATGGTGTGTGCCACACTCTAGTGTGCTACTAGAAGTGAGAGTAGCTAAAAGCATATTTCTGGCCAGGAATAAACCTAAGTCACTAAATTGGATCAGGGTTGCTAGAGGCCAGGGCTGGATAACTCATCCTGACAGCTCTCTGGTGCCTTTCCCTGGTATCTGGAAGCTTGGAGAACCTTCTAGAACTAGAGGGTGGGGGATTAAGAGTGGCTGCTTTGAATATTTATGGTCTCTCAGCCAATCCCCAGCAGTGGCCTGGCAGGGAGCTTGGATACCCATAAATAGACCTGAGCCATGTCAACAAAGGTTAGTCGGGTGGAAGATGGAGAAGCAGTGCTGAGGGAGGCTGTTGTTGGCCCTTGAGGGATCGCTTACTGGGAGGGTTTACCTTGGGCTGGGAGCTCAGGAAAGCTGGCCTGGAAGGATCCTAACAAAGAAGGCAGTGGAAGGATTCATTTCCGAGAGGCATCGGAAAGGAGCAAGGAGAGACAGTGAGTAGATCAGCATGGTGCAGGGACAAGGGGAAAGACTGTCATCAGTAATAATGCTTTCTTGAAGACCGCGTAATGCCAAGTCTTCATCTAACCTTGCCCTGAGAGGTCTCAATGTGTGTGTACAAGTTGGACAGGACTGAGGCAGAATGCCAGTCAGGAAGACTGGGAGGAAGATAAGCCAGGCATGGTTGGTGGCAGCTAGGTGGGCTAGCATTTCTACAAGCAAGTGGAGCTGGGATCAGTGGTCACAGGGAAGCAGAAGGATGTCATGCTGTTCACTTTAATTGTGCTACATTTGTCAAGAGACTGAGTGTTCCTGCCTGTAATGGGCCTTTGCTGAACTAGCAATAAGTTGCTAGTTCCAATCAGAGTGAGCAGCAGGTGCTGTGCAGTGGAAACCAAGTTTGTGCAGGTGGAAGGAAAAAGAGGATTTTTGTAAATAGGGAGGATGTTGTCCCTGGTTCTGTGTTTGAACATTTTCAAGTTGGGCTTCCCATAATTTCCTACCCCATCCAAGTTATCATCTGCCTAATAAAAACTACAAAAACAAGCCAAGGACTGTTTTATGTGTTGGAGTAAATGAAGTAAAATGCTATGTCACTGGCTGTGCAGTAGTGGGAAACCTTTACTTCAGCAAATCCTATGGGGGTAGTGCTACAAGCTCTATATGTATAAATGGATCAAAGTCTTTATTAAGTAACTACAGACCAATCAGTTTAACTTTTATAGTTTTTTTTTAAATACTTTTTATTTAATAAGTCTGCATTAACAAAATTGGTAATATCACATTTCATCATTTCTAAAATCATTTGTTTTTTTCATATTCTTCATATTGTTGAAAAAACAATAAACATTATATTTCCACCCTGAATATAAAGAAACAATCAAACAGAGTAGAGACAGCTAAATACCCTGGTTGCAGTGCCCTCCTCCCCTACTTTTCTAACTTCCATCCATCCAAGTCCTCTTCTATCTTTGCCCCTCTTATACATTGTTTATTACCATTAAGAGTTAATGGTGAGTTCAACCATCCATCCCAAATTCTATAATATTTCTGAAGTGTTCCTCTATGCTCATACATTAATTTCTCATATGGAAGTATTTGGTTTACCGCTTTAAGCCATTGATCCCTTGAAGGGGGTATTTGTTGCATCCACTTAAGCACAGTCTGCTTACGTGCCATGAATAGGGTTTCCTGTAGGCAGGTCTTGGTATATTCACTCTACTTCTGGTACTCCACCAGTCCTAACAGGAGTGAATGGAATGCGGTCCCCATATACTTTTGATAATATATCCAAGACCTGTCTCCAGTATCTACTAATACCTGGGCAAGACCACATTAAGTGCACAAAATCGGCCCCTGGTTGATAACACCTCCCACAGTCCGCAGATGCTGTTCATCTCATTAAGTTTAATTTACGTGGTGTGAGATAGGCTTGATGTATTATATACAGCTGTATCAATCTATTACTAGGTGCCAACACAACTGAGCATGCTCAGACCTGCAAATAGCTCTCATTTTAGCTCCAGTGTCTTTTTTACAGGGCGCTATAGTAAATACCAGTATGAGTGCTGTGTTAAAGAGCATTTTTTGGGAGTGAAAATCTGCGCTATTATAGTCCAATGCAAGTTTTAGCCATTGATTCTAATGGTACAATTGTAACTTCCCCAAATAAATCCTTTTAATGTTGAGATGAAATGTATCTTTCTCTGAAATGAATTTTCCTTTGCAACATTGTTGCTTCTATTTAATATATTTTGTTTTTAAGAATGATAGAATGTGGGATGTTTTGATGTTTTGGTAAAATATTGTTTTCTCTGTCACTTTCACTTGTCACTCTCCATCTCACAACATTCTTTACCCAAACTGACACAGGTGTCTTTACAATCCACAAACAATACCATTGCTGATGCAAATTTAAAATGAGTCACGTTTTTTGTGCTTTTTATTATTTCCAAATAATCATAATTAGAGCCCAAAAAATGTGATATGTGTACCAACATCAGAAATCAAAATGTTAATCCCAAAAATTTGCGGGTAATATCCCTATTCTACACTCACCCACAAAGATCCAGTAAATATCACAGAATAAATCGAGAAGAATAACTCTTGAGTAATGTAATTACATCACCTGTATGTCCAAAGAAATGCAGTATTTATGTGTATTTATGTGTAGGAGTTTTCATATGTGGCAGCTCTGTGGCTTAGAGGTTAGAACGTCTGCTTAGCATCCCTGAACATCTGGGTTCGAATCCCAAACATGCTGCTTCATGTTTTGAAGTTGTCTTATCTCCCAGGTCTTAAAATTATATCTAAATGTAGTATTTATGTGTAGGAGGGCTCCACCACCATTGTAAATCTTGCCAGAGACACTATCTAGCCAAAAGTATTGGGACGCCTGCCTTTACACACACATGAACTTTAATGGCAGCCCAGTCTTTGTCCATGGGGTTAAAATTTGATTTGGTCCACCCGTTGCAGCTAGAACAGCTTACAGGAAGGCTGTCCACAAGGTTTAGTGTGTCTATGGGAATGTTTGACCATTCTTCCAGAAGTGCATTTGTGAGGCCAGGCACTGATGTTGGATGAGAAGGCCTGGCTCGCAGTCTCTGCTCTAACTCAGCCAAAAGGTGTTCTATCGGGTTGAGGTCAGGACTCTGTGCAGGCCAGTCAAGTTCCTCCACCCCAAACTTGCTCATACATGTTTTTATGGACCTTGCTTTGTGCACTGGTGTGCAGTCATGTTTGAACAGGAAGGGGCCATCCCCAAACTGTTCCCACAAAGTTGGGAGCATGAAGTTGTCCAAAATGTCTTGGTATGCTGATGCCTTAAGATTTCCCTTCACTGGAACTAAGAGGCCAAGCCAAACTCCTGAAAAACAAACCCACCTCATTATCCCACCTCCACCAAATGATTTGAACCAGTGCACAAAGCAAGGTCAATAAAGACATTGCTGAGTGAGTTTGGGGTGTAGGAACTTGACTGGCCTGCACAGAGTCCTGACCTCAACACAACAGAACACCTTGGGGATGAATTAAAGTGGAGATTGTAAGCCAGGCCTTCCCGTCCAACATCAATGCCTGACCTCACAAATGCACTTGGAAGAATGGTCAAAAAATCCCATAGACACCCTTCTAAACCTTGTGGACAGCCTTCCCAGAAGAGTTGAAGCTGTTATAGCTGCAAAGGATGGGCCAAATTAATTTTGAACCCTACGGACTAAGACTGGGATGCCATTACAGTTCATGTGCGTTTAAAGGCAGGCATCCCAATACTTAGGCCAATATATTGTATATTGCTTGTAACACTGAGCATGGCTATGGACTTAGGGTTGGTTCACACCACAGAGATGCAGACAACATGTGTAAGGCTGCCTGCTGGCTAAGTGGGTAGCAATTCTCTCTAGTAGTACTGGGGTGGCTGGTTCAATTCCCCAACATGCTCCTGCTTGTGTTGAAGTTTATATGTTCTCCCTGCGTGGGTTTCTCACCACAATCCAAAGACATGCTGGCATTTTATTTGTCTCCTGTTGAAATCGTCTCTAATGTAAGAAAGTTAGTTTTGGACTTTAGATTGAAAGCTCATTGCAGCCAGGGACTGATGTTAATGTTTGTTAGCACTAACCATGCACAGGGACTTGGTCATTAAGGATGAGCCAAACATCCCCCCCGGTAAGGTTCACACCAGAACATGCAAACAGGCAAAAAATTCAGACGAACAGATGAACACCGTTAAAGTCTATGGGACACGAACATGAAAAATCAAAAGTGCTCATTTTAAAGGCTTATATGCAAGTTATTGTCATAAAAAGTGTTTGGGACCCAGGTCCTGCCCCAGGGGACATGTATCAATGCAAAAAAAGTTTTAAAAACGGACGTTTTTTTCAGGAGCAGTGATTTTAATAATGCTTAAAATGAAACAATAAATATGAAATATTCCTTTAAATATCGTGCCAGGGGGTGTCTATAGTATGCCTGTAAAGTGGCACAGTTTTCCCGTGTTTAGAACAGTACCACAGCAAAATAAAATTTCTAAAGGAAAAAAGTCATTTAAAACGATCATGGCTGTAATGAATTGTCGGGTCTCGGCAATATAGATAAAACTCGTTGAAAAAAATGGTCCATTAAAAGGCCCTTTGGGTCTGGTATGAATATTAAGGGGAACCTTGAACCAAAAGTTTAAAAAAAAATGCGTGGGGTCCCCCCAAAATCCATACCAGGCGCCTCAGGTCTGGTATGGAAATTAAAGGGAACCCTGCGCCAGATTTAAAAATAAATGGTGTAGGGGTTCCCCAAAATCCATGCCAGACCCATCCGAGCACGCAACCTGGCAGACTGCAGGAAAAGAGGGAGTGATAAGAGAGAACCCCCCCTCCTTAACCGTACCAGGCCACATGCCCTCAACATGTTGATGGGGACAAGGGCCTCATCCCCACAACCCTTGCCCGGTGGTTGTGGGGGTCTGCGGGTGGGGGGTTTATCGGAATCTGGAAGCCCCCTTTAACAAGGGGACCCCCAGATCCCGGCCCCCTATGTGAATTGGTAATGGGTACTGTCACGTACCTGAAGAGAGACTGAATTGGGAGGCGCATGCGCGAGGACTCCAAGATGGCCGCGTAAGCCAGGAGCTCCTCACTACCCCAGCCAACCAGCCGCCCTAGCGCCATTTTGGAAGCTGCTGACAGCCCGCACACAGCAATTTCGGCTAGGGGAACACAGCGGTTCCCCACCCATGCCATCCACAGCAGTCAAGAAGGACCTGGGACCCCGTTTTGAGGCTGAGAAGCATCAGGCCGAATCCAAGATGGCGGCCGCGCCTCAGACACAAACAGCGCCTCAGACACAGGCAGCATCAGGGGGGACACAAGAACCCAGGCAAGTGATCGCTCCTGCTACTCTCCCATATCCTACCACTGCAGTCTCCTATGCTCATCCCACCACATCCCCCTCAGGCCACAACTCGGCTTTCCTCATTGAGAGCCCCCTGGCAGCCCCCTTGCTATCTCCTCTGGGACACTCTCCTCTTCCTCAGCATAACATTGAATACATGGGAAGCACAGGCACAGACATGCCCCAGAATGCGGGAGATCTTTTCCTCAAACTATCTGACTTACTGGAAAGGGGCCTAGCTAATACAGCTCACAAAATAACAAATGACATTCGATCTGACTTCCAGAATCTGGGCACCAGAATTGAAGCGATTGAACAAAAACTGGACTATACTGTATCCAGAACCAATCAAAATTCTGATCACTTACAGATCGTACAGGATAGGTTGGATGCAGCCTTAAGTAGGATCGACGATTTGGAAAACAGATCGAGAAGGGAGAACTTCAGGGTCAGAGGCATCCCAGAATCGTGCACGGATGTACCCACAGCAGTACAAGAATTAATTAAATCCCTTATCCCTGATATATCTAAACACTACCTGGAATTAGACAGAGCCCACAGATCTCTGGGTCCCCCCAGGAAAGATGGGTCTCCCAGGGACATCGTGGTGAAGCCGCATCACTACGGAGTGAAAGAGAGCATCATGAAGCTCTCTCACCAGCAACCACACATATCATTCCAAGGACACGATGTTCAAATATTTGCCGACATATCGCCTACGACGATCCAAAAACGTAGAGCCCTTAAACCTCTACTTCTAATCCTGACACAAAAAGAGATAAAATACTGGTGGGCTTTCCCATTTGCTTTAAAATTCACCTACAAAGGCAAGACACACTCCTTCACCAACCTACCCGAAGGAGAGCGGATTCTCCTTTCGCTGAAGCTTATTTCCCAAGAATTAGAGATGGACACATCAAACATGCAACCCGGATCTTTTAAGAGACAGACACCAACCAGCCCAGTCTCCCCTTTGTGGAAAACCACAAAGAGTAGACGAACAAGAGAACCGATGCCCTCCTGAATGATCTGGTCGCACCCGGACAGTACCCGGACACTTTACCCAGGAAACTTTCCAAATCCTCATCCACCCTAACAGACCATCTTGAACTAATTAGGATCAGGATGCACGATCTCTGAACTCATCAGGGACACTGGACTCCCACGTCCAGATGGACTTTTACAGGTCTCGATACAACTGACCGATCAGTCACCCCACACCTAGGAAAAGATCCGCTGTGCCATGCGACCACTCTCAATGGGGCATCTGTCCCTTCTCAAGCGATTCGCTAACACTCGGATCCCACCCCTTCCCATAGAGGGCGCCTAGATTTTCTACAATCAACATTGCAACGTACACTGAAGAACAAGATGTTGGGACTTTCCACCTGCGGGTCCGCCTTTCCACCGGATGGGATTCTGGTGGTCCAGGGGACAGACACGATGACTCACGAGCCTAATAGAAATGGACAGCTCCTACTAGGGTCTTTTTCAGCCCCTACAACTACCTCCCCGATAGAACTCATCCCTTCCCCCCTTCTCCCTCCTCCCCCCTTTTTTTTTTTTTTTTTTTTCTCTTCGCCACCCTCCCACCCCCCTTACCCTTTACACATCCCCCCAAGGCGTCTTTGGCCTTCAGCAGGACTCTATATTTGTTTTATTTTTTAATAAGCCGGCTGGCTTTGTTACACTTGAATTGAAATGCTTTAATGTTGAAATGGTTGTCCTCACTAGGTTATGTTAACTACATTCTATAGGATTACCAATAGGGTTGGCTCTGACTGGGGTAGCAGTCATGCGCCTCCACCCGTCTAACGACAATGGAACATCCATGGTCGGGAGATGGACTGATAACCTCTTCGGAGGGCTATCTTTATTTGTTGTTGGGCGACATAGAGGGGATCTTTACACCCCCTCGATGCCACCGGTTCCTCTTGGGACTATTCTCACGAGAACACTTGCATTTAATCTCTTTCTCTTTCTTTTTTTCTTCTGTCCTTTTTTCTAACCCTTTCTTTTGTTTGTGCCAGTCCACAGGATTCTTGATCAGCCCACTATCCTCCAGGCTCCAGGTCCTACCTCGCGATCCGTATGTCTATGCTCCACCGCGCCCCAGAGGAGGTAAGAGATACCGCACCACACACATTTCCCCCAATTAGACGACATGTCTAGTGGCAATTTGGTACATCCTTCCTTTAAATTAGCTTCCCATAATGCCCAGGGACTAAATTCAGCGGTAAAGAGGCGTAAATTATTCCAATCTTACCACGCACAAAAATTGGCGGTAGTCATGATCCAGGAAACTCATTTCCCGCCCAATTATAACCCAACATTTCTACATGCTCAATATTCCACATTCTTTCTAGCGAATGCAGAGGATAAGACCAGAGGTGTTGCGGTAATATTCGCAAAACAGTGTAAATTTAAGCCCGAATTAGTGCACAGAGACCCTGAAGGCAGATTCCTGTTGGTCAAGGGTAAAATAGATGAAAGCCTCTATTCCTTCATCTCGTATTACCCCCAATAAGGGCCAAACAAAATTCTTCCAAGCAATGCTACAAATTCTAACTCCATTATTGGAAGGAACGGTAATTTTCGGAGGTGACTCCAACGTGGCCTTTGACCTAGGACTAGACAAATCCAAACCCTTAAAAGCTCAATCGATTCGCCCCACAAAAACAAGCTCCAAGATTGCGAAAATAATATATCAACAAGGCCTAGCCGATATTTGGAGAGAACTCAATCCCACTAAGAGGGATTACACACACTTTTCAAACCCACACAAAACATACTCCAGGATTGACCACATACTCATGTCAGTAGTACATATACCCTATGCGATTAAGGCCTCTATAAAGGACACCGCCCTGTCAGATCACGCCATGGTGATCGTAACACTAAGGGGTGGTTCTCACAAACCGCCCAATACCCATTGGAGAATCAACGACAACATTCTTAAGGACCATATCTCAGTCATAGAGCTTGAGAAGGACATAAAAGATTATTTTCTGCGGAACAATGTGGAGGGAATATCAGCCGAGACTCTATGGGCCGCTCATAAAGCGACCATAAGGGGAAAAATCATTCAAATATCTTCCAGAAAAAAGAAAGAGCAGAAGACGGAGATAGAGAAACTAGAGAGGGAATTCAAGGCTCTATGCAAGCAACATAAACGAGACCCTACCTCGGTCACCATAGCCCAACTAGACGCAGCTAGAACAGCATTAAATCTGGCCCACACAGTGAGGGCAGAGACACACTTGAAATGGAATAGTGCAAAATTCTATATTCAGCGAGATAAGATGAGTACCCTTCTAGCAAGAAAGCTATCTCCCAAAATCACTAACTTCACCATACCCAATATTAGACTTCAGGATGGCACCTCAACCCTTAACCCCCCAAAAATCCTGCAAGCCTTTCATTCCTTCTACTCTAAATTATATCAGCAAAATGACACAATGTCTGACTCCTCCTTAAAAACTTTCCTAGATAGCATTAACATTCCAACCCTAAGTAAAGATCATAAGGATATCATGGAAGCCCCCTTCACCATGGAAGAAACATTAGAGGTCATTAAAAACTTAAAAGGGAACTCTGCTCCTGGCCCCGATGGTTTCTCCAATCAATACTATAAAACATTCAAGAAATCTTTGGCACCCTTTATCACAAAATTCTTCAATTCCAAAAGAGAAGGGTCACCCCTTGAGTCACAATTAAATTTAGCTTTCATTTCGGTTATCCCCAAGCCCGACAAGGATCCATCTCTAGTTGAGAACTACAGACCGATCTCGTTGATTAACAACGACCTGAAAATACTCACTAAAATCCTGGCTAATAGAATCAACTCCTTCATCAATCAATATATTCATAAAGATCAAGTAGGCTTCATGCCGGGAAGACAAGGCCCGGACCAGGTCAGAAGGGCGGTAGATATAGTATCTCTGTTGCAATCGGGATGGGATGGAGGCCCAAAGCAGGAAGGTTTATTGCTGTCTTTGGACCTCCAAAAAGCCTTCGATTCCTTATCTTGGTCCTTCCTATTTGCAGTCCTGGGGAGATGGGGATTTGGGAACAACTTTATAAATACCCTGAAAGCACTGTACTCCACTCCGAGCGCCAAGGTGAAAATGAACGGCTTCTACTCAGATCCCATTCAAATAACCAGGGGAACCAGACAGGGATGTCCCCTCTCTCCAGTGATTTTTGCCTTAGCCATAGAGATCCTGGCAATTGCAATCAGGACTGACCAAAACATCAAAGGGGTTAAATGCGGAGCACACTACCACAAATGCGCCCTATTTGCGGACGACATCCTTTTATTTGTCACTTCCCCTACTATCTCTCTCCCCAATATTTGTAATCTCTTGAGGACATTTGGATCCTTGTCGGGCTTAAAAGTCAATATGGATAAGTCGCAGGTATTAAATATTTCGCTCTCAGACGCAGAAGTGAATAGGCTCAAGCCTGCTTTCAAATTTAAATGGAGCGAATCCTCAATCCGATATCTAGGAATAAATCTTACCCCTAAGTTTGAGCAACTCTTCCAGGCTAACTTCCCTCCCATGTTCCGCACATTAGAATCTGACATCCATACATGGTCCAATTTTAATATTTCGTGGCTGGGCAGAATCAATTCTATCAAAATGACACTTTTGCCCAAGCTCCTTTACTTGTTTAGGTCTCTCCCGATAGATATTAGAAAACATCATCTTAAACCCCTACAAGGGAAGATAATAAAATTCGTTTGGGGTAAAAAAGGATATAGAATAGCCCGGAATGTGCTTCTTAGCCCCAAAACCAAAGGGGGCCTGGGTCTTCCAGACCTGTTCAGATACTTCCAAGCGGCAAGGCTGGCCCAACTATCTTTGGTATATTTCAAAGTCGAGAAACCCGATTGGATAGAAATAGAGAGACAAGCTGCTCCGACATATACCCTGGACTACCTGCTCTGGTGTCCCATGAAATTAAGGCCTACCATTTTAGCTCCAACACTGTCTCAATCCTTCAAATTATGGGACTCATTGAAATGCTCCCCAGCTTTAACCTCACCAGCACGCCCTCTGGAGCACATCTTTCATAACCCCCGCTTTGTCCCGGGCCTGGACATCAAGTCATTCAAATGGTGGTTAGACAAGGGGATGTACCGCATAGGCCACTTTCTCTCCCCATCTGGCCCATTGACGCTAAAGCAATGCCTAACTAAACTCAAACTCCCAGGCTCAGAGAGGTTTAGATTCGCTCAGATATCCCATTTTCTTGCCTCCCTAACGAAGGGACAAGAACTCCCTCTGGAATTTACATCTTATGAGCGTTGGTGCGGTCAAGCACTTAACGCAAAGGGGGGAATATCTCTCCTTTATGTGTCCCTTGCGGAACCCACCGCAAAATTCTCATACATGGACTCGTGGGAAACGGATCTGCAGGAGACCTGGAGTCTGGAGGAATGGCATCAGAGAGGATCCACAGCCTTTAAAGGTATTCTAAATATAGCATTGATAGAAACTAATATAAAAGTGCTTATGCGATGGTACTTAGTACCCTCCAGACTTGCAACTATGTTTCCTTCTGCCTCCCCATTATGCTTTAGAGGGTGTCAAGCCCAGGGCTCTATGATCCATATCTGGTGGGAGTGTCCAAAAATACGAGGTTTCTGGAACAAAATATTCACATTAATCCGAAAAGTAACGGATCTTCCCATCACTAAATCAGCCCAAGTGGCCTTACTCAATGCTCCACCCCCTAAAACAACTAAACACTCTCGAAAATTAATTTCCTTTATGCTACTAGGAGCTAAGACGACGTTAGCTAAAGCCTGGAAGCAATCCACAGTATCTTTCCAGGCTGCCAAAAGAAAGATATCTTGGATCATGTCACTTGAAAAAATTATCAGCTCTATGACGGACACCTCTAAGTCATTTGAGGCAACTTGGGAGCCCTGGGCTAGACACCTAGGCATTTCCCTTATCACAGGTATTCCATTGTCTCAGCCGAGTTGAATCTTTTATTTTCATAAAAAAAAAAAAAAAAAATAAACAAAAAAAAAAAAAAAAAGAGTCCTAGGACTGGATACAATCGTTTTTCACATGACGGCGATCTCTTTCATCTTCTTCTTTCTCTTCTTCTTCTCTTCTCCTTCTCTCTCTCTCTTCTGTCTCTCCATATCTTTTTGGTACGTACAACGAAATGATTCCAAGTTAGCAGTGTAACAGTTGTGTTTTACTTTCCGTTTACATGCTAGCAGAATCTCTATTGTCACCATCAGATAGTCTTTAACGAGCTCTAGCTCTTAACCCAGAACGGATTTCTGCTTGTTGAAGGGTTTCTGATGGAAAGGTCTTAGGGCCTCATTAAGGGTCTTTTGTCCCCACCTCTCGGGTGATTGTAGGTCTCCGGGGGTGGGGACAGTAGGTTTTCCGGGTAAGCCGCAATGCTCTATCTGTGGTGGACGGAATCCTAACACAGTGAGTTCCCGTTAGGGGTGTTGGGACTCTCCGCCCATACAGTGAACATCAACATTAGTTTTGCCTAACGTACCAAAGGCTACTGTATTCTGTTTTGAACCTATGTTTGCTTGCGTTATTCATGCATAATTATTATCCCATATTTACAAGGGATTCTTCCAATATACATATGTAACTTATGTTCATCTTTGTATTGCACTGCTCTTTAATAAAGCTTTAAAATCAAAAAAATTAAAAAAAAAAAAAAAAAAAAAAAAAAAGAAGAGAGACTGAATTGACGAGGTCGGCCTCTCTTGTATCTCCAGCCCGGATCCCGCTGAGAGTGGAACAGAAGGAGCCAAGGGCCAGGAAGAACTCGAGTGCCTGCAGATGAAGACCTGGAGACCTGTTGCAGGAAGTCGCAGCTAGTTGCAGGACTGTAGTTGCAGCAGCGCTGAGCCAAGCAGGAAGCAGGAGCGAGGTCATAGGAGAAGCCGGGTTCGTTAACAGACAGGCAGCACGGTAACAGGACATCAGGCAAAGGCAAGGTCAGATGAGGAGCTGGGATCGGGAGCAAGGAATCAAGTAAACGTAGTCCAGGAGCAAGGTCAGAGGGGAGCTGGGATCAAGCCAGAGATCAGACAAACAGGAACCAGAAGCAGGGTCAACAGGAGCCAAGGTCAGCAACAGGTATTCAGACAGGAATCACAGGTTCAGGGTAACAGGAGCACAGCTGAAAGACCAGTCAGCACAGAACAGTGGTAGAGGACTGCTTAAATAGGCCGTCTGGCACCAATTGGCACCAGGGATGTGCTCCTGCGTGTGCACGCTGGTCGCCGCAAGCGCCGCAGGTGTTCGTAGTCTCCCGTGCGCATGCGCGTGCCAGACGATTACCACTGGATTCCTTACATTGCCCCCCCTTATGGGCAGCCTCCGGATGCCCTCTAAGGAACTCTTCTCAGGGTGGAGATGAAGGTAAGCTTGAATCAGTCGTGGAGTGTGCACATTGGAGGAGGGTTCCCAAGAATTGTCTTCAGGCCCATAACCCTTCCACTTAATGAGGAACTGGGTTTGGCCTCTTTTCTTCCGACAATCCAGAACAGCTTCCACCTCAAATTCCTCATTACCATCAACCAGTAACAGGGCAGGGGTCTCGGGTTCACGATCAGGAAATGGATTGGCCACAGATCGTTTCAGAAGAGACACGTGGACTACAGGATGAATTTTTAGACTCCCTGGTAAAGTTAGTTCAAAGACCACGGCATTAATCCTCTTCTTTACAGGAAAAGTGCCAATGTATCTCGGTCCTAATTTCTTAGAAGGGCAGGCTAGTTTAAGGTTTGTAGTAGATAGCCATACCATGTCCCCCGGTTTCAGATCTAGATTGCCTTTCCTTCTTTTATCATAGAACTTTTTGTAGTTTGCTTGGGATTTAGTGATAGTCTCTTGCAGAAGCCGATTATTAGCCCCCTAGAACTCAAGGCAATCCTGTACTGTTGGTACCGGAGATTCTTGGGGAACATTAGGCTAAAAGGATGGATGGAAACCATAATTAGCAAAGAAAGGAGTCTGTTTGGTGGAAGAATGTATGGAGTTCTTGTATGCAAATTCTGCTAATGGTAAAAGAGAAACCCATTCGTCTTGTGCGAATGAAGAGAAACAACGGAGGTACTGTTCCAAGGTCTGATTTGTTCTTTCCATTTGACCATTGGTCTGAGGATGATAGGCAGAAGACAAGCAATGTTTAATGCCCAGGACTTCACATAGGGACTTCCAAAATCTGGAGGTGAACTATACTCCGAGGTCGGAAGTAATATTGGCAGGAATACCATGTAGATGCACTACTTCCTTGACAAAGGAGGAAGCGGTCTCCATAGCAGAAGGGGTACCTTTCAGGGACACAAAATGGGCCATCTTGGACAAACGGTCTACTATCACGAAGATAGTGGTAAATCCTTCGGACGGGGGTAGTTCAACAACAAAGTCCATGGAGATCATGCTCCATAACTTCTCAGGTACAGGAAGAGGCTCCAACAGGCTCCAACCCCAATTCTTAGTTTTAGAAGACTTGTTCAATAGACATGTAGTACAAGACCTAACATAGTCTCTGCAATCTTATACTAAACTTGGCCACCAGAAGGAACGAAGGGCTAACTGAGCAGTTTTATGCGCTCCGAAGTGTCCTGCCAGGGGATGATCGTGGCACATGTAGAATACTGCTGTGCACAACTGTTCCGGAATAAAGATCTGCTCACCATGAAAGTAGAGACCCTCTTTAAGCTGGAGGATGATCCAGGACTGCTGTCTTGACTTGTGAGATGAGATCAGTCTGCAACAAAAGAAAATTCTTAGCAGGCAAGATGGTATCAGGTTCAGAGAGTACTTTTGTGTTTTTGAACATGCGTGAAAGGGCATCCGGCTTCCCATTCTTGGATACGGGCCAGTAGGTAATGTGGAAGCAGAATATTGAAAAAAAAAAGGGCCCATCTGACCTGGCGGGGTCTTAACCTTTTGGCTGTTCTAAGGTATTCAGGATTCTTGTGATAGGTAAATACAAGAATAGGGTGTGCAGCCCCCTCAAGCAGGTAACGCCACTCCTCAAGGGCTGACTTAATGGCGAGTAATTCACGATCACCGACACCGTAATTCCTTTCAGGGGCACTTAGCTCCCTGGAGAAGAAGGCAACAGGGTGAAGCAAAGATTTTGTCCCTTGTCACTGAGACAGTATGGCTCCTACAGCAATTTCTGAGGCATCAACCTCAAGGACATAGGGAAGAGCAGGATCTGGGTGCTTCAGAATAGGGGCAGTGGTGAACAGGCCCTTCAGTCTCTCGAATGCTGTTTGAGCTTCAGAGGTCCATGAGAAGGTTAGGTGTTGTTTGGTTAATTGGGTGATGGGTGAAATAATACTGGAAAAGTCTTTAATGAATTTCCTGTAGAAATTGGCGTACCCCACAAATCGCTGCACAGACTTCTTTTTTTTTTAATCAGAAAGGTTTTTATTGTGCATAAGAAATGCATACATATAGCATACAGGTAAAAGTACATGGCATATACATATCTCAAAGTTCTCACATAGTGTATTATGGAAACATTTATCAGCTACCTGAAATTATTATGAGACGGTTGCATTCTATCAGGAATATAAACCTATCGTATCATTATCTTTTAACAATAATAGATCTAACATGTAATGTAGTTCACAAGGAGTATATATCCAAATGAAGTACAATTTGAGCAAGTACCAACTATAATAATGTTACCCTTATATACTGAAATCTCTAGTGAACTCTGCTCACCTTAAAGTATAAAAAGTAGAAAACATGTCGTTCAATTAACAGTAGCATTGAAATCAACTCTATTACATTGTAGTTCCGTCAGCCATGTTTTAAATCCGTTATGTTTAATTCAATGTAATATTCATCTGAGGAGGAGAAAGTAAAATAGAAGAAAAAGAAGAGAAGAAAGAGAAGAAAGGAGAGAAAAAGAAGGAGCGATAGAAACAAAACGGAGCAAAACCTTGCCATACAGTACCATATTCGTATATACTGCCATATATCCCACAGGGAGTGCCCCTTCTTATAATCCCCGCTGCTTTGCATGTGTACAGTTTCCATACAGTAATCGAGTCTACATCAACCCAAGAGTAACCTATCTTTAATTAATTGGTGTGGAGCCAAACCAGGTACGTCTAGCCATGCCTGCCATATTGAAAGGAACTTTTGTGGGGCCTTCCTATGTTGGTAAGTAGCTTTTTCTCTTATTAGGAGCCTATTCACGCTGTCTATCCATTGCCTCCTGGTGGGAACTCGAGGGGTGATCCACCACTGGGCAATCAATCTTCTCGCTGTGTATAATAAACGAATAAGCGCTATACGTGTTGGTGGGGGTGTTAACTCTTCGTCTATTCCCCCCAGTAAGCAGATCATTGGAGTTCTCTCAAGAGTTATCATAAATACTTCCGAAATCGTGTCCAGTACTTCCTTCCAATATCTGAATAGCTTGGGGCATTTCCATGTCATGTGGAGCAAGTCTCCATGATCACGTTCACATTTTGGGCACAGGGGTGAATCCCTAATTCCCCATTTATAAAGTTGAAGGGGGGTTCTGTACAACCTATGTAGCAAGTAGAGGTGTGAGAGTTTCTGGGATGCAGATATTGATACCAGGGGGGCATTCATAAGGCATGTATTCCAACTATCTCTATCCATTTCTCCTATATCCTCCTCCCACCGCTGTCTGCATGGTAAACTAGAGGGATCTTGTATTCGTGCTATAAGAGTATTATAACATCTAGATATCATGCCTTTTTTAACTTCTTCCATAAAGACGTCCTGTATAATCGGATGTTCTATTTGAATCTGCTGAAATGATTTAAGAGTGTTATCTTGGTATACTTGCGAGATATATTTGATGCCTGCTTCCTCCCAACTCTTGAAGCCTTTTAGTTTTTGTATTTCTTTCAGTTGTATATTTCGCCAGAGAGGCATGCTGGATAGAAAGCCCGTGATGCCTATTAGTTTCTTGACATAGGACCAAAGTAAGATCAACAATTTGATCGTAGGAGCTTCCGGGTCTAAATGCGAGAATCCCGCCTCCAAGGTTGCCAGCGCTGAGTAATTGCTGTCTTCTAGTATTATAACTCTACGAATCGGGTCTTTCGGATCCAGCAAGCCCCATCCTCCTAATTGTTGTAATTGGGAAGCTAAATAATACATTCTGGGATGAGGGACTGCTAGTCCCCCTTCTTCTTTGCCATGCTGTAACGTTGATAGTTTTATCCTCGCTATTTTTTTCCTCCATATGAGTTCTCTGAATTGGGTCTCTATCTTGTCAAACCATTTTTTAGGTATCCATACCGGGGAATTATTAAAAATATATAACAGTTGCGGTGCCCAGACCATTTTAATTAGATTAATTCTACCAACAACCGACAAGGGTAGTTTACACCAGGCCCTGCTCTTTTCACGGAATTTAGTCAACAGAGGTGTTAGATTCTGGTCAATATAAGTAGCTGGGTTAGGGGTCACCTGGATCCCCAGGTAGCGGAATGAGTTGACTTGTTGTATCATCTCTGCACCTAGGGGCAGTGGAGCACTCAAGGGGTCAAGCGGCATCAACACTGACTTATCCCAGTTAATGGAGAAGCCTGATAATTCCCCAAATTCCTTAATGAGAGACATGACTGTTTGTAGTGTATCTTTTGTGTCCCCTAAATATAGCAGGGTATCATCTGCATACATGGACACTATATCTTTATTCATACCTCTTTGGAATCCTACTATTCTAGCGTCACCTCTAATTTTTGCTCCCAGGGGTTCTTGGGCCAAGGCAAACAGTAGGGGTGACAATGGGCACCCCTGCCTGGTACCTCTAAATAAAGGAAAAGGTTCTGAAAGTTCCCCATTAATTCGTATCCTGGCAGTGGGCGCGGAGTACAAAAGTTGTATCCATCTAATAAAGGTGTCTCCCAGTCCCATGTTCTGCAGCGTTTTCCACAGATAAGGCCACTCGACACTGTCGAAGGCCTTAGCTGCGTCTAGTGAAAAAACTGCCCTATTGCCTGCGTTGTCCACTGGGAGTTGTAGATTCAGGAATAGTCGTCTTATATTTTGGGCCGTGGATCTCGTGGGAATGAACCCGGATTGGTCTCTATGTACTATTTTATGAATTACTTTGGCCAATCTGTTTGCTAACATCCGAGCCAGCAGCTTGATATCGGACGTGAGCAGTGAAATGGGTCTATAGGATCCAGGGGAATTCGCATCTTTGCCTGGTTTTAGTATAACAATAATGATCGCCTCATTCATCGAGCTTGGCAATGAGCCCTCTCTTAGTGCCTCATTATAAACTTTCAGTAGTGTGGGAAGCATGGAGTCAGCGTAGCGTTTGTATATCTCCGATGGGAGACCATCTACAACCGGCGATTTATTATTTTTAGTTTGAGATAAGGCAATGTCTAGTTCCTCTGCTGTTAAAGGGGCATTAAGCATGGTCCTATCTTCTATTGGCAGACTGGGGAGCTCACAGCTATTTAAAAAATCTTCTATTATACTGTCAGCTGGCGTAACTTTAGAAGTATAAAGGTCAGCATAGAAGTCACCAAAAACCGTCAGGATGTCAGGAGTAGAGCATTTCAGAGTGCCCTGTGCGTCACAGATGGCAGAGATGAGAGAGGATGATTGCTGAGACCGTGCCATTACTGCAAGCATATGGCCAGTCGTCTACCCCTCCTCAAAGTGTGATTGTTGCAGAAAAAAACGTTTGTTCTCCGCCAGCTGCAACGCCAACTGCCTAGACATTGTCTGTGCACCCAGCCATGCCCTCTTATTGTCTCCTGTGGGGTCGTTAATATAATTGTTTTCAGTTTCAGTGACTCTGCTCCGTACCAACAATTCCCAGGCCTTGGTGTTAGTTTTAATCTGTGATACAACTTAGCCGTACCGATATTATCCTGTAAAAACATCTTGAGTGCACCACTTATAGGATCTGGTTCAGTGAACAGCGACAGCCAGAAGGGATTAAGTTTCCATAGTGGACGTCTGTACCTACTTGGTAATGAAATGGTCACCCAAAAGGTCGAGTGGTCAGATATATGCCTATCTGCATATCCTGATTCCTCTATTAAGTGAAGCATTTTGTCATTCCCAAGGCCCAAATCTATTCTAGATAATCCGTCCTATGAGGCTGAATGACAGGAGTATTTTTTATCGTTAGGGTGTTTAGACCTCCAGACATCTATCAGCCCCAGTTCTTCAAGTATTCTGGCAAAGGGGGTACTACCTTTTACCTGACATGTACTAGCAATAGGTACAGGAAACTTATCCATATGAAAATTCAAAAAATTATTGTAATCCCCCATTGCCAGTAAGGGTACTTCTGGGTATAGGGCCATAAAAATTGCCAGGTGTCTGATAACCTCTGAGTTATACGGTGGGGGTATATAAATGCTAGCAATAATACATCTTAGGCCTGTAATTTTGCATAAAAGAAAGACATATCTACCAGCCGGGTCAATGCGTTTTCTATTGAATTGAACATCCCTCCTGATCAGTATACTTGCTCCCCTTGAGTAAGTGGAGTGGGTTGCATGAAACTGGTTTGTATATAATCGTGGGCCAAAACTGGGAGGGGGGTCCGCAGAGAAATGGGACTCCTGTAAGCAGACCACCCCCGCATTCAGCGACTTGAGATGTCTAAGGACCGCCACCCGCTTTACTGGATTTCCCAGTCCTCTGACATTCCAAGTCACAATGGTCAATTTAGTCATCCCCATCTTGTATCAGAATCATTGACCAGGCCAGCATAACTCTCATCAGACCTTTTAGGTTATACAACATCATATCATCTCGGAGGAGGGAGAAACCCCCCTCCCCATATCATACTTGATTTCTCCTTTCTGAAAACATTTAGGTATCTGTAGACATGAGATCATATTGCAAGGCAGTGAAAAATATTCTAGCAGGTTAGCGTATAAGTACAGCAGGCGGTAAATTTTTGGCTTAATGCATGTAGCTCTGTATGGCATAATTCTAAAGGTCAGCAGTTCACACAGCCACGCTGCTGCAGTGTTAACTTTTCCCACACAACAGGTGTGGGGGGGGTAAAAGCCTTGAAAACTCCTAGTTAACCAGTAGGCTAGTTCTCGTAGGGGTTTCACAGCTACGGTAGGCATGTATTTCTTCTTTAGTTACAGTCAAAAATGTGGAAAAAAAAAAGCAACGGAAAAAACAGGGGGAGAGAGTGAAACAAACAAACAGTACTCCTCTGCCGCCTAAACATCGGATATGAATGTAGAGACTGTCCACCGCAATCAGCACACTTAGAGCTTAAAATCTCCTCACGGCCCAGGCATCCATCCCAGCAAAAACAGACCGAGTCTTGTCAGGAAATTGCATATCAAGGACTTAGCTTTTAAGCAGGGGCATCTCTTTTTGGTCTGGCAGCTTTAAGGGCCCTATCTTCACGATCTAGCCATTGAGCCGCCATGTCCGGGCGTTCAAAAAAGCGAGTTTCCCCGAGTGCAACCACACGGAGTTGGGCAGGATATAGCATCGCATATGGCAAGTTAAGGTCCCTTAATCTTTGTTTAACATCCATGAACTTTGCTCGCTGCTTCTGGAGTTCAGCCGAGAAATCCGGAAACAGGGAGATTTTGGAGTTTTCAATATTCAGCTTACCTCCCATGGTTCTGGCCTTAGCAAGAATGGCATCTCTGTCTTTGTAGTTTAAGAACTTAAACAGAAAAGCACGAGGGTGATTGCCAGGAGGCAGTGGGCGAGATGGCACTCTGTGCGCTCTCTCCACCGCAAAAAGCGGAGAGAAAGCTTCTTTTCCAAATGTAGTGAGGAGCCATTGTTCTATGAAAGTGACCGGGTCTTTACCTTCTATCCTTTCTGGGAATCCTAAGGCGCGGACATTGTTGCGCCGCATGCGATTTTCCAAATCATCTAAGCGCGCTGCATGCTGATCTGTAAGATGGCAGTTATACTTTAAATCTCTCTGCATGGGTACTAGATCATCTTCAATTACACTGACCCTGCTCTCTATTGCAGCTGTGCGCTCCCTCAGCTTTTGCATGTCCTGTCTCACAAAGGATATCTCAGCTTTGACACCTTTAACTTCATCAGTCAGGGTTGAGATGGATCTGTTGCATATAGTTCCTGCTGAGAGTATATCTCTGAGAGTGGGTTCAGCATTATCTGGGGGCAGGATTGATGGCTGAGTGCCCTGATGAGAATGTGAAACTGTACTCACTGCGGCCCAGTCAGAAGGGGATCCAGTGCCATCCTCCAGTGGAATAGTATTATCCATCTCCAGCTGACTTCCTTCTTCTTCACCAAGGTCAGATGTGGGTGATGGTAGTTCTTTTGATGTTTTATTGCCAAACAGGAGCTTTTGAGCGGCCTCCTTATATTTCTCCTTTTGGGATCTCTGTGGCAGAGCGCCATCTTGGGCCTGAGCTGCGGGCGGGCCGCCACCATCCTTGCCCCGTTTTGGCATGTTCTGCAGCCGCAAATCGATCGGGTAAGCGGGTCGGCTGCGGCCCGGATAGTGTGCGGTTCCGTTCGAGGGTGTCAGTGGGTTGGATGAGTGATCCAAAGGATAATTGTCAGGATTTTCGGCGGAGCTGAGGAGAAGTGCGTCCTTCTACATGCGCTGCCTGGCCACGCCCCCCCTGCACAGACTTCTTATCAGTGGGGGTAGGCCAATCAAGTACTGCTGACACCTTCTGTGGATCCATGGAAATGCCATCTGCAGAAATAATGAGGCCCAAAAACTGGATGGTACTTTTCTCGAACTCACATTTTTCGGCCTTGGCATAAAGGTGTTGTTTCCTCAGTCTGTTTAATACCTTCTTTACATGGACCCGATGGGATTCTAGAGAAGTGGAAAAGATCAGGATGTCATCCAAATAAACAATAGTAAACAGATCAAGAAAGTCCCGAAACACATTGTTTACAAAATGCTGGAAGGTGGCTGGCGCATTACAAAGTTCGAAGGGCATCACCAGGTACTCAAAGTGCCCAAAACGAGACCTGAATGCTGTCTTCCACTCATCACCTTCCTTTATTCTGATCAAGTTGTAGGCTCCCCTTAGGTCTAACTTGGAAAATACGCGGGCCTCTCGAAGTCTCTGGAACAACTCAGGGATAAGGGGCAAGGGATACCAGTTTTTAATGGTCACCTTATTTAAGTCCCGATAGTCAATACACGGCCGGAGAGAGTGGTCCTCCTTCTTAACAAAGAATATTCCCGCACCAGCAGGGGAAGAGGATGGCCGGATAAACCCCTTGTCGAGGTTTTCGTTAATATATTTCTGCAGTTCCTCTAATTCAAGCTCCGAGAGTGGGTAGATTCTGCCAAAGGGAATTTCAGCACCAGGTAAGAGTTTGTTGGTACAATCGTAAGGTCTGTGGGGCGGAAGAGTGTCAGCATTCTTTTTATTAAAAACGTCCAAGAACTCATGATAAACAGAAGGCACAACTTTCATTGTTTCAGAATCCACATCAGTGCAGAGGACAGAAGCTTCAGGACTGGTTATAGGAGGAAGGCAAAATTCTCTGCAGTAGTTGGAAGGAAAAGACACCTCTTCCGTGGACCAGTTGATGAGGGGATTGTGTGCCTTTAACCAGGGCTGACCAAGGATGACGGGAGATAGAGGAGAAGAAATGACGTCCAACCGTAAGAGTTCCCGATGCCCAGAAGCTGAGATGCACAGGATGGGTTCAGTCTCTGTGGTGACAGGTCCTGATTTGATATTAGAACCATCTGCCAAGTGAAACGTGAAACTATTTATTTTGGCACACAGGGGCAGGTTATGCAGGGTTGCGAAGGAAGAGTCTATAAAACAACTACAGGCGCCAGAGTCCACAAAAGCAGAAACAGAGAGAGTTCTTCCATCTAACTGAAAAGAGACTGGCAGCAGGATGTGGTTCTGGTTGGAGTTCAATGCGGCAACTGCAGGAGGAGGAGGAGCTCTCCTATAATGTCTCCGGAAACAAGTCTGTAAGAAATGCCCCTCGTCGCCACAGTAGAGACAAAGTTTGTTGTTCTTGTTTAGTCAGAGGAGGCCTTGGGAAACTGGTACGAGGAACCTCCTTGATGTCAGAAGAATTTTTAGGCAAGGCAGAAGCAGGTGGAAGGTCCAAAGAGCAAGCAGGCATAAGGTGAGGATTGCTGGCCTTGTCGAACTGCCTTTCCCGCAGGCGGCAGTTAATTTGAATACAAAGAGAGATTAAGTCATTCAGAGAGGTGGGGATTTCCACCCGGGCAAGCTCATCCTTGATGGAGTCAGACAGTCCCTGGCAAAATTGGAAATGAAGGGCAGAGTTATTCCATTCTGTATCCGCACTCCACAGGCGATAGTCAGAGACGTAGTCCTCCACAGGCCTGGGACCCTGTTGCAGGTGGCTTAATGATATTTCAGCGGCCTGGTGACGAAAAGGGTCAGCATATAATTGAGCCATGGCAGCAAAGAAGGACTTGACTGAAGCCAGGACAGGGTCATGCTGTTCCCGAAGCTGAAAAACCCAGGCCTGAGGTTCTTCTTGCAACAGAGAAATGAGAAATCCAACCTTCACTTCTTCAGTAGGAAATGTGCGAGGAAGCAAGGAGAAGTACAGTTCACAGGAATTCCGGAAAGTCCTGAACTTCCTACGATTTCCAGAAAAGCGTTCAGGCAGTGATACCCTGGGCTTAGGTAGATAAGGTTGGACTGCTTGGGTGTAGGTTAAGCTGGATGCACTCAGTAGTTGGTCATGAATGCGGGCCAAGTCCATATGCAACCCTTGCACAACATAGGAGAGTGTGGTAACAGTCCGACAAAGGGTTGACAGCACAGAGACCTCCCTTTTAGACTCCATCCCTAGGCTGACTGGTACTGTCACATACCTGAAGGGAGACTGAATTGATGAGGTCGGCCTCTCTTGTATCTCCAGCACGGGTCCCGCTGAGAATGGAACAGAAGGAGCCAAGGGCCAGGAGAAACACGAGTGCCTGCAGGTGAAGACCCGGAGACCTGTTGCAGAAAGTCGCAGCTAGTCGCAGGACTGTAGTTGTAGCAGCGCTGAGCCAAGCAGGAAGCAGGAGCGAGGTCATAGGAGAAGCCGGGTTCGTTAACAGACAGGCAGCGCAGTAACAGGACATCAGGCAAAGGCAAGGTCCGATGAGGAGCCGGGATCGGGAGCCAGGAATCAAGTAAACGTAGTCCAGGAGCAGGGTCAGAGGGGAGCTGGGATCAAGCCAGAGATCAGACAAACAGGAACCAGAAGCAGGGTCAACAGGAGCCAAGGTCAGCAACGGGTATTCAGACAGGAATCACAGGTTCAGGGTAATGGGAGCACAGCTAAAAGACCAGTAAGCACAGAACAGTGGTAGAGGACTGCTTAAATAGGCCGTCTGGCGCCAATTGGCACCAGGGATGCGCTCCTGCGCGTGCATGCCGGTCGCCGCACGCGCATGTGCATAAGCGCGCACGGGTGTTCGTAGTCTCCCGTGCGTGCAAGTGCGTGCCAGAGGATTACCACTGGATTCCTTACAGGTACATTGTACCCCTACCATTTCACCAAAAAAAGTGTCAAAATAGTAAAAAAGAAAGGAGACATTTTGGGACAAGTCCTTTATTAAAAAATGAAAAAATTAAAATGTCCAGCGAGAAGAAGCATCACTCAGCGGGAGTCTCTCATGGAGGCAGAGCTGTTGCAGTTTTTGTTTTTTTATTTTTTCAGTTCGTCGGGCGGCGTGATAGAAGATAAATGGACATCGACGGACATTTTTATTTTATTTATTTTTAAATAAAGGACTTGTCCCAAAGTGTCTCATTTCTTTTTTACTATTTTTGACACTTTTTTTGGTGAAATGGTAGGGGTACAATGTACCTATTACCAATTTTCACATAGGGGGGCAGGACCTGGGGATCCCCTTTTTAAAGGGGGCTTCCAGATTCCGAAAAGCACCCTGTCCGCATACTCCCACAACCACCGGGCAAGCTTTGTGGGGATGAGGCCCTTGTCCCCCTCAACATGGGGACAAGGTGCTTTGGGGGGCTACTCCAAAACACCCTCCCCATGTGGCCTGGTACGGTTCAGGAGGGGGGGCGCCTGCCAGGTTGCATGCTCATATAAGGGTCTGGTATGGATTTTGGGGGGATCCCTATGCCATTTTTTTTTAAATTTGGTGCAGGGTTCTCCTTAATTTACATACCAGACCTGAAGGGCCTTTTTTTTCAATGAGTTTTATCTATATTGCCGAGACCCAACAATTCATTACAGCCACGATCAGTTTTAATTTACTTTTTTCCTTAAGAAATGTAATTTTGCTGTGGTACTGTTCTAAACATGGGGAAACTGTGCCACTTTACAGGCATACTAAGGAGACCACCCAGGCACGATATTTAAAGGAATATTTTGTTTTTATTTTTTTCACTTTAAGCATTATTAAAATCACTGCTCCTGAAAAAATGGCAATATGACAATAACTTGCATATAAGCCTTTAAAATGAGCACTTTTGGTTTTTCATCTTAGTGTCCCATAGACTTTAACGGTGTTCCGCGGCTTTCAAATTTGCCATGAACACCGCATAATGTTCGCTGTTCCCCGAATGTCCGAACAACCAAAGTTCGTCCCGAACTTATACTCGGGCCCAACCGTTTGTTTATGTGCATGCAAATTGACTTCAATCTTTGGTCTGTAGTTGGAGATTTGATGCACATAGCCAAGGGCTAACACAGTTGCAATATAGGCACCTTCAGGTGATGGACACTGGTATACCCAATCCAGGAAGTTCACACCCTATATCCCTATATAACCTCTCCTCCTTCCAGGAGCACATCAGTTTTTGTAGCAAAGCAATATACTTAAACCCCAAAAAGAGGGGAGGGACCTCTGTGTCCCATGATGTACTCCAAAAAAAGGATTTTACAGGTAAGCTGTTTTTTTTATCATACATCATGGGACACAGAGCCTAAGTAATAACTTAATGGGACGTCTCATAGCAATGCTTCTTGAGGGGAGGGAGACACAACCCGCAGGGTACCCCCAGACTTGAGGACCTATACTGCTGCCTGCAGCACACTGCACTGAAAGGCGATATTCTCATACCTCCTTACATCCACTTGATAAAACTTGGTGAATATATGCACTGAAGACCAAGTTGCGGCCTTACAGATCTGAGCCATGGAGGCCTGGTGACGCACTGCCTAAGAAGCACTAACCGCCCTGGTAGAGTGCGCTTTGACTTGAAAAGGGGGAATCTTACCCTTTAAATTACAAGTCTGAATTATAACTTGCCTAATCCACTTAGCGACAGTGGATTTCGACGCTGCCTGTCCTTTCTTAGGACCCTCTGGCAGAATAAATAAGACATCAGTCATTCTAATCTGAGCAGTTTAAAAATCTTTAAATAGATTTTGATGTGTTCCTGCTCATCAGGTGCAATCACTTTAGACATACATGAAGAGACAGATTGAAAGATACTGGTGGGCGTGTACTTCTGTTGGGTCTGTGTCAGTGTGCTAAAAATACAACCTATCTTATATAAAGGGCTGCAGTGGGGGGGTCGTTTGGCCTGAGAAGGCCAGGTTTTTGCTGTGATTTGAGGGTGAGAAGGAATAATATTGTGCATATTGAAAAACGCCCAGCTAGGGCTGTTTGTTTGCTGAAATTCTTGTGCATTTTTTCAATCAAAAGTGGGTTTATGTGGCCATGCTGTCAATGTTGTGTGTGTATTGTTCCTGTCTGACCATGCAAACATGGTTTGGGAGCATGTGCGGACCTTCTACTCCATGATCTCATTGTTTAATCATGTACAGTATGTGACCGCAATATTGTGTCAATCTCGCCGCTGTTATCGGCGAGATTTGACACCTGCGAGCCCCGTCACGGGAACCAGTGCTGAGCTGGCTCGCTCATTGGGAAAGGAAAACTGTTTTTTCCTTTCATGATAAGTGACAGGCATTGCTGACAGCTGTCTGGAATGAATCATGAGGGGGAGCGCTGTGCCAAATTTTAAATTAAAAAATGGCATGGGTTCCCCCCAGGGGCATACCGGGCCCTTAGGTCTGGTATGGATTTTAAGGGGAATCTCCTACGCCAAAAAAACGGCGTGGGGGTCCCCCTAAAATCTATACCAGACCCTTATCCGAGCACGCAGCCCGGCCGGTCAGGAAGGGGGTGGGCCCCCCACCCCAAAGCACCTTGTCCCCCTGTTGATGAGGACAAGGGCCTCTTCCCAACAACCCTGGCCGTTTGTTGTCGGGGTCTGCGGACAGAGGGCTTATCAGAATCATCATCGTACCCCTACCCATTCACCTGGAGGAAAAAGTGTCAATAAAAAAACACACTAGACAGGTTTTTAAAGTAATTTATTAGGCAGCTCCAGGGGTCTTCTTCTGACTTCGGGGTTCTTCTTCTGACTTCTCTGCTCTCTCCACCCTCTTCTCCCGGTGTCCGGCTCTATTCCCGCTCTCCAGGCCTCTTCTCTCTGTGTCCGGTTCTTCTCCCGCTCTCCGGTTCTTCTGCCAGGCTCCTCCACTATCTTCTGCTCTTTTGCCTCCTTTGCTAGCGGTGGCCCGGTCTTCTCCGTCGTCTTGTTCCAGCTTCTCTTCTTCCGATGTTGACACAACGCTCTCTCCCACAATAATGCTGTGTGAGCGGTGCGCGATGACTTATATAGGCATGGGGCATTGTCACCGGGTGACATGCTCACTATTAGTAAACACAACACTGGGTGTTCAATATACCTGTGTGATGTCCCAAAATTTGCAGGCTCCCCAATAATAATGAGTGCAGTCTCTGTGCCTAAAATACTATAGAGAGAAAAAAAGGTTTTCAAGGGAAGGCTCCCACTGAGAAGAGATACAGACGGACCATGCTGCTTAATAAGGGATAAATTTTATTAGAAAAATATATTTAATACAAAAAGAGCCAAGACCAGGTGCCCACCACCAACACCAAGATCATATTAAAAATAGACAACGTTGTCTGTTTAAGAGCAGCTGCATCACGCTTCAATCATGCATGCACACACTTGTAACAAGGCTATTGTTAATGGGATTAAATAATATTTGTGGATCAGACTAATGGTTTCACTGACATGCACCATACATGACAAAGTTCGTCCAGTCACTGTATTTAAATAGAAACCCTTTTAACAAAAGACCCCTGTTTGAAGGGTAGTTGATTGAGTCAAGTTGCTAGTCCCACAGAGACAGCCTTAATTAGAGTTGAAACAAGACATAGCTGTCAGTGTGGAGAGATGATTATAGTCCACAGTTAGTATCCAGTCCAAAGACACAGAAATACAGTTTCCCAGAATGGGATTGCATGTATTCACAGGGTCTAACTGTTGGAAAAACAATAGCTCAATGACGTTGTTTATGAAGTTGGCTAATACTGGCTGAGAAGTAACAAAAAGCAGGATGCAAAGTAAAAGGAGGCAGTTAAAGGACCTATGGTCCGCTCACCCGACCATTCGTAGAGTGATATAATCACAGTCCTGTACTATCTTTCTCCGGTCCGGGGGGCTGTATGTGCCATGCTGTATGCTACGTTTGTTGAGCGGGGTCCGTGGGGCTCCAGTGAGCAGTTTGCTGTCAGCACTATATAAGTGTCAAGTCCTCTGGGCCACCATCCACTTGTATCAGCCAAAGTAGTCACCGCTGGCTTCAGGTAATCAATTGCACATGCACAGGCGTGATGAAATACCTCATCCACGACGCATAGAGCGTCTCTGTCGTGATGCCAAATCCGACATGTTTCACCAGGGACTCTGTTTTTTTCAAGGACAGGAGAGGCATGAGTTGTGTTTCTATGTATACTGCATTCAATACCTCCCACTTTCAATTTTAGGTTGCCATACAAGGAATCACCACTAGATGTCATCTCCCATATAAAACATCACACTCTCTTTCTCTTCCACTATTCAGAGGCACCCAGTTATAGCCAGACATTTGCAGACACGGATCAATACGTTTTTTGCAAAGTTAGAATTAAAAATAAAACAGGTTGATAATAAATAAAACAGGTTGATAATAAATATCTCAAATAGTAAAGATATAGAAACCAGACCTAAAAATTATAATCGATACAGCACTGTCTGAAAGAAGTTCCCAGACGAGACAAGAGTGTATTCACCCGTCTGTTTCAAAAGATGTAAATAATATGATCTTGCAACAGTTAAAAATGTGAGATACCCACAATAAGCAAAATGTTATAACTAAGAAACTGCGCTAAATGAGATCCAATCAAAACGTATGAATACCCAATGGGTGTTACATGACTTGAATGAAGATTTGCAATAAAAAAATCAATGTACTCCTCAATGTTCTCTCACAGCAGTGTAGTGAATAATCACATCATAAAGAAAACAAAACTTGAAAAGTCCATATTAATGATGAAGAGTAATGAGCTGATAATGCTGTTGGTCAGTGAAAGGTCACAATATGAGAAAGTGTCTCCTTCATGTACAAAGGTGACATCACAAATGAAAGACACGGGAGAAAATAATGATGTGGATAGGACAGTCCTTCATCTAGAAAAACACAGCCTCTTACCAGCTGCCCAGATCTCTTATCAGGAGATCAATTCCGCCTTTTAGCTTATGACCCAGCCACAGTCTCTAGATAAACCAATATGGTGTCACCTCTCCTTCTCTCCAATATTTTCCAAATAGCTCACAGACAGTAACTCACAGACAGCCATCAACCATATAGGAAAACAGAAAAGACTCCCATAGTGTAAAACTGTAGATAACTTTAATAGTATAAAAGTAATGCACTTACATAAAACACGAACAAGGAGAGCATCTATCAAAAATGTTCGAGCCGGCTGGCTCTCTCAAACAAATGCCCGATTGCTTCCGGGACTGTGCGCTGTGTTTGGTGGCGTCAGCACGCCGCTCTTCCTACACCGTTTCGTCAGAACTGATGTCATCCAGGGGCACGGGCGGCGTGCTGACCCACCACCTTAAATGCTTCATGATACAAGAAGGGAACGCTCAGTCCTGAGGTCCGAGCGATCCTGATGCAATCGCCGCCATATTGGAAAGGGGCGATTGCCAATGGTAAAAAGAGGGAGAGCCGTTACTGTTAGCTAACGGCACTTGTAACCAAATGTAACGTCATAATAAGCACACATTAAGTTATATCCCATTAAATTATAAATCAAGGAGATTCTTAAAAACATTTATTTGCTTAGAATTTACTTTATTGGATTAAAAAAATAAACATAATTCACGTTAGTATTTGCAAAGTCCGTGAAAAACAGTAGTGACCTCTAGTGGTCAAACCCTGTTTAGTATGGCAACTCGCAGGTTCTTCACACAACCAATTGCCAGTAAAGTATTGCTGGATTAGCTATAAACCTAAAAATTGTGCATCAAAAAAAAGAAAAAATACAAACATGAGATACAAAATCTATTTCCATGTTCGTACAAAAAGAAAAAAGGAAAGAGGAAAAAGCTGACCAGATTAGACAGTGAAATTAAAGCCCTCAAAGATAGCCTTTCACCCTATAAAGAAGGGAAAGAATATAAAGAAAGAACTATCAACTTATTAAAGGTATTAGACAAAGAGGAAAAAGAGCAAAAGTTTAAAAAAAGAAGAAATACAACAGAGATTATGGAGATTATCAAACTAATAATGTGTTTGCCTGGCAAAAGAAAATAGCTATGGAAGCAGACGATGGACATGAACTCACAATGGAGGTGACTTCTCAAGGGGGTGACACTTTAGTACAACCCCTGGTTCAGTTCCAGCATTTCCCAATTAGAAAGGAACCCCAGCGAACTCCAAAAAAATCCCAAATCAGCACCAAACAAGGGAAAAAAGGTAGACGGGTATCAAATCAATCACCTCAGAGACCACCCGTACCCACAAGGGGAGGACACTATGGGAGAAACACTGGGTGGAATCAACCACAAAGACAGGGAGTGAGTCAGGAACGGAGGTATGTACAGTAGTATAATCAAAATCAGTATCAAACATATAGAACAACTCCGCACTCAGATAGGGGTCATGATAGGACAGTGTACAATGAGCATGGTTATGATTCACAAACCAATCATCATCAATATTCAGACAACCCCCCACATTATGATAGGGAGAGGGATGAGGATGAGGTTGAATATGGGGTAGATACCCATAACCGATTTTACCCATTAAGGGATAAGGAAGGTCCCATCCATTATGAGAGAGGTGACCATCCTAACAATGAACAGGAATATTACAGGCCCTATAGAGATTATCCTACTAGCTCCTATGGGAGAAATCAGGAATCACACCCTTGGGGTTTTCCCAGATCCAATCAGGGACTAAAAAGGCCAGTAGAAGACAACGAGGAACAAGAGGGGGGAGGAGAGCATAACTCAAAAAAGAAAAGGATGTAAAAGCTGATGGTATTTTCAATCTCAGCACTCAGACTTTGACTAAGTCAGAACTAGCATTATTAAATAAAGGTCTTAAATTTGCACCTCCTAAATGGACATTGGACATTCATAAGTGCGTCCGTAGAATTAATATCAAGAGACACTTTGCAAGTATTCCAGTGGAACTGAGGCAACCGGTCCAGCAGGAATATCAACACACTGGATTGGCCAATGCCTCTACATTTAATCCCCCAGGCACTTTGGAACCCTCATTGAGAGTTTTCAGAGATGTTGTCCTTAGGGACTTGGATTCCATCAAAGTGGTCAACCACAAGATGGACATAACACTAAAAGAAGGACTTGACTCTCTTTGTAATAATAAGGGAATCGTCATTCGCCAAGCTGACAAGGGGGGGGGGGGAATTGTGGTCCTCGATAGGAAAGATTACTTACAAGAAATGCATAATATAGTAGGCGATCGAGACACATATATTCCCCTACCTGGTAATCTGGTTATTAAATACAAAGAGGACTTAGAAAAATTAGTTACAAAAGGCTTTCAATTGGGTATACTTAATGAAAAATAAAAAATGTTTTTGGTCCCCAAGGCCCCGCAGGTTCCAGTGTTATACTGTTTACCCAAAATTCACAAGAGTCTTACTTGCCCCCCGGGACGTCCAATAGTGAGTGGCATTGATTCAGTCACATCCCGGGTGGACAAGTACATAGACTTCTTTCTTCAACCTTTAGTACAACAAATGCCCTCTTATGTGAAAGACACGAAACATGTGATCCATCTGTTGTCTCAATTGAAACCCAATAATCACATGTGGTTGGTTACAGCTGATGTGGCTTCACTGTACACTATAATTCCACACCAATTGGGGCTTTCGGCTGTCAAATATTTTTTGAATGCCTTTGCCAAGATTTCACCAAAACAACAGGAGTTTATCATGGATTTACTGAATTTTGCAGCAAACCATAATTACATCTGGTTTGACCAGGGTTACTATCGTCAACAACGAGGTGTTGCTATGGGCGCTAAATACGCCCCAAGCTTGACCAACCTCTTTATGGCCAAGTGGGAGGAGGACGTCATCTATAAGGACCGTAACCCACATTTGACCTTTTGGGCAAGGTATATAGATGATGTCCTCCTCCTCTGGGAAGGGTCCTTGTCGGAACTTGACAAATTTTTCTCTCTCGTTAATAATAACGATAGAGGACTCAGGTTTGTCCATGAAGCGAGTCAAGAAAAAAATTCACTTTTTGGACCTTACCATTTATAAAGGAGCAGACTCTTTCAAGACGATTACTTATTTCAAACAGACCGACCGGAACACATTCATACCCCTTGACAGCTGTCATAATGATAGCTGGCTGAAGTCAGTACCCAAGAGTCAATTTTTCAGAATGAGACACAACTGATCAGAGTTAGTGGATTACAGAATTCAAGCGAACATTTTGAAAAATAGACTACTAGAAAAGGGTTATGAGAGGCATTCACTAGAGACCACCATTGAGGAAGTGGCAAAACAGGACAGATCTGCTTTTTTGGATGTGGGCCTTAAGAAGAATAAAGAATGTCCTACTATACCTTTCATTACTACCTATTCAACCCAACATTACCAAATCAAAAAGATTATAAGTAAACATTGGCATTTATTGGCCAATGATGGAATGATGGCCAATGATGGAATAATTAACACCTTTTTACCTGATAAACCACAGGTTATTTTCAGGGGGTTCCCTCGTTGAGGGACATTATTGCCCCCTACGTAGTGGACCCTCCTGTTAAAAGATTATCTTTTTTTCAGAATCTCTCTGGGTACCATCAATGCCGCAGATGCCAAATATGCACTCTTAACTTAAATAAAACAAAAAAAACTGAGTCATTCATTTCAACTAGCACATCTAGGGAGTATAAAATCGAGCCATTTATCACATGTAGTTCCACTGGAGTAGTGTATTTACTCCAATGTCCGTGTGGACTCCAATATATTGGCAGGACCAAACGGTCTATGCAGGTCCGCCTAGGAGAGCACATCACTAACATTAAGACGGGGTTTAAATATCATTCTGTCTCTAAGCACTATGATAGATTCCACAATCGCAACCCAGCCAATACCATCTTTCTAGCTACTGATAAGTATAGTGCCCATTGGAGAGGTGGCTCTTTAGTTAGAGAACTATCAAAGTTGGAGATGGCTTGGATTCACAGGGTGCGTTGTTATACTCCATATGGCCTTAACGTGGACACAGACGTTAATGCCTTCATAGATAATAGTTAATGATCTGTATGTGTGAACCAGTCCTGAGCTCCCAGTAGTACCTTGGTGGTGGGTTTAATGGGCCTGAATTTTCCGGCTCAGGGCTGTTATAAACTATTATGTTATCCAATTAAGGGGGGGTTCCTTTTGAATATATCTGTTGTTTTAAGTAATAGGAGATGACCCGTATACCATATGAGTCAGGTTAACCAGTATGGTTATATTCAGCTCTAGGCCAGCCCGTTTTATTAAATCATTTTTATAATGAGCCACTGGACCTCTGATGGCCAACTAATTTTTTATCCCTTTTTTCCTCTTTCCTTTTTTTCTTTTTGCACGAACATGGAAATAGATTTTGTATCTCATGTTTGTATTTTTTCTTTTTTATGATGCACAATTTTTAGGTTTATAGGAAATCCAGCAATACTTTACTGGCATTGGTTGTGAAGAACCTGCGAGTTGCCATACTAAACAGGGTTTGACCACTAGAGGTCACTACTGTTTTTCACAGTCTTTGCCAATACAAATGTGAATTATGTTTATTTTTTTAATCCAATAAAGTAAATTCTAAGAAAATAAATGTTTTTAAGAATCTCCTTGATTTATAATTTATTGGGATATAACTTAATGTGTGCTTATTATGATGTTACATTTGGTTACAAGTGCCGTTAGCTAACCATAACGGCTTTCCCTCTTTTTACCATTGGCAATCGCCCCTTTCCAACATGGTGGCGATTGCATCAGGATCGCTCGGACCTCAGGACTGGGCGTTCCCTTCTTGTATCACGAAGCATTTAAGGTGGTGGGTCAGCATGCCATCCATGCCCCTGGACGACGTCAGTTCTGACAAAACGGCGTAGGGAGAGCGGCGTGCTGATGCCACCAAACACAGCGCACAGTCCCGGAAGCAATCGAGCGTTTGTTTGAGAGAGCCGGCTGGCTCGAACATTTTTGATAGATGCTATCCTTGTTCGTGTTTTATGTAATACTGCATTACTTTTATACTATTAAAGTTATCTACAGTTTTACACTATGGGAGTCTTTTCTGTTTTCCTGTATGGTTGATGGCTGTCTGTGAGTTACTGTCTGTGAGCTATTTGGAAAATATTGGAGAGAAGGAGAGGTGACACCATATCAGTTTATCTAGAGACTGTGGTTGGGTCATAAGCTAAAAGGCGGAATTGATCTCCTGATAAGAGATCTGGGCAGCTGGTAAGAGGCTGTGTTTTTCTAGGTGAAGGACTGTCCTATCCACATCACTATTTTCTCTGGTGTCTTTCATTTGTGATGTCACCTTTGTATATGAAGGAGGGACTTTCTCATATTGTGACCTTTCACTGACCAACAGCATTATAAGCTCATTACTCTTCATTATTATTGACTTTTCAAGTTTTGTTTTCTTTATGATGTGATTATTCACTACACTGCTGTGAGAGAACATTGAGGAGTACAGTGATTTTTTTATTGCAAATCTTCATACAAGTCATGTAACACCCATTGGGTATTCATACGTTTTGATTGGATCTCATTTAGCACAGTTTCTTAGTTATACCATAGAATCAGACCTACATAACGATAGACAAGGCAGAGAGGACAGAAAAGGGGGGCTGAATAAAAATTATGCGACTAATTGATTGCTATGCAACTTTTTCAGCAAACAGTCGCATATATCACTATGGATTGATTAGAGCTGAAAGACTGTGTATGTCTCTCTATATCTTTTATTACTATACTTTACTTTATACACAGCGGCTGTATTCAACAGAACAAAAGATATTCACATAATGTGACATGCGTCCAATGCGGCTCAAAACAATGCAGATAGACTATTCATTCCGGATAGGGCCTAAACTTGCGTCAGGTAGATTTACTTTAGGATAGTCAAAAATTATTATGAAAGTTATGCGATTATTACTTTCAGGATAACGCAAGTTTAGCTAAACCTGGAAAAACGCATGTTTCATTATAAATTGGTTTGAGCCCAAGGGGGGTGCATATATGGATCTTAGCTAGTCGAATAACAGCTGCCCGATGTATACAACTTTATACACAGCAGCTGCATTCCATAAAACAAAAGATATTCATTTAATTCAGCATGCATCCAATGTAGGCTCAAAACAACGCAGATGGACTACTCATTCTAGATAGGGCCTAAACTTGCAACATATATATATATTTACTTTAAAGTAGTCAACAGATATGGAAATTATGTGATTCTTGATTCCAAGATCACATAAATTTAGCTAAACCTTAAAAAAAGGCATGTTTCAATAAAAATTAGATTAGGCCCAGGGAGGATGCATGTATGTATCTTTTTTTTTTTTTTCAAAAAGATTTTATTAAATTTTACAGATGTACAAAGTATATGTGACATACATCCCATGTAGTAAGTGTACAACAGTTGCGAGCACATCTATGAATGCCATAGTAATCTTCATGGTGGGTTGAACAATAACTCAATTCCCGTCAATGCACATGTAGTTCAGAAGTGTCTAGGGTTCCTCGAGTTACAGCGAGAAATAAAGGATAATAAACAGAATCAAAAGGGTGGAATCATGAGAACAGCAGTAGTCACAACGAGAATGTCAAGGGCAAATCCCGGTTCCATTCACCCCTAATGGGATCATTACTGTGAATGGATCGGGAGCTGAAGGCGGTAAGTAGAGTGGGGTCAACCGCTAAAACGAGATTTGTATGGAAATGCAGATCCACTAAGTGACCTGGTTCGTAGCTGACAGGTATCAGGGAAGGCAGGAAGACATTATTGGAATGTGTTTGTGAGAATGTGTGAGTATGTCTCAGAATGAAGTTGGAAATGGGTAAGAGAAAGGGACAGGAGGTAGGGTAGGCGGCACAGCGGAGGTTGGGTTATAGGGTGTCAGGGCCTATGTGCTGAAATTGGTGTCCGTGAGGAAGTGTTAAGGGGGATATTGGTGGAGGGAGGTTGACGGAAGTGGAGCCAGCATGCCCAGGTAGTGTTAAATTTGTCAGTATTATCATTGGCTTGACTAATAATTTTTTCCATCTCGGCAATTTTATCCACCCTCCGGAGCCAATCTGAGATTGTGGGGGGTGTCGTACTCCTCCATAAAGCAGGGATGCAGAGGTTGGCTGCATTGACTAAATGTATGGTGAGGGACTTTTTGTAGGATCTTGTTGAAACTGAGGTGTGGTGGAGTAAGTATCTTTCAGGGGTGAAGGCGTGTGTGTACGAGGATATTTGAGTGATCAGCCGGTGAATTTCCTTCCAAAATGGCCTTATAAGATCGCATTCCCACCATATGTGCAGTAGGTTACCCCTGGAGGCGCCACACCTCCAACAGGTTGGGGGGACGGTTGGACAGAAGTGATGAACCCTATCAGGTGTTCTATACCAACGAGAGAACAATTTATATCTGTTCTCTTGTGTGGATACATTCATGGACCCTTTGTGCATGATAGTGAAAATGGAGTCCCATTCCTGTGCGGATAGGTCCAGTGCCAGATCCGTCTCCCATTGTTGGACCAGTTTGTCTTGTTTGAGGTTATGTTGAGAGAACAGAAGGGAGTATGTGGTGGCTATCAAGTGATCTTGGGGATCTGTATCGGAACACAAAAGTTCCAGTGGGGTGCGATCTCTGCCATAGGGGTTGTCTCTTGTATGGGGTTGGAGGAAATGTCGCAGTTGAAGGTACTTAAAGAAAGGGAAGTGGTAGTCAGAGAGAGTCTTGGTGAGGTCCGTGTGGGATAGAAGCGAGCCGTTACGAAAACAACAATGGGCCCTTGTTGGAGTGTTGTCCGTATCCAGAGTGGGGTGTTTGTGTAGTAGACCCGGGGGGAATTCAGGGTTGTTGTCTAAAGGAGTCATGGGGCCTGGAGCTGGGGTTATTTGGAGCATCTTGCATGCCCGTTTAAAGATTGTTAGGGTGGTACCTATAAAAGGGTGGGAGGAAGATGTTGTCGGAGTATGTCTACAGCGAATCCAGGGGGAGTGGACAAGTGGGAGATTCGCAAAGGAGTCTTCAAGTGCTACCCAATCTTTTCGCAGACGGTGTTTGTGCCAGTCAATGAATCTGGTTAGATGGCAAGCCCAATGGTACTTTTTGATGTCTGGGAGTCCCAGGCCACCCAGGCGTTTGGGCAGGACTAATCTGTCCCATTTAAGTCTCGGTGGCTTGGATGCCCAAATGAATGACCTACAGATACGTTTATAAGACGAGAAGAATGCTGGTGGTAACCTGATTGGTATGGCGTGGAGGAGGTATAGGATTCTGGGAAGTACGTTCATTTTCAAAATAGCAATTCTGCCCAGCCAAGAGAAGGTGCCAAGATGCCATTTTTGTAGATCTTTTTGGATGGAAAGAAGCAGAGGAGCAAAATTGCTGGAATACAGATTCCGTAGGTCAGTTGTGATCTGAATTCCAAGGTATAGGATGGCTGAGCGTTCCCAACCGAATGGGAAGTTAAGTTTACATAGGTCAACTGTATTGGTTGGTAAGGTGACATTAAGGGCTTTGGATTTGTCAAAGTTGATTTGCAAGTTGGAGAGGGAGTGGAAGAGTTTGAAGTCGGCGAGGAGATTGGGGATAGAGATGATGGGATCGGTCATAAATAAAAGTATGTCATCTGCGTACGCGGCAAGTTTGTACTGTTTGCGATGAATTTCTATCCCCTTGATATCGGGGTTGTCGTTAAGTTTGCGTAACATGGGTTCCAGGGTAAGTATAAAAATGAGCGGTGATAGAGGGCACCCCTGTCTAGTTCCATTGGAGACAGAGAAGGCGTCCGACAGTCCGCCGTTAATCCGAACCCTGGCTGTCGGGGCGGCGTAGAGGGCTAAGATCATTTTGAGTAGGCTTGGCGGTAAGCCTATCGCCTGCAAAGTGGCCTCCATGTAATCCCAAGCTACCCTGTCGAACGCCTTCTCTGCATCCAATGAGAGGAAGAATCCCTTTGTAGAAGTTTTCGTGAGCCAGTGATGTATGTTCAGGGCTTTGGTGGTGTTGTCCCGTGCCTCTCGACCCGGAACAAAACCTACCTGGTCAAGCGATATTAAAGATGGGAGGAAGGGTAAAAGTCTGTTTGCTAGTGCTTTCGCGAAGAGTTTGAGGTCCACGTTTAGCAAGGAGATGGGGCGATAATTCGTTACTCTGGTAGGATCCTTGTCTTTTTTAGGGATGAGAGTGATGTGGGCCATGAGCATTTCGTTGTAGGTGTCTGAAGAGGGGGTCAGAGCATTAAGAGCTTTCACAAGCTGAGGTAGCAGGAGGGAAGGGAATGATTTGTAATAACAAGTTGAGAGGCCGTCGGGACCGGGGCTTTTACCTGTCTTCATTTGTCTCAGTGCCGTAGAGAGTTCGTTTATAGTAAGAGGGGTGTCTAAAGAGTTTGCGTCTTCTGCAGAGATCGGAGTCGGCCCGTACTGTTCTAGGAAGTTCAGGAGGGTGGTTTTTCTGTGCAATGGGACGTCGGTGTGCTGATTTGAGGATAGATTATATAATTTGGTGAAGTATTGTACGAATTGTTGTGAAATATCATTATTTTTAACGAAAACTTCCCCCGCTGCATTAGTAATTTTATGAATAGCATGAGAAGCCTTTTTGGATTGGAGTGCTCTAGCCAACAGCTTGCTGGCTTTGTTACCATATTCATAATACAATTTTTGTGTTAGCAGAAATTTACGCTTCAATGTTTTGTTTAATACCTCTAAGAGATCTTCTCTGGCCTGTGCCAGTTCAGCTAGCGAGGCTGTTGCAGTGGAAGCTTTGTGGGCCTGTTCCAACGTGTGTATGCGAGCGGTGAGTTCTATGATGCGGGCATTTTTGAGTTTATTACGGTTAGCCGCTATAGATAGCAGTTCGCCTCTAATGACGCATTTGTGGGCATTCCACGCAGTCACGGGGGAGACGTCAGAAGTGGAGTTTACGTTAAAATAGTCGGTTAGACAGTCTTTTAATATTGAGTTCATCAGTCAGTAGGGAGCTGTCAAGACGCCATATATGTGTCTTAGTAAACTTTGTCGGTAAATGTAGTGTCATGGAGATGGGGTTGTGATCTGAGAGAAAGGATGGTTCAATGGTGGCTTTGGTAAGATTATTTAAATCATTCTGGGACAGAAAGAAGTGGTCCAGTCTGGTATACTTATCGTGCGGCGGCGAATAAAAACGTGTAATCCCTTTCCTTAGGGTGCAAAGTACGCCAAGTGTCATGGAGAAGTAGATTACTAAGTTGGAGTTTGATGGCCCTTAGGGCTTTGTATGAGATGGAGGATGACCCATTTGAGGTGTCTATCGACGGGTTCAATGGGACATTGAAATCCCCACCAACGATAAGTGTACCAGCCTGGAAACCAGCCAGCAACTGCAGAGTCTTCTTGAAAAAGGGCACCTGGCCTGTGTTGGGGGCATAAATGTTCGCAATTGTGTATGGTAATTGATGAATGGTACCTTTTATGAAAAGATATCGTCCCTGAGGGTCTGTTATCGTGTCTGTTATCTGAAGGGGGCAGTGTTTTGAGATTAGGATCGTGACCCCTTTGGATTTTGCCTCTACATTTGAGGCGTGAAATGCCAGGGGGAAGTAGCTGCTTTGCAATTTAGGAATAGAATCCGTACGAAAGTGTGTTTCCTGTATGAGCGCAATGTGTGTTCGAGACTTTTGGAGGGAGAGTAGTAGTTTAGAGCGTTTTTCTGGGGTATTAAGACCTCTGATATTCACCGATTGTAGTTTAAGTGCGTGTGTCATGGAGGTTGAGAGGCCCTGAGGTGAAGGTGTGTCCGTCATGTCCGCCGAGGTAGGGGGGTGGAGGTAGGGGAGAGGATGGGTGTTTTTAGGTGAGCCCAATAGGTATTGTATTTTACACCCGTATGATCTATGAGAAATATACCGATGAGGAGTGGAACTTTATGTCCACTGACCTCCCTAACTGTAAATCGGAGAGGTACAGGACCTGCGTGGGGTACCACGTCCCTGAAGGGATGTGGAGACCTGTGACAGGCCTGTGTGGGAGGTGACCTAAACCAGGCGGTGAAGAAGAGAGAGGGTGTGTGTGGTAGTGTGGATAGACAGTCCTCCGCCACAGGAGGATAAGTGGCAAATGGGGGAGGTATATAGCTGCATGAAAGTGTTTAAACGTGTGTGAGAGAAACTTCAGGGGACTAACCTGGGTTCAGATGTCACTGTGGGCACCTTGTGGCGCTGAAGGTCAACAGAACGTCAAGATATGGAAAACAAAAAAAAAACAAAAAAGATTAACATCAACATGTCTTTAGGCGAGGCTACTCCGCATGTTGCCCATTAAGCTCCATTAGTCCCCATTCCCGCCAGGCGGTGTGGGTCGGATTCAGCTATATTTACTTAGGAAGTAATTTGTATATCCCATCGAGGTGGGAGACGGTGCTAGCAGAATAGTGATGGAGCCCCAGACAACAACCCGAAATTGCCTCTCCCAAGGTTAACAAAATTAAACAGCAAAATACACTATGCAGAATAGTGGCAGTTCATTGTAGTGTAACCGTGCAGGCCAAGCCGAGTCTAAAGCCCGGAGCCTGAACCTGTCTTCAGAATCGGTAGTATAGTAACATGCTCTGAGGTGTGGAGGCAGTAACACTTAAGTACAGTTATCGATCTTATTCTTATTCCTGAATATCAGCATGGTGCTCACTGTTATGAAGCATGTCCAGCATATTCATCCGCCGGTGAGTGGGGTGGAGTGTCCTCTGTACTGGAGGAGGTCCGGTGCATAGGTAGAAAAGGGCCAATGCGATGCCTGTCGTAAGACCGGAATTGCCGTGGAGGTCCCGACTACGGCCATACGGAGGAGAGGTGTGCAGGCTCCATGCTTAGAGATGCGGTATTAAAGGCAGGATGGAGCTCCTCTCTGCAACGTGTTGACGCATCACGGCGCACAGCGTAGGAGCCCTGTGCGGCGCATGCGTGCGGCAATGACGATGTGCAGTCTGGGTGTTGTAGTTGCGGGGGATGGCGGGGACGTTCCGCTGTAGTCCGGCTGGAAGGGGTGTGGACATTCATCCGAGTGGGCTTCAGAACGATCTGCAGGTTGACGAATGGGAGTGACCAAAGAGCGAACAGTTTATTCCATGTAGTATACGGTGTGAAAAAGGTTCAGAGAGGCGCAGGGACAGAAGTGTCTGTAGGCGGCCTTTCCATGTAGCTAGAGATAGGCTTCCAAAGTATACCCCAAAAGCTGTTATAGCAAAAAATCCAAACAAGAACAAGAAAACCAAAAAACAAAATGTGTAAAACAAAGAATATTAAACATATAGCTGGGGTTCGATCTGTGAACTGGAGCTAGCAGGCTGTATCTGACGTGAAAGAGACCGTGGGATGTCTACAGGTGTATATCAAATATGCCTGTGGCGGTCTCTTCTTTGGCCCCGGGATCGTAGCGAGAGGTCCGGGCTGTTGGCCCGGTAGTTGGAACGGTGTGAGGCATGGTTTCTGCGCAATGAAGGCGATCTTGCCCTGACAGGCGGTGGCGCTTGTGTCTCCATAGGATCTTCTCTCATCAGCTCCCGCGTAATAATCCGGGGGCGAAAGGCAGCATACCAATTGGGAACTGGTACTGATGGGATACCGAGGGTGGCACAAAAATGGGGTAAGTCTTCTGGAACCTTGAGGCTGGCAGTGCGGCCATGAGCCGTGGCTTGAAGGCAGAAGAGAAATTTCCATTTATAGGCTATTTGTTTGTCCTTCAATGCTTCCAACAGAGGTCTGAGGTCGCGCCTGTGTTGGAGCGTGATTCCGGAAAGATCTGGAAAAATCTGAACCTGCGTTCCCTCATACATGATCTGTGTTCTGCCCCGCGCCATTTTGAGAATGTCCTCCTTAAGTCTAAAGTCCTCAATACAGCAGACTATGTCCCTCGGAGGATCGGTCTCTCTGCCCTTAGGGCGTAGGGCCCGGTGTATGCGTTCCATGGCTATTGGAGTTTGGGTCGGGCGGGTAAGCAGGTTGTTGAAGATAGCTATTACAGCTATAGAGATCTGCTCGCCTTCAATCAGTTCCGGAAGGCCTCTGATGCGTAGGTTGTGCCTTCTGCCCCTGTTATCGAGGTCTTCAAGGTGCCTCTGCATGTCTCTCATCTGCCTGGTGTGAAAGTCTACATCTTCTGTGACCGATTGTATGGTGAGCTCGTGCCTTTCCGTGACCTGTTCTACCCCCTGTACTCTGTCATTAAGCGATCTGAGTTCAAGTTTGAGGTCGGAAATGGCTGCCGACAGTGTACCTTTTATGTCCTCAGCTATAGAGCGGAGGTCTTGGATGTTCAGGGGCGGAGGGGGTCTAAGTTCTATCCCTTCACCCCCGGCGTTCGTTTGAGGCGGAATGGCTGGCTGATGGAGCGGTTGTGCGGGCAGCTGTGAGGGATGAGGCGGTGTCTGACGGGAGGGCGCCATGTTGCCTCTGCCCGTCCGGAACATCTCCGGGATGTTCTGCCCCTGTGTTCCCTCTAGATCTCTCGGGGATCTCGAGCGCGATGCCGACGAGTTCCGTGAGGCTGTCCCCATGGTTTAGTGTGGGTGAGAGTCGGGTGTACCTCAATATTTGGGTAGCTTTATCCTGTGGCGGACGGAGCTCCGAGATTAGGCGACTGTCTCCATGCCAGGTCAGGCCACGCCCCTTGCATGTATGTATCTTAAGTAGTTATAGTTATAATAACAGCTGCCTGAAGTATATAAAGAAACCACATACCTCAGATGTATTATATATTGTTAGGTCCTAATCAATCCAAAAATGGCTGGAGGCTACATTATATGTTTAGGTCTTGAGGCGTGAGTGTTTTTAATCAGAAGATCCACATCTTCTCCTTTTGGAGCAGGATCGTGTCAAAATCGCCCCTGCGTGTAGGTAAATTTAAGGTATAGATCCCTTTGATATGAATGCCAGCGGTATTGCGATTATGGTAATCTGCGAAGTGTAAAGCAAGTGGGGACATGTCCTCTCTTATTTGTTTGTTATCTTCTTTGACTGCTTTTTTTATGCTTCTTAAATGTTCCCCGATGCAAACCCGGAGCTGTCTTTTGGTTTTTCCAATGTAATATTTGTGGCATGGAAACTCGAGCATGTAAATGACCCTGGAGGTTGCACAATTAATAAAATTCTTAATTTGGAATGAGACACTCTGAGTCGCATCAGTGAACATTGTAGTCCTCTCAACAAGTTTGCATTCCTGGCAATGTCCGCAGGCATACATTCCCTTGAGGGGGGGCAAAACTGATAACCAAATATAAATTATATTAACTTGCAACAATAGAGAAAATTAATATAAGCGGCGCTGACAGTGACACTATAAATGTGATAATGTGAACATTTGTTTACACAAACCTATACCATAAATAATTATAGTGAAATCACAAAAATCACCCTGTGTCAAAAAGAGATATGCATAAAGTCCATAAGTTGATGAACACCGTGGCTGCTAATATCATCTGCCGCTTACGGGTTCCATATGCTGAGGTTGTGGGGAAACCTAATTCCCTGTGCTGTTTATGACTGCCGTAATAGCAGTCACCGTGATCTGGTAAGCGCATCTGATATTCCACCTTGGGTGTGAAGAGTCATAGAAGATTCCCCCATCTGCATCTTTATCTTCTTTTTTGGCACTTTTTGGCACTTTTCTTTTCCATCACGGACTCTTTTTTGGTTTTTGGACTTTTATATATTATTAATAATATTTTTTGGATGTTTTCACTCATTTGCATATATTTCTTTACATTTGGTAATTAATTATTACTGATTTTGGATATTGGTGTATGATTTTGCATATATCCTATATTTACTCACCTTATATTGGTTTTTGGATATTAGTGTATAATTTTGCATATATCCCTACGTTTATTCACTTCAAATTTATTTAGTGTTTGTTCAATTATGTATTAGCGCCGCATCTTTTTTATTATTTTCTATGATGAGATTTGGAGACTAGATCTTGGTGCAGGCTGCTTTGGTTTCATTACACATTTTATTTTTAATTTTAACTTTGAGCGCAGCTTTTAATTTTGTTTTTTCCATCGTATTTTGAGTGTACAAGTACATCTTTTAAATTCCTTGCTCTCCTAACAATCATTTGAGGGCGAGGACCAACAATTTCTTTCAGCATTAGCGATTTTGTCAGTAGCCCCCCGTGCTTTTGAAGTATGCCTGTTACCTGTTTCCACTGTGCCCCATAATTAGTAATAATACTTAATGGAGCTTGAATAGATGTTAGTTTTTTGTTTCCATTTGTTGAGACTATTTTGTCAGCCAGAAGATCCTGTCTGTCTGTCAACCAGGCCTTTTTGCGTGCTTGTTTCAAAGTTTTTTTGGGGTAACCCCTATCTTTAAACCTGGCAAACATTTCACTAGCCTCCTTACGAAAGTCATCGTCTTTTGAGCAAAATTGGCCCACTGGGATGCCTCTGATTAGATGATCTGGATGGTGACTTGATGCCTGCAGAAGCGTGTTTGCTGCTGTGGGCTTTCTGTCGGTACAAGTCACCAGTCGTGTATCCACACGTGTAATCTGCGATCAAGGAAGGAAATTGCATTGGCATCTATCACATGGGTCAAGACAATGTTTCTGTCATTCTTATTTAGAGTCGACAGAAACTCGTCAAGTTCTTCACGGTCACCCAGCCATACCATGATGATATCATCAATATACCTCAGCCAGGTCAGCACCAGGCTGAGGTACATTGGCATCTTATAGACCACATTCCGTTTCCACAGGCCCGGGTGGAGGCAAGCATATGAGGGGGCCCAGGGAGCTCCAACCGATGTGCCCCTTGTTTGCTGATAATATCCATCGAGGAATTGGAAATAGTTGTTGGTCAATGTCAATTCCAAAAGTTACAAGATGAATTCATTTTGTGCCCCGAAGTCAGGATGTGCTGTTTCCAGAAAGAAAAAAAACGCTCTGTGGCCCCAGTCGTGGGGTATCGATGTGTAAAGTGATTCCACGTCGATACCCACAAGTAGGGCCTCAGGTGGTATCTCCAAATCATGTAACTTAGCCAAAACATTGCAAGTATCGTGAATGTACGATGGCATAGAGGTCACCAAAGTTTTTGTGAAGGAATCAACATGTCTCCCATTTCTTTCTAGAGGGCCTTTTATTGCCAAGACAATTGGCCTGCCGGGGGGATTATCAAGGGATTTATGGAGTTTTGGGATTATATAAAAGGTGGGATTATTATATTCTCCCACCCTCAGATAATCCCATTCCTTCTTTGATAGGAGGTTCACTTCGTGGCCCAAGAAAAGTTGTTGGTTTATTTTCTTGACTAATGCAGGAAAGGGGTTACCCGGTAGCTTTCGGTAGGTGGTGGTATCACTTAGCTGCCGAAAAACCTCTCCTTCGTACATGTCAGCTGACATTAAAACCACGTTACCTCCCTTGTCACTAGACTTCACTATCAAGTCGTCCGCACGTTCAAGTTCAGAAAGTGCTTGTCTATCCTGACTTGATAGATTATCTGGGCCACGTTGAGTCCAGTTAATTTTATTAAGGTCATCCTTTACAAAATCAAGGAACACCCTAATCCAAAGGTGTTTATGCAGGGGAGGCATTTTCTTAGACTTAATTTGTAAGTTATTCGGTCTTCTAACTGGTTCAGGATTAAATTCATTGTCTGAGTCAATCTGCTCATCCAAAAGGGCAATCAGACTCTCTAGGGCTAAGCTTTCTTCTTTATCCTCCAGGGTCATAGCAGATGTAGCCCCCATTGGCGTGGTATTATTTAGGCCAGTGTGCCAGATTTTAAATACCACCATGCGCAAGAATAAACTGATGTCTTTGAGCACTGTAAATTCATCCATCGCTGTTGAGGGCGAAAAGGACAAACCCTTACTTAATAAATTGACATGCCTCTCTTCTATCGGAAAATTTGATAAGCTAACAACCTTCAAATCCCTCAGCAGAGGCGATAAGACCGTTTGGGAATCGCAGCTATCTAGTTCTTGGTGCTGCGAGTTTTGGTCTGTTTGCGAGTCTGGTAAACCCTCCCTCGAGTATTGTTTTTCCTTTCTTGTCCTTTTCCTTGGTCTCTTATGTCTACTCTTGCTCCTTCCTTTTGTGGGTTCCCTAAAGGGACTAGATTAGTCATATCTGTCCCATCTGCAAGTGCAAAGTCTACATTTGTTGTGTTGTCACCTTTGTCACTATCTGAATACTGCCTATTTCTTGAATGATTGGATCTATTTCTATTTCTTCTACTTTGACTGCGTCCTCTCGGGATCGTAAGATCGAATATTTCACCCTTTTCAAAATCCTCAATGTTTTGCCTAAATTTTTTCCGTTTTATAGTCATTAGATGTTTCTGTGTTTTTTTATTTCCTTTCTCAAAATATCATTGTTTCTCAAAGTCAACTTCATTCTGTAGAGCAGGGGTCTCAAACTGGCGACCCTCCAGCTGTTGCGAAACTACAAGTCCCATCATTCCTCTGCCTGTGGGAGTCATACTTGTAACTGTCAGCCTTGCAATGCCTCATGGGACTTGTAGTTTCGTAACAGCTCGAGGGCCGCCAGTTTGAGACCCCCTCAATTTAGAGATCAAATATTAACCTCTAGTGCCTGTGAATAGTAGATAGAGTTGAACCACTGTGATGGTAGATTAAGCACCAGGCCCTATCTGGAATGAGTAGTCTATCTGCGTTGTTTTGAGCCACATTGGATGCATGCTGAATTATGTGAATATCTTTTGTTTTATGGAATGCAGCTGCTGTGTATAAAGGTATATACATCAGGCAGCTGTTATTCGACTAACTAAGATCCATATATGCATCCCCTTGGGCTAAAACCAATTTATAATGAAACATGCGTTTTTCCAGGTTTAGCTAAACTTGCGTTATCCTGAAAGTAATAAACGCATAACTTTCATAACAATTTTTGACTATCCTAAAGTAAATCTACCTGACGCAAGTTTAGACCCTATCCGGAATGAGTAGTCTATTTGCATTGTTTTGAGCCGCATTGGACGCATGTCACATTATGTTAATATCTTTTGTTCTGTTGAATACAGCCGCTGTGTATAAAGTAAAGTATAGTAATAAAAGATATAGAGAGACATACACAGTCTTTCAGCCCTAATCAATCCATAGTGATATATGCGACTGTTTGCTGAAAAAGTTGCATAGCAATCAATTAGTCGCATAATTTTTATTCAGCCCCCCTTTTCTGTCCTCTCTGCCTTGTCTATCATTATGTAGGTCTGATTCTATATCTTTACTATTTGAGATATTTATTAAGTCAACCTGTTTTATTTTTAATTCTAACTTTGCAAAAAACGTATTGATCCGTGTCTGCAAATGTCTGACCATAAATGAGTGCCTCTGAATAGTGGAAGAAAAAGAGAGTGTGATGTTTTATATGGGAGATGACATCTAGTGGTGATTCCTTGTATAGCAACCTAAAATTGAAAGTGGGAGGTATTGAATGCAGTATAAATAGAAACACAAATCATGCCTCTCCTATCCTTGAAGTCCCTGGTGAAACATGTCGGATTTGGCATCACGACAAAGACGCTCTATGCGTCATGAATGACGTATTTCATCACGCCTGTGCATGTGCAGTTGATCGCCTGAAGCCAGCGGTGACTACTTTGGCTGATACAAGCGGATGGTGGCCCAGTGGACTTGACACTTATATAGTGATGACAGCAGACTGCTCACTGAAGCCCCACGGACCCCGCTCAACAAACGGAGCATACAGGATGGCACATACAGCCCCCCGGGCCGGAGAAAGATAGTACAGGACTGTGATTATATCACTCCATGAATGGTCGGGTGAGCGGACCATAGGTCCTTTAACTGCCTCCTTTTACTTTGCATCCTGCTTTTTGTTACTTCTCAGCCAGTATTAGCCAACTTCATAAACAACGTCATTGAGCTATTGTTTTTCCAACAGTTGGACCCTGTGAATACAGGCAATCCCATTCTGGGAAACTGTATTTCTCTGTCTTTGGACTGGATACTAACTGTGGACTATAATCATCTCTCCACACTGACAGCTATGTCTTGTTACAGCTATAATTAAGGCTGTCTCTGTGGGACTAGCAACTTGACTCAATCAACTACCCTTCAAACAGGGGTCTTTTGTTAAAAGGGTTTCTATTTAAATACAGTGACTGGACTGACTTTGTCATGTATGGTGCATGTCACTGAAACCATTAGTCTGATCCACAAATATTATTTAATCCCATTAACAATAGCCTTGTTACAGGTGTGTGCATGCATGATTGAAGCGTGATGCAGCTGCTCTTAAACAGACAACGTTGTCTATTTTTAATATGATCTTGGTGTTGGTGGTGGGCACCTGGTCTTGGCTCTTTTTGTATTAAATATATTTTTCTAATAAAATGTATCCCTTATTAAGCAGCATGGTCCGCCTGTATCTCTTCTCAGTCGGAGCCTTCCCCTGAAAACATTTTTTTTCTTTCTATAGTATTTTAGGCACAGAGACAGCACTTATTATTATTGGGGACCCTGCAAATTTTGGGACATCACACAGGTATATTGAACACCCAGTGTTGTGTCTACTAATAGTGAGCATTGATCTCCAACCAATTTTTCTATAGGGGTACGATGTACCCCATAATCATTCACATAGGGTGGGGGGGCCGGGATCTGGGGGCCGCCTTATTAATGGGGGCTCCTGGATTCCGATAAGCCCTCCGTCCGCAGACCCCGACAACCAATGGCCAGGGTTGTTGGGAAGAGGCCCTTGTCCTCATCAACATGGGGACAAGGTGCTTTGGGGTGGGGGGCCACAGGGTGCCCCCCTGCCCCAAAGCACCCACCCCCCATGTTGAGGGCATGCAGCCTGGTACGGTTCAGGAGGGGGGGTGCTCGCTCGTCCCCACCCCCCTTCCTGACCGGCCGGGTTGCATGCTCGGATAAGGGGCTGGTATGGGTTTGGGGGGACCCCCACACCAATTTTTCGGTGTAGGGGGTTCCCCTTAAAATCCATACCAGACCTAAGGGCCTGGTATGCCCCTGGAGGGGAACCCATGCTGTTTTTTTATTTAAAATTTAACGCGGCGCTCCCCCTCATGATTCATACCAGATAGCTGTCAGCAATGCCTGTCGCTCATCGCGAAAACAGCTTTCCTTTCCCGATGAGCAAGCCAGCGCGAGATGCACAGTACCCTGTCGCCGAGAACCAGCGCGATGGGATCGCACTGAAAACACATTCTCGCGGTCAGGTACTGTACACAGAAATGCAGTTTCCAGCAGAACATACTCACCAATGTATGTATGTGTGTGGAATGTGGGCTTGTGGTGGGTGTTATATTTTAAATATGTGCCTTTTTTAATATGTTGGAATGCTTTGTAAGAATAATGAGTATGTTTATATAATCTTGCAGATAAAAATGTGATGTGTTGTCCATTATTCACTGAAAGTAAAGCTGTGTCCACTCTAATGGGGCATACACACGGTCAGACTTTTCATCTACAAAAGTCCGACAGCCTGTCCGACAGACTTCCGGCGGACTTTCGGCAGACTTGCGGCGGACTTGTGGCAGACTCTCTAACAAACGGACTTGTCTACACACGACCACACAAAAGTCCGACGGATTCGTACGTGATGACGTACACCAGACTAAAATAAGGAAGTTCATAGCCAGTAGCCAATAGCTGCCCTAGCGTGGGTTTTTGTCCGTCGGACTAGCACACAGACGAGTGGATTTCGGGGTCCGTCGTAGTTACGACGTAAAGATTTGAAGCATGTTTCAAATCTAAAGTCCGTCGGATTTGAGGCTGAAAAAGTCAGCTGAAAGTCCGGGGAAGCCCACACACGATCGGATTACCAGCCAGCTTTAGTCCGTCGGCGTCCGTTGGACTTTTGTAGACAAAAAGTCTGACCGTGTGTATGCCCCATTAGGTTTAGACAAATTTTAGATTGTAAGATTCTAAGAGCAGGACCCTTAAAACCCAACTGCTAACTGTTTTGCTAAATGTAGCACCATATATCCTGTAGAAATTTTTGTTGAAGATAGTAAATGAATGTACATAATTGTGTTTATGCTGGCAAAGTAAAACTACATTATGGAGCTTGTTTGTTGTGTTTTTTTTTTCTCTTTTCTTTCTTCTTTTTAATTAGTTTTGGGGGTGGTGGTTTTGGGAAGTGCAATATCTTTTATATCTTATAATTTCTATATGTATTTGTGCACCAAAAAAAATGAATCTCTTCAGCACACCTGTAAGTAAATGATAAAGGTGGAATCTTTATATATAGTGGTGATGGAAAGTATTCAGACCCCCTTAAATTTTTCACTCTTTGTTATATTGCAGCCATTTGCTAAAATCATTTAAGTTCATTTTTTTCCTCATTAATGTACACACAGCACCCCATATTGACAGAAAAACACAGAAATGTTGACATTTTTGCAGATTTATTAAAAAAGAAAAACTGAAATATCATATGGTCCTAAGTATTCAGACCCTTTGCTGTGACACTCATATATTTAACTCAGGTGCTGTCCATTTCTTTTGATCATCCTTGAGATGGTTCTACACCTTCATTTGAGTCCAGCTGTGTTTGATTGGACTTGATTAGGCAAGCCACACACCTGTCTGTATAAGACCTTACAGCTCACATTGCATGTCAGAGCAAATGAGAATCGTGAGGTCAAAGGAACTGCCTGAAGAGCTCAGAGACAGAATTGTGGCAAAGCACAGATCTGGCCAAGGTTACAAAAAATGTCTGCTGCACTTAAGGTTCCTAAGAGCACAGTGGCCTCCATAGTCCTTAAATGGAAAACTTTTGGGACGACCAGAACCCTTCCTAGAGCTGGCCGTCACAAGTGGCTTCACAACAACTCCGTGACTGTTCTTGAAAGGCCCAGCCAGAGCCCTGACTTAAACCCAATTGAGCATCTCTGAAGAGACCTAAAAATGGCTGTCCACCAACGTTTACCATCCAACCTGACAGAACTGGAGAGGATCTGCAAGGAGGAATGTTAGAGTATCCCCAAATCCAGGTGTGAAAAACTTGTTGCATCTTTCCCAAAAAGACTCATGGCTGTATTAGATCAAAAGGGTGCTTCTACATAGTTGCCAACAGTCCCGATTTTGGGACCCTTGTCCCGATTGGAGATGTACCCCTACCCACTCACATGGGGGGTGGGATCTGGGGGCCCCCTTGTTTAAGGGGGCTTCCAGATTCCGATAAGCCCCCTGCCTGCAGACCCCCACAACCGCCGGGCAAGGGTTGTGGGAATGAGGCCCTTGTCTCCATCAACATGGTGGGGACAAGGTGTTTTGTGGGGGACCCCAAAGAACTTTACCCATGTTGAGGCATGGGGCATGTGGCCTGGTATGGTTCAGGAGGGGTGCTCTCTCATCTCCTTCTCTTTTCCTGTGGCCTGCCAGGTTGCGTGCTCAAATATGGGTCTGGTATGGATTTTGGGGGGACCCCCATGCCATTTTTTTTTCAAATTATGGTGCAGGGTTCCCCTTAATATCCATACCAGACCCCCACACAATTTTTTTAAATTTTTATGTGTTGTTCCCCTTAATATTCATACCAGATCTAAGGGGCCTGGTAATGGACTAGGGGGAACTCTTTTTTTTCCAATGATTTTTATCTATAGTGCCAGGATCTGATAATACGTTACAGCCACAAGCAGTTTTAAAAGACATTTTTTTTCTTTAGAAATGTCATTTTGCTGCGGTACTGTTCTAAACATGGAAAAGATGCGCTACTTTACAGGCATACTAAGGACACCCCCCAGATGACGGCTTCTTGGCTGAAACATGTCGGGTGGACCCCTCACGATCACCGCTATATGATGTTTTAGGCTGTTTTTGATCTTCCAGCATGTGAGTTTGTTTCCTATTAATTTTTAATAAACCAGTGTTTTAAACGTTATCACGCTATGTGAGCTTTTTTACCTCTCGCATGGCATGTGAACTATTCGGTTTGCTTGTGTCGGATTGCCTATGGATGTGAAAGCTGTGACGTTACCTCCCTTTCCCACCGTACGCTGATGACATCTGACAGATTATATCATTTTGACCAGGTGGTCAATAAGCTTTTTTGACTTGTATGACGTATGTCATTTCAGGTCATTTATTTCCGGTAAGCCTCTTGTTGTTCTTGGTGATGGCCCCCGGCACCAATTTAGATCTTCTGTTCACTTGTGGTCTTCCCAGTTTTGACTCACCGTTAGATCATGGAACCAATTATCTACTCACCTGTGAACCTGGGAGTCACCTGTGCCACGCGCAACTTTTATAGACTTTTTGGTGGTGTCTTCTCATTTATTCTATAAATCTACACTACGGATTGTCACGTTTTTTCCTTATAATTAATTAAGGACTTTTTGGAGTTGTCACTATTTTCATTTTTAGTCACTGCTTCTACCAATATCATGTTTATTTTTTATTGCTTTATATTTCTTGCAGGTTAGCACGTACATATTGTATAATCCATATTTATGGTCTTACCTAGTTTATTCTAGGACTATTCATTGCATTTATGCACTTAATGTTTATGTTTGTCAATTTGTAGCGCTACACTTATATATAATTTTTTCACTTTCTGCCTTGAGTCTACAGGTGTGTTAGCTGCTATTCTAGCGTTTTTTGGTTTAGCGCAGCGCTGTACATATCCATTTTTTGTTGTTTACACAATCAAATATGTAGAAGAATACATATCGGCCTAAACTGAGAAAGAAATTTGTTTTTTTATATATATTTGTTGGGGATATTTATTATACCAAAAAGTAAAAAATATTGCTTTTTTTTCAAAATTGTCGCTCTTTTTTTGTTTATAGCGCAAAAAAATAAAACTGCAGAGGTGATCAAATACCACTAAAAGAAAGCTCTGTTTGTGGGAAAAAAAGGACGTCAATTTTGTTTAGGTGCAAGGTCATACAACCGCGCAATTGTCAGTTAAAGCGACACAGAGCCGTATCGCAAAAAGTGCTCTGGTCAGGAAGGGAGTAAATTCTTCCAGGGCTGAAGTATTTAACGGTGTTCGCACAAATTTTTGGCCTGTTCACAAGTTCTGGTGCGAACCGAACCGGGGGTGTTCAGCTCATCCCTACCCAATAGCCAATGGCACATGAGCATGGTTGGTGTCATAATATTAATGCCTCAAATGCAAAACATTATTGTATAGAATGAAAAGAATCAAACATTAGTAATAGTATTTTCTAAGTTTGTTCTGCTCAGCTCCATAGTGTAGTGGTATGCCCTGCTACCTAGGTTGAAGCCATGGGTTTGAATCCCACCAATGGTATCACCTCCTGGAAAACGTATATTGTAGTCAGCGCCATAATTAGCGAATGCACATCAGTTTGGTTTATTCCATCATTTTAACTCTTTAAATGCATGTAATTATTCAATAATATTACGGCGTGAAATTCCAAAAATCCAGCTATTCAAAAATCAAGGAAAAAAACAGCGTAGGTTCCCCCCCAGTGCATACCAGGCCCATCGGATCTGGTATGGACTTTGAGGGGAACCCCATGCCAAAATTTAAAAAAAAATTACATGGGGTCCCCCCAAAATCCATCATACCAGGCCCTTCAGATCTGGTATGGGTTTTAGGGGTCCCCCCAAAATCCATACCAGACCCTGATCCAAGCATGTAACCTGGCAGGTCAGAAAAGAGGGGATACAGAAAAGGAGTGAGTACCCCTTCTCCCGAACCATACCAGGCCACATACCCTCAACATGGGGAGGGAGCTTTGAAGTCCCCCCAAAGTACCTTGTCCCCATGTTGATGTGGACAAGTGCCTCATCCCCAAAACCCTTGCCCGGTGGTTGTGGGGGTCTGCGGGCGAGGGGGCTTATCGAAGTCTGGAAGCCCCCTTTAACAAGGGGCCCCCAGATCCTTGCCCCCCATGTGAATTGGACCCCAAAGCAGCCTCCCCATGTTGAGGGCATGTGGCCTGGTATGGTTTAGGATAGGGGTGCACCGAATGGGTTTTTTGGTGCCGAAAACCGATACCGAAAATGAAAAATACACTAGGTTGAAAACCGATACCGAAAATGACTGATACGGAAAATTATTATTTTTTAAAATATTTTTATACAGGAGATGGTCAGAGACTGGGGACATGGTACAGGAGATGGTCAGAGACGGGGGACATGGTACAGGAGATGGTCAGAGACTGGGGACATGGTACAGGAGATGGTCAGAGAATGGGGACATGCTACAGGAGATGGTCAGAGACGGCAGAATTTAGATAAAGAAGTGGCTGTGGATATAGTATACTTGGATTTTGCAAAAGAGTTGACACAGTTCCTCACACAAGGCTAATGTGTAAGTTCTACAGACTTCGAAACTTTAATTTGTAAATGGATGGAAAACTGGCTAATAGACCGTATTCTGAGTAGTGACTTTTGATTCATACTCTGAAGGGTCAACAGTTATTAGTGATGTATCCCAAGATTCAGTGTTGGGATCTTTACTTTTTAACATATTTAAAAATGACCATTCAGTGTTTGCAGATGACACTACGCTTTGTAGTGGAATAACGTCCTTACAGAATGTCTCCAACTTACAAGCTGACCTCAATGCACTATTTAATTGGGCAACTATGCGGCAAATGAGATTTGATGTTGATAAATATAACGATATGCATCTGGGATCTAAAAACATGAATGCATCATACATTCTAGAAGGAGAACAGCTAGGTGAGTCAATGGTCAAGAAGGATCTAGGTGCTTTGGTTGATCATAGCTTTAATAATACCATGCAATACCAAGCTGCAGTTCTAAAGCTAGCAAAGCACTTTCTTGTATTAAAGGAGGTATAGATTCTAGAGAAAGAGACATAATTTTGTCCCTTTACAAATCATTAGTAATTATTTCTGATACAATGGAAATTATTAAAGCAAATTAGAGACATGCATACTATGAATACGAGATTTGTGCAAAGTGTGGCTAATTTATTCATGGCCCAGTGGGAAAAAAAAGCGGTCTTTGCAAATAAACCGAACCAGTTAGTCTTATATCCTAGACTTATTGATGATATTTTGGTGATTTGGAATGGGGATAAAGAAAGTTCAAAGATCTTTATAGATAAATTAAGCAACAATCAGAAAAATATAGCACTGTCCTAGCAAATGAATAAACAAAAAAAATAGATTTTTTTGGATTTTGAAATCATGGTCAGACAGGAAGGATCAACTCTGAGGACTTTTTTTAAGGAACGGGAATATCCAAAAATGATAGTTGTCATCAAAATCCATAACTAATCAAAGTCCCTAAAGGCCACCTCTTAGAATACATAGGAATTGTACAGAAGAAGGAGAATTTTATAAAGCCGGCATATAGAATGGGTGAAAAATGTATTAAGAAGAGATACAAGAGAGAATTCATTACAAGCCAGATGCAGGTCAAACGGGTGGACAGAAAGGAACTAATTAATGAGAAGCAGAAGATTACCCTAAAAAAAGGATTTCTAATTAGCTATTGTACTGGATTATAGCAGGCAACTCAAAAAAGTTGACAATATAATCAAGAGGCATTGACCTACCATATATTGATGGGAGATAAACACCTTAGGAGTGTACTAAATAAACCAAAACGTATTTACAAGAAAGCTCCCGCATTAAGGGATCGTATTGTGAAGAATGTTATCGATCACTTGTAAATACAACATTTGTATTTTTTAATCAGAAAGTTTTTTTTATCCCTGTGGGAGGTTTCCATGGTTGTACCAGAATTATTGGTAATATAAAAAGAAAAAAGATGTTTAGATCCAAAGTGACTGAAAAAGAATATACTATCAGGGATTGCATTACTTGTTACACTGAAGGTATGGTATAATGTATCCAATGTCCTTGCAGACTTTAGTATATTGGACGCATGAAAAGCAAATTAGCAGAGAGAATACAAGAACATATATAATATCAAGTCTAGATGGATATTCAAATTAAAAACTTTAGTAGTTCAAAGGGCTAAACGTACATTTTGATCTAAATTTGATCTAACCTTATCTGTGATTTTTAACATTTATTTGTATTAGTATTTTAGAAGGTTGAGAAAGGACAGTATATGTGAGACACTCTATATGTATGGATTTTTAAACTGAATTTTTGTAACCTAGGATTATCTTCAGGATATCATATTGGTTTGTGTAATTGTCCAAGGTATGTAGATATTAGGTACAATTACATGGTGCTATGTAACATTTGTAATGCTTTGAATTTTTAATATTGATTTATTTTGTAATATATTATTGAATTTATTTACAGTTCTTCTGGATGTATTTTAGGCTGTTATTATAGAAACAATTGAGTACTGTCCGTGATACTTTATTATTGCAATTTATACTAATTCACAAAACTTTTAGCAGAATGTTGAAAAAAGAGAATCTCTGATGGAAAAAAACAAACACACACAAACAAATGTACACAGCAATGGTAATAAAACTAGCATAGTTAATGGGATAGGACAGAGGGAGAGCTATAGACTGAGGGGGGAATGACAGTCACAGAGGGGGTCATAAAACTGTTGGATAATGAGTAAGAAAATCCATATCTAGATTTAGGCCGTTATCTTTTGTGTCAAATAGCACTATCACTCTTAGTTTAAAAGTTTCCCTTTCCTGAATAGCTTTGAAATTTTCTTTAAGAACTAAGACATTGAGGTCTTCTATAGCGTGGTCCGGTTGTGAGAAGTGATGTCCCACAAGTGTAGAGAACTCATCTTCTTTATGTTTCTTGATAGTGTGTCTGTGCAAATTCATCTTTGTTTGTAACTTCTATCCTGTTTCGCCAATGTAGGATCCTTTGCTACATCTTTTGCATTGGATGAAGTACACAACATTACTGGAGGTGCAGTTGTATGATCCTGTGATATTGAAGGTCCCTATTGAGAGGATTGTATGTTAATGCAAATAAAAAAGGTATCATGGACAGTAGTCAATTGTTTCTGTCGCAAGTGCACTAATATGGCTACAATCACCTCAAGCAAGGTTGTTATTACGTAACACATCAGTATTATGTCACTTATGCCGCTTACACACGACCGGTTTTGCCGTCGGAGTTCTGTCGGAGAAACCTTCAGAGTTTATTCCGAAGGCGGTCTTGCCTACACACGGTCAAACCAAAGTCCAACCGTCCAGAAGGCGGTGACGTACAGCACGTACGACGGGACTAGAAAAAGGAAGTTCAATAGCCAGTAGCCAATAGCTTCCGTCTCGTACTTGCTTCAGAGCATGCATCGTTTTTGGTCCGTCGGAACAGCATACAGATGAGTGGTTTTCCCGATAGGAATTGGTTCCATCGGAAATATTTAGAACATGTCCATTTCTAGGTCTGTCAGAATTAAAAAAAAAAAAAAAGTCAGATGAGGCATACACACGATCGGAATAGACAATGAAAAGATTCCGTCAGACTTTTTCTGTCCGACATTACGCTCGTGTGTACGCGGCTTAAGAGTTCAGCTATTTAATAAATAAGAAGCTTGGGTGTTTGACATATCAAGATTTGACAAATTTTGTCCCTCAGGATTTTGACTTTTTTTCTTTTTTTTTCAGTTTCTGTCCCTCGATGATAATTCTGGTGTTATAGAAGTGTAGCCTCCAAAATCGCTCTTGTTATCAAGGCAACCAATGGTAAACAATACATTGATATTTAAATTGCTGACCACAAGTCATTGGTCTAGTTACCCTTGAGGAAGTCACATGACTGTGTGATGAAATCTGTCAGGGCGGAGCCAGCGACATTATCATGCAAACCTGGAAGTGGATGAGCGGCGTCCTGGTGAGATGATGTAGATCCACAGCTCTTAAGGAGACAATATGCACTCATTGTGTGAGTTTAATTTTATTCAAACTGAGAGGAGGAAGTACAGGGATTATAGCGGTGCCAGAACATACACGTTACACTAAGGTAAAAAACAAAAATATTTTATTGACAAAAAATTCTTAAAAATGATCACAAAAACAGGGTGTGCATCATAAACTGATGTGTTTAAAAACAATTATGTAGCGAAATTTGTTACGAGACTTGGCCTTGAAGGTGTAGCGGCCAGTTCCGTAGGTAGGTATTTAGATGTCCGAAATGTTTCGCCAGTGATGGCTTCCTCAGGGACAGAAGTTTGTTACCTATAACGCTACAATTCAATCTGTAGGTCACCAGGGACAGGCGCAGGGCACCCGCAGCAAAGCCTCAGACATAGACTGAATGCCGGTGTTCAAAGCTCATCCAGGCTAGCAGAAGCAAATCAGAAGGCAGAAGGAGGAAACTCCACACACAGGAGCCCAACCACTATACAAAAGTTACCCTAATGCTTTTTATAGTTTTTTGGCCTTCCTCTGGATTAACTGTGGGTATTGGATTTGGGTATATTAATTAATAATTTGTTTTATTTTTCTATTGGTTGGACTAGAAATAATTGTGTTTTTTTTCCAATTTGATTAACTATGTAATTATGGAATTCTTGTTCCGAGATTTTCTTACTGGTTACATAGTAATCAGTATTAACTGAGACTTTTTGGAAAATTTTGGACACATTTTGAAAAAGAGCTTGCTGAAAATACGTTGCTTATTCCCTGGAGTTGCATTTTACCTATATTTAGATTTAGGAATCTATGAATCAGTTATTTTAATAGTACGTTCTTCAGTATTTAGAATGAAGCTGTGCTTTGCTCAAGCAAGGCAAAGGAATGGTCTTAGTGATGTCACATGGGGGCAGAGGGAGCAGCTTAAACAGGGCTGTTTTTTTTTTTTTGATTCCAGTGTCTGAATGGAGACAGGAGAGATAAGAGTAGATAAGTGTAAGCTGTTAGGGTGGGAGACATTAATACAAACCTGTTTCTTTGCTCTTCATGGGAAAAGGTTTGATTTAAAAGAAACTTCACATTTGGTAAAGTTGTCCTTTAATTAAAAGCTCAACATCTTTTTACATGCATTAATTCCTTACATTAATGTAAAATATTTTAGATAGTGGTATCCCCAGTCACCCCCTTGCACTTACCTGAGCTTTCATTCAATCCACTGTCTGTCTGCATCGGCTCTCTACCCTCACTCCCAGCTCTCATATGTTTTGCTGAGGCGGCAGGAGCCATTGGCTCCTGCTGCTGTCAATCAAAGCCAGTTAAGAGGGAGCGGGGAGAAGCTCCACTTTCTGTGTACATAGACACAGGCAGCGAGGCTTGGGAGCAAGCCTGCATGAGTTCCACTATAAGAAGCGGCTTCCTATGGGGGCACTTGCCAGTGAAGAGGAGCCAGACGTGCTGGTGGAAGACATCAGAAGAGAAGGGTTGAGGCCTGTTGGGGCCTGTTTATTATACAAAAAAATGTTTGCATTTATGGTCACTTTAATTTCATTCATCGTCTTGAATACATCCCACACAGTGACATACTTTCCTTTGATCTAAGAATGTTTGCTATGTGGCCCTAACTTGCACCACACAGCCTTTGCAAAAAAAAATCTGGTCAGCTTCTGTTGATACTGTGCATGTGCACTATGGCCACATTTATCCCTATCGGATGGTTATTCATTACAGAAATGCTGGAGACCACCCATGCTACTGAATAGGGCTGCTGAGTGCATGCACAGTATAAGACCAGCCAGAGGTTTTCTTGGTGAAGGCTATGCAGCACCAAGCAGGACATCACAGTGAACATCAATAAAAAATGGAGAATGGTAAGTGTGTTACTGTGAGGGATGAAGTTAGGGGGATTGGGAGAATAAATATAAGGACAACATATTTATTCAAGGTTAAATTGTCTTTTAAAGGATAATTATAATAAAAATATAGCAGCTTTTTATCAGACCTATTGTCCACATGCCATTAGAGGGAGAACCTGCAGAACTGTTAGTGCATTAAACTAAAGGAAGAACCTACGTATCTGTGTATGTAACATGAAGATAAAAATTATGGTACAAGAAGCCTGTAAAATGTGAAGGTCACATTTAAAAAAATTAATTTCTGGTAAACATTATCATAATTACTTAAATTGTGCACTCACTGAATATGTATTAAACTCTGTTCAAGAAATCTCAAGGACATTTTGCACAGAATTATTATAGTAAATATTTCTAATATATATTGTTGTTAAAACTCTGTATATCATTAACTAATTTTACACTTGCTGACACAGAAAATATCTGTTCATGAAAGGGAAATTAAAAGTTTTCCGTAAGGAAAGGAACAAACACATTTGTTGTATTTTAAAAGCTTAGGCTAGAAATAAAACAAAACATTGGCATAACAAATATGAAATAAGGACTGAACAAAAAACAAAACAGCAGTTGCTCTTGCATTTTTTAAACACCCAGACTCCTACCTAAAGACAGTCCTGTCCTTTGCATATCCCTGTAGAATTTACAACCATAGAACACTCATAAATGCCAAACCTTAACTTGATCTATGAAGCAAGAAGAGGTTCTTTGGGTGTTTCAGACTATTTCTTTATTCTGTGCATCAGTCCGGTGCTCGTAAAACTATTTCTGATCAGCATTGTAGGACTTTTAATATCCACATTAAAAAAAACATTTGGAGGTTAAAGCACTTGTAAATGAAATGGATTGTGCCCTTTAAAAGTTATGCTTCATTTGCTATCTAGATCCCCTCCCCATCTTATTTTGTACTTTTGCTTATAATGAAGTACAATTTTAAATTCTTACTGGTTACTCTTATGCCCTGTACACACGGTCGGACATTGATCGGACATTCCAACAACAAAATCCATGGATTTTTTTGAAAGGATGTTGGCTCAAACTTGTCTTGCATACACACGGTTACACAAAGTTGTCAGGAAAATCCGAACGTTCTAAACGCGGTGACATAAAACAGGTACGCCGGGACTATGAACGGGGCAGTAGCCAATAGCTTTGGCTTTAAGCTCTCTTAATTTATTGTGAGCATGCGTGGCACTTTGTGCGTCGGATTTGTGTACACATGATTGGAATTTCCGACCACGGATTTTGTTGTCGGAATATTTTATAGCAAGCTCTCAAACTTTGTGTGTCGGAAATTCCAATGGAAAATGTGTGATGGAGCCCACACACGGTTGAAATTTCCGACCAACAAGGTCCTATCACGCATTTTCAGTCGGAAAATCCCACCGTGTGTACAGGGCATAACAGTTTCAGTAAACATACATTGCGTATTCAGAAGAACTTTGGGCAATAAATTACTATTTGTCATTTTTTTTTTGCAATTATATGTTTGTATTACTTGAAATACTTTTACTTAGTTATCTCATCTTAGGGACTTTTGCTGTTTATTATTTTAGAAGTATTTACTTATTTTTACTGCATTTATGAATTTACTATATCTCAAAGTACATGAGAGAAATAATAGGCAATAATTTGAAAGAAGAGATATACAGATATTAAAGGAGTTGTAAACCCTTGCGTTTTTTCACCTTCATGCATCCTGTGCGTTCACATCTGCACGCGAACTTGGTGGGACGGGCGCGTTTAAAAGTTTTTTTTTTCTTATTTATTTTACCTTTACCTTTTTACCTTTTTTTTTTTTTTTTTTTTACACTGTTCTTTGAAAAAAAAAATTGTGTCACTTTTATTCCTATTACAAGGAATGTAAACATCACTTGTAATAGAAAAAAAGCATGACAGGACCTCTTAAATATGAGATCTGGGGTCACACCTCAGATCTCATACTTACACTAAAATGCAATAAAAAAAAAGTTGTAATTTGAAAAAAAAAAGGCTCTTTAATAGCTATGGGCGGAAGTGACGTTTTGACGTCGCTTCCGTCCTGCAATGGTATGGAGACGGGTGGGGGCCATCTTCCCCTCACTCATCTCCATACCGAGGAAGGAGAAGGATCCGATCCCCTCCACCACTACCGATGGCTCCGGTAAGTGGCGTAGGGCACCGGAGAGCGGCGGGAGGGGGGCCCTTTCCCACCACCGATAAAAGTGATCTTGCGGCGAATCCGCTACAGAGACCACTATTATCGGAAACCAGCCCGTCCGCTGAAGAAGAAGATACCAGGGTTATGGCAGCTAGCTGCTGCCATAACAAAGATATCCCTCTTCAAACAGCTGACGTATATCGGCGTGCGGCGGTCCAGAAGTGGTTAATACTTTATGAGTCACTGACAAGTATCCAGATTTGGAGTTTTGATATTGCATTTACATTACTGTTTGTTTGGCAGTAACTCAGTGTTAGAATATTATTCCAAATTCATAATTCAGCACTTATTGGTGTTATATTATATTCATGACAAGCTTGCAAAACGTATTTGGTTTTATGATTAGTCATAATAAATACAGTATGTGTGAATGACCGTGATCAAATGTTCAGTAAAACAGATCTTCATCTGAAGCTGAGTCAGTAATATGCTAGAAGTTTCTGGTGTAGCTAGTTTGAGAATGACACATAAGGTATCTGGTATAAAATGTCAAGGGAGATCCAGAATAGACCAGTATTTATGTAGTTAGAGGAATATACATATTTGTTTAAATACTGTTAAATTGGAACTAGCATAGTCTCAGTCATAATTAATAATATTAGTATGTATTTACTTAATGTAGTTAAAGTTGGTATTATGCGTTCATTTTAGTAGTTTATATTACATGATCATCACATTAATACATGTATAGAGTGTTACACGTGAGCTTGTCAGTCAAAATCCATATACGGCTCTGAGTTAGTACCTCCTCTAGGATGGCATTATGTGTGCCATACAAGGTTCTGAGTTTTGGTGAGGTTATGACGTTTACATGTAACATATAAAGCCAACACTTCAATATTGAAGGACACGCATACACTCTAGGAGAGAGGCACACACACACATACACACACACACACACACACACACACACACACACACACACACACACAAGACTGCCCAATCTCCTGTCAACTTCACAAACCCTTTGATGAATTGGAACAGCTGCAATCTCTCAGAACTGAAGGCAATGTCACTTCCTGCTTCTTTTTGGACTCACAAGACAGCATGGAGACAGAAGGCAGCAGCCATGAAACACACATACTTTCATAAGCTTATTACAGCTTTATAACTATTTATTCTATTTCATATATTTTTACCTACACTGAACTAAACTATTATACTTTTTACATTGTATTTATGATGCCAACTGTGTGATAATAAATTCACACTTTGTTTTAAGTCAGTCTGACTATCAATGCTATTCATCCAGAAACACCCTAAAGATACAAGAATATTATGTATTTTTACTATTCTTCACTCACAAAGGACTGATGCTAGATAAAGCCAGGGAACTAGCATTTTCAGAAGGAGGTCAGAAATGGCAGTTTGTAGCCTTTAACGTCCAGTTAAAGTTTTTATTTACAAAGAATATTAAATAACATATTTACTTGTTGGAGTTGATTAGAGTCCTGTGCAGGGAGTGTGTCAGACTACTGGAGATCTGGACATTTGTATTCCCACTTTCAGCATGCGGCTGATATGAGGCAGCTTCTTTTTTGAGCACATCATTAAAAAAAATTAAAATATTTTGTTTTGTCTGACTTAATAAGAAGTATAAAAGACATGATTTAAATTGGGTTTTAGAGGAAAATTGTCATGAAACAAACATGTAGTTCACACTTCTAAAAACTCCCATTGCTTTGCTGTCACTGACTTTCATATTTTCGGATTAACAACCATTAAAGTATGTGGCATGTGATGTCAAAATTCTTGATTTACATGCTTGTTCCAGGTCAGTGACTAAGAAAATTATGAAACAGGAAACTAGCATCTTTGAAGCCATGTCTGGAGAACTTTTTGCTGGAGAAACCTCTATAGCAGCAGAGTAATGCAATTTTCTCATGTGCAAGCTAAAATGCTGCTGGAGCTTGATTGTTATTAAAGGTGGGAAGCCGTGGGGGTGGCTTGGACAAGGAGTAGGCAAGACATGTCTGAACCGAGCTCTGTTAATCTACCAGTATGATCCAAGTAACCCAATCACGCATCACAAAGGCCAGGATGAAACAAACCTGCAAGGGCGGTAATCAATGGGTCAAGCTGTATTAACGCATACAACTTTATTTACCAATTATAAATCAAATACAACAGTTATATTGATACCTAAACCCGATAAAGATAGAGCTGAATGTGCGTCATATAGACCAATTTCATTATTGAACATAGATTACAAAATCTTGCCAAAAATACTTGCCAAAAGGCTTAATGAAGTAATCTTATCCATTGTGGCAGATGACCAAACTGGATTTATGCCAGGGAAGTCTACCTCAATCAATATCAGAAGAACCCAATTTATGGTACAGATGAGGGAGCTTATTCCGAAGTCAAGTGCCTTGGCTTCGTTGGATACGGCCAGGGCATTTGACTCCATAGAATGGGAATTCTTACAGACAGTATTGAAAAAAAAATGGATTTGGGGAAAAATTTAGAAAATGGGTAAAAATAATTTACAAACAACCATGTTCAAACCTACTAATAAATGGGACACTATCTTCTACAATAAAATTATATAGGGGAATGAGACAGGGGTTCCCACTGTCCCCCCAGCTATTTGCCTTGGCAATTGAGGCACTGGCAAATAGATTTAGACAATCAAAAAAGTACAAAGGGATTAAAGTGGGGGAAAAAAATTGAACATATAGGTTTCTATGCTGATTCTATCATACTATACATGGGGGACGGGTATACCTCCCTGAAGGAGGTGATGAAAATAATAGAAATATGTGGGATATTGTCAGGACTCAAAATAAATTGGCAGAAATCTGCACTGATGCTGCTTGGATCAGGAAATGTAATGAGAGCCCAGACCCCATTAAAAATAATCAAAGCATTTAAATACTTAGGATTAAATATTGCGTTCGATTCTGAGGAAGCCCTGAAAGTTACTCCCCCTGGTAGAATTTGTCAAGAGAAAATTAGCAATATGGATAAAACTACCAATATCAATGGCGGGTAGAGAATCCAGCTGATTAAATCTATTAATGTGCCTAAGTGCCTGTATCTTTTTGCACATTCCCCGGTAAAAATACCAAAACAGATATTTAAAGACCTGAACTCACAGATAACCAGATTCATTTGGGCATATGGTAGAAGCAAGTTAAAACTTAATAGGCTACAAAAAACTAAAAATGCAGCAGGGTTAACTTTGCCAGATTTATATTTATATTATCTGGCTGGGCAACTGAAGCATTTAAGATCCTGGGTAGGACAGGAGAAAAAAACAAGAATTGAGGAGTATTTACTAAGCAAGATGCAAGTAGAAGACCTCTTGGTAGGACTAGAAATAAAGGACCTGAGGAGGGTGGGAGTAAGAATTCCCTTGCTAAAATTAGCCAGAGCAGTCTGGAGGGGGGCATGGAGGCTAACGGGCTTCTTTGATATCCCACCAGATACTGCTTTGTGGAATAATCCAGCATTTGAGCATCTGGAAAAATTTGAGGATAGTAAATTCTGGAAACAGAATGAGGTGATAAGTATTGGACAGGTGTATGAAAGAAATATAATAGTACCCTACGAAAAGTTATGTAAACTATATAATTTATCAAGTAAACAGTTTTTTAGATACCTTCAGCTCAGACAAGTGTTACAGATACAGTTTAGAAGAAAGGAATTAAAAATATCTAAATATCCTCTTATAGGCATTTTGAGATCGCAGGGACCAAAAGGGCTAGTAGCCAAACTTTATTCACACCTGCTACAGAGTAAAATAGGAGGGGAACCGATGGAAATAAGGAGTAAATGGCAAGTAGCTATACCAGACATGAGTGATCAGGAATGGGATGAAGTCTGCTCCTCCCACTTGAAAGTATCCCCAGCAATGAATAATAGGATAATTCAGTTAAATATTGTATATCAGACTTATTTGGCCCCGAATAGGCTGTATAAAATGGGGAGAATGATTGAACCAAAGTGCACAAGATGTGGGCAAGAAGGGGCGGACTTCCTCCACGTAATGTGGCACTGTGTCAACAAAGAAAAATACTGGCAACAGGTGATCAGGAAAATAGGAAAAGTGCTAAATGAACCAATTATGGCCACAATTGAACTCTGTTTGTTGGGAATAAGAAGGGAGAAGAGAGGTAGTAGTAAATATAATAGGATGGAGGATTGTATTAAAATATAAAATAATTTATTGATACACAAAAATTGATATTTAAACATCATACAAAAATACAAAAAATACAAAGGACATAATCCAGATAGCATAATTAGAAAATCATCAGAAAATGGAGTAAAAGTGACCAAGGAGTCAAAGCTCCTGCATCGTGATGCATCTTGCTACAAGGTACGAACACCGACTGGGATGATGCGATGGCATCAAGTAGTGATTATCCAATGCGTTTCAACTTTATAGCAAAAAGTCTTCCTCAGGGAAAGATTGCATCACGTTGCATTCCATCACAGGAGGGCATGGTGTGTTTTGTAAGAAAACCAATAATAGGCAGCCAGTGAAGTTTACTATGGAAAATGAAATAAAGAGGGTTTTTAAATAGTGATTGAAAAAGTATTGTATGTTTTTCAGAGAAAAAATGATTCTCAAAAACGTAGGTGATAAGCTTAGCAGGGTTACTTTCAGATGATGTAGTAGCGTAAGGGTCTTTAGAGAGGTTCACAAGCATCTGTAGTGGTGAGCCCCAGCTGGAGTGTACCTCTCGGTACAAAGCCAAGTTAGGAATGCTGCCATGAGCCGTCCCTGGCGTCCTAATAAGGGGATATGGGCGTGGCTAAGAGTTGATTAGCTTTGTGTTGCCATAGCAACACTTAGCTTAGATTCCGTGTTGGTAGTGGAAGTGCCGTATCGTGAGAGCTGAATCCCGCCCCTCACGTAGGAAAATGATTGGAGGCATTTGCTTCTCCATGGCAACGCCCAGCGTGTCAAACGCTGAGCACCGCCACATCCCCCACCCCCCCCCGCGGGGGAGGAAGGGGGGGCCCTGTTCATTCAACATTGTCAAGTGTCTCTGTCACATTGTCAACATTGTCTCTGTCAAGTGAGATGGAAATATAATTGGCCGGGGCAAGGAAGCACGGGCCGCGCCGCTATGGCAACACGGCTCGTTACTCCCATAGATCAGCTGTGCATGTGACGTCAGAGTCATGTAACTCGGACGCCGCTGGCTCACTGCCACAGCCTCAATATAAAAAAAATAAACATAATAAAAAACAATCCTCTGTCTACTGCATTGCCCTTAAAATCCCATATTGAGGTACATATTTGCTTTCAGTCTTCAAAGGGATGATGGCAATGACACATTGGCTTACTGTTTAACCGCTTCAGCCACGGAAGATTTTACTCCCTTCCTGACCAGAGCACTTTTTGCGATTCGGCACTGCATCACTTTAACTGAATTCAATTGCTTGGTAGTGTGACATTGCACCCAAACAAGATTGATGTCCTTTTTTCCCCACAAATAGAGCTTTCTTTTAGGGGTGTTTGATCACCTGTGCGTTTTTTTTTTTGGCGCTAGAAAAAAAAAAAAAGAGCAACAAATTTGAAAAAAACACAATATTTTTTACTTTTTGCTATAATAAATATCCCCCAAAAATATATTAAAAAAACTAATTTTTTTCCTCAGTTTAGGCCAATATGTATTTTTCTACATATTTTTGGTAAAAAAATCACAATAATGCCCTGTACACACGGTCGGATTTTCCGACAGAAAATGTGCCATCGGAGCTTGTTGTCGGAAATTCCGACCGTGTGTGGGCTCCATCAGACTTTTTCCATCAGAATTTCCGACACACAAAGTTTGAGAGCAGGCTATAAAATTTTCCGACAACAAAATCCGTTTGCGTAAATTCCGACTGTGTGTGGACAATTCCGATGCACAAAGTGCCACGCATCCTCAGAATAAATTCCGAGATGGAACTGCTCGGTCTGGTAAAATCAGTGTTCGTAATGGATATAGCACTTTCGTCATGCTCAATGTTTTGAATTGTTTAATGCAGCGCACTCTCTTCTTCTTTATAATGCTAGAAGAATGAAGTTGTTTTGCTGCTCATATTCACAAACTTCTTTCCTTATTATTTATCGTGATTTCAGGAATATAATATTTTGATTAGTCACATCTCCCGAAAAGAAATGTTTTTTTATGTTTTTAGATTTTGTATTATTTTGTTTTAGTTTGTTAAATCCTGATCTCCTGTTTTTTTGTTTGTTAATTTTTTTTTTTTACTCCAGAATATTTTTGGGTATGTTTTGTGTGTCAAGTTACCACAACACCATTATTATCTTGTATTATTTAATCTCAAGGAGATTGCTTGGTGTTGGTGTCTCTTGTTAATTTCACATTGTATTTTTGAAATGTACCTGCCTACTCACAAACAAACTGTCCCTTTGGAAGGAAAACCCACATAGGCGAGTATAATAGATAATAAATTCCTTTATTAAGGGTTCATAACCAAAGAAAGAGGGAGGCAATGCTGGAGAAACTGCAGAAATTGGTGAAGCCTTTGGCCCCCAGGGCACACATCAACTATTTTAATGCAAAATTGGTGGCCTGAGGAGTCCATATATATAAGGGAGTACAATCTGCTCCAGAAGTCCAAGAGATCATGAACAGCAGCAGATGACATGTTTGTTCCCAGGCTGTGGTCATACAAGAGCCTGCATCTTTTGTCAGACCAGACTGAACCCAGGCCATCACTCTCTAGTCTTCTTCAGATGCTGCCTTCCATGCTGTGGCTCTGGTGTTGGAGGTGTGGCAGGAGGAGGAGGAGTACCTGGAGGAGGACCATGGTTGAGCTCACAAACGTGGCTTTGGCTTGTGGGTTGGCCCCTCAACCCCTTATTTAGGGTTTGGAAAATGATGTACTCAAATATTAGGCGTTGGCCCTTCTCCATTTCCAGCATTTTGCAGGCTGTTATGTATGCAAAGTCCTCTTGAACACTGTGGGGGGTTCTGTGGGCCACAGTAGCCTTCCAAAATAGGCCAATTGCTGCCTCCTTCATGTTACTCCTCTTCCTGCCACTTTTTGGTTGAAGGCGGAGGGGAGGGACTTGGGTATCGGGCAGGCTACTGGGCCCGGCCACCTCCTGGCTGAGACTTTCCTGTGTATGAAAAAGGGACATCGTTTTAGTTTTTGGTTCATCAATCACAATCAGAAATTAGGAATCCAAACTAACCTAGATTTAACATCATTAATTTGACCAACAGAAATATTTAGAAGAATGCTATACCTGGCTCAAGCTGGGCCCCTCTACATGTTGCTGCCTGGACGGCCCAGGTTGGAGGTCTGAAGCCTCAGCTGTGGGGGAAGGAAGACTGGAGAGTGCTGGCCTGGGTTCAGTCTGGCCTGCCAGAAAATGCAGTCTGTCATAGTACCACAGCCTGGGGACATAAATGGCATCTGCAGCTCCTGATCTCAGGGAATCCTGGACCTTCTTGTGCTTCCTTAGATAAGTGCTCCTCAGGCCACCAATTAGGGCCTTCAAATAGGGGATTTCTGCCGTGGGGATCACCGGCTTCACAAATTCCAGCAATTGATCCAGCGCTGCCTTCCTCTTTGTTTTATTGTTATAATGTGGGTGGTTTACCTGCCACAGACAGGGCAGCTCCCTGAACACATCAATGAATATTGGCATAAAGTCATGATCATTGATTAGATCCATTTTCTCTGCAAGACACAACACAAGACAAACCCTAATGTCAGGCTAAAGTCTCCTAATCTTGTCCCAATATAGGCCTCAACCTATAAGCAGTATAGGCCCAATTTTAAATGTTACCTTCGTTATCACGATCAGTGATTCCGATACTCCTTCCTCTGCTCACAGTTTGTACGTACGACACACGCATGTTATGCTTTAGATACACTGCGCATGCGTGAAACTCCACCCGCCCCTGACGTTCTTTCTAGTCTATTCCCCGCCCCTTCTCTTTCAGCGCAGTGGGGGAGAGCACATGGCGGAGAAAGAGCAGGTGTGTGATAATTACAGCAATGAGGAGGAGGAAAGCCCGGAGCCAGAAACATCACGATCCCGGAGGAGAAGATTTAAGGGCTCAAATATGTTCTTTGTAGAGATGGTGGAGATGGTGGACATATTGAAAAGGGCCGACTATGACGGGAAGTATGGACCTTACCACAACCCAAATGTCAGAAAGGCCGAGATCATGGCGAACGTTGTGAAGAGTCTGCACAGGAATTTTGGGGTACGGCGATCCAAGGATCAAAATCAGGGAGCATGATCAGTATAGAAGGATCAGGAGAGTGCTGCAAAAAAGTAAGTAGTTGTCCTGTGTTCTTATTCTTTCTTTTTCTAACATTCGTGCTGCTCCATGTGCTTTTCTTTACTGTTGTACATTTTAAAATGGCAACTTTCATGCTCATGGACACATTAATCGTTCGTAGGAAAAATTGTTCGTTCGGCCAACAAAACACCATGTTTTGTCCACATGCAGTTCAATACATTTTTTCTGCCCTACTTCTCTTAAAATAATTTTGCATTATTTGAACACTGTGCTCAGACATCTTTAGCTTTCCTCACTACAAGGAATCTACTGTTCCCACTACATCTAAATGGATTACAGTTAATGACCTCCGACTAGCCGGTGAAGAACATCAGGTCTGCAACGTGGACTTTATTGCCATTACTAATAGAAAGGATATTACTCTTCTCTAGACCGGCTCTCCCTTCCTAGGATAGAGTGTAGGCTAGCCAGGTTCCATCTTTTATAGTGTGGCAGTATAAGCAGTTAACTGAAACATCCGTCTAGGGGGTAACATTATCTCTAAAGGAAGTGTACATATATATACAGTGGAACCTCGGATTACGAACATAATCCATTCCAGGACTATGCTCGTAATCCAATGTACTTGCATATCAAAGCGAGTTTTCCCATTGAAATCAATGGAAACGAATATAATTTGTTCCGCATTGACTTCAATGGAATGCAATACCTCTTGCGGCCAGAGGCGGGGGGCGCCAGAGAGCCTCGGAAACGGCCAAAAAGGCCCAAGGGACACTTCGGCGGACCTCGGAAAACCTCAGAAAGACTCCGTTCACGAGCCTTTCCGAGGTTTGCCAAGGTCAGCCGAACTGTCCTCTGGCCTTTCCGTGCATTTCCGAACGGCACCGATCGGCAACTTTTGGCTCTGCTCAGCTCCGGCGCCCCCCTCACCTCAGGCCAAAAGGGGTACTGCACACCGCTTTTGGCCTGAATCCTGCTCGTTTTGCGAGAAAACACTCGCAAACCGAGTTAGGAATTTTAGAAATACAGTGCTCGCTTTGTGAAACGCTTGTTAACTGCGTTACTCGCAAATCGAGGTTCCACTGTGTATATATATATATATACGTGTGTGTGTGTGTATATATATATATATATATATATATATATATATATATATATATATATATATATATATAGCGCTGCGCAAACTGTTGGCGCTATATAAAAATCCTGTATACTAATAATACTAATACTGATACTAATAATAATAATATATAGTATTGTCGGTGCTAAAATATTGTCTTGTGTCTTTCGGAGGAATTATTTTGCTGAGTTGGTGCTGTTGCCTAGAACTCATAGTTACATAGTTAGTAAGGTTGAATAAAGACACCAGTCCAACCTGAGTGAGTGTCTACAATTGTCCCTATCCCTGTACATTGTGTCTCATTAAGATGCTCATCTATTATATTATTATTTTATTTAAGGTACCCATATAGCGCCATCAATTTTACACAGCTCTCCACATCATACATTGCACACTCACATCAGTCCCTACCCTCAAGGAGCTCACAATCCAAGGTCCCCAACTCACATTCAGATACTAGGGCCAATTTTTTGGACAGATGCCAATTAACCTACCAGCATGTCTTTGGAGTGTGGGAGGAAACCAGAGTACCCGGAGGAAACCCATGCAGGCACAGGGAGAACATGCAAACTCCAGGCAGGTAGTGTCATGGTTGGGATTCGAACCAGCAACCTTTTTTACTGCTAGGTGAGAGTGCTACCCACTACACCACTGTGCTGCCCAAACTCAGCAGATCTATTACCTCCTCTTTGTGACAACTTAACCTTTCAGTGGTTCAAGTAAAATATTCATAGAACCTGAATATATTGAATCATCTGATTATTGCCTTACAGTGATACAAGGATGTCTGAACCCAGAGTGTCAGGTGGGCTGGAAAGTCCACCAGGTCATGGCCATGCAGGTGAGCAGGTAATTCTAGGCAGCTCTTAAGGGAACCATGCTACATAAAGTAGTGAGTATACAGCTTGTATAACAGTGTCAGTTTGCTGTCCCCTCAAAATAACGCAACACACACAGTACACCCCTACGTGAAAATGTCCAAATTGGGCCCAAAGTCTCAATATTTGGTGTGGCCACCATTATTTTCCAGCACTGCCTTAACCCTCTTGGGTATGGAGTTCACCAGAACTTCACAGGTTGCCACTGGAGTCCTCTTCCACTCCTCCATGACAACATTACAGGGCTGGTGGATGTTAAAGACCTTGCGCTCCTCCACCTCCCATTTGAGGATGCCCCACAGATGCTCAATAAGGTTTAGGTCTGGAGACATGCTTGGCCAGTCCATCACCTTTACCCTCAGCTTCTTTAGCTAAGCAATGGTCGCCTTGGAGGTGAGTTTGGGGTCGTTATGTTGGAATACTGCCCTGCGGCCAAGTCTCCAAAGGGAGGGGAACTTGCTTTGCTTCAGTATGTCATAGTACATATTGGCATTCATGGTTTCCTCAATGAACTGTAGCTCACCAGTGCCGGCAGCTCTCATGCAGCCCCAGACCATGACACTCCCATCACAATGCTTGACTGTAGGCAAGACACACTTGTCTTAGTACTCCTCACCTGGTTGCTGCCACACATGCTTGACACCATTTGAACCAATTAAGTTTATCTTGGTCTCATCAGACCGCAGGACATGGTTCCAGTAATCCTTAGTCTGTCCTAAGCCTACTTGTCTTCAGCAAACTGTTTTCGGGCTTTCTTGTGCATCATCTTTAGAAGAGACTTCCTTCTTGGACGCCAGCCATATAGGCCAATTTGATGCAGTGTGCGGCATGTGGTCTGAGCACTGACAGGCTGACCCCCCACCCCTTCAACCTCTGCAGCAATGCTGGCAGCACTCATAAGTCTATTTCCCAAAGACAACTTCTGAGTAAGTGCACTCAACTTCTTTGGTCGACCATGGCGAGGCCTGTTCCCAGTGGAACCTGTTCTGTTAAACCACTGTATGGTTTTGGCCACCGTGCTGCAGCTCAGTTTCAGGGTCTTGGCAATCTTCTTATAGCCTAGGCCATCTTTATGTAAAGCAAAAATTCTTTTTTTCAGATCCTCAGAGAGTTCTTTTCCATGAGGTGCCATGTTGAACTTCCAGTGACCAGTATGAGAGAGTGAGAGCGATAACATCAAATTTAACACACCTGCTCCCCATTCACACCTGAGACCTTGTAACATTAACAAGTCACATGGCATCGGGGAGGGAAAATGGCAAATTGGGCCCAATTTACATTCGACTCAAACATCGGGACCATCCCTACTCCTGATCACAAATCATACAATTGCACACCTAAGCCTTGAAGCCAATAAAGAACACATTGCCATTTTTAATGATTTAAACAGTTCATTTAGAGTATAAACTCTAGAGTAGAAAAAAATTAACACACAAAATAAAGAAAAAGAGTCATAAAGGGTAAAAACCAGAATACAACTATAGGGAAAATGAAGACTGTACAAGGAAGTGTAAATGCATCATATGGATTTGGGAAAATTGTGCTGTACATCAATACTGTCTTCAATAAGTCTTACACTTTTTGTTCTATTGCTTACTTTCTACTACCTTATTAGGCAAAATGAACCGAAATACTGAACTAAACTTGTCATCTGTGGTGATAAAAAGAAAGGCAAAAAGCCTCTTAGTTTGAAATATGCTTGTATGTATCAATTTTATTTTGCTGCAGTGTGAATTACCTAAGAAAAGCAAGCATAAGTTTAAAATAACACTTTAAACCAACAAAGTAGAATCATATTACAGGGATCATGAAGAAATCATTTGATTATATGGATACATGCACAGGACACAGTGTACATATGAGGCCTGTACTAACAAATGCAGTTTGCTGTGGAGTATATACTCCAGCATCTAAATGTATTCTGGTTAAACAGTGGTGCTATTTATATAAAAAAATGTTGGGTCTATGCAACTACTGTAAGGAACAAAACCAAATGTACACTGTATTTTAATATTATGAAAGATGACTTAAAAAAAACTCAAAGTAAAAAATACATGGTACAGTGTCATGGCCAGTATGCATATTTGACTTCCTACGCTGGTGTCTCCTGATAGGTTTTTAACATTTTTAGTAAGAAATACTAATACATACACTGCAATTTCTTGGTTTGATACCGTGCCATAGGGGTTTTGTTGGCTTGGTGCTTTGACTGTTGAGTTCACATATCATCACTTAACAATTATTATTTGGATATTTAATGTGTACAACAAATAAAGACCACACTATATGCAGAGAACATAAGTATACGAATTGCTAGATAGGTTTAGGAATCACGTTAGATACACATATGTCTGCCTGGTACTGCAAGTTTGCAATGCAAGTATAGTTTTTTCCTGCTTTTGTTCAATTATTTAGCAAAATTGTCCCATTATCTCTGTATATACAGTAAAAGTGGCAGCAAGGGTTGAATCTAACTGAAAAGTACTGAAGTATAATGTTCATTCTTAACCTTGGAAATCGTGGAAGTTGTGTATGCAATGCAAGTAAAGTGTTAACATTCAATATGCAGGATTTTTTTTCCAACACACTATGACAAAACACATTGGTGATAATAGGTCCTACAGAAAATTTGATTTTTGGTATGTCAGTGCATTTTGACTACAAAAAAATCAACCAAAAGCATAACAATGCATTTGAAAGTTTCACCCCTGAAGGTTTAAGAAGACAGCTTAAAGTATGTAAAGGCAATGATTTACAGTGTACAATGTATGTCCTGTAAATAAGTAAGAAGCATGCACTTACTGCTCATTGCTTTAAATGATTGACTCAGAACATTGCATTTCTTTCAGAAAAATCTTAAAACTAACAAATAGCTCTAAAGAAAAGAATAGAATAAACTAGTATAATAGTCGTTGTAATCTAAACGGATCCTTGCTTGGCAAAATCAGTGCAGATGTTTAATGGCCAACCCAATGCTGACATACCAAAATACAGTACATTTATGATTGTAATGTATTTTAACACTTCAGATTTTTTTTCTTAATTTTATATTTGTTAAAAATGTCAAATAGAAAACTCTCTATTAGTACCAATAAATTAATTTTATGTTTACTGTATGCATGAGACTTAAGGTGGCTCTTTCTTTTGTCCATTAAAGGTGAATGAAAACATTCAGAGAAATATAGAAACATACACTATATATTACCAAAAGTATTGGGGCACCTGCTTTTAAATGCACATGAACTTTAATGGCATCCCAGTCTTAATCCATAGGGTTCAGAGTTGGCCCACCATTTGTGAGGACAGGCACTGATGTTGGATAGGGATGAGCTTCGTGTTTGAGTCGAACCCATGTTCGACTCGAACATTGTCTGTTCGCCCGTTCGCCGAATTGCGAACGATATGGGCCGTTTGCGCCAAATTCGTGTGGCGCGTCACAGCCCATAATTCACTGCGGCATCGCAGTGCATTGCTGGCTGATGATTGGCCAAGCATGCACTATGACCCGCATGCTTGGCCAATCACAGCGCCGTCTGAACAGAGAGCCGTAATTGGCCAAAGCCAAGGAGGCTTTGGCCAATTATGGCTCAGGGGATTTAGTACACGCCCCACACTATATAGGGCTGCCTGCACGGCGGCCCTTTGTAGTGTGTGTTCCGGCGTTCATTGAGAGAGAGAGAGAGAGAGAGAGAGACAGACAGTGACATTTGATTTGAGTTAGCTAGATTAGGCAGAACAGTCAGTCAGTTTAGCTGCACTTACAGTGTATTGTGTATATATATGCATCCCAGGTGTTGCATATATATATATACACTGTATTCAGTTTAGCTAGATCCGTTCCTGTTATCTTCCTACTGACAGGCAGGCTTGTCTTGTTACAGTATTTACAGCTACCTGAAGAAAATTACTGGTGTTCTTTTAATCCTATTAGTACCACAGTCAGGCAGCTAGACTATTTACAGTTAGTGCAGTGCGTCCTGCTCACAGTGTTCAGCTAGATCTGTTCCTGTTATCTTCCTACTGACAGGCAGGCTTGTCTTGTTACAGTATATACAGCTACCTGAAGAAAATTACTGGTGTTCTTTTGATCCTTTTAGTACCACAGTCAGGCAGCTAGACTATTTACAGTTAGTGCAGTGCGTCCTGCTCACAGTGTTCAGCTAGATCCATTCCTGTTATCTTCTTACTGACAGGCAGGCTTGTCTTGTTACAGTATATACAGCTACCTGAAGAAAATTACTGGTGTTCTTTTGATCCTATTAGTACCACAGTCAGGCAGCTAGACTATTTGCAGTTAGTGCAGTGCGTCCTGCTCACAGTGTTCAGCTAGATCCATTCCTGCAATCTTCTTACTGACAGGCAGGCTTGTCTTGTTACAGTATATACAGCTACCTGAAGAAAATTACTGGTGTTCTTTTGATCCTATTAGTACCACAGTCAGGCAGCTAGACTATTTACAGTTAGTGCAGTGCGTCCTGCTGACAGTGTTCAGCTAAACCTACAAGTTAGTGGGGTGCGTCCTGCTCACAGTGTTCAGCTAAACCTACAAGTTAGTGTGGTGCGTCCACCTCACAGTGTTCAGCTAAACCTACAAGTTAGTGCGGTGCGTCCTGCTCACAGTGTTCAGCTAAAACTACAAGTTAGTGGGGTGCGTCCTGCTCACAGTGTTCAGCTAAACCTACAAGTTAGTGAGGTGCGTCCTGCTCACAGTGTTCAGCTAAACCTACAAGTTAGTGGGGTGCGTCCTGCTCACAGTGTTCAGCTAAACCTACAATTTGGTGTAGTGAGATCTCTGCACAGTGTTCATCTAAAGCTACAAGTTAGTGCAGTGCATCCTGCTCACAGTGTTCAGCTAGATCCGTTCCTGTTATCTTCTTACTGACAGGCAGGCTTGTCTTGTTACAGTATTTACAGCTACCTGAATAAAATTGCTGGTGTTCTTTTGATCCTATTAGTACCACAGTCAGGCAACTAGACTATTTACAGTTAGTGCAGTGCGTCCTGCTCACAGTGTTCAGCTAAACCTACAAGTTGGTGTAGTGAGACCTCTGCACAGTGTTCATCTAAAGCTACAAGTTAGTGCAGTGCATCCTGCTCACAGTGTTCAGCTAGATCCGTTCCTGTTATCTTCTTACTGACAGGCAGGCTTGTCTTGTTACAGTATTTACAGCTACCTGAATAAAATTGCTGGTGTTCTTTTGATCCTATTAGTACCACAGTCAGGCAACTAGACTATTTACAGTTAGTGCAGTGCGTCCTGCTCACAGTGTTCAGCTAAACCTACAAGTTGGTGTAGTGAGACCTCTGCACAGTGTTCATCTAAAGCTACAAGTTAGTGCAGTGCATCCTGCTCACAGTGTTCAGCTAGATCCGTTCCTGTTATCTTCTTACTGACAGGCAGGCTTGTCTTGTTACAGTATTTACAGCTACCTGAATAAAATTGCTGGTGTTCTTTTGATCCTATTAGTACCACAGTCAGGCAACTAGACTATTTACAGTTAGTGCAATGCGTCCTGCTCACAATGTTCAGCTAAACCTACAAGTTGGTGTAGTGAGACCTCTGCACAGTGTTCATCTAAAGCTACAAGTTAGTGCAGTGCGTCCTGCTCACAGTGTTCAGCTAAAACTACAAGTTAGTGCTGTGCGTCCTGCTCACAGTGTTCAGCTAAAACTACAAGTTAGTGCTGTGCGTCCTGCTCACAGTGTTCAGCTAAACCTACAAGTTGGTGTAGTGAGACCTCTGCACAGTGTTCATCTAAAGCTACAAGTTAGTGCAGTGCGTCCTGCTCACAGTGTTCAGCTAAAACTACAAGTTAGTGCTGTGCGTCCTGCTCACAGTGTTCAGCTAAACATACAAGTTGGTGTAGTGAGACCTCTGCACAGTGTTCATCTAAAGCTACAAGTTAGTGCAGTGCGTCCTGCTCACAGTGTTCAGCTCAAACTACAAGTAATGCCCCGTACACACGGTTGGACATTGATCGGACATTCCGACAACAAAATCCTCGGATTTTTTCCTACGGATGTTGGCTCTAACTTGTCTTGCCTACACACGATCGCACAAAGTTGTCGGAATTTCCGATCGCCAAGAACGCGGTGACGTCAAGCACGTACGACGAGACTAGAAAATGCCGGTTCAGAACCAAGCGCAGCACCCTTTGGGCTCCTTTTGCTAATCTCGTGTTAGTAAAAGTTTGGTGAGAGACGATTCGCGCTTTTTCAGACTCATGGCTTCCAGATCGTTTTCTGCCGTTCAGTTTGTGCTTGTGGGTTTGTATCTGCTCTTCAGTGCGTGCAAGCAAGTTCCGCGTGACTCTAGTCACTGTATTCTTGTTTGTTCGTTACTGGTTTTCAGGTCGCTCTTCACAGGCCTTGCTGTTCTTCAGTGCGTTCTGTTACTTCGTTCTGAGCAGCCGACCGTTTTATAGTCATGTTTCGTATGCGTACTCCTTGTAGAGTACGTGCTGTGCGGGGGCTTGGTGTTGGGGTCCTGACCTTGACACAAGTCCAGTCCATGAACAGGGTGGGGAGGAGTTCATGGACCAAGAATTGGTTGCTTCAGCGTGACCAGTTCTGTCATATGCCTTTGCTCCGTGAGATCCGTGAGAATAATCCTGATGATTTCAGGAACTTTCTCAGGATGACGGACCCCGTGTTTCACCGTTTGTTGGCTTCGCTGATCCCCTATATCAGCAGGCAGGATACCTGCATGAGGCAAGCCATCACTCCGGAGCAGAGGTTGGTCGCTACCCTGCGGTATTTAGCCACAGGGAGAAGTCTGCAGGACTTAAAGTTCTCGACAGGCATCTCCCCCCAGGCTCTGGGGATCATTATCCCAGAGACCTGTTCTGCCATCATCCAGGTCCTGCAGAAGGAGTATATGAAGGTAAGATTTTAATCCTTTTATATCACATTTTATTGTATTGAATGTTTGATAATATATTGTATTTCTATCCTCATTCCCTAATTACCATGATTGTAATATGCTGTGAATGTCCCCTTTGTTCTCATGCATGCTGGATTTTTATGTAATTATTATTTTATGTCCTTCATACATATTTGCCCTTCAATAACCTCCCCAGCATGGTGTCTCCTGCCCTAAATTCACCTCATGTAGTCACTTAACAATGTATATTATCAGCTCCATAGTAGTGCTTTACCCCAAACACCCCCTAAAATGTTTGGTAATGTTATTTTTGATTTAAAATCAGGCAGAGGGCCAGAGGCTTTTTTTTGTGGTGTCCCCAAATTTTTGGTAACCCTCTCCCCCCCAACTGCTAAGTCAGCTGATCCCAATTCTCTATCCTCAATCATCTATCTGCTGACTTTGCCAAACCCATACACACTATACCCACCTCTATAGTGCTCAGATTTATGGATGAATTCCCCAAAGCATGTAGTGCAAGGGCCTGCCTGTATACTTTCCAATGGTACTGTTTAAAGTTTTTGTATCCTATTATTATCTTGATAGGTAATAGCAGAATGTCCAAATGTGCTCAAATGTGTACAGTGTGTATTTATATCTTTGTATAATTACACTTCTTACCTGTCCAGTGGGCTGCCAATAGTGTAACTAAGGAGGGGCTGTTCCAAGTAATACCCTGTATTTAGGCATTCATCTCTCAATGAAGTGAAGAGGGTTACCTGTCCAAGAGTCCCCCCCCCCTATAATGTTAGAAATGGCCCATGAGAGGGGGGGAGGGGGAATATGATAGGTGTACCTTATACTTTGTTGTTGTTAAATTCCCCTTAATAAATGCTATCTGGAGGTTGACCCATAATGTTTGTGTCTAATCTGCTTGCCAGGTTTCTGTGAAAAAATAGTAATGTTTTTTTTTTTTTCCTCAACAGTTTCCTTCCACGCCACAGGAATGGCAGACTGTGGCCTCCCACTTTGCCCAGCGGTGGGACTTTCCTAACTGCGGAGGGGCAATTGATGGGAAACACGTCCACATCGTCCCACCACCCAACTCGGGGTCGTACTATTATAACTACAAGGGGTTTAATAGTATAGTGATGTTGGCGGTGGTGTCGGCTAATTACGAGTTCTTGTATGTGGACGTGGGGAAGAATGGCCGGATGTCCGATGGTGGAGTCATCGCCCAGACGGAGTTCTACAGGCGTCTCCAGAATGGCAGTTTGGACTTGCCACCTCCAGAGGACAATGTTGAAGGTGTCCCATTTGTGTTCGTTGCTGATGAAGCATTTGCGCTGGGGGACCACCTGATGCGGCCATTCCCGATGAGGACCCTCACCCCGGAACAGAGGGTTTTTAATTACCGGCTGGCCAGAGTCTGAAGAGTGGTGGAGAACACATTTGGAATCCTGGCCAGCCGGTTCCGACTATTTCTGACACCCATCCATATGGCGGAGTATAAACTGAACCATATTATACTGGCGTGCTGTGTTCTCCATAATTTTTTAAGAAAACATTCAGCCAACTATGCTGGCTCAGTTGGGCCTGAGGCCGGAATCCCAAATACTTCAACAATGACGGCACTTGAAAGCGGCCGTCCTGGCTTGCCCTCCCTGAATGCCCGTGATGTCCGGTTACGATACCTGGAGTTCTTTGCCGGTAGGGGGGCTATCAATATGCCAGACAATATGTGACACCTTTTTCAAATAAAAAACAACCAAAAGCAATTCTTGGTGGACATTAACTGCTTGTGTTTGTTTTAGCTGACCCTGACAGAAATGTGTTGAGTGCAGAAAATGTCGTGATTGTGTAACCTTATAAAAAACAGTGTTGGCTGGTACTTCCTAAATGCAAAAACACATTTCACTACAAGTGCACTTGCAACTGCACTGAACGTGCACTTGTAGTGCAAAGTGTATTTGCCCTTAGGAAATAACCCCCATTTGTGCATAAAACAACAATTACATCACCCCAAAAGTGTTGTAGTGTTGAGACAATAATCCACACATTCTTGAGTAAGGCACTTTTTTATACCTGCACAATCACATGTGCATTTACCAAAGGTTTTTAAAACAAACCAACATGTTTGTTGTATAAAATGTTTGCAGTAGCATTATGAATAATCAAAATATCCATTTCAGATAAAACAGGCCTGTGTAAAACCAACAAGAAAGCCAAAAAACTAGAACTTACAAAGTTCACATTAGGTAAAACCTGAAGGCTATATCAGACATCAGTATTTAGGAACTGGGTTTGATATAGCGTTCAGATGGGGGGAACTCACCCCTGGAAAAGCCAAATTTGGAAGATGCACACCAATTTACGAATGTCAACATGTGCTATCTGCCATCAGGGGGGATCAAGGGATGTGTTTTGGGGGAGCAAGCCCTTCCTCAACGCTACTTTATAATTGAGGAAGGGGTTGCACCCCCAAAACGCGTCCATTGATCTCCCGTGATGGCAGATAGCACATGTTGGCACACTGTGTGCATCCTCCAAATTTGGCTTTTCAAAACATTGTCAAAATAGAAATTACAGAAAAACGGTCATTTTGTGGGGTTTAAATTCGCCCCAAAACATCAATGATGTTATTATTTTTTGTAATAACATCACGTATTTGTTGCTGGATGTTTTGCAATTGGAGATTACATCCCATGATCTCCCCTATCAGTATCTGGGCACTTTCTGATGTAAATCGTTCTCTCTCCCTCACATCACGATCACCTAAAAAGAGATAAAGAACAAAAAAAAAGGTCTCAAAAATCTGCCACCAGCCATCTCTTTTACCTGAGTCTGTGGTCGCAGACACTCACCTCTTGTGGTGCCAATCTCCACCACGTCTTCTTCTTCCTCCTGCTCAGCATCTTGTGTTTGGGGTAGTTCCCCTTCTTCCAGAGGGGACGGGTCTGTGTTCTCCTAGGATGAGGAGTGTCCGAGTCTTTTCTCCCCTATGTAAAACAAAAATGGTATACTTAGCACACAGATATTTGATGGCAGAACTATAGAAATAGGAAACATTGCTTGGAAGTGGGGTACAATTATCTATTTTAGCCGAGTTCAAAGATGTATATTTTTTATTGCCCTTTGTCAAGCTGCAATACTTTACCTGTTTGGTACAAGCTTCACACATGTAACCCCCCCTATAGTATACACTGGAGCACCTGTGTGCCCCCCCTAATAAAAATGGTGTTCTTGTGTCCCACACTAGTGCTCCAGTGTCCAGATGTGAAAACAGCTGCTCAGTGTCCTCTCCTTACACACAATCTAGTTTGCATTTCATTCTAGTAACAAACCCATCTACCTAAACAAATATTTGGCATCCAAGTAGGACCCAAAAAATGTTGGAAAATGCATATGGCCTAAACAATGGTGTTCTAGAGGGCGAACGAAAAATGTTTGATACGAACGAATAATGGGCCCATGAACATTACAGTTGACCTTTTTAAACGTTACAATTAATAAAAGCATATGGAGCAGAACGAACGGAATAAAGCCAGAAAGAATGGAAACACAGCACAACTACTTACTTTTTTGCAGCACTCTCCGGATCTTTCGGTACTGCTCCGGCTCTCTCAACTTCAGGTCCGACCACCGCTTCCTGAGCTGATCTTTAGACCTTCGTACCCCGAAATTCCGCTCGAGACTCCTGACCACTTTCGCCATGATCTTGGCCTTTCGGATGTTCGGGTTGGGGTAAGGCCCATATTTTCCATCATAGTCGGACTTCTTCATGATGTCGACCATCTCCAACATCTCCCCAAACGACATATTTGTGGCCTTAAAACGTCTCCTTCTGGATCGGGACGTGCCTGGATCCGGGTTTTCCTCCTCCTCCTCGTTGCTACAATTAGCACACACCTGGTGTGACTCCGCCATCATGCTCTTCCCCCACTGCGCGAACGAAAAGGGGCGGGGAATAGAATAGAAAGAACGTCAGGGGCGGGCGGAGTTACACACATGCGCAGTGTCTATAAAGCGTAACACGCGTGCGTATTACGTACGATCTGTGAGCGGAGGAAGGAGCATTGGACGCGCCGATCGTAAGAACAAAGGTAAGAGACAAACTTGGGCCTATACTGCTTCTAGATTGAGGCCTATATTGTAACAAGATTAGGAGAGTTTGGTCTGACATTAGGCTTTGTCTTGTGTTGTGTCTTGCAGTGAACATGGATATTTTAATGAGAGATACTGACTTCATGTCACTATTCATTGATATGCTAAGGGAGCTGCCCTGTCTGTGGGAGATTACCCACCCCCATTTCAAGAACCAAGCAAAGAGGAAGGCAGCACTGGAGCAATTGTGTAAAATTGTGAAGCAGGTGATCCCCACGGCAGACATCACTTATTTAAAGATATTAATTGGTTGCCTGAGGAGCACATATCTGAGGGAGAGCAAGAAAGTCCTGGATTCACAGAGATCCGGAGCAGCAGATGACATCTATGTCCCCAGGATGTTGTACTACGACAGGCTGCACTTTCTGGCAGGCCAGACTGAACCCAGGCCATCCCTCTCCAGTCTTCCTTCCACGCTTCCTTCCCCCCGGCTGAGGCTTCTGACGCCCAACCTGGGCCTTCCAGACGATATGTGGAGGAGCCCAGATTGAGCCAGGTATAGCATTCCTCTAAATATTTCTGCTTGTCCAATCAATGATGTTACCTAAATGTTAGTTGGGAGTACTAATTTATGATTGTGATTGATGATGCAAAAACTAAAACCATGTCCCTTTTTCATACACAGGGAAGTCTCAGCCAGGAGGTGGCTGATCTGCAGGTCCCTCCACCCACCCTGAAAACAGAAAGTGGCAGCAGGAGGAGTAGCCTAGAGGAGGCGGCTATCAGATTTTTTTGGAGGGCTACAGAGGTCCTGGGAGCACCACACACCATGCAGGAGAACCTTGCGGCATTCATTGCCTATAAAATGCAGAGGATGGAGGAGGGCCAACAAGCCATGTGTCAGGCCCTCATATCAGAGGCTCTGGAGAAAGGTGTGAGGGGACAACTTACACCTCACACACAACATTGGGATGGTCCTCCTCCTCCTCCTCCCTCTCCTCCAGGTCCTCCCAGTCCTCCTCCAGGTCCTCCCAGTCCTCCTCCTCCTCCAGGTCCTACTCCTCCTCCTGCCACATCTCCTACTGCACAGCCACAGCCCGGAAGGAAGTGTGAAAGGAAGACCAGAGAGTGATTGCCCTGGATCCAGTCTGGTCGGCCAAAAGATGCAGCCTCTTGTGGTACCACAGCCTGGGGACACTGATGTCATCTGCTGCTATCCAAGTCTCTGTGAATCCCGGACCAGACTGCCCTCCCTTATATATGGACTCCTCAGGCCACCAATTCTGAGGTTTAAGAATTGATGTCTGCCGTGGGGGTCCCAGGCTTCACTAATTTCTGCTGTTGATCCAGTGTTGCCTTCCTCTTTGTTTGGTTCTGAGCCCTTAATAAAGGATTTTTGTTTTGAATTATACTCTCCTATGTGTTTTACTTCAAAAATGATGGTTTGTTTGTGAGGATTCAGGTACATTTCAAATATACAATGTGAAATGAACAAGGGACACCAACAACAAAAATCTCATGGAGATTAAATAATAAAAGATATCAATGGTGTTGTGGTAACTTGCCACACAAAACACACACACAAAAATATTCTGGAGTAAAAATAAAAATAACATTGAACAAAGATCAGCCTTGGAAAAAATCCAAACATTAAAGAAAAAAAAAGGCTTAAAAACCAAAAAAAAAATCCAAAAAAAATATAAAACTGTCAGATGTGACAACTAATAACAATATATTGAGGGAATCCCACTAAAAAAACACAAATCAAACTTTGTGAGAAGTGTGTGTGAATATGAGCAGCAAAACGACTTAATTCTTGTCACATTATAAAGAAGAAGAGAGTGCGCTGTATTAAACCATTTTTAACATTGCAGCGTGACGAAAGTGCTGTATCCATTGCGAACGCTAAGTTTACCAGAACGAGCTGTCCCGTGTCGGAATTTCTTCTGAGCATGCGTGGCACTTTGTGCGTCGGAACAGGCCACACACGGTCGGAATTGACGCGATTGGATTTTGTTGTCGGAAAATTTTATCTCCTGCTGTCCAACTTTGTGTGTCGGAAAATCCGATGGAAAATGTCCGATGGCGCCCACACACGGTCGGAATTTCCGACAACACGCTCCGATCGGACATTGTCCATCGGAAAATCCGACCGTGTGTACGGGGCATAAGTGTGGTGCGTCCACCTCACAGTGTTCAGCTAAACCTACAAGTTAGTTTTTTGCGAGCTCTGCACAGTGTTCAGCTAAAGCTACCTGTAGAAGGTTGGTGGTGTTCTCATACTACAGGCAGGCAGTTGATTTTGCTAGCTGCAGTATCAGTACATATATATATATATCCCAGCTTAGTGCAGCTACAGGCCATTAGTATGTCTGGAAGGCCAAGAAGGAGAGGCAGACAGTCACAAGCCAATAAGAGAGGGCAAGCAGGCTCTGTGTCTAGTGCTGGTGCATCCTCATCAGCACGTGGCCGTGGGACACGCTTGGCCTTTTTTTCGGCAGCTGGCCATGTTGAGCCGCAACATGCGGAAGACTTGGTCGAGTTGATGACCAAGCCGTCCTCATCCTCCTCATCCTCTCTCACCCATGCCCAGGGTACTTTGTGTGGCAAAGCAGCGGCCTATTCCCTCGGGTCAATGTCATCAGTGACTCTTTCCCTAGCCCCACCATGTCCTCCTGAGGAGTCCCTCGAACTGTTTGACCACAGTGTTGGGTACATGCTCCAGGAGGATGCCCAGCGTTTGGAAGGCTCTGATGATGATACTGAGCTTGATGAAGGCAGTAACATGAGCATGGACAGAGGGGGTGCCCAAGAAGGACAGCAATCTGGCAGTCATGCTCCCCCTGCTGCAGCATACTGCCAGGTTTGCTCCAGTGATGAGGAGGGAGGGGATGATGAGGTCACTGACTCAACGTGGGTGCCTGATAGGAGTGAGGAAGAGGAGGAGGAGGCGGCACATCACCAACGAGGTAGGATGGCCAGGGGCCAGCCTAAGGGCAGCACATTGACTGCATCACACCCCAAAGCTCCACATGTGCAGGGCGCTGCAGTCTCTGCGCGTTATTCAAAAAGTTCTTTGGTGTGGGCCTTTTTTGAGACGAGTGCATCAGATCGCACCGCTGCTATTTGCAACATATGTCTCAAGCATATCTCGCGTGGCCAAAACATCTCCCGCTTGGGTACCACATGCTTGACCAGACATATGTTGACCTGCCATGCAGTTCATTGGCAAGCGTATCTAAAAGACCCACACCAAAGAACAAAGAGGACCTCTCCTTGCTCCTCATCAGCTGAGATCTCCAACCTCACTATACCTTCAGTCCTCTCTGAGACCTGCACTGAGAGGAATGAAGGTGTAGAATTAGGTGTGTCACAGCCAAGTACTTGTGGGCAATCTGCTTTTGGTACACCGACGTCAGATTGTACCAGGCAAATTTCCCTGCCCCAGCTGCTGCACCGCCAAAAGAAGTTTGCTCACAGCCATCCGCATGCGCAGCGGTTGAATGCTAGCTTGGCTAGCACTTCAACTGCTGCCTTTTCAGTTGGTAGACTCTGCCCCTTTCCGTGAGTTTGTGGAATGTGCGGTTCCTCAGTGGCAGGTACCCAAACGCCACTTTTTCTCACGGAAGGCGATTCTGGCTTTCTACCGGCATGTGGAAGGCAATGTCCATGCCTTGCTGGACAGGGCGGTCAGCGGTAAGGTGCATATTACTGCTGACTCATGGTCCAGCAGGCATGGACAGGGACGTTACCTAAGTTTCACGGTGCATTGGGTGACTCTGCTGGCAGCTGGGAAGGATGCAGGACAAGGTGCAGTAGTGTTGGAGGTTGTTCCGCCACCACGCCTCCAAAATGCTAATGATTGTGACACACCTCTCTCCTCCACCCCCTCCTCTTCTTCTTCCTCCATGGCCTCTTCCTGTGCTTTGTCCTCGGAACCAGCAGTGCTCCGTAGCCGTTCAAGGGGCTACGCAAGTACGCAGGCCAAAAGATGCCATGCGGTGCTTGAGCTGGTGTGCTTGGGGGACAGGAGCCACATTGGGGCAGAGGTTCTGTCAGCTCTGCAGGGGCAGGTTCAGAGGTGGTTGACACCACGCCAACTTAAGGCAGGAATGGTGGTTTGCGACAATGGCACCAACCTCCTCTCTGCCCTCCGACAGGGACAAATGACCCATGTGCCCTGTTTGGCTCACGTCCTTAACTTGGTGGTGCAGCGGTTCTTGGGCAGGTACCCGGGCTTACAGGATGTCCTGAGGCAGGCCAAGAAAGTCTGTGTGCATTTCCGCCGGTCATATAATGCCAGTTCTTGGCTGACGGACCTCCAAAAGGAGTTTAACCTGCCCAAGAACCGCCTAATCTGTGACATGCCCACCAGGTGGAACTCAACATTGGCCATGCTGCAGCGGCTGCACACGCAGCAGAGGGCCATCAATGAGTACCTATCAGGATCAGGGATGCATGCACTGTCCTGTCACCATTTGAGGAGGCCACGAGGATGGTGAGCAGTGACAGTGCATGCATCAGTGACACTGTCACCCTTGTCCACCTGTTGGAGCACACGCTGCGTGGAATAATGGACAGGGCACTTGAGGCAGAACAGAGGCAGGAAGAGGAGGACTTCCTTAGCTCTAAAGGCCCCCTTTATCCAGACAGTGTTCCTGCGTGCCCGCCGATCACACAGGAAGAGGAGGAGGAGGAGGAGGAGGAGGAGGAAGATTGTGTCAGTATGGAGGTGGAGCCTGGCACTCAGCATCAGCAGCAGTCTTTAAGGGATCAGTCCCAAGAAACACATGGACTTGTAAGTGGCTGGGAGGAGGTGGCTGCGGACCATGTCATCCTTAGTGACCCAGAGGACTCCGGACCGAATGCCTCAGCAAACCTATGCTGCATGGCCTCCCTGATCCTGCAAAGCCTGCGTAAGGATCCTCATATTCGTGGTATCAAGGAGAAGGACCAATACTGGCTGGCAACCCTCCTTGATCCACGTTACAAGGGTAAGGTTGCGGACCTTATCTTGCCATCGCAGAGGGAGCAGAGGATGAAACATCTTCGGGAGGCCTTGCAGAAAGGTCTGTGCAACGCGTTCCCAGAGACTGGGAGGTTACAAACTCCTGTTTCTGGACAACGTGTTGCTGAGGCTTCGGTCAGTCAAAGAAGGAGCAGTAGAGAAGGTGGCCGTCTGACCGATGCGTTCAGACAATTTTTTGGTCCGCAGCCCCAAGGTATGATCGGTTCCAGCAACCATCGCCAGCGTCTGTTTTACATGGTGCAGGAATACCTAGGGGCAAGATCAGACTTGGACACCTTTCCCATCGAAAATCCTCTGGGTTACTGGGTCTTGAGGATGGATCACTGGCCAGAGCTTGCACAGTATGCAATTGAGCTACTGGCCTGTCCTGCATCCAGCGTTCTTTCGGAACGCACATTCAGTGCTGCTGGAGGCTTTGTAACCGATCACAGGGTGCGTCTGTCCACCGACTCGGTCGATCGACTGACCTTCATAAAAATAAATCAGTCTTGGATCACCACCAGCTACCAAGCACCTGATGCTGATGTAACCGAATAATTTTTTTTGAAATCTCAGATCCCTTCAAAGACTGCCTATGCTGATGCTGAGTGACTATCCCTGAGTAATTATCCTCTTCCTCCTCAATCATCACGCTGATAGCTTGTAAGAACATTTTTGGTTCTGGGCGCCACCACCAGTGCCTAAGGCCCAATTTTTCTGCCCCTGTTTAACAGGGGCGTGTAATTACAATTTTTGATGCAATACTTTGCAGCAGGGCTCGTTCCTGCGTTCCAACTAGAGTGTCTGTGAGGGGTTGCAGTGTTGTGGCACCAACACCAGTGCCTAAGGCCCAATTTTTCTGCCCCTGTTTAACAGGGGCGTGTAATTACAATTTTTGATGCAATACTTTGCAGCAGGGCTCGTTCCTGCGTTCCAACTAGAGTGTCTGTGAGGGGTTGCAGTGTTGTGGCACCAGCACCACCACCACCACCACCAAAGGCCCAATTTTTCTGCCCCTGTTCAACAGGGGCATGTAATTAAAATTCTTGATCTAATATTTCACAGCAGGGCCCATTTCTGCACCCACCAAGAGCGAGTGAGGACTTACAGTGTTGTGGCACCAGCACCACCACCAAAGGCCCAGTTTTTCTGCCCCTGTTCAACAGGGGCATGTAATTACAATTCTTGATCTAATATTTCACAGCAGGGCCCTGTGAGGGCTTACAGTGTTGTGGCCACAACAACACCTAAGGCCCAAATTTCTGCTGAGTATATAGGGCAGGCCCCTACTTTCAAACATCTAACTTACAAGCGACTCCTAGTTGCAAATGGAAGGAGACAACAGGAAGTGAGATGAAATCTACCCCTAGGAAGGGAAATTCTCTCCTGTAAGAGTTAATATGGGAAAAACATTTCTCCTTTCCACTGATGCTTTCCAATCCTTGTTCCACAAAAAAAAACAAATTCTCAAAAAGCATTTGTCATTGGGACAAAAAGTGAGTTGAAATCTTTTAAAGAGGAGGAAAGACAGCAAAACAAATGTCAGAGGGGTGATAACCCTTCCCTATGTTTTCCAAAAAGCTTAAAAAAGATTTTTTGGCTGGAGCTAAACACGTTAAAAATGTACCCGTTCAAAATGACAAACAGATTCTACTTAACAACAAACCTACAGTCCCTGTCTTGTTTGCACCGCCTGTATACTGCTGTTCAGAGTATATAGGGCCTGGTGGCCCCACACCTTTCCTTATTTTAATTTGGGTGCTCGGTTCCCCTTAATATCCATACAAGACCCAAAGGGCCTGGTAATGGACTGGGGGGTACCCATGCCGTTTGTCTCACTAATTTTCATCCATATTGCCAGGACCGGACATTACATTAAACCCGCAAGCAGTTTTAAATGAGATTTTTTCCTTTAAAAATGACATTTGGTGCAGGGACTGTTCTAAACACGGGAAACACGCACCACTTTACAGGCATACTATATACACTGCCCAGGTACGATATTTAAAGGAATATTTCACTTTTTTTTTACTTTAAGCATCATTAAAATCACTGCTCCCGAAAAAACTGAAGTTTTTAAAAGTTTTTTTTGCATTGATACATGTCCCCTGGGGTAGGACCCGGGTCCCCAAACCCTTTTTAGGACAATATCATGCAAATTAGCCTTTAAAATTAGCACTTTTGATTTCGAACGTTCGAGTCCCATCAATGGGGTTCTAACGTTCGTGCGAACTTTCGGTCCGTTCACAGGTTCTGGTGCGAACCGAACCGGGGGGTGTTCGGCTCATCCCTAATGTTGGATGAGAAGGCCTGGCTCGCAGTCTTCGCTCTAATTCAGGTGTTCTATTGGGTTGAGGTCAGGACTCTGTGCAGGCCAGTCAAGTTCCTCCACCCCAAACTCACTTATTCCATGTCTTTATGGATCTTGCTTTGTGCACTGTTCTAAATAATTTGATGGAGGAGGATTATGGTGTGGGTTTTTTTTTCAGGAGTTGGACTTGGCCTCTTAGTTCCAGTGAAGTGAACTCTTAAGGCATCAGCATACCAAGACATTTTGGACAATTTCATGCTCCCAACTTTGTAAAAACAGTTTGGGGATGGCCCTTCCTGTTCCAACATGACTGCCCAAACATTCCCATAGACACACTCCTAAACCTTGTGGACAGCTTTCCCATAAGAGTTGAAACTGTTATAGCTGCAAAGAGTGGGCTAACTCAACATTGCACGCTACGGACTAAGATTGGGATGCCGTTAAATTTCATGTGCGTGTAAAGGCAGGCAATACTTTTGACAATATAGTGTAGAATAGTAACAGCAGAGTGAAGGTAGTCCATTGAGTCTGTCCCATCTTTTTATTGTTAACTGTTTTACCTGAGTAAAGATCTATGTTTGTCCCAAGCATGTTTGAATCCACACATTGTTGACTGACTCGCTACCTGCTGGAAATCTATTCTAAGCATCACCTACTCTTTCAGTAAAATAAGATTTTATAAGATTTGTTTTGAACTTTCCTCCTGCTAGGTTGAAATCATGACCCCTTGTTCTTGATCTTAACTTCATATTAAAAATACTGCCCTTGTGAACCCTATTTACATCTTTGATGTATTTTGCAGGTTTCAATCATGTCACCCTTTTCCCTTCTTCTCCAGACTGTACATATTAAGTTCCTAAAGTCTCTCCTGATATGGTTTGTCCCTCAGACCTTTCACCATTTTTGTTGCCTGTCTTTGGACTTGTTCTATCCTAATTCACCTATTTAAGATAGAACGAGAGAAATTAAAAGATTTGCAAAGGCAGAAGGTTTTTTTTCTTAATGCATACTATGCATTAAGATAAAAACCTTCTGCGTGCAGCAGCCCACCCTGAGCCCCCTAATAATTACCGGAGCCCCATCTCTGTCCAGCGATGTCCACGAGTCCCTCAGCCATCCAGGACTCTCCTCCTGATTGGCTGCGACACAGCCAAGGTGCCTTTGGCTCCTGCGGCTGTCAAAGTCAATTAGCCAATCAAAAGAGAGGGGGCGGGGCCAAACATCAGCTCCATGTTTGAATGGACACACGGAGATGCAGCTTGGCTCGGATGCCCCACACCAAGCTGCTTGCTGTGGGGGCAGTCGACAAGAGGGAGGGGCCAGGAGCAACAAAAAGGGCACAGAGAAGAGAAAGATCTGGGCTGCTCTGTGCAAATCCAGTGCAACAGGGTAGGTAAGTATAACATGTCTGTTATTTAAAAAGTAGAAAAAAATCAGACTTTACAATCACTTTAAGGGTTAGTTTACACTTGCTTCAAAACAAGGCTTCGGACAGGCTTTCTTAAAGCTCTCTGAATGCCAGTCAAAGCTCCTGTCACTAAACAAAATGGTTAGCTTACAGTCCTGTTTACACCTTGCTTTTGCTTGGTGCTTCGATGAGGCTTCAGTGAGGCTTCGATTAACCTTTGGTGGAGCTTCGATGGGGCTTCGATGAGCCTTTGGTGGGTCTTCGGTGAGGCTTCATGGGGCTTTGGTGGGGCTTCAGTGGGACTTCAAGCAAGCTTTTCAATAGATTTCTATGGAGGCTTTGAAGATGATTTGAAGCACCACTAAAGCTACATGGGGTATAATTTGTGAATAGAAACCGAAGTAAAGCAAAGCAAAAGAAGGGTGTAAACAGAACTGTAAGCTAACCATTTTATTTAATGACCAGAGCTTTGACTAGCATTCAAAGAGCTTTAACAAAGCCTGTCCGAAGCCTTGTTTTGAAGCAAGTGTAAACTAGCCGTTAATGTGTGTTAAAGCTGAAGCAAGTCTAAATGAGCCCTAAGTGATCTTAGTTCACTTAATTTCTTTCTCCCTAGGAGCATATAGTCAACTTTGTTCAGCCTCTGGGACAAGGGAAAGAAAGTCATGTGTAATCTCCATTTTGGCTTGACAAAGCTTGCACAAGGCTATACACTACTTCTCCATCCTACCTAACAGTACTGGGCCAATTATAATGCATCAGCTGCTTCATATGGGGAATGGGTCACATGCTTTCCCATACCTAAAAGTAATGGGTACTTCACTGCACTATTGGAAGATGAACAAAGCAAGGAAAAGTGAATATGTGCTGCCGGGGAGGGGGAAGAATGGGTAAAATTAGTGTATATTTATATTACATGAGTACAATAAACAGATAAATGCAATTATCAGTACTATTAGAGATTTTTGTTTTTTGCATTTTAATAAATGTATATTTTAAAATGTTATTTATATGATTAATTTGCACGTGTGAAAATGTCTGTATTATATACACAAATTACACAAATGGTGGTCTGCAATTTCAGAGATCCTACAGATAGGAGCTGCCCTAATAAGAAGCTGCATCTGTCAAAAATCCTTTAAATGTATAGGTTGTGTTGTCTTAGGTAAATTTAAAATCTCAGAGGCTAGTGTTGGCTCCAGTTGTGGCTATGGTGGTAGTCGTGGACTTCCCTGAAGCATTGAGTGTATGAGGTGTTTTTTTTTCCTGGAATCCTCACAAATTTATTTGGATTTTGATATGTAAGATTATGATCTAGGTTACAATGTTGATAAGATTTTTGTAGGGTGTGTTGCTTTGATGCTGTAAGAGTTGTTTGATCATCCGCTATGGCTTAAGATTTCATGCATTTATTTTACCTTTGTTGCCTGAAAATGTCTCTTTTTTTTTCCTTTCTTACTGTTTTGTTCTTTTCTCTTGATATCTTCCATACATATTTCTGTGTAAAAAAAAATCTAAATTGAAAAGAAATATATTATTCCTAAAGGACAGCAAAACCCATGCCCTTGGCTTACATGATTGACAAATCATACACATTCTTTACCCTTTTCCCTTATTCAATTGAAGTTGGAGGGGCACAAGTTCAGAGGGAATTGAACTTCATAGGGTAATTTGCAGTGAAATAGCTTTTACAGTGTATCACCATATTAATAAAAATATAAATCAAATGGTTGTCATGGGTTTCTGTGCAAGAAAACTTAAACTACAGTAAATACTGTATAAAAGAACCTGAAGTGTTTTACATGTTCAACAAGTCATACTGAGCATTACATGCCACAATTGCTATTATTCATTTTATTTATAAAGAGATGTACAAAGTGCTGTACATGAAACAATTTCAATATTTCCAGACAAATATGAGTGCAAAATTTGTCACAGACGCAGACAAGGTCCCTGTATAAATAGGCTTACACTCTAAATAAACTCACTAAATAACTATCACTAGCAGAAAGAAAATGTTACTATAACTTCTCTGCTAGACTCCATAATGTTTACACCATACTGTGCCTGTTTTTATGAGCTATTCATAAAATGCAGACCAGGGTGTGAAGCCATCTGTGTCCTATAAACTTCTCTCTCCCTATAGCTTAAAAGAACCCTGTGTTTAGAGAAGTGGCTAGTTAAATTACCTCACCATATATGTGGCGTGACTCTTCTCTGTTCTTTTTTTATTTTATTTAAATGATGCTCTACTTGCTGCGGAGCCTCAGAACATTCATACTGCACTTTTGTAAAGTGCAGTTCTTTGCTTAATACATGTGCATGTTTTAAATATACTATATGGTAAAGAACTATCACAGCTTTATAATTGGGGCTCTAAGAGATCGATAACTGATAAAAATGATAAGGGTTGGTACTGCAAGTTTTGGCACTGATACTGTGGGGATTCAAGACAGAAGCTACTAGGTAAAAATGGAAATATTTTGCACTGCACTGTGTACTCCCAGCACAGAGTCTGTGCTCTGTACTAAAGTGCAGGAACTGGAAAGCTCAATTCACGATCACTTGATCACTGTGATAGCCTCTGTTTCGCTACCACAGAGATCAGCCCACCCATGTGTTTTTTTTCTCCTCTTGAATAAAAAAAAGACACATTGTATACATAAGATACATTATATAATACATTGTATCTTTTTCTCCTTGCTAGAGAAATGTGTAAACAAAAAAGCTGTGTGTGTGTGTGTGTGTGTGTGTGTGTGTGTGTGTGTGTGTGTGTGTGTGTGAGCCGTGGAACGCACGCCGACTCATAGCCTGTAGACAGTGTGTGGTTTTTTTTTGATTTGCTGTTTTTATTTTTCGTTTTATCTGCACCTTACTGCATTTAAATGATGCGATTTGGATTGCTTTCAAACAATATGAACTTTTAAATAAATAATAGGAATTACACCATGCGAGTTCGTCTTTCTCTGGTCTTATGAGGACAACAGTAACTGGCACGCTGGGAAAGCAGCAACGAAATACCGCTACAAGATCTGGACAGTGGACGGGGAGCCCAGCAGTCTAAGCGGAGGAGCAACAGTCACACCGAGAGGGAACCAACATACTCACTTTCGCCCACTACCCCTGCAGGGGTACCTGGATCTGGTGAGTGGGGTATCATAGGGGGGAGCACAAAAGTCACCCTGACCTGTACACTTGAGGATAAAATCTACATAGAACATTGAGGATAATCACATATATCACTTTTTTGGAATACCTAGTGAAAACTACATTTTCCCATTTCCATTTATCGTATGAATATTGGATACTGCTGCTGAACTCATATCTACCCAGTGATTTGTGATTTGTGATTTTATTCCACTTGTACAAGCTTTTTTCCATTCCACTTGTTGACCCTTCCTATATATTTTTTTTTTTTTTTTGTGCACACAGAACACAATTATTTACTTTGTATTTTTTGCTCACAGGTGTCTGACTGTAGGGCACTTATACTACTACACTATATGTCTTTCAGGTTGATGTTTATTTATTTTGATGTTTAGCACATGATGTTTAACTATTGGGTTGCAGTATTGGATACCATTTAAAGCACTTTAGGGTTAATAGCACCCATTGCAGGTGACACCTGGCCTCAAGTGCACTTTAGGATGTATAATTAATCCTAGGATATAAATCACTCATTTTAAGGTGACACTAGTTTGAATCACTTTTTTAGGTTATTTATCACAAATTTGCAAACTCGCCCATAGAAGGGTGACAGCAGTTAGGATCACTTTTCAGGGTATTTATCACAACTCTGCCTACTCTAAGGATCATCCTCCTCATAAAAGCTTATATAGGGAGGTTTGACCAAGTAGTAATTACTTATTGTACACATATCCCCTGTTTGCTGACCCCTGGGAAGAGCGACCCAAATGTAATTCGCTCTTCATAGGTGGCATAAAGCAACGTGTTCAACCTGACACAATTATCAAATACAATTTTACCACTTTGGACGGTTCACTATTACTTTGGATACAATTACCCAATAGGGAGTGTATTCTAACTAATAACTACAGTATCACAAGTTAAACTATAGTAGGACATAAATACATCTCTACCCACATTATTATCTAATTGGAGGGCAGCCCCATCTACCCCAACACCAAACATATTTTACAAGGTGTGAATGAGGCCTAAGAAAAAACTTCATGCAAAACAATACAATAATGCAGTGTATATAAAATATGAGAACAGTTATATATTTCTGTCTGCATTTTATTTGTGAATGCAATCTTGGAACAAAAGATAGCAACCATTATGATAAGATAAATACCGCTGTGCGCCCACTGGTAACATGAAGCTAACTGCACTGTGAGTTTTATTTGTGTAAAAAAAATGCCTCTGCTGTGTTGTGCGGCTTCAAATGGCAGGCTATTTGATTGCTGTCAGCTCCATTACGTCAAAACTCGAAGTGACGTTGCCGCCGAGCTTCTGTGTTTTCATGGAAATGGAACACAATCAGCAGCAAATGTCACTTTCCCCCCTCCCTTCCCCATTCTAGAGCAGGGATGAGTGGGGCTTTACAAAAAATACAAAACATAAAAGTGAAAAAATGTCCACTTGTAACGCATAGTCCATGTGATGATCCAATTCTTGAGAAATCAAATTAATCAGTGCATCCTCCACCACTGTAAAAACCATCACAAGGAAATTCATGTATGGAGGCTTATCAGAGTTACATGACCTCCCAAATTAATAGAAAGGCCATAACTCACACGGATAGAAGTTCCCTGGCACACTGTAGGACACACAACTTGATAGTAAAAGAGCAAAAAATGGCTGGACAGCCGCACTCCATTAAGACACTTTTATTGAAGTCAGATAAAATCCAAATAGACACAAATGGTCACATCAATCCCAGAGGAACAGGACAAGGCAAGGCTTACATGTTTCACACCCCAAATGGGTGGTTAATCATAGCTAAAGCCAGACCAGCTATTCCCCTGTATATGTAGGAGTCACCTACCAATCAAGTGATTTGACTGTGAAACCCACACACACAGCAGGGAATCCGGTCATCAGAACAAAAAGTGATACACCATCCTATGCATGTTATAAGTGAAACAAAATGCAGCAGAACAGCAAAAAATAAAATAAATTGTTCAGATCCCTATAATCAGAATCAAGACCAATTTAAGATGTTACCACTGACAGAAAAACTATGCTGGCGCTTTTCATTAAAAAAATACATTTATGTATATATTCTTGTAACCAAGCTTAAGAAAAAAGTATTTCTGATCCTAAAAATATACAACTTGATAGTAGATCAGATGCAACACCACCCAAAGATGTCAGATTGTTCTCGCATATAAAGAGGACCCCCAGGGCCAGTTGACAGGACTTCCTCTAATGCCCTTGCATTTACCACTCAAAAAAATCATAAAAGGAGACCCATGCTCCACATAGTGTATACCAGATACCACAATTCTATTAAAAAAATAAAAACTGCACTTACACAGAAAAAAGGCAGATACAGTGCTGTAAAATCACATCAACATGAAGGACACAACCAGATCGCGATGACATTACGTGCATAGGTCCCATCTTGACCAGTTTCGTCAAATATGACATTCTCAAAAGATTGGGCTTCACACTGACCTCAGAAGATACAGGTGAATTGTGCTCCTGCACAGCATGCCTGTATCTTTGGCGTGATAAGACAGAAACTGATTATGTTAGTTTGGATCCACTGCCATACTACTGTTGTCAGTTTACTTGTAGAAGGAGCTGCACAGGCAGGATCAAACAGGTATATCAGAGCATTTAAGCAAAAAAAAAAGGAGAAATGAATGGTGGGACTTTATATGAAGCACATAACTAAGTCAGACGAGCCAATCGATGTAAAACATAGTAATTTATGACAAAGGGTGTACATACACATATAAGGTAATAGAAGTAATACAATAATGTAATATAATATTGAATCTCATTGGAATAATAGCATTCCTAGATAGTTCATGATAAAACAAATGTCTCAACATAATGTGCATAGTAATAGTATGGTATTAGATTTCAGTATAAAAAACCTGAACAATACATAATATAAAGCACTTTACTCGACATCTTGGTACATGATAGCAGACTTATGGTATGTAAACTACAATTGTAATGGTAGCATATAAGTATAGTAACAGTAAAGAATTGGTTCGTTCTTATAGACTTCAATATGGTAGATATTGGGCCTAGAAACTGTGACATAGCATCATAAAAAAGCTCTACGCGTTTCGTGGTTACATTACCACTCATCAGGAGCAGATGCATGGTTTTAGGGGTATCTATAATAAAAAATGCCAAAGGGAAATATATAAGAAATAGTAAAAAAAGTAAAGCAAAAAAGAGAAAGAGGGGGAACATAAATGTCCCAAACACTCTCACCTATCTATAACATATGGGTACGACTGGTGATGATATTAATGGTAGAAGGCACTGCAGGAGACGCTGTTCCCGGGAGCTGAGACGGTACCACTGGAAGCACGGCTTAGAAACCAACCACCAAGATAGGAAAGATAACCAGATTCCAACTGGGGTATAGGTGTTTGATGGTGTAACCGGTTCACCGGTTCACATTGTAAGTGTTTGCCAAAGCTTATCTGTAAAGGATTGTTAAAGTAAAGTGAACTGAGACCACAGCTAAGGTATTAGATAGAATGCAACCTAGTGTGTGTATATAGGGGAATTGTCCATGGGTGTAAAAAATAAAAAATATATGAAAGAAATAGTTTAAGGTTAAGACCAAAAATATGGCGTGAGGTAAGGTTGTGGATAGATAGAGTAGGTAATGGAAAAGAAAATACCTAATTACCTTTGAGGATTTTTTGAGTGACAAACATGTATAATCCAAAGGCGCAGAAGTGTGTTGACTGGTGGTTCGAACTAAAGTGTAAACAGGGGGCATGTGTGGTAATATATATCAGCCGTAGACCAATGATAACCGGCAACGTCATGCGGAGTGAAGAGGGAGGAGCAGCGCCACCGCCCAAGCCTATAGGCCGGCCCGGCGTTTGGCGCCCAAAATCCCCTCGTGGAACACACAGATGGAGACGCATGTTAGCGGTGCGGCGTCATGGATGATTTCACCCGCTAGGCATGTGGGCGTGGCGCCGACCCGCAGCGAGCGCCCACCCCGCCCCCCAATAGGGGGTGGAGGGGGGGCCCCGATGTGAGTCGCAGCTCCCGGGAACAACGATGCAAAGCCCAACCCCATCTAACAGAGCTTGTCCCAATGAGAGAAAAAGAAAACGTCTTGGCATGTATGAGTCACAGATACTACTAAAAGTAATTAATGGTTAAGTTATGTGCTTCCATCCCCGGGAATTTGAGAAAAACAAGACCTAAGGCCAAAGTGGGACTTTATATGAGGCAATAATAACATATACCTCCATCCCCAATGCGTTTGAGCAAAAAAAAAAGGAGAAATGAATGGTGGGACTTTATATGAAGCACATAACTAAGTCAGAGGAGCCAATCCATGTAAAACATAGTAATTTATGACAAAGGGTGTACATACACATATAAGGTAATAGAAGTAATACAATAATGTAATATAATATTGAATCTTATTGGATAAATAGCATTCCTAGATTCATGATAAAACAAATGTCTCAACATAATGTGCATAGTACTAGTATGGTATTAGATTTCAGTATAAAAAACCTGAACAATACATAATATAAAGCACTTGTCTCGACATCTTGGTACATGATAGTAGACTTATGGTATGTAAACTACAATTGTAATGGTAGAATATAAGTATAGTAACAGTAAAGAATTGGTTCATTCTTATAGACTTCCATATGGTAGATATTGGGCCTAGAAACTGTGACATAGCATCATAAAAAATCTGTACGCCTTTCTTGGTTACATTACCACTCGTCAGGATGCATGGTTTTAGGGGTATCTATAATAAAAAAGGCCAAAGGGAAATATATAAGAAATAGCAATAAAAAGTAAAGCAAAAAAGAGAAAGAGGGGGAACATAAATGTCCCAAACACTCTCACCTATCTATAACATATGGGTACGACTGGTGATGATATTAATGGTAGAAGGCACTGCAGGAGACGCTGTTCCCAGGAGCTGAGACGGTATCACTGGAAGCACGGCTTTGAAACCAACCACCATGCTATATCAGAGCATTGGCAGCAGGAAATAAAATGAAAATATAAGAAATGGCATTTAATTAATTTAAAGAGTTAGGATTTTTAAAATTTTTGTCTTTACAAACGCTTTAAGGAGGACTTTTGTCTAAACCGCTGGCAAAAGTGAGTACACCCCTAAGTGAAAATGTTCAAATTGGGCCCAAAGTGTCAATATTTTGTGTGGCCACCATTATTTTCCAGCACTGCTTTAGCCCTCTTGGGCATGGAAATCACCAGAGTTTCTCAGGTTGCCACTGGAGTCCTCTTCCACTCCTCCATGACAACATCAAGGAGCTGGTGGATGTTAAAGACCTTGCGCTCCTCCATCTTCCATTGAGGATGCCCCACAGATGCTCAATAAGGTTTAGGTCTGGAGACATGCTTGGCCAGTCCATCACCTTTACCCTCAGTTTGGGGTCGTTATGCTGGAATACTGCCCTACGGCCCAGTCTCCAAAGGGAGGGGATCTTGCTCTGCTTCAGTATGTCACAGTACATGTTGGCATTCATGGTTCCCCAAATGAACTGTAGCTGCCCATGCTTGACTGTAGGCAAGATGCCCTTGTCTTTGTACTGCTCACCTGGTTGCCGCCACACACACATGACACTATCTGAACCAAATAAGTTTATTTTGGTCTCATTAGACCACAGGACATGGTCCCAGTAATCCAAGTCCTTAGTCTGCTTGTCTTCAGCAAATTTTTATTTGCGGGCTTTCTTGTGCATCATCTTTAGAAGAGGCTTCCTTCTGGGACAACAGCCATGCAAACCAATTTGATGCAGTGTGTGGCGTATGGTTTGAGCACTGACAGGCTGACCCCCCCCACCCCTTCAACCTCTGCAGCAATACTGGCAGCACTCATATGTCTATTTCCCAAAGACAACCTCTGGATATGACGCTGAGCACATGCACTCAACTTCTTTGGTCGACCATGGCAAGGCCTGTTTTGAGTGGAACCTGTCCTGTTAAACCGCTGCATGATCTTGGCCACTGTGCTGCAGCTTAGTTTCAGGGTCTTGGCAATCTTCTAGGCCCTCTTTATGTAGAGCAACAATTCTTTTTTTCAGATCCTTAGAGAGTTATTTGCCATGAGGTGACATGTTGAACTTCCAGTGATTAGTATGAGAGCGTGTGAGCGATAACACCAAATTTAAGGCACCTGCACCCCATTCACACCTGAGACCTTGTAACACTAACGAGTCACATTACACCGGGGGGGAGGGAAAATGGCTGATTGGGCTCTTATTTTGATGGGACAGCAAATTTACACTGTTATACAAGCTGTACATTCACTACTACTACATTGTAGCAAAGTGTAATTTCTTCAGTGTTGTCACATAAGATATAATAAAATATTTACAAAAATGTGAGGGGTGTACTCACTTTTGTGAGATACTGTGTATGTGTGTATATATATATATATATATATATATATATATATATACACACACACTGCATATTTCACAGTTCACAGATGCATTGCATACGTGATATGATACTGCAATAAATAGAAGTTCATGTCGTGACTGGCCTCCTCATATTATGCATCATTTATCCATAGACTCTGTTGCCGATTCCCATTTCAGCAAAACACATGCTAATGAAAACTTGGCCGATTCATCTTACCTACTCATCATATAATAGAGTGACAGATGCAGCACAGACTATTATAAGATATAGCTTTTGATCATATATGCATACACTTTATTGCTATGCTCCATTATGACTGGCTTTCCTCACTGTAAGGGGAAAAAAATTCTGGAGTTGTCTAGCAGCGCTAAGGGGAAAACAATGGTTAGCCAGTGAAAAACTGCACAAGGCTTAGCAGTCAGTTATGAGTAGTCCCTCCATGGGACAATGATTAGAGAACTGATTTATGCCTATCATTTGTCTGCACTTCACTTTACTGGAGAGAATAACATAACTCATCTTTTGCATAAAAATAGTAGGAAGCTATGTTTATAATTTGAGAAATGAAACTGATTCATCCATGCACATGAAAAAATCTGTTCATTAGGCATTCCGTGACAGCTTGTACCCGTGGGAGCCTGGGATGCTGCCGTTCTTTTTGAACTTCTCTTCTCATTTTATTTCTTCTCCAAAGAAAACACTTTCAAAATAAAGGTATTTTATTTTGAAAATAACAAAGAACAGAAGATATGGAAAATCGTTTTAAGATACTAGGCAGAGAATAAACAAGATCGCATACACATATGTTTTTGATGTTTCTTGTTCAAAGGCGGTAGATAGGTTTGCATATGGCAATCTAGCCATATTAATAGCTTCTAACTATATTTAATTTCGACAGCAACTGCAGATTATTCCATTGCACCATTGTATTATAATATTTGTGATCCATATTTACCAAGGATCTGGTTTTAAATGTGAAGGCATGCAACTAGCAAGGACTAGCCAGAATTATGATGGGCATAAAAATAATTTACATGAACTATTTGCGGGCAAGTCCATGAATATCTTTGAGTAATGAATATGCACAGAACAATTAGTCTAAAATAGTGTTAAAGTAATATTAAAGCTTTGTTTTTTTTTAAATAACAAACACGCAGTGGTTTTGCACAGAGAAGCTCTGATCCTCTTCTTTTCAGGTCCCCCTCCAGCAAGCCTGGCTCTGCTCCCCTGTGGGCAGTTCCCCCCAGTGAAAGTCGCTTGCCTTTGGGGCACTGCTGCATGCTGGCTCCCAAGCCGCTGCTCTTTAGAGCCACGGCTCCCTCCCCCCACTCTCTCCTCATTGGCTCACTAGTTGTGATTGACAGCAGAGGGAGCCAATAGGCTCCTGCTCCTGTCACAGCCAATGAGGAGGCAGAATCCCTATACAGCCGAGGTGTGAACATCGCTGGATCTGAGGGATCTCAGGTAAAGATTGAGGGGCTGAGGGGAGTTGCTGCACACAGAATGTTTTTTACCTTCCTGCATAGAAAAAACCTTTAAAGTGTTACTAAACCAAAAAATGTTTTTTACCTTAATACGTTGTTTGCATTAAGGTAAATAACTTTTTTAATTTCCCTGTACCCCCCTTCCCCTGTGTGAAGAGTAAGAGAGGGGAGAAGAGATCAGCGCTGTGCACGGCTGCATCTTTTCTCCCCTTACTTCCTTGTGATGGACTCATCCGGGACAGAGGCTTTTGGAGGGGACTGAATGCTGGCCTTTTGCCTCCTGATTATGGGCCCTGGATTTCGGGGGAACTTATGCCTAGGGACCCTTGAGGTGGTGTTAGGATTTAGGTCCATCTCCCCTCCAAGACACACAGTCTCTGGGAACCCTGTATATGCCATATTAAAAATAGTGACTGATTCACACTGTTGGGACACATACTGTTAGAAGATGCTGATGTCATCAACTCCAGCCACCTGTCTGTCTGTTTTTTGATATAATGTCAATAAGTCTAGTATGGCTTCTAATAGGGCGTTCACACGGTCGGACTTTGTTTGGACATTCCGACAACAAAATCCTAGGATTTTTTCCGACGGATGTTGGCTCAAACTTGTTTTGCCTACACACGGTTGCACAAAGTTGTCGGAATTTCCGATCGACAACCACGCGGTCACGTACACCACGTACGACGAGACTAGAAAAGGCCAGTTCAGAACCAAGCGCGGCACCCTTTGGGCTCCTTTTGCTAATCTCGTGTTAGTAAAAGTTTGGTGAGAGACGATTCGCGCTTTTTCAGACTCGTGGCTTTCAGATCGTTTTCTGCCGTTCAGTTTGTGCTTGTGGGTTTGTATCTGCTCTTCAGTGCGTGCAGTCAGTTCGTATCAGAGTTTTCTGTGTGATCTTGCCTGCTCGTTGCTGTTTTTCAGGTCGCTCTTCACAGGCCTTGCTGTTCTTCAGTGCGTTCTGTTACTTCATTCTGAGCAGCCAATCGTTTTCTAGCCATGTTTCGTATGCGTACTCCTCGTAGAGTTCGTGCTGTGCGGGGGCTTGGTGTTGGGGTCCTGACCTTGACACAAGTCCAGTCCATGAACAGGGTGGGGAGGAGTTCATGGACCAAGAATTGGTTGCTTCAGCGTGACCAGTTCTGTCATATGCCTTTGCTCCGTGAGATCCGTGAGAATAATCCTGATGATTTCAGGAACTTTCTCAGGATGACGGACCCCGTGTTTCACCGTTTGTTGGCTTCGCTGATCCCCTATATCAGCAGGCAGGATACCTGCATGAGGCAAGCCATCACTCCGGAGCAGAGGTTGGTCGCTACCCTGCGGTATTTGGCCACAGGGAGAAGTCTGCAGAACTTAAAGTTCTCGACAGGCATCTCCCCCCAGGCTCTGGGGATCATTATCCCAGAGACCTGTTCTGCCATCATCCAGGTCCTGCAGAAGGAGTATATGAAGGTAAGATTTTAATCCTTTTATATCACATTTTATTGTATTGAATGTTTGATAATATATTGTATTTCTATCCTCATTCCCTAATTACCATGATTGTAATATGCTGTGAATGTCCCCTTTGTTCTCATGCATGCTGGATTTTTATGTAATTATTATTTTATGTCCTTCATACATATTTGCCCTTCAATAACCTCCCCAGCATGGTGTCTCCTGCCCTAAATTCACCTCATGTAGTCACTTAACAATGTATTTTATCAGCTCCATAGTAGTGCTTTACCCCAAACACCCCCTAAAATGTTTGGTAATGTTATTTTTGATTTAAATTCAGGCAGAGGGCCAGAGGCTTTTTTTTGTGGTGTCCCCAAATAATTTTTAGTAACCCTCCCTCCCCCCATCTGCTAAGTCAGCTGATCCCAATTCTCTATCCTCAATCATCTATCTGCTGACTTTGCCAAACCCATACACACTATACCCACCTCTTTAGTGCTCAGATTTATGGATGAATTCCCCAAAGCATGTAGTGCAAGGGCCTGCCTGTATACTTTCAAATGGTACTGTTTCAAGTTTTTGTAATAGCAGAATGTCCAAATGTCCTCAAATGTGTACAATGTGTATTTATATCTTTGTATTATGACACTTCTTACCTGTCCAGTGGTCTGCCAATAGTGTAACTAAGGAGGGGATGTTCCAAGTAATACCCTGTATTTAGGCATTCATCTCTCAATGAAGTGAAGAGGGTTACCTGTCCAAGAGTTCCCCCCCCTATAATGTTAGAAATGGCCCATGAGAGGGGGGGGAGATATGATAGGTGTACCTTATACTTTGGCCTTGTTAAATTCCCCTTAATAAATGCTATCTGGAGGTTGCCCCATAATGTTTGTGTATAATCTGTTTGCCATGTTTACTGTGAAAAAATAGTAATGTTTATTGTTTTTTCCTCAACAGTTTCCTTCCACGCCACAGGAATGGCAGACTGTGGCCTCCCACTTTGCCCAGCGATGGGACTTTCCTAACTGCGGAGGGGCAATTGATGGGAAACACGTCCACATCGTCCCACCACCCAACTCGGGGTCGTGCTATTATAATTACAAGGGGTTTAATAGTATAGTGATGTTGGCGGTGGTGTCGGCTAATTACGACTTCTTGTATGTGGACGTGGGGAAGAATGGCCGGATGTCCGATGGTGGAGTCATCGCCCAGACAGAGTTCTACAGGCGTCTCCAGAATGGCAGCTTGGACTTGCCAACTCCAGAGGACAATGTGGAAGGTCTCCCATTTGTGTTCGTTGCTGATGAAGCGTTTGCGCTGGGGGACCACCTGATGCGGCCATTCCTGATGAGGACCCTCACCCCTGAACAGAGGGTTTTTAATTACCGGCTGGCCAGAGCCCGAAGAGTGGTGGAGAACACATTTGGAATCCTGGCCAGCTGGTTCTGACTATTTCTGACACCCATCCATATGGCAGAGTATAAACTGAACCATATAATACTGGCGTGCTGTGTTCTCCATAATTTTTTAAGAAAACATTCTGCCAACTATGCTGGCTCAGTTGGGCCTGAGGCCGGAATCCTACATCCATCAACACTGACGGCGCTTGAAAGTGGCCATCCTGGCTTGCCCTCCCTGAGTGCCCGTGATGTCCGGTTACGATACCTGGAGTTCTTTGCGGGTAGGGGGGCTATCAATATGCCAGACAATATGTGAAGCCTTTTTCAAATAAAAAAAAAAAAGAAATTCTTTGTGGACATTTACTGCTTGTGTTTGTTTTAGCTGACCTTGACAGAAATGTGTGGAGTCCAGAAAATGTCGTGATTGTGTAACCTTATTATACAAAGCACTGTTGGGTGTAATTTCCTAAATGCAAAAACACATTTCACTCCAAGTGCACTTGCAACTGCACTGAAGCTGCACTTGTAGTGCAAAGTGAATTTGCCCTTAGGAAATAACCCCCATTTTTGCATAAAACAGCAATTACATCACCCCAAAAGTGTTGTAGTGTTGAGACAATAATCCACACATTCTTGAGTAAGCCACTTTTTTATACCTGCACAATCACATGTGCATTTACCAAAGGTTTTTAAAACAAACCAACATGTTTGTTGTATAACAATTTTTGCAGTAGCATTATCAAAAATCGAAATATCCATTTCAGATAAAACAGGCCTGTGTAAAACCAACAAGAAAGCCAAAAAACTTGAACTTACAAAGTTCACATTAGGTAAAACCTGAAGGCTATATCAGACATCAGTATTTAGGAACTGGGTTTGATATAGCGTTCAGATGGGGGGAAATCACCCCAGGAAAAGCCAAATTTGGAAGATGCACACCAATTTAAGAATGTCAACATGTGCTATCTGCCATCAGGGGGGATCAAGGGACGTGTTTTGGGGGAGCAAGCCCTTCCTCACCGCGACTTTATAATTGAGGAAGGGGTTGCACCCCCAAAACGCGTCCATTGATCACCCGTGATGGCAGATAGCACATGTTGGCACACTGTGTGCATCCTCCAAATTTGGCTTTTCAAAATATTGAAAAAAATTTTAAAAGATTGGACCACAATAAAACAAGTGATTTTGTGGGGTTTAAATTCGCCCCAAAACATCAATGATGTTATTATTTTTTTTAATCACATCATTGATTTTTTGCTGGATGTTTTGCAGTTCAGCATTACTCTCCATGATCTCCCCGATCAGGATCTAGGCACTTTCAGAAGTAAAGCGTTCTCTATCCCTCACATCACGATCACCTAAAAAGAGATGAAGAACAAAAAAAAAGGTCTCAAAAATCTGCCACCATCCATCTCTTTTACCTGAACCTGTGGTCGCAGACACTCACCTGTTGTGGTGCCAATCTCCACCACATCTTCTTCTTCCTCCTGCTCTTCTTCTTGGGTTTGGGGTATTTCACCTTCTTCCATAGGTGGGGGGTCTGTGTTCTCCTGGGATGAGGGGTGTCCTCCGAGTCTTTGCTCCCCTATGTAAAACAAAAATGGTATAATTAGCACACAGATATTTGATGGCAGAACTAGAAATGGGAAACATTACTTGGAAGTGGGGTATAATTGTCTATTTTAGCCGAGTTCCAAGATGTATTTTTTTTTATTGCCCTTTGTCAAGCTGCAATACTTTACCTGTTTAATACAAGCTTCACAGATGTAGCCCCCCCTATAGTATACACTGGAGCACCTGTGTGCCCCCCCTAATAAAAATGGTGTTCTTGTGTCCCACACTAGTGCTCCAGTGTCCAGATGTGAAAACAGCTGCTCAGTGTCCTCTCCTTACACACAATCTAGTTGGCATTTCATTCTAGTAACAAACCCATCTACACAAACAAATATTTGGCATCCAAGTAGGCCCCAAAAAATGTGTGAAAATGCATATGGCCTAAACAATGGTGTTCTAGAGGCCGAAAGAAAAATGTTTGATACGAACGAATAATGGGCCCATGAACATTAAAGTTGCCCTTTTAAACGTTACAATTAATAAAAGCATATGGAGCAGAACGAACGGAATAAAGACAGAAAGAATAGGAACACAGCACAACTACTTACTTTTTTGCAGCACTCTCCGGATCTTTCGGTACTGCTCTGGCTCTCTCAACTTCAGGTCCGACCACCGCTTCCTGAGCTGATCTTTAGATCTTCGTACCCCGAAATTCCTGTGAAGGCTTTTGATCACTTTAGCAATGATTTTTGCCTTTTGGATGTTGGGGTGTGGGTAAGGCCCATATTTTCCGTCATAGTCGGACTTCCTCATGATGTCTACCATCTCCAACATCTCCCCAGAGGACATATTTGTGGCCTTAAAACATCTCCTTCTGGATCGGGACGTGCCTGGATCCGGGCTTTCCTCCTCCTCCTCCTCGTTGCTATAATTAGCACACACCTGCTCTAAATCCGCCATCATGCTCTTCACCCACTGCGCCGAACGAAAAGGGGTGGGGAATAGACTAGAAAGAACGTCAGGGGCGGGCGGAGTTACACGCATGTGCAGTGTGTATAAAGCGTAACACGCGTGCGTATTACGTACGATCTGTGAGCGGAGGAAGGAGCATTGGACGCGCCGATCGTAAGAACGAAGGTAAGAGACAAACTTGTGCCTATACTGCTTCTAGATTGAGGCCTATATTGTAACAAGATTAGGAGAGTTTTGCCTGACATTAGGCTTTGTCTTGTGTTGTGTCTTGCAGTGAACATGGATATGCTATTTAAAGATAATGACTTCATGTCAGTATTCCTAGAGATGCTAAGGGAGCTGCCCTGTCTGTGGGAGATTAACCACCCCCATTTCAAGAACCAAGCAAAGAGGAAGGCAGCACTGGAGCAATTGTGTGAAATTGTGAAGCAGGTGATCCCCACGGCAGACATCACTTATTTAAAGATCTTCATTGGTGGCCTGAGGAGCACATATCTGAGGGAGCGCAAGAAAGTCCTGGATTCACAAAGGACCGGAGCAGCAGATGACATCTATGTCCCCAGGATGTTGTACTACGACAGGCTGCACTTTCTGCAGGCCAGACTGAACCCAGGCCATCCCTCTCCAGTCTTCCTTCCACGCTTCCTTCCCCCCCGGCTGAGGCTTCTGATGCCCAACCTGGGCCTTCCAGGCCACATGTGGAGGAGCCCAGATTGAGCCAGGTATAGCATTCCTCTAAATATTTCTGCTTGTCCAATCAATGATGTTAACTAGATGTTAGTTGGGAGTAGTAATTTAGGATTGTGATTGATGAAGCAAAAACTAAAACCATGTCCCTTTTTCATACACAGGGAAGTCTCAGCCAGGAGGTGGCCGGGCGGAGCCGGCTGGCTGATCTGCAGGTCCCTCCACCCCCACTGAAAAGAGAAAGTGGCAGTAGGAGGAGTACCCTAGAGGAGGCTGCTATAGGATTCTTTTGGATGGCTACAGAGGTCCTGGGAGCACCCCACACCATGGAGGAGAATATTGCTGCCTTCATAGCATATAAAATGCAGAGGATGGAGGAGGGCCAAAAAGTCATGTGTGAGGCCCTCATATTGGAGGCTCTGTAGAAAGGTATGAGGGGCCAAATTACACCTCAGACACACCTTCGCGTTGGTCCTCCTCCTCCTCCTGCAGGTCCTCCTCCTCCCTCTCCTCCAGGTCCTCCCAGTTCTCCTCCAGGTCCCCCCAGTCCTCCTCCAGGTCCCCCCAGTCCTCCTCCAGGTCCCCCCAGTCCTCCTCCTCCTCCAGGTCCTACTCCTTCTCCTGCCACATCTCCAACTGCACAGCCACAGCCCGGAAGGAAGCGTGGAAGGAAGACCAGACAGTGATTGCCCTGGATCCAGTCTGGTCGGCCAAAAAATGCAGCCTCTTGTGGTTCCACAGCCTGGGAACATAGATGTCATCTGCTGCTTTCCAGATCTCTGCGAATTCCGGACCAGACTGCCCTCCCTTACATATGGACTTCTCAGGCCACCAATTTTGATGTTGAAGAATTGATGTCTGCCGTGGGGGTCCCAGGCTTCGCTAATTTCTCCTGTTGATCCAGTGTTGCCTTCCGCTTTGTTTGGTTCTGATCCCTTAATAAAGGATTTTTGTTTTGAATTATACTCTCCTATGTGTTTTACTTCAAAAATGACAGTTTGTTTGTGAGGATTCAGGTACATTTCAAATATACAATGTTAAATGAACAAGGGTCACCAACACCAAACAATCTCCTTGAGATTAAATAATAAAAGATATCAATGGTGTTGGGGTAACTTGACACACAAAACACACACAAAAATATTCTGGAGTAAAAATAAAAATAACATTGAACAAAGATCAGCCTTGGAAAAAATCCAAACATTAAAGAAAAAAAAAGGCTGAAAATACAAAAAAAAAAAAAAAAATGTCAGATGTGACAACTAATAACAATATATTCAGGGAATACCACGAAAAAAACACAAATAAAAGTTTGTGAGAAGTGTGTGTGAATATGAGCAGCAAAACTACCTAATTCTTGTCACATTATAAAGAAGAAGAGAGTGTGCTGTATTAAACCATTTTGAACATTGCAGCGTGACGAAAGTGCTGTATCCATTGCGAACGCTAAGTTTACCAGAACAAGCTGTCCCGTCTCGGAATTTCTTCTGAGCATGCGTGGCACTTTGTGCGTCGGAACAGGCCACACACGGTCGGAATTGACGCAATCGGATTTTGTTGTCGGAGAATGTTATCTCCTGCTCTCCAACTTTGTGTTTCGGAAAATCCGATGGAAAATGTCCGATGGCGCCCACACACGGTCGGAATTTCCGACAACACGCTCCGATCGGACATTGTCCATCGGAAAATCCAACCGTGTGTACGGGGCATTAGAGTCTTTCACCCATTGTTGTGTGTGCTAATTAACCCTGCAATTGTATGAAGGAGTTCTGTGTTGATATTTATGATAATATGTATTGTATAGTCGGTGAGCTAGATGTCAAGGCTGCCCTAAAAGGTCATATCTCTAAATCACCTGTCTGGTTAAAGGATTAGTTAATTAGCTCATGTTAATTAGGTTTCTGGTTACAGTTTGTATTGTTATCCTGGTGTATGTATTTGTGTGAGATCTCAAATAAATCAGCCTATTCCTGATGTACTCCAAGACTGGTGTTGTCTGGTTCTTGGGGGTTACTATAGCCAGATCCATTGGTCTCATGTTCCAGGACTTAGGAAGCGGTATATGACGAAAGCACTCAAGCGGAGTGTTTGAAGTTTTGTTACATTTCTCTTCACACGGCATTTGAGAAGCAGCAGGAGCCATTGGCTCTTGCTTCTGCCAATCAAATGCAGTGAAGAGGAAGTGAGGGGGCAGGCCTAAGTCCCGCTGTGTAAGTCTATGGAGCGCGGATCCATAGACACACAGGTCGGGAGCACATGGACAACGTTCTCCCCATAGCAAGCGGCTGGTCATGGTTGTCCTAAAAAGAAGAGGCGAAGCCAAGATCGCCACCGGGTCCCCAGAAGAGGAGGATCAGGGCCACCCTGTGCCATACCACTGCACAGAGTAGGTAAGTATAACATGTTTTTTATTTTAATTTAAAAAAAAGTTGTGGTTTAAAATATTGGAAACATATTTTTCATAACTGAACAGTGTAACATAGTTACAAGAAAAAAATGATAATGTCTTGTAATCACAGAGATTGCATGATTAACTCCTGTGTTCACCTCCAATAGCCAATATCGGAATGCAATAAAGATAAAATAAGAATTCTGGAAGGAAATAATATGAGTTGAAATCCAAATAGTGTTATCTCTGTCAAGGGTGAATTACAAACCACCTCACTCTCACTTTATGAAGATGTTGATGATCATGAAAATTGCTTGGGATTTCAATGCAGCAGAGGCAGTATTGGCAGTTGAAACAGGAATTTGCAGAACAATGGAAGAAGTTTGGGTAGCCTTCAGAACTTGCAGCATTTTTTAAACATGTTTAAGGGTTTTTCTAGAAAATGTTATAGGAAATAAAATAGAAATTTGATTTCTGCATTTTTAGAAAGTAATTTCCAGCAATAGTACAGTGTAAACCAGTTTGGCTAAGTTAGCAATGAACTCCATGAGCCACCCCAGACCAGGTCACGCACAGGATCAGTCCATAACCAGTGTCTGAGACCAAGTTATACTTTGAGTTTACATGATTCCTAAATCACTGTCAGTAGATGTTAGATGGTCTTTGAGAAAGAACAGAAAGAAACAAATGATTGGGTGGTTTTAGTTTATTGGGTTGCATTGTGTATGGGATGGATAGGGATTGCATACACAAGTATACAAACCCTACTGAAGCATATCTCTCACATATGCTTCACATATGTGAACTGTAAATCTCATGAGCCCTTCCTATGTGGGCGGAGCTTTCAGGTGGTAATGGCATGAAAGCATTTTGACAGTGACTTCCTATCAGCCCCACAGGAGGTCACTATGACAAAACTCGTATAGTTTTGGGTGATTCTGCTGTCATCATCTCACTTGCAGCCTGGTGAATTTTATGCACTTAGGCCAGGTTCACACTGGTCCGACCAACGCTTCGACATTGGGAGCTCATGTTGTATGACGTGTGAAATTCAATGTTTCCCAATGGGAGCCGTCCTATCTGGTCCGACACAAGTCGTTCCGACTTTAGAAATGCTCCCTGTACTACTTTGGTCCGACTTTGATCCTACTTCAGCCCATTGACTATCATTGAAGTTGGATCAAAGTTGGATTGCCGTCTCGCATGATCCGACTTCGGCATGCGACTTGTGCTCAGATGATCTTGAGGGGGAACTCCGCGTCAAATTTTAAACAAAAAAACGGCATGGGTTCCCCCTCCAAGAGCATACCAGGCCCTTATCTGAGCACGCAGCCCGGCCAGTCAGAAATGGGGGTGGGGACGAGCGAGCGCCCCCCCCCCCTCCTGAACCGTACCAGGCCGCATGCCCTCAACATGGGGGATCCCCGTTCATTGAAAGTCGGACAAATGCCTGCTTCATGTCGCAGGGCAAAGTTGGATCCAAAGTAGGACGACTGTCGTGTCGCACCAGTGTGAACCCAGCCTAATTACTAAGGCTGGCACTTCACTATTACAATTTTCTTTTATATTGCTGGGAAATCTATCCTAAATGTCATCTGTGGTTTGGATGGATTAGGATTGCAATGTTTGACCTTCTGTGCATAGGGGATCAATTATAACCATGAGCTGATTTCTGATCGGGATTGTTTTTACACTATCTAATGGGTGACACAGCAGTGGTCGGAACTCTTTTTCATCTTTGGACTCTTGGTGTTTACATGGACTATTGTATGGTCACTTATTTATGGATTTGCATAGTTTATATGGGTGCTCCTTTTATGTGAGGAGATTTGATGCATTATGTTTAAAAAGGGAAGGTGCCTATTCCTATTAAGTCCTCACAACAACCCCTGGTGGCCCCAAGTCATATGGCTCTCTGACAGAAGTAGAGGAGGGCCAATGTTTCATGTGTGAGGAGATAATAATTCAGGCCCTAAACAAGGGGATGAGGGGCCAACTCACATCTAAAACCCACCTGTGTGAGTTGGACCATATTACTCCTCCACCACCTCCAGCAACACCTCCAACAACACAGCCACGCAACCCACTACAGCAACCTGGAAGGAGGAGTGTAAGCAAGTGTTGAGAGTGATGGCCTGGGTTTGGGGTGGTCTGGCAAAAGACGCAGGCTGTTGTAAGACCACAGCCTGGGGACATATGTCATCTGCTGCGGCTCCCGATCTCTTGGAGTCCTGGACCGTATTGTGCTCCCTATTAAATGGACTCCTCAGGTAACCAATTTGGCCTGTCAAGTAATTGATGTCTGCCCTGAAGTACAAAGGCTTCACCAATTCCAATTGTTTCTCCAGCATTACCTTCCTCTTTATTTTGTTAGGACCCCTAATAAATTCAAATTTTTGGTTTGGACAAATACTTGGCTATGTGTTTTACTTCAAAAAGGACAGTTTGTGAGTAGGCAGATACATTTCAAAAATACAATGTCAAATTAACAAGGGACACCAACACCAACCAACCTATTTGAGGTAAAAAATACAAGATAATAATGGTGTTGTGGTAACACAAAACAACAAAAAATATTATGAAGATCACTAGAAAAAAAGATTGCAAAAACATTTTATTCTGGAGATCTGGAGAATTTTTTTTTTAAAAAAAGGAGATCACTATAAAAAATAAAAAAAGATTATTCTGGAGATCTTGATAAAAAAAAACCTACAAAAAAAAATTATTCATGAGGTCATGAGAAATACTGAAAAATCAGTTTGTCAGAACTCTGTGTGAATATCAGCAGCAAAGCAACTTCATTATTCTAGCATTATAAAGAAGAAGAGAATGCCCTGCAATGAAAGATTTAAAAATTTGCTGCGTGACGAATGTGCTATCTCCATTACGAACGCTAGTTTTACAAGACTGAGCGCTTCCGTCTCATACTTGATTCTGAGCATGCATGGACTTTTGTGTGTTGGACTTGTGTACACATGATCAGACTTTCCTTTGTTGGAAAATTTGAGAACCTGCTCTCAAACATTTGTGTGCGGAAATTCAGACAGCAAATGTTTTATGGAGCATACACGCGGTTGGACTTTCCGACAACAAGCTCACATTGAACATTTCCTGTCGGAAATTCCGATCGTGTGTACGGGGCATAAGTGTAAACTAAATCTAAAAATCCTTTTTCAAAGCTTGTTATATGTTGGTCACCCATACCTGGACTTCTGAGTTATAAAGGCCCTTCACCAGCAAAGGCAGAGCTTACTTTGAGAGTAACCCAGATCAAAACTCCAAGACCTGTCATAGGTGATTTTACTACAATCGTCATCAGACCTGATTTGATCCAATGCAGCTGCCGTATCACTACTACAGATTAAGATAGAGATCAAACTTAAGAGTCATTTATTGAGAAATCAAAGTAATTACAAATGGTTCACATTTTCCTTTTTATTTCAATCAAGTTTTGATATAAAAGAATACCAATCCGTAAAATACTTTTTTTAGCTTCATTGGGAGTACCCACAGGCTGCAACATGGTAACTTTAGATTACATGCCAGATGAATGCACAGACCTACGGTGATAAGATCCTCAGTTGCACAAAGTTACATGTTTTAAAACCCAAAGGCACATGGCTCAGAGGTTGTACTGCAAATGTGACCAGTGCCACAGAAAGGCTAAGCTAAAAACATAACAAAGTGCTTACATTAGTTGTCTTTTTGCCCACATTGCTGAACTCTGGAAATAACAATTCTAAACATATGCTGAACTCCAAGGTCCTAGAGACATGTTACAAATATTAGCAATGGATTAACCCTCTTTTGTTCTACAGAGTATCTATCAATGCTACTTTGAACAAACTGTAATTTGTTAACAGTAAATAATATGCTGTGTTGGTTTAATAATATTTTATAAAAAAATGTATAAATGATAAACTAACATTTTACTATTATTTTTTTCAGTATATTCTTTTACAATGTAAATCAACATGACTCAAAGGCTCGTCCCTCATTTTCATTCAGGTACTGCTTGTCACATTAATTTAAACTTATAAATGAGGAATACTTATTACTGTTACAAAATAATTTCCTATTCATTCGCCATTTGGACAATAAATAAATAAATAAAGGCTCTTAACCTCCCTGGCAGTATGATTATTTCTGATTTTAGGTGCTGAAAGCGGTACAATTATTTTGCACAGAAATTTGGCGTTTTATATTGTAGGCCTGTAATTCTTAGGAATAGTTCACTTAAATCTGTCCAAACAAGAGTCTAGTAGACATCCCGGGTATGATAAAGTTTGAAAAACGAAATAAAAAATTATAATATAATAAATAACTATAAATAATTATAACAAATAATAATATAATAATAATAATAATTATATAATAATATAATCAAATCAAAAACACTGAAATTTGCTCAGTTGCAGAATTTTAGCTTTCGTTACTTTTAGTGTTTGATGACGGATCTCCCCACAAATCACTATCGCTCAATTCTGCGAGTGATTCTAATTTATTATCGCTTTTTTCTAGCTGCTCTAAAACCACTTTTGATGTAAAGAGACAGTTTTGGTTGCTATGGACAATCTCCAGTTTCCTGGCAGAAAGAACAGTTTTATATATATAAAACTGCATGCAGGACACTGGGCAGACCACTAGGGACAAAGGAGATGTGAAGTTATTTGATACAGTACTGTAATCTGTAAGATTACATTATGCTGTATCTATATTGTGTGTTTCACTATTTGAATTTACCGCCGAACTCCGTCCCCGTGCATCGCAACGCTCACAGGGAACGGAGCTCGGCACTGTGAATCGAGCGAGACACAGCGGCTCGCCGATCACAGCGGGGAGACATCGCAGGATCCAGAGGACAAGGTAAGTATGCTCTTCCTGGATCCTGCGATGCAAGCCCGAGTCTGACTCGGGGATACCGCTTTTGGTATGTAAAATCCAACCCGAGCCAGACTCGGGAATACCGCCAGGGGGGTTAAAGTGGTTGTAAACCATTACATATACTCACTGAAGTGACAAGCCTCTGGTGATACACAAATCCTCCAACATAAGTTTTATCCGTTTATCAACAACAATAAATGGAGTGTGTTGACTCTTGCCCACATCCCTACAATCAAATGCAAAAAAAGGAAAAAACTTTTTTTGTTTTGGGACCTTCTAGACAATTAATACAAATTTGGCATTAATAAATACTACTTGCCTAGAAAGTCCCAAAACAAAGAGGATTTTTTCCTTTTTTGTATCAGATCGTTGTTTTGCCTACACACGGTCGCACAAAGTTGTCGGAATTTCCGATCGCCAAGAACGCGGTGACGTCAAGCACGTACGACGAGACTAGAAAAGGCCAGTTCAGAACCAAGCGAGGCACCCTTTGGGCTCCTTTTGCTAATCTCGTGTTAGTAAAAGTTTGGTGAGAGACAATTCGCGCTTTTTCAGACTCGTGGCTTTCAGATCGTTTTCTGCCGTTCAGTTTGTGCTTGTGGGTTTGTATCTGCTCTTCAGTGCGTGCAGTCAGTTCGTATTGGAGTTTTCTGTGCGATCTTGTCCGCTCGTTGCTGTTTTTCAGGTCGCTCTTCACAGGCCTTGCTGTTCTTCAGTGCGTTCTGTTACTTCGTTCTGAGCAGCCGACCGTTTTCTAGCCATGTTGCGTATGCGTACTCCTCGTAGAGTTCGTGCTGTGCGGGGGCTTGGTGTTGGGGTCCTGACCTTGACACAAGTCCAGTCCATGAACAGGGTGGGGAGGAGTTCATGGACCAAGAATTGGTTGCTTCAGCGTGACCAGTTCTGTCATATGCCTTTGCTCCGTGAGATCCGTGAGAATAATCCTGATGATTTCAGGAACTTTCTCAGGATGACGGACCCCGTGTTTCACCGTTTGTTGGCTTCGCTGACCCCCTATATCAGCAGGCAGGATACCTGCATGAGGCAAGCCCTCACCCCGGAACAGAGGGTTTTTAATTACCGGCTGGCCAGAGCCCGAAGAGTGGTGGAGAACACATTTGGAATCCTGGCCAGCCGGTTCCGATTATTTATGACACCCATCCATATGGCGGAGTATAAACTGAACCATATAATACTTGCCTGCTGTGTTCTCCATAATTTTCTACGAAAACATTCAGCCAACTATGCTGGCTCAGTTGGGCCTGAGGCCGGAATCCCAAATACTTCAACAATGACGGCACTTGAAAGCGGCCGTCCTGGCTTGCCCTCCCTGAATGCCCGTGATGTCCGGTTACGATACCTGGAGTTCTTTGCGGGTAGGGGGGCTATCAATATGCCAGACAATATGTGACACCTTTTTCAAATAAAAAACAACCAAAAGAAATTCTTGGTGGACATTTACTGCTTGTGTTTGTTTTAGCTGACCCTGACAGAAATGTGTTGAGTGCAGAAAATGTCGTGATTGGGTAACCTTATAAAAAACAGTGTTGGCTGGTACTTCCTAAATGCAAAAACACATTTCACTACAAGTGCACTTGCAACTGTACTGAACCTGCACTTGTAGTGCAAAGAGGATTTGCCCTTAGGAAATAACCCCCATTTGTGCATAAAACAACAATTACATCACCCCAAAAGTGTTGTAGTGTTGAGACAATAATCCACACATTCTTGAGTAAGGCACTTTTTTATACCTGCACAATCACATGCGCATTTACCAAAGGTTTTTAAAACAAACCAACATGTTTGTTGTATAACAATGTTTGCAGTAGCATTATGAAAAATCAAAATATCCATTTCAGATAAAACAGGCCTATGTAAAACCAACAAGAAAGCCAAAAAACTAGAACTTACAAAGTTCACATTAGGTAAAACCTGAAGGCTATATCAGACATCAGTATTTAGGAACTGGGTTTGATATAGCGTTCAGATGGGGGGAAATCACCCCTGGAAAAGCCAAATTTGGAAGATGCACACCAATTTACAAATGTCCACATGTGCGACCTGCCATCACGGGGGATCAAGGGACGTGTTTTGGGGGAGCAAGCCCTTCCTCAACGCTACTTTATAATTGAGGAAGGGGTTGCCCCCCCAAAACGCGTCCATTGATCTCCCGTGATGGCAGATAGCACATGTTGGCACACTGTGTGCATCCTCCAAATTTGGCTTTTCTAAACATTGAAAAAAGTTTGGTACCATAAAACAGGTGATTTTGTGGGGTTTAAATTTGCCCCAAAACATCAATGATGTTATTATTTTTTTTAATAACATCACTGATTTGTTGCTGGATGTTTTGCAATTGGAGATTACACCCCATGATCTCCCCTATCAGTATCTGGGCACTTTTAGATGTAAATCATTCTGGATCCCTCACATCACGATCACCTAAAAAGAGATAAAGAACAAAAAAAAAGGTCTCAAAAATCTGCCACCAGCCATCTCTTTTACCTGAGCCTGTGGTCGCAGACACTCACCTGTTGTGGTGCCAATCTCCACCACGTCTTCTTCTTCCTCCTGCTCTTCTTCTTGTGTTGGTATTTCCCCTTCTTCCAGAGGGGGGGGGTCTCTGGTCTCCTGGGATGAGGGGTGTCCGAGTCTTTTCTCCCCTATGTAAAACAAAAATGGTATACTTAGCACACAGATATTTGATGGCAGAACTATAGAAATAGGAAACATTGTTTGGAAGTGGGGTACAATTGTCTATTTTAGCCGAGTTCCAAGATGTATATTTTTTATTGCCCTTTGTCAAGCTCCAATACTTTACCTGTTTGGTACAAGCTTCACAGATGGAGACCCCCCTATAGTATACACTGGAGCACCTGTGTGCCCCCCCTAATAAAAATGGTGTTCTTGTGTCCCACACTAGTGCTCCAGTGTCCAGATGTGAAAACAGCTGCTCAGTGTCCTCTCCTTACACACAATCTAGTTGGCATTTCATTCTAGTAACAAACCCATCTACACAAACAAATATTTGGCATCCAAGTAGGCCCCCAAAAATGTGTGAAAATGCATATGGCCTAAACAATGGTGTTCTAGAGGCCGAAAGAAAAATGTTTGATACGAACGAATAATGTGCCCATGAACATTAAAGTTGACCTTTGGAAACGTTACAACTAATCAAAGCATATGGAGCAGAACGAACGTAATAAAGACAGAAAGAATAGGAACACAGCACAACTACTTACTTTTTTGCAGCACTCTCCGGATCTTTCGGTACTGCTCTGGCTCTCTCAACTTCAGGTCTGACCACCGCTTCCTGAGCTGATCTTTAGACCTTCGTACCCCGAAATTCCGCTCTAGACTCCGGACCACTTTACCAATGATTTTGGCCTTTCGGATGTTGGGGTGGGGGTAAGGCCCATATTTTCCGTCATAGTCAGACTTCCTCATGATGTCTACCATCTCCAACATCTCCCCAAATGACATATTTGTGGCCTTAAAACGTCTCCTTCTGGATCGGGACGTGCCTGGATCCGCCCTTTCCTCCTCCTCCTCCTCCTCGTTGCTACAATTAGCCCGCACCTGCTGTATGTCCGCCATCATGCTCTTCCCCCACTGCGCCGAACGAAAAGGGGCGGGGAATACACTAGAAAGAACGTCAGGGGCGGGCGGAGTTACACGCATGCGCAGTGTATATAAAGCGTAACACGCGTGCGTATTACGTTTGATCTGTGAGCGGAGGAAGGAGCATTGAACGCGGCGATCGTAAGAACGAAGGTAAGAGACAAACTTGGGCCTATACTGCTTCTATAGATTGAGGCCTATATTGTAACAAGATTAGGAGAGTTTGGTGTGACATTAGGCTTTGTCTTGTGTTGTGTCTTGCAGTGAACATGGATATGGTACTGGAAGATCAGGACTTCATTTCAGTCTTCATAGAGATGCTAAGGGAGCTGCCCTGTCTGTGGGAGATTAAACACCCCCATTACAAGAACCAAACAAAGAGGAAGGCAGCACTGGAGCAATTGTGTGAAATTGTGAAGCAGGTGATCCCCACGGCAGACATCACTTTTTTAAAGATTTTCATTGGTGGCCTGAGGAGCACATATCTGAGGGAGCGCAATAAAGTCCTGGATTCACAGAGATCCGGAGCAGCAGATGACATCTATGTCCCCAGGATGTTGTACTACGGCAGGCTGCACTTTCTGGCAGGCCAGACTGAACCCAGGCCATCCCTCTCCAGTCTTCCTTCCACGCTTCCTTCCCCCCTGGCTGAGGCTTCTGACGCCCAACCTGGGCCTTCCAGGCCACATGTGGAGGAGCCCAGATTGAGCCAGGTATAGCATTCCTCTAAATATTTCTGCTTGTTCAATCAATGATGTTAACTAGATGTTAGTTGGGAGTAATAATTTATGATTGTGATTGATGATGCAAAAACTAAAACCATGTCCCTTTTTCATACACAGGGAAGTCTCAGCCAGGAGGTGGCTGATCTGCAGGTCCCTCCACCCCCCCTGAAAACAGAAAGTGGCAGGAGGAGGAGTACCCTAGAGGAGGCTGCTATCAGATTTTTTTGTAGGGCTACAGAGGTCCTGGGAGCACCACACACCAGGCAGGAGAACCTTGCTGCATTCATAGCCTATAAAATGCAGAGGATGGAGGAGGGCCAAAAAGCCATGTGTGAGGCCCTCATATCAGAGGCTCTGGCGAAAGGTGTGAGGGGCCAACTTACACCTCACACACAGCTTTGGGATGGTCCTCCTCCTCCTCCTGCAGGTCCTACTCCTCCTCCAGGTCCTACTCCTCCTCCTGCCACATCTCCAACTGCACAGCCACAGCCCGGAAGGAAGTGTGAAAGGAAGACCAGACAGTGAGGACCCTGGATCCAGTCTGGTCGGCCAAAAGATGCAGCCTCTTGTGGTACCACAGCCTGGGGACACTGATGTCATCTGCTGCTATCCGAGTCTCTGTGAATCCCGGACCAGACTGCCCTCCCTTACATATGGACTCCTCAGGCTACCAATTTTGAGGTTTAAGAATTGATGTCTGCCGTGGGGGTCCCAGGCTTCACTAATTTCTCCTGTTGATCCAGTGTTGCCTTCCTCTTTGTTTGGTTCTGAGCCCTTAATAAAGGATTTTTGTTTTGAATTTTACTCTCCTATGTGTTTTACTTCAAAAATGATGGTTTGTTTGTGAGGATTCAGGTACATTTCTAATATAGAATGTGAAATGAACAAGGGACACCAACAACAAAAAATCTCCTGGAGATTAAATAATAAAAGATATCAATGGTGTTGGGGTAACTTGCCACACAAAACACACACAAAAATATTCTGGAGTAAAAATAAAAATAACATTGAACAAAGATCAGCCTTGGAAAAAATCCAACATTAAAGAAAAAAAAGGCTTAAAAACAAAAAAAAAACATAAAAAATATAAAACTGTCAGATGTGACAACTAATAACAATATATTGAGGGAATCCCACTAAAAAAACACAAATAAAACTTTGTGAGAAGTGTGTGTGAATATGAGCAGCAAAACTACTTAATTCTTGTCACATTATAAAGAAGAAGAGAGTGTGCTGTATTAAACCATTTTTTACATTGCAGCGTGACGAAAGTGCTGTATCCATTGCGAACGCTAAGTTTACCAGAACAAGCTGTCCCGTGTCGGAATTTCTTCTGAGCATGCGTGGCACTTTGTGCGTCGGAACAGGCCACACACGGTCGGAATTGACGCGATCGGATTTTGTTGTCGGAAAATTTTATCTCCTGCTGTCCAACTTTGTGTGTCGGAAAATCCGATGGAAAATGTCCGATGGAGCCCACACACGGTCGGAATTTCCGACAACACGCTCCGATCGGACATTTTCCATCGGAAAATCCGACCGTGTGTACGGGGCATATAGAATATATGCTTTGTTCATTTCTTATTTCAGAGGTTTACAACCACTTTAAAACAATAGACCACAGAGCATGGGAAACAGTGCCGGGACAAGGTCATCCAGTGCCCAGGGCAAACATGCCAAACTGTGCCAGCCCCCCCCCCCAGGGTTGTGCATGGGTTAAATTCTCATTAATGCTCATTAATGCCTAGTACACATGATGAGAACATTGGACAAAAAAAGTGCATTTGGAGCGATTGTCTGATAATCTGATCATTAGACAGCTTTCAAGGGCTAATTCGCATGTCAGGAGCCTGTGACTGACTCTATATGGAGCCAGTTCACATCTCCGGGACGGCTGCGGAGCGAATTGCACAAGAGTCCTGTGCATCTTCTGATCTATTTCAGGTCCAAATTCAGCCAAAATTTTGGACTGAAATGAGACCTGAAATGAAGAACAGGGATGCACTGGACCCCTGCTGTGAGCCGCTCCGCACAGATTCATCCACCCAAACAAGAGAGGTGAATGCATAAATCCCCTTTACCGAGACATATTCTGATAGTGGGGATTCTTCTCTGTCACAATATCAGTGCTGCAGCTGCTGGGCTGCAAGCCGCTGATCAAACACGTTTTTCCAGCAGTCCCATTCTACAGAAGCTGATCTGATGGGGCGGCTTCTAACAGGCAAGGCCACACATAGATCAAAATTCAGCTGGTCCCTGCCGAACCTTACACATTTTGATCCATGCCTACCCAGCTTTACCTTATTCCTTGCTCCAGTAGGCTTTCTGTGACTGAATTGTGAGTTGTTGTGGTCACAATCCAGCCTCATCATACCATACAAGGTTAATGTTCCTGTATGGTATGTGATGATGCTGAGGCTTTGGGTGGAGGGAGGAGAGCACTGGAGCTGGCTGGAGCAAATACAAGCTTTCCCCCAGCGCTGCAAGGGTGGATGTTTACACTTTGCTTGATGTTTATGGTCAAATCTTATGCCGCGTACACACGAGCGGACTTTACGGCAGACTTTGCCCGGCGGACGGGATTTGGTCAGACAATTCGATTGTGTGTGGGCTCCAGCGGACTTTGTTTTCTCAAAAGTTGGACGGACTTAGATTTGAAACATGTTTTAAATTAATCCGTCAAAATTGAGTCCGGTCGAAAAGTCCGCCGTCTGTATGCTAGTTCGATGGACATAAAGCCACGCTAGGGCAGCTATTGGCTACTGGCTATGAACTTCCTTGTTTTAGTCCGGTCATACGTCATCACGTACGAATTCAACGGACTTAGGTGGATTGTGTGTAGGCAAGTCCGTACATTCAGAAAGTCCGTCGTTAAGTACGTCGAAAAGTCCGCCGGGCAAAGTCTGCCGTAAAGTCCGCTCGTGTGTAGGCCGCATTAGAATGGGTTAGAAATATACTGGGACTTTTCAGGCTCTACATAGATGTATTCCACATACACATTATATCTTATTAACCACTTAAGGACCGCCTCACGCCGATATACGTCGGCAGAATGGCACGGGCAGGCAAAATCACGTAGATATACGTGATCTGCCTCCCGCGGGTGGGGGGTCCGATCGGACCCCCCCCCGGTGCCCGAGGCTGTCCTCTTTTGTCCCCCGGCGATCAGAGGTGAGGGGGAGGCCATCCGTTTGTGCCCCCCCCCCTCGCGATCGCCGCCGGCCAATCACAACATTCCTTTGCTGCTGTATGCTAAACAGCAGCAAAGGAAATGATGTCATCTCTCCTCGGCTCGTTATTTTCCGTTCCGGCGCCGAGGAGAGAAGACTGCACTGTGAGTGAAAACACACTACACACACAGTAGAACATGCCAGGCACACAAAACACCCCCGATTTCCCCCCGATCGCCCCCCCGATTACCCCCCAATCACCCCCCCCTGTCACAAACTGACACCAAGCAGTTTTTTTTTTTTTTTCTGATTACTGCATGGTGTCAGTTTGTGACAGTTACTATGGAAGGGCAGTTAGGGTTAGCCCCCTTTAGGTCTAGGATACCCCCCTAACCCCCCCTAATAAAGTTTTAACCCCTTGATCACCCCCTGTCGCCAGTGTCACTAAGCGATCATTTTTCTGATCGCTGTATTAGTGTCCCTGGTGACGCTAGTTAGGGAGGTAAATATTTAGGTTCGCCGTCAGCGTTTTATAGCGACAGGGACCCCCATATACTACCTAATAAATGTTTTAACCCCTTGATTGCCCCCTAGTTAACCCTTTCACCACTGATCACCGTATAACCATTACGGGTGACGCTGGTTAGTTCGTTTATTTTTTATAGTTTTAGGGCACCCGCTGTTTATTACTGAATAAAGGTTTAGCCCCCTGATCGCCCGGCGGTGATATGCGTCGCCCCAGGCAGCGTCAGATTAGTGCCAGTACCGCTAACACCCACGCACGCAGCATACGCCTCCCTTAGTGGTATAGTATCTGAACAGATCAATATCTGATCCGATCAGATCTATACTAGCGTCCCCAGCAGTTTAGGGTTCCCAAAAACGCAGTGTTAGCGGGATCAGCCCAGATACCTGCTAGCACCTGCGTTTTTCCCCTCCGCCCGGCCCAGCCCAGCCCACCCAAGTGCAGTATCGATCGATCACTGTCACTTACAAAACACTAAACACATAACTGCAGCGTTCGCAGAGCCAGGCCTGATCCCTGCGATCGCTAACAGTTTTTTTGGTAGCATTTTGGTGAACTGACAAGCACTAGCCCCAAGCAGCATCAGGTTAGCGCCAGTACCGCTAACACCCACGCACGCACCGTACACCTCCCTTAGTGGTATAGTATCTGATCGGATCAATATCTGATCCGATCAGATCTATACTAGCGTCCCCAGCAGTTTCGGGTTCCCAAAAACGCAGTGTTAGTGGGATCAGCCCAGATACCTGCTATCACCTGCGTTTTGCCCCTCCGCGCGGCCCAGCCCAGCCCACCCAAGTGCAGTATCGATCAATCACTGTCACGCATAACTGCAGCGTTCGCAGAGTCAGGCCTCATCCCTGCGATCGCTAACAGATTTTTTGGTAGCATTTTGGTGAACTGGCAAGCACCAGCGGCCTAGTACACCCCAGTCGTAGTCAAACCAGCACTGCAGTAACACTTGGTGACGTGGCGAGTCCCATAAGTGCAGTTCAAGCTGGTGAGGTGGCAAGCACAAGTAGTGTCCCGCTGCCACCAAGAAGACAAACACAGGCCGTCGTGCCCATAATGCCCTTCCTGCTGCATTCGCCAATCCTAATTGGGAACCCACCACTTCTGCAGCGCCCGTACTTCCCCCATTCACATCCCCAACCAAATGCAGTCAGCTGCATGAGAGGCATTTTCTTTATGTCCTCCCAAGTACCCCTACCCAACGAAATCCCCCAAAAAAATGTCATGTCTGCAGCAAGCGCGGATATAGGCGTGACACCCGCTATTATTGTCCCTCCTGTCCTGACAATCCTGGTCTTTACGTTGGTGAATGTTTTGAACGCTACCATACACTAGTTGAGTATTAGCGTAGGGTACAGCACTGCACAGACTAGGCACACTTTCGCAGGGTCTCCCAAGATGCCATCGCATTTTGAGAGACCCGAACCTGGAACCAGTTACAGTTATAAAAGTTAGTTACAAAAAAAGTGTAAAAAAAAAAAATATATATAAAATAAAAAAAAATAGTTGTCGTTTTATTGTTCTCTCTCTCTCTATTCTCTCTCTCTATTGTTCTGCTCTTTTTTACTGTATTCTATTCTGCAATGTTTTATTGTTATTATGTTTTATCATGTTTGCTTTTCAGTTATGCAATTTTTTATACTTTACTGTTTACTGTGTTTTATTGTTAACCATTTTTTTGTCTTCAGGTACGCCATTCACGACTTTGAGTGGTTATACCAGAATGATGCCTGCAGGTTTAGGTATCATCTTGGTATCATTCTTTTCAGCCAGCGGTCGGTTTTCATGTAAAAGCAATCCTAGCGGCTAATTAGCCTCTAGACTGCTTTTACAAGCCGTGGGAGGGAATGCCCCCCCCCCACCGTCTTCCGTGTTTTTCTCTGGCTCTCCTGTCTCAACAGGGAACCTGAGAATGCAGCCGGTGATTCAGCCAGCTGACCATAGAGCTGATCAGAGACCAGAGTGGCTCCAAACATCTCTATGGCCTAAGAAAACAGAAGCTACGAGCATTTCATGACTTAGATTTCGCCGGATGTAAACAGCGCCATTGGGAAATTGGGAAAGCATTTTATCACACCGATCTTGGTGTGGTCAGATGCTTTGAGGGCAGAGGAGAGATCTAGGGTCTAATAGACCCTAATTTTTTCAAAAAAGAGTACCTGTCACTACCTATTGCTATCATAGGGGATATTTACATTCCCTGAGATAACAATAAAAATGATTAAAAAAAATGAAAGGAACAGTTTAAAAATAAGATAAAAAAGCAAAAAAATAATAAAGAAAAAAAAAAAAAAAAAAGCACCCCGGCCGCCCACTGCTCTCGCGCTAAGGCGAACGCAAGCGGAGGTCTGTCGTCAAACGTAAACAGCAATTGCACCATGCATGTGAGGTATCACCGCAAAGGTCGGATCGAGAGTAGTAATTTTAGCAGTAGACCTCCTCTGTGGTAACCTGTAAAGGCTTTTAAAGGCTTTTAAAAATGTATTTATTTTGTTGCCACTGCACGTTTGTGCGCAATTGTAAAGCATGTCATGTTTGGTATCCATGTACTCGGCCTAAGATCATCTTTTTTATTTCATCAAACATTTGGGCAATATAGTGTGTTTTAGTGCATTAAAATTTAAAAAAGTGTGTATTTTCCCCAAAAAATGCGTTTGAAAAATCGCTGTGCAAATACTGTGTGAAAAAAAAAATTAAACACCCACCATTTTAATCTGTAGGGCATTTGCTTTAAAAAAAATATATAATGTTTGGGGGTTCAAAGTAATTTTCTTGCAAAAAAAAATTACTTTTTCATGTAAACAAAAAGTGTCAGAAAGGGCTTTGTCTTTAAGTGGTTAGAAGAGTGGGTGATGTGTGACATAAGCTTCTAAATGTTGTGCATAAAATGCCAGGACAGTTCAAACCCCCCCAAATGACCCCATTTTGGAAAGTAGACACCCCAAGCTATTTGCTGAGAGTCATGTCGAGTCCATGGAATATTTTATATTGTGACACAAGTTGCGGGAAAGAGACAAATTTTTTTTTCTTTTTGCACAAAGTTGTCACTAAATGATATATTGCTCAAACATGCCATGGGAATATGTGAAATTACACCCCAAATTACATTCTGCTGCTTCTCCTGAGTACGGGGATACCACATGTGTGAGACTTTTTGGGAGCCTAGCCACGTACGGGACCCCGAAAACCAAGCACCGCCTTCAGGCTTTCTAAGGGCGTGAATTTTTGATTTCACTCTTCACTGCCTATCACAGTTTCGGAGGCCATGGAATGCCCAGTGGCACAAACCCCCCCCCCAAATGACCCCATTTTGGAAAGTAAACACCCAAAGCTATTTGCTAAGAGGTATAGTGAGTATTTTGCAGACCTAACTTTTTGTCACAAAGTTTTGAAAATTGAAAAAAGAAAAAAAAAAAAGTTTTTTCTTGTCTTTCTTCATTTTCAAAAACAAATGAGAGCTGCAAAATACTCGTCATGCTTCTCAGCAAATAGCTTGGGGTGTCTACTTTCCAAAATGGGGTCATTTGGATGGGTTTTGTGTCACCTGGGCATTCCATGGCCTCCGAAACTGTGATAGGCAGTGAAGAGTGAAATCAAAAATTTACACCCTTAGAAATCCTGAAGGCAGGAATTGGTTTTCGGGGCCGTGTACGCAGCTAGGCTCCCAAAAAGTCCCACACATGTGGTATCTCCATACTCAGGAGAAGCAGCTGAATGTATTTTGGGGTGCAAATCCACATAGGCCCATGGCCTGTGTGAGCAATATATCATTTAGTGACAACTTTTTGTAAATATTTTTTTTTTTTCATTATTTAATCACTTGGGACAAAAAAATAAATATTCAATGGGTTCAACATGCCTCTCAGCAATTTCCTTGGGGTGTCTACTTTCCAAAATGGGGTCATTTGGGGGGGGGGGGTTGTACTGCCCTGCCATTTTAGCACCTCAAGAAATGACATAGGCAGTCATAAACTAAAAGCTGTGTAAATTATAGAAAATGTACCCTAGTTTATAGACGCTATAACTTTTGCGCGAACCAATAAATTTACGCTTATTGACATTTTTTTTACCAAAGACATGTGGCCGAATACATTTTGACCTAAATGTATGACTAAAATTGAGTTTATTGGATTTTTTTTATAACAAAAATTAGAAAATATCATTTTTTTTCAAAATTTTCGGTCTTTTTCCGTTTATAGCGCAAAAAATAAAAACTGCAGAGGTGATCAAATACCATCAAAAGAAAGCTCTATTTGTGGGAAGAAAAGGACGCAAATTTTGTTTGGGTACAGCATTGCATGACCGCGCAATTAGCAGTTAAAGTGACGCAGTGCCAAATTGGAAAAAGACCTCTGGTCCTTAGGCCGCATAAAAATCCGGGGCTAAAGTGGTTAAAAGGCATGATTTTTTTCATTAAGATAAGTTTGTGTGTGCAATACATTTATGTAAAGCCAGAAAAATCCCAGTATATTTCTAACCTATTCAAAAACATTTTACTTTCTTTTTCTCTTTATTAAACCTGAACTGTAATGCCTCAAACACATGATCGGACTTTCCGACAACAAAACCTTGGAATTTTGTTCGAAGGTTGTTGGCTCCAACTTGTCTTGCATACACATGGTCACACAAATGTTGGCCAACAATTATGAACGTAGGGACGTACAAGACATACGGCGACCCGAGAAAAAGGAAGTTCAATAGTCATGTGATATCTCCATTCCGAAGGCTAGTTTTACAAGACCGAGTGCTTATGGCTCGTACTTGATTCTGAGCATGCGTGGACTTTTGTGTGACGGATTTGTGTACACACGATCGGAAAGTCCGACAACAAATTTGTTGGAGGGAAATTTGAGAATCTGCTAGCCAACATTTGTTGGTGAAAAGTCTGAAAACAAAGGTTCGATGGAGCATACACACGGTCGGACATTCTGCCAACAAGCCCACATCCAACATTTGTTGTCGGAAAATTCAATCGTGCGTACCTGGCATGAGAGTCAGCCCAGGATTACAGCACAGCACAGTCTGGAAGGCAAAACAGGTCGAGACTCACAGGAGGAGATAAAGCAGTCTGTTATTTGTTACTTCTTATCTTCATTCTGCCCCAAGGAGAGAGAAGAGAGGAAAGCTCTGATGTCTGCTGGCCAGTGATGATCGGGGCTGTAGTGTATTGCTGTCTTCCTGCTCTACCTACCTGTACGGGAGCTCTCACTGTCCCAATACAGCCGCCCAGCCTGTTCCCAGGAGATAGAGTATCTGTCCTTTCCGGCAAGGGGATCGGGGAGCTTGCAGGAGGCTTGGGCACATTCTCAGCGGTGCTTTTGGACAGACTTTAGCAGCACAGGGGCTGAGACAAAGGGTGAAGCTCCAGTGTTTTGGCACCCCCTCCCACACTCCACCCAGGGCAGTGCCCCACCCCGGAGGAAAATAATTGAAAAATCTCGACTGTAACCCAAAGAAGCAAAAAAACACATTGCTAGTTTATCCTGTATATTATATCTTGGTGTACTATAAAATACACAGATGCAAAAAACTACTGCTACAAGGGACAGCTAAGCCAATTGGTTGATTAGTATTCAGGTCAAAATAATCCTTTTTTTATGTGAAGTAATAATAAGAAATGAAAATGAAATAAGAAGAAAAAAAAGAAAAAAAAAGATTGGCTGCTGCATTGGAACCTGCTGTGCACTTGTTTGTCCTTGTTGGAGCTGTCAGAATCCCCAATTAGCCCAAACAGAGCAGAAAACATTACCAACATATCATAAGATACAGATCTTTGGGTTCCCTTATGATGATAAAAAGACCTTCTTAAGCCTTATATACACTAGTGTTAGTCCTCTGAAGAGCGATCTGCAGTGGATCGCTCTTCAGTGGGGGTTTTACAGGTGATGAGGAGGCGTTATTAAAATACCACAATCTGAATTGATCCAGCGTCGTGATTATACGTCTTCTCTATTTATAATCGAACTACAATGCTATAATAAACATACAAAACATCAACAACTTCAATCAGTCCTCAAGTGAATCCAACATCAAATCAATGCATGTCAAAACTTTGAAAAGGGGAAGAATTCACGTGCTGTTTCACCAAAAATTCACTTCTCTATAATTGGTCACCAGGGATGAGCCGAACACCCCCCTGTTCGGTTCGCACCAGAACATGTGAACAGGAAAAAAGTTCGTTTGAACACGTGAACACCGTTAAAGTCTATGGGACACAAACATGAATAATCAAAAGTGCTCATTTTAAAGGCTTATATGCAAGTTATTGTCATAAAAAGTGTTTGGGGACCTGGGTCCTGCCCCAGGGGACATGGATCAATGCAAAAAAAAGTTTTAAAAACGGCCGTTTTTTCAGGAGCACTGATTTTAATAATGCTTAAAGTCAAACAATAAAAGTGTAATATCCCTTTAAATTTTGTAGCTGGGGGGTGTCTATAGTATGCCTGTAAAGGGGGTGCATGTTTCCTATGTTTAGAACAGTCTGACAGCAAAATGACATTTCGAAGGAAAAAACCCATTTAAAACTACTCGCGGCTATTGCATTGCCGCCCGACAATACACATAGAAGTTCATTGATAAAAACGGCATGGGAATTCCCCACAGGGGAACCCCGAACCAAAATTTAAAAAAAAAATGACGTGGGGGTCCCCCTAAATTCCATACCAGGCCCTTGAGGACTGGTATGGATATTAAGGGGAACCCCGGCCAAAATTTTAAAAAAATGATGTGGGGGTCCCCCCAAAAATCCATACCAGACCCTTATCCGAGCACGCAACCTGGCAGGCCGCAGGAAAAGAGGGGGGGACGAGAGTTCGCCCCCCCTCCTGAACCGTTATTGTTTACCTTTAAGCATTATTAAAATCAGTGCTCCTGAAAAAACGGCCGTTTTTAAAACTTTTTTTTGCATTGATCCATGTCCCCTGGGGCAGGACCCAGGTCCCCAAACACTTTTTATGACAATAACTTGCATATAAGCCTTTAAAATTAGCACTTTTGATTTCTCCCATAGACTTTTAAAGGGTGTTCCGCGGCATTCGAATTTGCCGCGAACACGGCAAATTGTTCGCTGTTCGGTGAACTTGCGAACAGCCAATGTTCGAGTCGAACATGAGTTCGACTCAAACTCGAAGCTTATCCCTATTGGTCACCAGATTCCTTGTTCTATTGTGTGACTATCCCACCACCATTAGCAGCTCACCTCACAATTTGACCTGTACCTGTCCCTTTAAGGCTTATCTGTGGCTGTGACGTATAATTGTGGCGCTGGAACAATTCAGATTGTGGTATTTTAGTATGTCAGAGTGGATGGTACACTCATAGATCTCAGCAGCAACACAATCTTTTACTTTTATTTCTACTTGTTTGAAAATTATTTTTCATAGTGGGGTACACAAGGGTTTTTATTTTTAAATTTTCTTTATGAGGATTTATTATGCTACCTCCTCACCACCTGTTTTAACCCATAAAAAAACACAACACAGTGTCACAACTGTGGCACAATTGTGATGTTACAATTGCGGCATGGCCCTATTCACTTGAATGGTTTGCATTCTGTGAGCAATACTGGCCACCAAATGCATCAGGGGGTTTAATTATTGCCATAAAGATTGTCACATGCAGCAGTAAGGGGTAGGGTTGGAGGGTCGGTAAAAACATGACTCAACTGCAAAAAGTGTGAAAGGTAGATAGTAAGTCTTATGCCGTGTACACACGGGCGGACTTTTCGCCATCAAAGGTCCAACAGTCTTTCTGACGGACTTTCGATGGACTTTTGACGGACTTTCGAAAGAACGGACTTGCCTACACACGATCACACCAAAGTCCGACGGATTCGTACGTGATGGCGTACGACCGGACTAAAATAAGGAAGTTGATAGCCAGTAGCCAATAGCTGCCCTAACGTCCGTTTTCGTCCGTCAGTCTAGCATACAGGCGAGCGGATTTTTCGACCAGACTCGAGTCCGTCGGAAAGATTTGAAACATGTTCCAAATCTAAAGTCCGTCTGATTTTCGATCGAAAAAGTCCGCTGCAGGTCCAATGAAGCCCACGCCCGGTCGGATTGTCCAACGGATTCGTCCGGTCGGACCAGTCCGGTCGAAAAGTCTGCCCGTGTGTACACGGCATAAGGGCTACATAGGTGAATACAACTCTTCTTTACTAATGAGAGATTTACTCACATGTTCTCCATTATCTCATTCTCAGCACACTGATTTCAGAGTGATGAAAATAAGATAATTGCCTAAAAGCAGTTAACATAAAAAATAGTGATGTTGTGCAAATTCAGTGCAACACCCAGTGTTTAAACAGGTTTAGGCAAAAATGTCTTCTTACCATATCCAAAGACCTGTCAAGGTCTATATTCAAATCTGTGAGCTTTGTTACCCCTCACACTGGGTGCAGATCATCCATGGGCAGGGCAGGAATAGCAGTGATGTCATCACGCTCGTGAGAGTGTTAGGACGATTTTTATTCCCTATGGCTGTGATTACAGATCTGTTGTATGTAGTTTTTTTAATAAACTGCCAGTTTTGAACTTGGACGCTGCGCAATGAGTTTTCCTTTTCTTGTAGGATCTATGGTTTAATCGGCCTCCGTGGATATCCTGTGGTTCTATCACTGGCTTGTTTTAACCAACGATCCCCTATGGATGATCTACACCTAGTGTGAGGGGTAACAAAGTTCACAGATACGAATATAGACCTTGATAGGTCTTTGGATCTGGTATACCTATACCTGTTTAAACACTGGGTGTTGCACTGAATTTAAGGACTTTGCACAACATCACTAAATGGACTTTGGTGTTTTAAATATTGTTTTCTCGTGCAAAGATTTTTATTGAAAGATCATCATAAAACAACAATTATAATATATCAAATAAGAGTTATATAACAATTTCTTGTAGTACAGAAAATACAGGTTGATACAGTGCTATGGAGATACAGTGCCTCACAAAAGTATTCACCCCCTTGTCATTTTTCCTGTTTTGTTGCCTCACAACCTGGAATTAACAAGGATTGTTTGAGGATTTGCATCATTTAATTTACAGAACATGCCCACAACTTTGAAGCTGTTTTTTTTTTTATTGTGAAGCAAACAACAAATAGGACAAAATAACAGAGAAAGTCAATGTGGATAACTATTCACCCCCCTAAAGTCAATACTTTGTAGAGCCACCTTTTGTGGCTATCACAGCTCCAAGTCGCTTTGGATAAGTCTCTATGAGCTTGCTACATCTTACCATTGGGATTTTTGCCCATTCCTCCTTGCAAAACTGCTCCAGATCCTTCAAGTTGGATGGTTTGCACTTGTGAACAGCAATCTTTAAGTCTGACCACAGATTTTCTATTGGATTGAGGTCTGGGCTTTGATTAGGCCATTCCAACACGTTTAAATGTTTCCCCATAAACCACTTAAGTGTTGCTTTAGCAGTGTGTTTGGGGTCATTGTCCTGCTGGAAGGTAACCTCCATCCTAGCCTTAAATCACACACAGAGTGGTACAGGTTTTGTTCAAGAATATCCCTGTATTTAGCGCCATCCATATTTCCCTCAACTCTGACCAGTTTCCCAGTTCCGACTGCTGAATAACATCCCCACAGCATGATGCTGCCACCACCATGTTTCACTATGGGGATGGTGTTCTTAGGGTGATGTGTTGGGTTTGCTCCAGACATAGCGTTTTCTTTGATGGCCATAAAGTTTAATTTTAGTCCCCTCAGGCCAGAGCAGCTTCCTCCATACATTTTGGGAGTCTCCCACATGCCTTTTCACAAACTCAAAACATGCCATTTTGTTTTTTGCTGAGAGTAATGAGTTTCTTCTGGCCACTCTGCCATAAAGCCCAACTCTATGGAGCGTATGGCTTATTGTTATCCTATGTACAGATACTCCAGTCTCTGCTGTGGAACTCTGCAGCTCCTCCAGGGTTATCTTAGGTCTTTGTACTGCCTCTCTGGTTAATACCCTCCTTGCCCAGTCCATGAGTTTTGGTGCGGGCCGTCTCTTGGCAGGTTTGCTGTTGTGCCATATTCTTTCCATTTGGTTATGATAGATTTGATTGTGCTCCTAGGGATCATCAAAGATTTGGATACTTTTTTAATAACCTAACCCCGACTTGTACTTCTCAACAACATTGTCCCTTACTTGTTTGGAAAGTTCCTTGGTCTTCATGGCAGCGTTTGGTTAGTGGTGCCTCTTGCTTAGGTGTTGCAGCATCTGGGGCCTTTCAAAAAGGTGTGTATATGTAATGACAGATCATGTGACACTTAGATTGCACACAGGTGGACATCATTTCGCTAATTATGTGACTTCTGAAGGTAATTGGTTGCACCAGAGCTTTTTATAGGCTTCATAATAAAGGGGGTGAATACATTTGCACATGCCAATTATCCGTTTTTAATTTCTGAAAAATAGTTTTATTTATATATTTTTCTAATTTTACTTCACCAACTTAGACTATTGTGTTCTGATCCATCACATATAATTCAGATTAAAAAAAACATAGAACTAAATGCTGTAATGTAACAAAATAGGTAAAAAGCAAAGGTGGGTGAATACTTTTGCAAGGCACTGTATGACATATTAAAGAAAAGATCTATACAGGAGGTCCCCTAGTTACAAACATCCGACTTACAAATGACTCCTACTTACAAACGGAGGGAGACAACAGGAAGTGAGAGGAAATCTACCCCTAGGAAGGGAAATTCTCTCCTGTAAGAGCTATTATGGGGAAAAGGTACCTTCACTGATGCTTTATCACCAAGGCTTGTTTTCACAACAACCCAAAATTTTCCAAATCCAATTGTCATTGGGACAGAAAGTGAGGTGAAATCTTCTGAACAGGGGCACAGACAGCAACAAATGTTACAGGGACGATAATCCTTCCCTATGTTATCCAAAAAGCTTAAAAATAGTTTTTTTGGCTGGAGCTACACTTACAAAATGTACCTGTTCCGACTTACAAACAGATTCAACTTAAGAACAAACCTACAGTCCCTATCTTGTTTGTAACCCAGGGACCCCCTGTATTTGTTAAAATTCATGTCAGTTAAATCGGTAATCTTATGTTATGTTGTTAGTAGATTAGATTTACATACCGTATATACTCGAGTATAAGTCGAATTTTTCAGCCCTTTTTTTTGGGCTGAAAGTGTCCCTTCGACTTATACTCGAGTCCCTGCCGTCTGTCTGCATGATCAGCGTGTCATGCAGGCAGACGGCGGCCGGCGTGTAATGATACTGTTCGCTGGCTATTGCAGCTTTCAAAAGCCGCGCCTCCTGCTCATCTGTGATAGGCTGAACAGCTGTCAGTGTACAGCCTATCACGGACATTCTCTCATCCTCGTCCGTGGTATGAGAATGAGAGAATGTCCGTGATAGGCAGTCAGCGGTCAGCCTATCACAGACGAGGAGGAGGTGCGGCTTTTGAACTGTGGAATGGCCGCCGAACACTATCATCACACGCCGGCCGCCGTTTGAGGATGGAGATCGCCACAGGGAGGATGGAGATCGCCACAGGGAGGCTGCACAGAACACAGGTAGGCTGCACATGCACACAGGACACATGCACACAGGACATGTACAGGACACAGGACATGTACAGGACACAGGACATGTACAGGACACACATGTACAGGACACACACACATGTACAGGACACACACACATGTACAGGACACATGCACAGGGTACAGGTAGGCTGCACAGGACACAGGGAGGCATGCAGCTGCAGATGGGCATTGTTGACCCTCTGCATTTCTCACCCTCGTCTTATACTCGGGTCAATAAATTTTTCCCAGTTTTTTGTGGTAAATTAGGGGCCTCGACTTATACTCGGGACGACTTATACTCGAGTATATACGGTATATAGAATTGTTGCAAATCAGATGTGAGATTAATGTTTCTTTCGTGTTTGAAGTATCATGTGTACAGAACTGCTGAATTAAGTATAACTACAATAGTAAGAATTGTAATGATATTAACGTCATCTAAATATACTCAGCATTATCTGTTGATAATGAATAATATATGTAAGAGTAATAATAAGAAAATCGTAAAGAAAAAAAGGAATATAAGAGGTAGGAAAGGTAAAGGGATAGAGGGGGCACAAGGAATCTTGAGGCATAACTACTTATATAAAGTAATATTGTAGCCGTATGAAAGAGTGTCTGTTACCATGGCAAGAATACTTGATTTTCAACGTTAGTAGGTAGACAGTGTGTAATCCATGGTGCCCATAAATTATCAAACTCCTTCATTAAATATTTTTTTCATACATGTTAATATATTGTATGTCAGATTCACATCTATGCTAGACAGAGCAACACATTTTCTTTATATTTATCTGGATGTTTAGAGCAATATTATTTGGAAGAGAGAACAAAGAGGACCTCTCCAATTCAGTCCTGCCTCTTCCAGAACAGAAGTTCAGGACTATTACGGTACCCTAAGGACATGGACAAAAATATATATAAAATCTTTCAGTTTATTAAAAAATGAGACATTTAAAAAGTCCATATATGGACACAATTGTGAGTAAACAATAACATAGTACAAACATGTTTACAGTAATGATGACAAGAAGAAATCGTTAATAATGCCCACAAAGGTAAATGAAGGCAGGTTATTAGGTACTTGCGAACGTGACCTCTACAGTTTCGCGGTCAAGCCGCTTTTTCAGGAGGCATCCTAGTACATTTTCTACAGGATGAAATAATCAACATTACAAATACAGCTACAAGTTTAGGTAGTATATAAAGATACAGAACATTGACATTGGAGAAAGTAGTCAATTGTTTGTATTGCACTCACCAACCTCTGCCCACAAGGGGCTGGAACAACACTGTGAGACGCCCACAACGGGCGTTCCCCCAGGGGCGGGCAAGCGGGGCAGTTAGGCAATGCTAATATAAAATAAGAAAATATGTGGTTGTAAACCTTGGGGTTCTTTAAACATGAAAAGATGGGAACCACCTCGGTGCACAGAATAAGAATAAACGTGAAGGGAAAGGAAAAAGAGGGGGGGAGGAGGAGAGGGAGGTGGGAGGAGACGAGGGGGGAGAGGAAGACCAGAGGAAAAAGGGGGGGGGGGGAGAGGGGAGGGGAGGGGGAGGGGAAAGGAGAGAACAAGGAAGGGTGGGGGGGAAGGGGGGGTGTGGGGGGAGAAAAGAGGGGGGGAGAGGAAGGGGGAAGGGGGGGAGGAGGGGGAAGGGGGGAGGGGGGAAAAGGAACGAGGGGGGAAAAACGGGGGGGAAAGAGAGTGAGAGAGAGAGAGAGAGGGGGGGGAAGGGAAAAGGAGGAAAGAAGGGGAAGGGAGGGTCGAGGGGAAAAAGGGAAAGGGAGAAAAGGGGGAGAGGAGGGGAAAAGGAAAAGGCAGGGGGAAGGGGGGAGGGGGGAAAAGGAATGAGGGGGGAAAAACGGGGGGGAAAGAGAGAGAGAGAGAGAGGGGGGGGGAGGGAAAAGGAGGAAAGAAGGGGAAGGGAGGGTCGAGGGGAAAAAGGGAAAGGGAGAAAAGGGGGAGAGGAGGGGAAAAGGAAAAGGCAGGGGGGAGGGGGTGGGAGGAAAGAAAAGGGGGGAAGAGGGGGAAAAAGAGGGGGAGGGGGGAGACAAGAGCCAGAAACTAGGTGGCCGGGAGATTAGAAAAGCCCTCCACATTGATACAAATAATATTCATGAATAAACACAGGGAGTATAAACCCACCGTTGTTGTGTTGTTAAAGCCTTAAAAATCAATAGCTATCCGCACCCAGAGGATATGGTAAAAAACCAGTGACCACTTTAGACAGAAGTACATGCCATCCAGGGAACCCTTGAAGAAAGACGTATGGCATTGCATTTAAATCATGATTGCTAAAAAATAAGGGCACCATAAAGAGGTGCATCTGAGTATAAAAGTTAAGTATGGCTAAAAAGGTATAGGGGAGATCGTGAAATACGTCCCTCCCAAATGTTGATTACTTACTTGGCTTTGTAGATAGATAGTGTTCATCTGGGTGTGTGTGTACCTTTCATAACCGGCAGACATGTCTGCTGCCTTAAATGCCCCCAACCCGGAAGGCCAGCGGCGCTGAATACGTCAGCCACCGCCGTTTCCGGGTCAGGCTCTCCTCTACCGCGCATGCGCGAGGAGTGATCCAGAGCAGGCACGTAGCTCCAGAGTTGATGAGTTTATTTGGATGTTGTTGTGTACAATGTTGTGAGTGCTGCTGTCTTATCATCATTTATTGGAATTTATTCCCACGCACTGAGCGCAATATATATTTTTTTCTTTAACATAAAAAATAGGTTTAAGTTTTTTAAAAAAGAGAGAAAGTTTGGTCGGCGGGACTTTGAATGAGGCCAATCACTATATAAAGTAAGCATGTGGGATATAAAACACAGTATTGCTTTTATGGGTTCTTTTTTGGGGACTTTGAATGAGAGATGTATATCAAAGAGCAGTCTTGGCAAATAACATTTTATTATACCTTGTGAAATCATGTACAGCATATTGAATGCCACAAAAAAAGGCATACACAGAATTGCATAAATGCAGGGCATGCTAAAAACCACATATAAATATTGATGCCATGGTACTTGGCATATCATAGGGTAAAGACAAGTCCTGCACAACATGAGCCACTGGAAGGGCTGGATGGTGTTGGAAAATCTAGAGTAAAACAATATAAGAGACATACAATCATCTGTATGGACATCATGCATCTATGTAAGCCCGATGCGTTTCGTTGGAGTATATAAACTTTTCAGGGGCGAATGCAATGGTGATTAGGGATGAGCCAAACACCCCCCTGTTCGGTTTGCACCAGAACATGCGAACAAGCAAAAAATTTGTTCGAACACGCTAACACTGTTAAAGTCTATGGGACACGAACATGAATAATCAAAAGTGCTAATTTTAAAGGCTTATATGCAAGTTATTGTCATAAAAAGTGTTTGGGGACCTGGGTCCTGCCCCAGGGGACATGATCAATGCAAAAAGTTTTAAAAACGGCCGTTTTTTCGGGAGCAGTGATTTTAATAATGCTTAAAGTGAAACAATAAAAGTATAATATTCCTTTAAATTTCATACCTGGGGGGTGTCTATAGTATGCCTGTAAAGGGGCACATGTTTCCCATGTTTAGAACAGTCTGACAGCAAAATGACATTTCAAAGGAAAAAAAGTCATTTAAAACTACTTGCGGCTATTAATGAATTGTCGGTCCGACAATACACATAAAAGTTCATTGATAAAAACAGCATGGGAATTCCCCACGGGAACCCCGAACCAAAATTTTTAAAAAAATGACGTGGGGGGTCCCCCTAAATTCCATACCAGGCCTTTCAGGTCATGTATGGATATTAAGGGGAACCCCGGCCAAAATTTAAAAAAAAAATGGCATGAGGTCCCCCTCAAAATCTATACCAGACCCTTCAGGTCTGGTATGGATTTTAAGGGGAGCCCCGCACCAAAATTTTTTTAAAAAATGGCGTGGGGTCCCCCCAAAAATCCATACCAGACCCTTATCCGGGCACACAACCTGGCAGGCCGCAGGAAAAGAGGGGGGATGAGAGAGCGCCCCCCCTCCTGAACTGTACCAGGCCACATGCCCTCAACATTGGGAGGGTGCTTTGGGGTAGCCCCCCAAAACACCTTGTCCCCATGTTGTTGGGGACAAGGGCCTTATCCCCACAACCTTGCCTGGTGGTTGTGGGGGTCTGCAGGTGGGGGGCTTATCGGAATCTGGAAGCCCCCTTTAACAATGGGACCCCCAGATCCCGGCCCTCCCCCCTGTGAGAAATGGTAAGGTAATACAAAAGTACCCCTACCATTTCACAAAAAAAGTGTCAAAAATGTTAAAAATGACAAGCGACAGTTTTTGACAATTCCTTTATTTAAATGCTTCTTCTTTCTTCTATATTCTTTCTTTTTTCTTCTATCTTCTTTCTTCTATCTTCTTTCTTTTATCTTCTATCTTCTTTCTTCTATCTTCTATCTTCCTTCGGTTTCTTCCTCCATCTTCTTCTTCTTCTGGTTCTTCCTCCGGTGTTCTTGTCCAGCATCTTACTCCGCTGTGCCGGTGTATTCTTCCCTGCTTCTCAGGCCACTCCGCATCCACCATGATGGGAGGCTCCCGCTGTGTGACGCTTCTCCTCTTCTGATGGTTCTTATAATGGAGGGTGGGGCCACCCAGTGACCCCGCCCCCTCTGACGCACAGTGACTTCTCTGTCCGGCCCTCTCTGATATGCCACAGGGAAGTCCCCATCAAGTCCCCGTGCGTCAGAGGGGGGCGGACTAAGTCCGTATGACAAAACATGTCGGGGCATGGCTACGCGGCAATCCCATACTAGTGTCAGAGGTAGGAGAGACGACTGACTGAGCGGGGTGTAGCGGGGAGCAGAAAGAAAGCGCCAGCGGTGAACCGGTGAGGTGATCGTCAGGCATCCACACTCCACACTCCCTGGGTCCGCCATGACCATTTGGTGTTTGAAGCTTTTGCTGCATGTGTTTGCTACATTTATCCTGACTGCTGTGAAGTGTCATGCCCATTGTTTTTATGGATCATGTGAGTGTATTAGTTTTGGTTTTAGTTTGTCATTAAATTTTTATACGGTAATACACTATCTGGAGTATTTTTTTATTCTCTATGTGGAACCACCATCCCAAGAACAGTGTCCAGGGCACTGAGCAGTGGATATCTATGCTCGCATGATAACCCCCATGTTAGTGGGTTAAAGCCTTGTCCGGCCAAACACGAGAGTGTAGGGCCTCAACAGCTGGTGAGTTTGCCATTCGTAAGGGAGTGGATTCATGTCACTGAGGTGTGGTGGACAGTTCGGCACAGCATTGTGAATTAGAGACACTCACTCTTTGGAAACGTCTTCTCCTTTTTGGCACGATTGCACAATATATGTGGACTATTCATTATTATTTTTGGCTTCATTTTACTTTTCACTTTAACAACTGTTTTATATCAACATTATAATTTGCAGCCTAGTTATTAAGGCATTTTTAGCACAAAGTTATGCAACTGAATTATCACGAAGTGTATTATTTAACATTGTCACTTTGTATACTAATATTTAGTGTTTAAGTTCACCCAGTTACCTAGGTGCGGTGTCATATTGCACGAGGGTATTGATTTCACAATATATTTTTACAGGAATGGTTGATTGTATCATCCATATATATACTGTTCACTTGTATATTTTCATGTGTATTTAGAATTTTCTAGGGTTAGTTTGAGCACATGCAACTCACTCATTAAGAATAGAATGAATGTATTGGGTATTTCACTTTTACTACTAGGGGAGTAGCGCCACTATTCATCTATAGGGTGTTTTCAGATTTTAATATTATTATCCTGTGGTTCAAGTAGTAAATATATTGGCAGTACCAGCTTCAGCACTGCCGAAGGAAAAGGACAAATGTATATATGGCAATTAGGAATTTCTGTATATTAGATAACATCTTAAGCTAATGTTTGACCTAGTGACTTAACTACGTGATACATTTTTTTTTCTCCTACTTCGGTCTTGTTGCAGTTATTTCAAAAGTAAATTTTAATCTTTTTTACATCTGCAATTCTAAAAAAAAAATAACAGCCTATCTTTCTATGAAAGTCTTTGTTCAGGTACTTTCTGTTATAGACTTACAACATTTTATGACTGTGTCCCAATTACTCTCCCATGTTGCCACCCTGTCACACATGTATTTCTGGTGGAAACTGTGGCTGTGCTGAAGCACATTGTTCAAGCATATTATGATTTTGTCATTATCTGGAGGTCCACCCTGAGCAATGCTATGCATTTACCAAAAGAGCATATGCATGTAAGCAAAAAGTGACTGCAGAACGCTAAGACCGTATTCAGAGAGTAGTGGTTAATGATTCTTACCCTGATTGGTCTAGGGTTGTTAGTGTTGTACTCCAAATGCGCCAAATTCAGTGTGAGACCCTTACTTTTTAATATCTTAATAAATGATATAGGGTCTGGGATTAAAAGTACCATTTCAGTCTTTGCAGATGACACCCAGCTATGCTGTGGAATAACATCCTTACAGGATGTCTTCAACTTACAAGTTGACCTCAATGCACTGTTTAATTGGGTAACTATGTTGAAAACTAGGTTTAGTATTGATAAATGTAAATTTATGCACTTGGGGGCTAAGAGTATGCATACATCATACATACTAGGGGGGGTACAACTGGGGGAATCAATGGTGGAGAAGGATCAGTGTTCTGGTCGATCATAAGTTTAATAATGGCATTCAATGCCAAGCTGCAGTTTCCAAAGCGAGCAAAATTTTTTTTTTGTATTAAGAGAGGTATGGACTCCAGAGCGAGAGATATCATTTTACCCCAGCACAAATCATTAGTAAGACCACATTTGGAATATGCAGTTCAGTTGATTTTTGCAGTTCGCCAGCACTCCCCTCTCTGTGACAGCTGATGGGGGATGCTCTTCCCACACCCCCTATTCACTATTTGAAAACAATGTGACTGTGTGGGGCTCTGCCCACACAGCTGTATAATTTATTCACAGATTCCTTTGAATAAAAAAAGCTACAAGTACTGTCTTCTACCATGGCAGATGTAGTTTGAATGGGATGCGAGTGCGCTGCTGTCATTCAGTTTTCCTCTAGCTTTGTAACTGAAAGCCCATATGGGGATATGCGCACAAAGCTAGAGGAAGAGTTGTGCAGGAGCCTGACATTGAATCAGTAGATCGTGGGTGCAATGCTCTGTAGAATCTAAATAAATAAATAATTAAATGCAGTTTTTTACCTGCAAAAATATGTACATGTATTTATTTATTTTTTTTGAAGGATAAACTTAGCCTTTAAAGAATCATTAATAATTTAGGCTCTTTAGTTGCAGTTTAAGCAAACTGTGTTTTATATATTAAAAGATGTTCAACTAAACTACCAAAAAAACTTGGGTGTTAATAGTGTAATCCCTTATGAGTAAACAATGAGCAACATTTCAACTAACAGACTCTGCATGAAAGTTATTTCTGTTTCCCCAGTATCAGAATGTCAGAAAAATTTGGAAAGCATCCATCAGGAGATGCTGCATCTTCTGGAAGAGTTGTTAATTTACAGAGTGTATGCTGTAAAATACTTTGGGTGCTTGCCAATGTCATGTGAAGTTAAAAAAACAACAAAGTGCAACAAAATAAAAAAAATGGGAGGGGTGTGAAACTATTTTGTGAAGGTTCATCTGAATTTTAAATGTTTCTGTTTGTATGTGCAATACCTACTGCTAGAACAATTTTAATGTTGATGATGATATTACACTTTGTAAAATGTACTTAAAATGAAGTGTAGATAAACCTTAAATATTTTTTCAGTATGTTTGACTCAACATGAGTCATTGTAGAAGGTTTTCCTGAAGTGTATGTAAACCCTAACAATGAACTTCTCTTGTTTGCTTGTTTTTTGGTTGTTTAATATACACTATTTGAGGCATTTTGCTATAGCTACAGTATTTGATAAGAGATAAAACGTTTATCTTTTCAGAAATTCAGAGAGGTCTTGTATTCTCTACACACTTCCTGTACTATTCCTACTTTTTATCTTGGACTACAAATGATAAGCCCTTATGTTGAAAATATCAAAGAGTGGGTGTGGTTTAGCAAAAAAGAGTGGATAAGGTTGCCAACACTTTTGTTCAAAAACTGCATTGTGTAGACAGGCTACAACAGAGCTTTAGGCGCCTTTCACACAGACGGCTATTCTGCCGCAGTTAAAAGCATGTTTTTTTTTTCTGTGAAATTCAAGACTCCAGGCACTGCGATCAGCTGCATTTGTACAGTGCGATTAGCTGTGGTTGCATTTAGCTGCGGTTTGCCATTTCCATAGCAACCCGACAGGGTACCGACTCGTATTGAACAGGGATCTGACTTGGATCCTATGGCCCCATTATCACACTGCGTTTAGCTGCGTTTTCATTACATGCAGTCTGGTATGGATAGAAAGTGTTGAGCTGGCTCGCTCATCGAGAAAGGAACTTCCAACTTTGGGGGTCTCTCAGGCCTCTTCTCCCTCTCTCCGGTGTCGTCTCCGTGCTCTCTGGTTCTTCTCCGGTGCCTTCTTGCTTCTGCCGGGCTCCTCCGCTATCTTCTGCTCTTTTGCTGCTATTTTGCTAGCAGAGGAGCCGGTCTTCTGAGACGTCTTCTTCCCTCTTCTCTCTCTGAGATGTTGACTTGATGCTTCCTCTCTTATAAAGGCATGGGGCGGGCCACAGGTGATGTCACCCGGTGACCCCGCCCCTTATGTCATCACAGTCCCATCATGCCCCGGGACTGTGACGACATAAGGGGAGGGGTCACCGGGTTACATCACCCGGTGGCCACGCCCCATGCCAATATAATTTGTTGCGGACCTCACTCACGGCATTACAGCAAGAGGGAGCATCAAGTCAACATCTCAGGGAGAGAAGAGGGAAGAAGATGTCTCAGAAGACCGGCTCCTCCGCTAGCAAAAGAGCAGAAGATAGCGGAGGAGCCCGGCAGAAGGAAGAAGGCATCGGAGAAGAACCAGAGAGTGCAGAGACAACACCGGAGAGAGGGAGAAGAGGCCTGAGAGACCCCCAAAGTTGGAAGAAGACCCCCGGAGCTGCCTAATAAATCACTTTAAAAACCTGTCTACCGTGCTTTTTTTGTTGACACTTTTTTCCCTAGGTGAATGGGTAGGGGTACGATGTACCCCATACTCATTCACATAGGGTGGGGGGGCCGGAATCTGGGGGTCCTCTTATTAAAGGGGGCTCCCGGATTCCGATAAGCGCCTGCCCGCAGACCCTGACAACCAACGGCCAGGGTTGTCGGGAAAAGGCCCTTGTCCTCATCAACATGGGGACGAGGTGCTTTGGGGTGTGGGTGGCCTGCAGGGCGCCCCCTTTGCCCCAAAGCACCAACCCCCCCATGTTGAGGGCATGCGGCCTGGTACGGTTCAGGAGGGGGGGGCGCTCGCTCGTCCCCACCCCCTTTCCTGACCTACCAGGCTGCATGCTCGGATAAGGGTCTGGTATGGATTTTGAGGGGAACCCCCACGCCATTTTTTGGCTTAGTGGTCCCCACTTAAAATCCATACCAGACCGAAGGGTAGGGATGAGCTTCGAGTTCGAGTCGAACTCATGTTCTACTCGAACATTGGCTGTTCGCAAGTTCGCCGAACAGCGAACAATTTGGGGTGTTCGCGGCAAATTCGAATGCCGCGGAACACCCTTTAAAAGTCTATGGGAGAAATCAAAAGTGCTAATTTTAAAGGCTTATATGCAAGTTATTGTCATAAAAAGTGTTTGGGGACCCGGGTCCTGCCCCAGGGGACATGGATCAATGCAAAAAAAAGTTTTAAAAACGGACGTTTTTTCAGGAACAGTGATTTTATTAATGCTTAAAGTCAAACAATAAAAGTGTAATATCCCTTTAAATTTCGTACCTGGGGGGTGTCTATAGTATGCCTGTAAAGGGGCGCATGTTTCCTGTGTTTAGAACAGTCTGACAGCAAAATGACATTTGGAAGGAAAAAACTCATTTAAAACTACCCGCGGCTATTGCATTGCCGACAATACACATAGAAGTTCATTGATAAAAACGGCATGGGAATTCCCCACAGGGCAACCCCGAACCAAAATTTAAAAAAAAAAATGATGTGGGGGTCCCCCTAAATTCCATACAAGGCCCTTCAGGTCTGGTATGGATATTAAGGGGAACCCCAGCCAAAATTTAAAAAAAAAATTGACGTGGGGTTCCCCCTAAATTTCATACCAGACCCTTCAGGTCTGGTATGGATTTTAAGGGGAACCCCGCGCCAAAAAAAAAAAAAAAAATGGCGTGGGGTCCCCCTAAAAATCCATACCAGACCCTTATCCGAGCACGCAACCTGGCAGGCCGCAGGAAAAGTGGGGGGGACGAGAGTGCGGCCCCCCCCCTCCTGAACCGTACCAGGCCACATGCCCTCAACATTGGGAGGGTGCTTTGGGGTAGCCCCCCAAAACACCTTGTCCCCATGTTGATGAAGACAAGGGCCTCATCCCCACAACCCTGGCCGGTGGTTGTGGGGGTCTGCGGGTGGGGGGCTTATCGGAATCTGGAAGCCCCCTTTAACAAGGGGACCCCCAGATCCCGCCCCCCCCCTGTGTGAAATGGTAAGGGGGTACTTACCCCTACCATTTCACTAAAAAACTGTCAAAAATGTTAAAAATGACAAGAGACAGTTTTTGACAATTCCTTTATTTAAATGCTTCTTCTTTCTCCTTCATCTTCTTCTGGTTCTTCTGGCTCTTTTGGTTCTTCCTCCGGCGTTCTCGTCCAGCATCTCCTCCGCGGCGTCTTCTATCTTCTTCTCCTCGGGCCGCTCCGCACCCAAGAGAAGAAGGAAGAAGAGAAGAAGAAGAAGAAGATGAAGAAGAAGATGAAGAAGAGAAGAAGATGAAGAGAAGAGCGGGAGCCTCCCCCCCATGCCATGGGTGCGGAGCGGCCCGAGGAGAAGAAGATAGAAGACGCCGCGGAGGAGATGCTGGACGAGAACGCCGGAGGAAGAACCAGAAGAGCCAGAAGAACCAGAAGAAGAAGAAGATGAAGGAAGAAAGAAGAAGCATTTAAATAAAGGAATTGTCAAAAACTGTCTCTTGTCATTTTTAACATTTTTGACAGTTTTTTAGTGAAATGGTAGGGGTAAGTACCCCCTTACCATTTCACACAGGGGGGGCCGGGATCTGGGGGTCCCCTTGTTAAAGGGGGCTTCCAGATTCCGATAAGCCCCCCGCCCGCAGACCCCCACAACCACCGGCCAGGGTTGTGGGGATGAGGCCCTTGTCTTCATCAACATGGGGATAAGGTGTTTTGGGGGGCTACCCCAAAGCACCCTCCCAATGTTGAGGGCATGTGGCCTGGTACGGTTCAGGAGGGGGGGACCGCACTCTCGTCCCCCCTCTTTTCCTGCGGCCTGCCAGGTTGCGTGCTCGGATAAGGGTCTGGTATGGAATTTAGGGGGAACCCCACGTCAATGTTTTTTAAAAATTTTGGCTGGGGTTCCCCTTAATATCCATACCAGACCTGAAGGGCCTTGTATGGAATTTAGGGGGACTCCCACATCATTTTTTTTTTTAATTTTGGTTCGGGGTTGCCCTGTGGGGAATTCCCATGCCGTTTTTATCAATGAACTTCTATGTGTATTGTCGGCAATGCAATAGCCGCGGTAGTTTTAAATGTGTTTTTTCCTTCCAAATGTCATTTTGCTGTCAGACTGTTCTAAACACGGGAAACATGCGCCCCTTTACAGGCATACTATAGACACCCCCCAGGTATGAAATTTAAAGGGATATTACACTTTTATTGTTTGACTTTAAGCATTATTAAAATCACTGCTCCTGAAAAAACGGCCGTTTTTAAAACTTTTTTTTGCATTGATTCATGTCCCCTGGGGCAGGACCCAGGTCCCCAAACACTTTTATTGACAATAACTTGCATATTAGCCTTTAAAATTAGCACTTTTGATTATTCATGTTCGTGTCCCATAGACTTTAACGGTGTTCGCGTGTTCGAACAAATTTTTTTCCTGTTCGCATGTTCTGGTGCGAACCGAACAGGGGGGTGTTCGGCTCATCCCTACCGAAGGGCCTGGTATGCTCTTGGAGGGGAACCCATGCCGTTTTTTTATTTAAAATTTGGCGTGGAGTTCCCCCTCAAGATTCATACCAAACAGTGCCTGGCATTGGCGGGGATCCAAGTCAGATCCCCGTGCTTGTTACTCATTGGGAAAGGAAAAAACATTTTTCCTTTCCCGATGAGCGAGCCAGCTCGGCGCTTTCTATCCACACCAAATGTAATGAAAACGCAGCTAAACGCAGTGTGAGAATGGGGCCATAGGAAAGCATTGTGTGCATTTAGCTGCGGTAGAAAACACAGCTAAAAGCACAATTCTATCCGTCCGTGTGAAAGGGGTCTAAGAGTTGAATACATTTGTGGCAGATCAACAGGCATTTTTTTATACTTGCAAGGTCTTTAAAGGAAAAAAAAACAAAGGTAATACGCATGTATTGTATTTATATATTTTTTGTTATTTGCCTCCTTTAGTATGCCATTGGGATACCTAACTGAAAGACCTCCGATTAAACCCCAATAAAACAGCAAGATACATAGTTGAATACATATATACTGTGTGTATGAACACAGTATCTCACAAAAGTGAGTAAACCCCTCACATTTTTGTCAATATATTATTATATATTTTCATGTGACAACACTGAAAAAATGGCACTTTGCTACAGTGTAAAGTAGTAAGTGTACAGCTTGCATAACAGTGTATATTTGCTGTCCCCTCAAAATAACTCAACACACAGCCATTAATGTCTAAACCGCTGGCAACAAAAGTGAGTACACTCCTAAGTGAAAATGTCCAAATTGGGCCCAAAGTGTCAATATTTTGTGTGGCCACCATCATTTTCCAGCTCTGCCTTAACCCTCTTGGGCATAGATTTCACCAGAGCTTCACAGGTTGTCACTGCAGTCCTCTTCCACTTCTCCATGACAACATCACAGAGCTGGTGGATGTTAGAGACCTTGCGCTCCTCCACCTTCCGTTTGAGGATGCCCCACAGATGCTCAATAGGGTATAGGTCTGGAGACATGCTTGGCCAATCCTTCACCTTTACCCTTAGCTTCTTTAGCAAGGCAGTGGTCGTCTTGGAGGTTTTTTTGGGTCGTTATCATGTTGGAATACCGCCAGTCTCTGAAGAGAGGGTATCATGCTCTGCTTCAGTATGTCACAGTACATGTTGGCATTCATGGTTCCCTCAATGAACTGTAGCTCCCCAGTGCCAGCAGCACTCATGAAGCCCCAGACCATAACACTCCCACCACCATGCTTGACTGTAGGCAAGACACACTTGTCTTGTACTCCTCACCTGGTTGCTGCTATACACGCTTGCAATGCTGGCAGCACTCATACATCTATTTCCCAAAGATAACCTCTGGATATGACGCTAAGCAGGTGCACTCAACTTCTTTGGTCGACCATGATAAGGCCTGTTCTGAGTGGAACCTGTCCTGTTAAACCGCTGTATGGTCTTGGCCACCAAGCTGCAGCTCAGTTTCAGGGTCTTGGCAATCTTCTTATAGCCTAGACCAGTGATGGCGAACCTTGGCACCCCAGGTGTTTTGGAACTACATTTCCCATGATGCTCAACTACACTAAAAAGTGCATGAGCATAATGGGAAAGTAGGTCCAAAACATCTGGGGTGCCAAGGTTCGCCATCTCTGGATTAGGCCATCTTTATGCAGAGCAACACTTATTTTTTTCAGATCCTCAGAAAGTTGTTTGCCATGAGGTGCCATGTTGAACTTCCAGTGACCAGTATGAGAAAGTGAGAGCGATAACACCAAATTTAACACACCTGCTCCCCATTCACACCTGAGACCTTTTAACCCTAACGAGTCACATGACACCGGGGAGGGAAAATGGCTAATTGGGCCCAATTTGGACATTTTCACTTAAGAGTGTACTCACTTTTGTTGCCAGCGGTTTAGACATTAATGTGTGTGGCTGTGTGTTGAGTTATTTTGAGGGGACAGCAAATGTACACTGTTATACAAGCTGTACACTCACCATTTTTTACCATTTCTTCAGTGTTGTCACATGAAAAGATATAATGAAATAGTTACAAAAATTTCAGGGGTGTACTCACTTTTGTGAGATACTGTGTGTGTGTGTGTATGTGTATATATATATATATAAATATATATATATAAGTATATATATTGTTTTGCATGCCAAAAGATTTTTTAATTATGTATAGCCAATCTTGTTATTTAACCACACCTATAATAAAGTGTAAAGTGCTGCCCAGCTCTGCCCTATTGTTGTGTACAGTTGACTCACCTGCAGACCCTGTGTTTACATATAAATAACCAGCATTGATAAGTATATAGCAGCAGCATTCATATGTAAAGAGGTAAAGGGGCAGGATTGAAAGTCCCGCCTGCAACTGTGGTCATTAAGCCTAACATCAGCCTGTTCTGCAAAGGTAAGCAAGGAGGGGATGTGTAGATGTTTCTGTGGTGTCAGGAAAGATTTTACATGCGTTCCCGACACACACAAATGTGAAGGCAGGCTAAATGTCCCAGTCATATTGGTGGTCAATGTAAAGCTTCTCATTAAATTGGGGATTGGTGTACAATCCTTTCTTTAATACTAGTGGCCAGTGTGAAGTCCCCCTTACATTGGTGGTCAGTGTAAATCCCTCCTTACTTTTGTGGTTACTGTGAATGCTTCTATTACATTAGTGGTCAGTGTAAACCCCTATTACATTGGTGGTCATGTTGAAACTCCTCTTTATATTGGTAGTCGGTAAAAAAATCAGCATTGCAATTGATCACACCCTCCCACCAGCACTGACACCAATCCCAAGAGTTCTAGGATCCCTAGAAGTTTTCTGTTTATTGATGGGTCCCCTCACCATCCCAGTTCATTGTGTGCAGGCAGTGAGGAGATGGTGTGCTGTGACCTCTAGCAACCAATCAGTGAGCAGTAATGATGTGCAGTAACCTCTAGCAACCAATCAGTGAGCAGTATTGATGTACAGTAATCTCTAGCAACCAATCACCAAGCAGAGATCATGTGCTGTAACCTCTAGCAACTGTAATGTGTGCTGTAACCCCTAGCAACCAGTCAGTAAGCAGTAATGATACACTGTAACCTCTGGCAACCAATCGCAATCGCTGCCTGATCTGATTCAGTAAATTGATTTTGAGTCTAGCTGCTATTTATCGTATGTCTCAGAGCAAGTGGAGAGTGAAACTGCATGGGGGGGCAAAAAAATGTTTGCACAGGGTCCAATAAATATTAAAGACTGCCCTGGAACACCTCACAATGGGAAGGACAGCTCACACCTGTCCTTCCAATTTCCTCGCCTGTTTGGCTGTATATTCTGATCAGACTTTAAATGTGGAGTTTGCAGGGACCCCAGGGACTACTCTTTTTTTTTTCTATGTGGGGTTATCCAATAAAATCCATACCAGACCTAAATTTTTGGGTAGACCTCACCAAATGTTTCTTTTTCTCATTCCCCACCCCTTTGTATACATTCATCTGTCAGCCAATAATCCCTATCTGACATCTGAATGGCCAGGTAGGGGATGACTCACTAGTTGTTAGGACGCCAGTAGCCACTGATTTCCTAACAAATAAGAGCCCCAAGCAGGAAGTTGTCACATTTAGCAGAGGTAATAATACTACTGCTAAATGTTTTGATTCCCTCAGCTGATGGTGATTCGAAATGGCGGAACACCCATTTACTTCAGCCATTTGCTGAGCCCTTGAAAATCAAAATTCGGTTTGAATATGGGTTAAAACTGATTTGATGGTTTATTCCTATTTTCTATTAAAATATTGACTTTCAATGGCACTGTAGAGGTATATGATTTGGTACCCTATAATATATGCTTTCTCCCAGCAGCTTTAGGGACTGTATTACCAGCCCTTGGGGGTTTTGTTGATGGCATCAGTTTGATATCAGTTTTGAAATGCTTCTGGGAACATTCAGAATTTATTGACAGGTGCATTTGACCTGCAGTTGCGGTTAAAGGCCCATTAATGCCAGCCCTTAGTTGACATTGTAATACTAGAGTGTATATTTATAATAACTTCTATTTTTTTTAAACCTAATTTTAAGGTAGGAACAAATGTTCTTGTCCAGATTCCGCAAACTCATATTAGACATATTGCAAAATGAATTGTTTTTGGTATGCTGCTCACTAGGCGCATACTGCATTAATAGAATATAATGTATACTTTTACTTCGAAAGGAAGAGCGATAAAGCTGTGAGTGATTTTTTCTTTCTGTGTTCATAGACAGATTTTCAACATAAGAAAGGAAGATGTAATATCTGCCCTCGGGTTTCAGTAGCAGTATACGGCCGGTCTACCTGAAAATAATCAGTTGAGCAGCTAGCAAGAAAGAACAAATATTTACTATTTTACCACCTTTCCTCTGGGACTTTACTGTACTCTTATCAACCAGCTTCAGTGAGCTCATACTGCTCAGATCATAACTCAGCTTATCTGTTTCATATAAAATGACTTTAGTTTAGAAAACTGTACATAACAGATGGGATTTGTGTTCCCTCTGTAAAGTGATCTTTTCAGCAATGTGTGACTTGGGAGCAATATGTTAAGAACAAATTTAAAATGCTATGAATAGACATTTTTACATAATGCATATGCAAATATAGAAGGAGAAGGAGGGAGATGAGTGAAACATGAAGAAAGAGCAACATTTTTGTGTCTAGAATAAAAATACCTTTTTCTTTGTTGTTCAGACTAATGGGTTGATCTACTAAACTAATTTTTTTTTCCACTTTTACTTATATCTTTTTTTTCCCCAATGTTTTTATTTGAAATTTTCACAAAGAACACAAAAGGAGCAGTTAGAATCTGTCATACATTGAGACACGGTAAGGAGGATTATTTGAGTAGAGATGTATGACATATCAAATTAATAGACATAGGAGGACAACATAAACAATCCTAAATGCTAATCGCAGGGTAAAGGGTGTTGTTCCTCTCCCCAGAACACCCCAGCTGGGATCAAACTGTGTTGAGGGGGGGGGGCAACACAACATAGGAGTGATTGCCAACATTTGGTATTACAGGAAAGTAAGAGATTATCAGATATTTAGATAGTTAGCTTAACAGATAATTAGCTTTTTAGAGCACTGGTATAGAGGGCGATAACAAGGGGAGATTTAGAAAGGGTAGTGATAGTTTCAATCATACCAGTTTGACCAAATTTCCCATTGTATTTGTGCAGATTTCATACGGCCCTCAGAAACTGTATTCATATGAGTAGGGATGAGCCCGATGTTCGAGTCGAACATTGGGTGTTCGCCGAACAGCGAACAATATGCAGATTTGAAAGCCACCAGAACATCGTTAAAGTCTATGGGACACTAACATAAAAAATCAAAACTGCTAATTTTAAAGACTTATATGCAAGTTATTGTCAAAAAAAGTGTTTGGGGACCTGGGTCCTGCCCCAGGGGACATGTATCAATGCAAAAATTTTTTTTTAAAACTGACATTTTTTTGGGAGCAGTGATTATTTTAATGCTTAAAGTGAAACAATAAAAATTAAATATTCCTTTAAATATCATGCCTGGGGGGTGTCTATAGTATGCCTGCAAAGTGGCACATTTTTCCTGTGTTTAGAACAGTACCACAGCAAAATGACATTTCTAAAGGAAAAAATGTCATTTAAAACCGATAGCGGCTGTAATGAATTGTCGGGCCTCGGCAATATAGATAAAACTCATTGAAAAAAAGAGCATGGGTTACCCCCATAGTCCATTACCAGGCCCTTTGGGTCTGGCGTGAATATTAAGGGGAACCCCGAACCAAAATTTAAAAAAAATTGTGTGGGGGTCCCCCTAAAATCCATACAGGCCCTTCAGGTCTGATATGGAAATAAGGGGAACCCTGTGCCAAATTTAAAAAAAACGGCATTGGGGTTCCCCCAAAATCCATACCAGCCCTAATCCAAACATTCAACCTGGCAGGCAGCAGGAAAAGAGGGGGGATTAGAGAGCGCCCCTCCTCCTGAACCGTACCAGGCCACATGCCCTCAACATGGGGAAGGTGCTTTGGGGTCTGACCCCAAAGCACCTTGTCCCCATGTTGATGGGGACAAGGGCCTCATCCCCACAACCCTTGCCCGGTGGTTGTGGGGGTATGCGAGCGGGGGGCTTATCAGAATCTGGAAGCCCCTTTAACAAGGGGACCCCCAGATCCTGGCCTCCCCCCGTGTGAATTGGTAATGGGGTACATCGTACCCTTACCATTTCACAAAAAAGAGTCAAAAATGGTAAAAAAGACAAGAGACAGCTTGGGACAAGTCCTTTATTAAAAAATAAAAAGATAAAAATGTCCAGTGATGTAAGTTCACGCCGCCCGACGGACAAAAAAAAAAAGAAGCCGCAACCGATCCATCTCCATGGGAGGCTCCTGCCGACTGACGAGTCTTTTTTGTGACAGTTCTTATATAACTGAGGGCGGGGCCACCCGGTGATGTAAACGGGTGACCCCGCCCCCCTCTGGGGCCACAGGGAAACCACGGGGTAGATAGATGATCGGGAGGTTTCCAGTGTCTAACGATTGACAATCTGGCAGCTAAGAGGATATGTATGGTTATGCACTGCATATGCGTAGGGATATAATTGATTCCTATGCTGAGTAATGCCAGCTCAGATAAGGGCGGGATTGTGATTCCAGTTACAGTGATAAGTTTGAAGATATCATTCCAGAAAAAAGAAATATCATTACCTAACCAAAGTAAGTGGTATAAATTCCCTGTCATCCCACATTTCCTCCAATACAGAGGTGATGAGGACTGGTCATAAATACGTATCTGTGTGGGAGAGATATACCATCTAAGATTTCATTTATAAGTAAGGTCCCATAAATTGGGGGAGCGTGCCATGCGGATATTAGAGGTTATGACAGTTTTCCATTGGAGGTCACTAAAAGTAGTACCTATATCTCTTTCCCATTTGGTCATAGAAGGCATTTTGACAAATGAGGATTTGGCTTGTAGCAAGCTGTAGAAAATGGTGATACCTTTAGTTGCTGTGGTATCGGACCTAAGGTACTTCCAGATTTTCCTGGGAACATATTTGTGGAGGTGGGGATTACCAATTAGGCAGTGAGTTACTTGGATGTACTTAAAATACTCCTTGTTTGGTAATGAGAACGATTCTTGTAATGAGGGAAATGGGATAAGGAGGTTGCCTGAGTATAGGTGAGATAGGAGTATAATGACCTTTTCCTACCAGGATTTCATATTAATTTCTGGTATGAGTAGTGAAAGAAGTGGAATTTTGCAAGGGCTGTCCCCTGTTGTAGCGTTTTTTTTTACTGTGCCACACCGTGCTCCTCAGTATGCGCGTCTACAGAGACGTCTGTGGTTGTTCTGGTCATTCTTGGCTGGCGCCTGCGCACAGGTATGTGTCTGGAAACAGCAGCTGTACTCCGCAGATGTCTTCCCTGACACTGCCCCCCTTATGGCAGCCTCTGGAAGTCCAGCTGGTTCTTCTTCCGGGGGTGGCTGCGGGAAAAGTCCATAGCATGTACATCCTGCTCAGGTTCCCAGGAATTCTCCTCTGGCCCATAACCCTTCCAATTAATTAGGTATTGCAGACTACCCCTTCTCCTCCTGCAGTCTACTATTGCCTCAACCTCAAACTCCTCGTCCCCATTGATGATCACTGGTTGAGGCAGTCTAGTCGCCCGATTAGGAAAAGGATTCGGCACTGTGGGTTTTAATAGAGACACATGGAACACTGGATGCATTCTGAAGGAATCCAGTAAAGACAGTTCATAGGAAACGTTGTTAATACTTCTTTTTACAGGAAATGGTCCCAGAAACTTTGGAGCAAGCTTTTTTAAAGGACAAGCTAATCTCAGATTGGTTGTGGCCAACCAAACATGGTCTCCTGGCTGCAGGATCCGTTCCCCCTCCTTTTTCTGTCGAAAGCCTTTTTTATTGTCTTCTTGCGTTTTAGGAACAGCTTCTTGCAACAATTTATTGTTACAACTAAAGAAGTCCACCGTATTCTGGATGGCTGGAACTGAGGACTCGGGAACAAGGTCGGGCAAGAAGGTGGGGTGGAAGCCATAATTTGCGAAGAACGGGGACTGCTTAGTGGCTGTATGACAGGAGTTGCTATAAGCAAACTCAGCTAATGGTAGGAGAGATACCATGTCATCCTGGACAAAGGATGTAAAGCAACTGATGTATTGTTCTATTGTCTGGTTAGTCCGTTCAGTTTGTCTGTTAGACTGTGGGTGGTATGACATAGAGAGTTTGATTTTCAGGGTTTCGCAGAGTGATTTCCAGAACCTGGACATAAATTGGACCCCTCGGTCAGATACAATGTCAATAGGTACCCCATGGAATCTCACAACTTCCCTGATGAACACTCGAGCAGTAGATGGCATACCCTTTAACGGTTCGAAGTGGGCCATTTTGGACAGACGGTCAACAATATCAAAGATGGCTGTGCAATCTTCAGATGGTGGTAATTCTACTATGAAGTCCATAGAAATCATGGACCAAGGCCTGTCGGGCACAGACAGAGGTCTGAGCAAGCCCCAGGCTTTGTTTCGGGTGCTTTTATTTTGGATACAGGTGGTGCATGCACTTACGTAGTCTTTACAGTCACTTTCCAGATTAGGCCACCAGAATGTGCGTTGCACAAGTTCTGTTGTGAATCCCAAAGTGCCCTGCTAAAGGATGATAATGGCAGAAACCCAACACTGGCATCCAAACTCCTTCCGGAACAAAAACTCGGTCCCCCTTCCAAAGAAGACCCTCCCTTGCCTGAAGGGTATCCTAGGTGGAAGCAGAGGGAACTGTAGATGCTTGTTTTAGTTGTGACACAAGGTCAGTCTGTAGTAACAGAAAGTTTCCTGCTTACAGAATAGTGTCTGATACTGGCAGGTCCTTAGGATCTTCGAACATGCGCAACAGCACGTCGGGCTTGACATTCTTAGACCCAGGTCTGTAGGTTATATGAAATAGAAACCTTGAGAGGAAAAGTACCCAATGGGCCTGGTGAGTTTTCAGCCATTTAGCAGTCCGTAAATACTCAAGGTTCTTTTGATCCGTGTATATCAATATTGGATGTGCTGCTCCCTCTAGCAAATACCTCCATTCCTCAAGTGCGGCTTTTATGAAAAGAAGCCCACGGTCACCGACATCGTAGTTTCTCTCAGCAGGGGCAAGCTTCAGAGAGAAAAAGGCTACCGGGTGAATCAGATTCTTGAGACTTTGGCGCTAGGACAGAACCCCTCCGACAACACTCTCAGAAGCGTCTACCTCCAGGATGTAGGCAGCGCTGGGTCTTGATGGCTTAGTACAGGAGCAGACATAAACAGTCCTTTAAGATTCTCAAAGGCAACCTGGGCTTCGGGAGACCAGCGGAAACGAACACCCTGTTTGGTAAGTTGTGTGTTAATAGCTGAAAAGTTCTTGATGAATCTGCGATAAAAATTAGCAAACCCAAGAATCGCTGGACTCCCTTCTTATCAGTGGAGGCTGGCTAGGTCAGAATTGCTGAGACTTTCTGTGGATCCATCTCAATTCCACCGGAGGAGATCATTAGTCCCAAGAACTGAATGCTTTGTTGTTCGAACTCACACTTCTCTGGTTTGGCATAGAGTCCATGTTAGCGGAGACGGCAGTGAACATTCTTGACATGTTCGTTAAGACTTGCAAGAGAAGTGGAGAATACAAGTATGTCATCTAAGTAGACGATAACAAAGATGTCTAGATAGTCCTTAAAGACATCATTAATGAAATGCTGGAACGTAGCACAGACCAAATGGCATGACGAGGTACTTGTAATGACCAAAACGGGTACGGAAAGGAGTCCTCCACTCATCTCCCTTACGTATGCGGATAAGGTTGTAAGCACCCCTCAAGTCTAGTTTGGTAAAGATGGAAGCAGAGCGGAGTCTTTGGAAGCATTCTGGAACCAGGGGAAGGGGGTAATGATTCTTCACTGTAATTTTATTTAGTTCACGATAATCTACGCACGGCCATAGAGAATGGTCCTTCTACTCCATAAAGAATATTCCCGCCCCGGCGGGTGAAGTAGAAGGGCGGAACCCCTTCTGAAGACTCTCATCAAGGTACTCTTTCAGGGCGCCAAGTTCTTTTTTCGGAGAGTGGGAAGATCCGACCAAACGGAATGGCAGCCCCCGACAAGAGCTCAATGGGGCAATCGTAGGCTCTGTGCGGAGGTAGGGTGTCTGCTCCCCGCTTACTGACAACGTCCAGATACTCATGATAGGCCTCAGGCACCTTTTGGTAGAGTTCAGCATCCATAAAAAGTAGCACAGTGGGTGGCAAGATGGGCTCAGGCAGACAGTGCTCCTGACAGTAAGATGACTGGTACTTGATGCTGCCAGAGCTCCAATCAATCAATGGATTATGGGCCTGAAGCCATGGTTGGCCCAGGATTACAGGAAACAGCAGTGAGGAAATTGCGTCTAGACGTAAAAGTTCCTTATGATTGGTAAGGGTCACAGTCAGCAATGGAGGGGTTTCCTTCGTCACCAGTCCAGACTTAACACAGGAGCCATCGGCCAGAAATACAGTAAGTCCCTGCTTCTTGGGTAGGAGAGGAAAGTGTTGTTGATCTGTGAATGCCAAATCAATGAAGCAACTGCATGCCCCAGAGTAGGGATGAGCTTCGAGTTCGAGTCGAACTCATGTTCTACTCGAACATTGGCTGTTCGCAAGTTCGCCGAACAGCGAACAATTTGGGGTGTTCGCGGCAAATTCGAATGCCGCGGAACACCCTTTAAAAGTCTATGGGAGAAATCAAAAGTGCTAATTTTAAAGGCTTATATGCAAGTTATTGTCATAAAAAGTGTTTGGGGACCCGGGTCCTGCCCCAGGGGACATGGATCAATGCAAAAAAAAGTTTTAAAAACGGACGTTTTTTCAGGAGCAGTGATTTTATTAATGCTTAAAGTCAAACAATAAAAGTGTAATATCCCTTTAAATTTCGTACCTGGGGGGTGTCTATAGTATGCCTGTAAAGGGGCGCATGTTTCCTGTGTTTAGAACAGTCTGACAGCAAAATGACATTTGGAAGGAAAAAACTCATTTAAAACTAGCCGCGGCTATTGCATTGCCGACAATACACATAGAAGTTCATTGATAAAAACGGCATGGGAATTCCCCACAGGGGAACCCCGAACCAAAATAAAAAAAAAAAAATGATGTGGGGGTCCCCCTAAATTCCATACAAGGCCCTTCAGGTCTGGTATGGATATTAAGGGGAACCCCAGCCAAAATTGAAAAAAAAAATTGACGTGGGGTTCCCCCTAAATTCCATACCAGACCCTTCAGGTCTGGTATGGATTTTAAGGGGAACCCCGCGCCAAAAAAAAAAAAAAAAAACGGCGTGGGGTCCCCCTAAAAATCCATACCAGACCCTTATCCGAGCACGCAACCTGGCAGGCCGCAGGAAAAGAGGGGGGGACGAGAGTGCGGCCCCCCCCCCCTCCTGAACCGTACCAGGCCACATGCCCTCAACATTGGGAGGGTGCTTTGGGGTAGCCCCCCAAAACACCTTGTCCCCATGTTGATGAGGACAAGGGCCTCATCCTCACAACCCTGGCCGGTGGTTGTGAGGGTCTGCGGGCGGGGGGCTTATCGGAATCTGGAAGCCCCCTTTAACAAGGGGACCCCCAGATCCCGGCCCCCCCCCTGTGTGAAATGGTAAGGGGGTACTTACCCCTACCATTTCACTAAAAAACTGTCAAAAATGTTAAAAATGACAAGAGACAGTTTTTGACAATTCCTTTATTTAAATGCTTCTTCTTTCTTCTTTCTTCCTTCATCTTCTTCTGGTTCTTCTGGCTCTTCTGGTTCTTCCTCCGGCGTTCTCGTCCAGCATCTTCTCCGCGGCGTCTTCTATCTTCTTCTCCTCGGGCCGCTCCGCACCCATGGCATGGGGGGGAGGCTCCCGCTCTTCTCTTCATCTTCTTCTCTTCTTCATCTTCTTCTTCATCTTCTTCTTCTTCTTCTTCTTCCTTCTTCTCTTCTTCCTGTCTTCTCCGGGCCGCTCCGCAGCCATGCTGGCATGGTGGGAGGCTCCCGCTGTGTGACGGCGTCTCTTCGTCTGACGGTTCTTAAATAACGGGGGGCGGGGCCATCCGGTGACCCCGCCCCCCTCTGACGCACGGTGACTTGAGGGACTTCCCTGTGACGTCACGGGGAATGCCACAGGGAAGTCCCGTCATGTCACCGTGCGTCAGAGGGGGGCGGGGCCACCGGGTGGCCCCGCTCCCCGTTATTTAAGAACCGTCAGACGAAGAGACGCCGTCACACAGCGGGAGCCTCCCTCCATGCCACAGCATGGCTGCGGAGCGGCCCGCAGAAGACAGGAAGAAGAGAAGAAGAGAAGAAGAGAAGAAGGAAGAAGAAGAAGAAGATGAAGAAGAAGATGAAGAAGAGAAGAAGATGAAGAGAAGAGCGGGAGCCTCCCCCCCATGCCATGGGTGCGGAGCGGCCCGAGGAGAAGAAGATAGAAGACGCCGCGGAGAAGATGCTGGACGAGAACGCCGGAGGAAGAACCAGAAGAGCCAGAAGAACCAGAAGAAGATGAAGGAAGAAAGAAGAAAGAAGAAGCATTTAAATAAAGGAATTGTCAAAAACTGTCTCTTGTCATTTTTAACATTTTTGACAGTTTTTTAGTGAAATGGTAGGGGTAAGTACCCCCTTACCATTTCACACAGGGGGGGGGGCCGGGATCTGGGGGTCCCCTTGTTAAAGGGGGCTTCCAGATTCCGATAAGCCCCCCGCCCGCAGACCCTCACAACCACCGGCCAGGGTTGTGAGGATGAGGCCCTTGTCCTCATCAACATGGGGACAAGGTGTTTTGGGGGGCTACCCCAAAGCACCCTCCCAATGTTGAGGGCATGTGGCCTGGTACGGTTCAGGAGGGGGGGGGGGCCGCACTCTCGTCCCCCCCTCTTTTCCTGCGGCCTGCCAGGTTGCGTGCTCGGATAAGGGTCTGGTATGGATTTTTAGGGGGACCCCACGCCGTTTTTTTTTTTTTTTTTTGGCGCGGGGTTCCCCTTAAAATCCATACCAGACCTGAAGGGTCTGGTATGGAATTTAGGGGGAACCCCACGTCAATTTTTTTTTTCAATTTTGGCTGGGGTTCCCCTTAATATCCATACCAGACCTGAAGGGCCTTGTATGGAATTTAGGGGGACCCCCACATCATTTTTTTTTTTTTATTTTGGTTCGGGGTTCCCCTGTGGGGAATTCCCATGCCGTTTTTATCAATGAACTTCTATGTGTATTGTCGGCAATGCAATAGCCGCGGCTAGTTTTAAATGAGTTTTTTCCTTCCAAATGTCATTTTGCTGTCAGACTGTTCTAAACACGGGAAACATGCGCCCCTTTACAGGCATACTATAGACACCCCCCAGGTACGAAATTTAAAGGAATATTACACTTTTATTGTTTGACTTTAAGCATTAATAAAATCACTGCTCCTGAAAAAACGTCCGTTTTTAAAACTTTTTTTTGCATTGATCCATGTCCCCTGGGGCAGGACCCGGGTCCCCAAACACTTTTTATGACAATAACTTGCATATTAGCCTTTAAAATTAGCACTTTTGATTATTCATGTTCGTGTCCCATAGACTTTAACGGCGTTCGCGTGTTCGAACGAATTTTTTTCCTGTTCGCATGTTCTGGTGCGAACCGAACAGGGGGGTGTTCGGCTCATCCCTACCCCAGAGTCCACAATTGCTGTTGTAGACACGTTTCTTCCTGGAAGCTGGAAAGTGATGGGGAGCGCCAGATGAGCGGAAGTTGTTGACAGGGCCGCCTGGGTAACTGAGGAGGTGGTGAGGCATCTTCATCTTTTAGCTGGGCAATTCTGTACATAATGGCCGGCCCCTCCGCAGTAGAGGCAGAGATTGCCGGGCGGATCAGGCCAAGTCGTGTGGATGTCTCTGTTGCTGGTTGGGAGGAAGACAACTTAACAGGTGTTGGCTGGGAACGAACTGGAACTTTAGGCATCATCCACACAGGCTGAGATGGACCCATTGACTTTTCTCGCCTGCGTTCTCGAAGACGACGTTCGATCTGGATGGATAAGGAAATTAAGTCCTCCAGTGAACTCGGCACCCCCACATGAGCCAACTCATCCTTGAGGTCCTCCACTAACCCCAGGCGGAACTGATGCAATGCTGTGTTGTTCTAACCTGTGTCTGCACTTCAGCATCGGAAGTCCGTAACATAGTCCTCGACCGCTCGGCGGCCTTGCTGGAGTACATGGAGAGAGGACTCAGCAGTAGAAGTCTGTTGGGGGTCCTCATACAATTGGGACATAGCCTGAAAGAAGGAGGACATGGTATCAAGTTGTGCGTCCTTTACTTCCAGCAGACGATGAGCCCAGGTTTGGGGTTCACCCTAGAGCAAGGATATGATGAACCCCATCTTGGTAGTTTTGGCAGAGAAAGTCTGTGGTTGAAGTGAAAAATAGTGCTGACAGGCCTTGCGGAATGCTCTAAACCTGGACTGGTCTCTGGAGAACCTTTCGGGACAAGGCACTCGTGGCTCAGGAGATGTCATCACGGTGGTAGGGCCAGTACTGGACACTGTCTGGGTTGACACACTTGCAGAAGATGCAGCTGCAGGAGTGGCAGGAAGAGGCAGAACCTGCACACATTCCTCGAGTTGAATAAACTTCTCCTGCAGGGTCTTAATTGCTTGTGTCAGGCCTGCGATTCTCTGGCAGACTCCAGGTATGAGAGAGGTTCCTCCTGCAGGCTCGGTCAGGCTGCTTGGTACTGTCACGTACCTGGTTGGTGAGCCTTCCATGTAGAGGAAGGCCTCTCGTACAGCTCTGGCTCTTGAGCCACTGATAATGGGACAGCAGGCTCAGGAGCACGGTGGAGTAAGAGTGCCTATGATCAGTCCAGAAGTCTGTACTGGGAGGAAGCCAGGAACTCACAACAGGAAGCCAGATCACAGCAGATATCAGGCAAGTGAGCAGGCAGATGGCTGGCAGACTTGGCAGCAGTGCAACACAGGAAGCAGGAGCTAGTAGCAGGCTGGATGGCTAGGAGCAGGGTCAGATGAGCCGGGTAGACAGCAGACAGGCAGATCTAGCAAAGGCAGCAGGCAAAAGCGTAGTCAGGTCACAGGCCGGTTTAGCAACAGACGGGCAAATCAGGCATAAACAGCAGACAGGAGTGCAGGCAAGTTTGGCAACAGATGCTAAGTAACAGGAACTGGAGACAGAGATCAGTCCGTGGGAAGCCAGAGGTCAGGGCAGGAAGCAGGCAGGAGTAGTCGAGACCAAGCCGGATCGGTAACAGAAGTCAAACACACAGGAAGCAGGATTCAGGTAAACGCTGTAGACCAAGCAGCAACCAGTTCAGCGTTGAAGCTCTGTTTAAATAAGCCGACTGGCTCCCGTTCTGGTGACAGGTGCATCTTGTTGTGGAAAATTTTATATTAATGTATTGTCATAAGAGTCTCCCAGTGTCTGTTCTCTCGCAGCCCGCTCTAAAGAGCTGACTGGGGTAGACTGTCGCTGGTTGAGACCTGTTAGGTAGTGGAAAACTTCCTGGTGTTTGGAGAGAGGTGTTTGCGGAGAGAAGACATGTCCGCCAGCAAAGGGCCCCTGTGCAATGCACAGAACGATCGTCTGGTGGGGGGGTGTTCGCTCTGCAAAGACATTATAAGTTTATTGATTGTTTGCTCATGTCACCCCGGTATGCCTGATCAACATATTTGGGGTGCCATGACATACACCTGCAGATAATCTCCCATCTATGAGGAACTCTAGTCATCGTAATTTGATTGTATTTTGTTGTGTTGTTAAATCCTTATATGGTCATTCACATCCTGTGTTCATTTCCTGTGAGGTCACAAGCTTTGTAAGAGGTGTTTGGCTGTTGGAAGCCCAACCCTCGAGTTTTGGGACTTCCTGTTATGTTAATAAAGAGCCAGGACTCTGCTCAGCAGGGCGGGCTTGCGGGCAGAGTGATGCTGGAGCTGAGAACGTAAGGATGTTTTGATGTCTGTTTGTGGGTAATGGGGCACACACCAGAGGGTGGGCTACGGCAGGGGATGGCATACGATCAAAAGGTTAGATGCATTTATATCATTAGACGAAATTGTTATTATTATTAGAAACAGGAGATTTGGCTGTGTGCTCTGTGTGCAGCCAAATTTCCGTCTGTGGTTGTTCTGGTCATTCTTGGTTGGCACCTGCACACATGTATGCTCCTGGAAACAGCAGCTGTACTCCACAGATGTCTTTCCTGACACGTGTGCTTCGGAAGGGAGTCTATGGATTTACCCACTTTGGTACATAGAAGGGGTTTCAGGACTTTGAATGAGTTATGTATGATAGGACTCAACAAGTATAGTCAAGTATTAGAAAATGTGTTTATTGTCTAAAACACACATCAATAACATGCAGCAGTGAACACACTGAGTATAGTAAACACATAGACAGCATATTGCAAAACATAGACATATAATTGTCAACTCGTACATAATATGGTTAAAATGTAATCCTCCATAAAGAATCCTAAAAACACAAGGTGATGACCTATAAGTAAAACAGAATGCATAATTGTAAGCCCGACCCTTTTCGTGGCAATAAAGCCACTCTACAGGGGCGAATGCATAGTAAATTTGAATCTGCAGAGACACATAAGTATATCACATATGGTTTCTGATCATGCAACCCCACTAAGGGGAGCAGAGACATTAGGTGGAAAGGGTAAAGAATCGTCCTGCACTACTTACATGTTGGCAACATGTGAAGGTAAGCAAACTGGAGCAATTGGGCCAGCAGGATTGTCTGTGCTGGGAGCTGGGATTGCTGGCTCCTTTTGGTACTCTGATCCATGGGAGTTGCATCAGTTGTATCAGGAATGATGCCCCAGTCCTGCAGGAGGTTTATTCCATTTTGAACCGAGGACACCATGTTCTTTGTGCCATTATAAATTATGGAGATTTTGGCTGGAGCTATCCATTGATACTGGATATGGTTGTTACGTAGAGACTTGGTGAGAAAAGAGGGATGGGGGGAGGAAAAGAAAAAGGAAGGAGGAAGAGAGAGAAAGGATAAGGAAGAGGAAAGCGGAGAAGAGAGGGGAAGGGAGGTAGGGGGAGGGGGGAAACCAGGGGAAGGAAGAGACGAGAGGGCAACTTGGTATGCATACCAAGGCGTAAAAAAGGAGGTGTGCAGGCTTACAATCTGGATTGTGATGTTACAACTTACCTGGTAAAAATACTCTGAAAATTATATTCAGAGAAAATATTATTCACAAAACATTTAGAAATTTGACAAATTGATTTCCAACCTAATATGGAACAGACATGAACGGATTAACTGAAGGCCAATAGGGCATTCCAACACACAATCTAACAAGGACTACACAAAGGGAACCCAATTGGCCGGGGGAATGGGGGGGGGGAGAAGGGGGATGGGGCAAGAAAAGGGGGGAAAATGCACAGATGGAGCCCTATAAAAAGGGTTTGTAAGAAGTAATTTAGTTAAGGTCTGGGGAAGAAGTGACATTGAGGCATTCAATCCACATTGTTTTGCAAGGCAAATTTACCAAAGACAAATTGGCTTTCTCTGAAGGCTATGCCTATAAGTGGCCCAGAAAACACCCTGGTAGAAGGGGACCCCCATGAGGCAATTACATTCACAACTCTGCTACAAATGTTGAATCTGACTCATCTTTGTCATCTTCCCTTTCTCAACAAAGAAATCCACATTCCACATCTGCACCCGATACAAATTCCTCACGAAAAAGATTACGATATGGTGGTGGGACTCCACCTATGAATCTCAAAAAGGATAAAAAATCCACCAAGACCCTTAAGGCGACACAAGAACAACAAGCACCTATCACAACAGGGAATCAGGCTGCAGTAGGTGGGAATGTAAACAATTCTACCAGCACCATCCCCAAAATTTTGGGATCTCCAATCTTAACTAAAAAGCACTAAATCCAATGAAGATTTAATATTGTTAGAACTCAGAAAGCAACAGAGCAACCTAGACATGTACAGTATCTCAAAAGTGAGTACACCCCTCAATTTTTGTAAATATTTTATTATATCTTTTCATGTGACAACACTGAAGAAATTACATTTTGCTACAATTTAAAGTAGTGAGTGTACAGCTTGTATAACAGTGTAAATTGTCTGTCCCCTTTAAAATAACTCAACACACAGCCATTCAAGTCTAAACCACTGGCAACAAAAGTGAGTACACCCCTAAGTTAAAATGTCCAAATTGGGCCCAAAGTGTCAATATTTTGTGTGGCCACCATTATTTTCCAACACTACCTTAACCCTCTTGCACATAGAGTTCACCAGAGCTTCGCAGGTTTCCACCGGAGTCCTCTTCCACTCCTCCATGATGACATCACGGAGCTAGTGAATATTAGAGACCTTGCGCTACTCCACCTTCTGTTTGATTATGCACCACAGATGCTCAATAGGTTTTAGGTCTGGAGACATGCTTGGCCAGTCCATCACCTTTACCCTCAGCTTCTTTAGCAAGGCAGTGGTCATCTTGGAGGTGTGTTTGGGGTTGTTATCATGTTGGAATACTGCCCTGCGGCCCAATCTCTGAAGGGAGGGGATCATGCTTTGCTTCAGTATGTCACAGCACATGTTGGCATTCATGGTTCCCTCAATGAACTGTAGCTTCCCAGTGCCAGCAGCACTCATGCAGCCCCAGACCATGACACTCCCACCACCATGCTTGACTGTAGGCAAGACACACTTGTCTTTGTACTCCTCACCTGGTTGCCGCCACACACGCTCATTTTTTATAAAAGTCAAATGGTTCACGGAGACTGTGGACAGACGCGTTCTATGATCAGTAATGAAAACTCCTGCAGCACTGAATCCCCGTTCTGAAAGCACGCTGGATGCAGGGCAGCCAACAACTCAATAGCATACTGGGCAAGTTCTGGCCAGTGGTCTATTCTCATGACCCAGTAAGTCAGTGGATCATCAACTGGAAAGCTCTCCTTCTCTGTTTTAGCCCCAAGGAAATCGTCCACTATGTGATGCAGATACTGCCGTTGGGATGTGGAAGCTGACAGCCCTGGGCGGCGAGGACTAAAAAAATTCCAAAATGCCTCACTTAGCAGACGCTTTCTCCAACACTCCTCTCTTGATCAGCAGAAGACTCAAAACAACATTTTCCACCACACTGTAACCTACTGGAGTCAGGAAAAATGTTCAATAAAATCCTCTTTAACGTGTCCTCAAGAGATCTTTTCTTCTGCACTCTCTATAGGGACTGGATGAGTTCTGAGACCTTCCCCTTATAACGGTGGTCAAGGAGGGTTGCCAACCAGTAATCATCCTTCTCCTTTATGCCACGTATTCTTGGGTCCTTTCGCAAGCTTTGAAGCCACGTACTACTCCCAAGGGTCCGGGGGTTGGAAAGGCATCGCTTGCAGATTGACGCATGTCTTCCTCTTCTTTGAAGCCTATGAAAGTGCCAGAATCCTCCTCCTTATCCTCCTCCCTTCTCTCCTTCTGTGTGTTCTGTGACATAGGAATGATGGTGTCTGGATAAAGTTGGCCTTGAGGGAAAAGGAAGTCCTCCTACTGCTCTGTCCATAATGCCACACAGAGTCTGCTCCAGCAGGAACACAACAGGGATTGTGTCACTGATGCATGCACTGTCACTGCTCACCATCCTTGTGGCCTCCTCAAATGGTGACAATACAGTGCATGCATCTATAATGATCAGCCATTGGCGTGGGGGAAGAAAGCCAAGGCAGCCTGAGCCTGTCGTCGTGCCGTACTGGCACAGGTACTTGTTGACGGACCTCTGCTGCATGTATAGTAACTGCAGCATTCCCAAAGTTGAGTTCCACCTGGTGGGCATGTCAGAAATCAGACGGTTTACGGGCAGGTGGAATTCCCGTTGAAATTCAGCCAACCGAGCACCGGCTGTGTATGACTTCCTGAAATGGCTACAGGCTCTTCTGGCCTGCTTTAGTACATCTTGCAACCCTGGGTATGTACTTAGGAAACGCTGCACCACCAAATTGAGGACATGTGCCAGGCATGGCACATGCGTCAACTTTCCCAGTCTAAGGGCGGACAGGAGGTTTGAGCCATTATCGGACACCACCATTCCTGGCTCCAGCTGGCGTGGTGTGAACCACCTCTGGGCCTGTCCCTGCAGAAATACAAGAATCTCTGCTCCGGTGTGGTTCCTGTCCCCTAAACACACCAGCTGAAGCACTGCATGGCACCTTTTAGCCTGACTCTGGGAATAGCCCTTTGAACACTTAGGGGGTACCTGATGTTCAAAGGACAATTTTGCAGAGGAGGGCATAGAGGTGGCGGAGGAGGAGGGGGTAGAGCTCACAGGTCTGGCATCACCACCACCAGCTGTATGGAGAGGTGGGGGCACAACAAGCTGCAGCACCGAGCCCTGTCCTGCATCCTTTCGAGTTGCAAGCAGCGTTTCCCAGTGTGCTGTGAAGAAAATATATCCGCCCTGCCCATGCTTGCTGGACCACATGTCAGTAAGGTGGATTTTACGGCTGACTGCCTTGCCCAACGATGCCAGAACTTTCCCTTCTACGTGATGGTAGAGAGATGGAACGGCCTTATGTGAAAAGTAGTAGCGACTGGGAACCTGCCATTGTGGTACAGCACATTGTGCGAATTTACGGAATGGGGCAGAATGAACCAGGCTGAAAGGCAGAAGTTGAAGAGCCAACAGCTTCAATAAGCTTGCATTCAGATGCTGGGCATGTGGGTGGCAGAGAAATTTGCCATCTACAATCTACAGCTGGTGGTGTGCTGCTGGCAGATGTGCTGCTAGGACACCCTGTGCTATGCCATCATCCCTGTCAGTGGAGGCTGATGAAAGGTAATGACTCGGTATCGCAGGGGCAGACTGAAGTGGGTAAGGAGGAGGGACAGATTTGTGCCCCTTTTGTGTGGCTTTTAGGTGCTCTTGACAATGGGCTGTGCGGTTGGATGTTAAATGCCTTGTTAGCAGCCCTCAAATTTTCCACTCGCCTACTCGCATTTTGCGATTAAAAAATGAGGTCTGACGAGGAGCTGGGCTGCCAGGGAGCGGGGGGGGTGAGCACCACCATCAGGCGGGGATGAATGGGAGCCGTTTTCCCAGAGAAGAAGTGTGGAGGAACAGAGGGGATGGCCGGTTTATTATAGCGGAAGAGAACATGGAGGAAGAGAAGATCCAGCTTGATCACAGAGCGGGGTTTACCCGCTGTAACAGCTTTACATTACAATTGGTGTCCACGCGCCTTCACACATAGCCCCACCCCCCTGATCCTGCACCTGTGACAGACAGAAACATAGCTAGGTAGGCTGGCTATGTTTCAAGAGAGTCTAAGGTAGGGTATGTGGGGTGTGTCATCATTAGCATCTTGTAAGGGTCGTATGGTGTCCGGTCATGTGTGGACAATGAGGTCTGCCTAGGAGCTGGGCTGCCAGGGAGCGGGGGGGTTTATTATAGCGGAAGAGAGCGTGGAGGAAGAGGAGATCTGGCTTGATCACAGAGCGGGGTTTAAACCCCCGCTCTGTGATCAAGCCAGATTTCCTCTTCCTCCATGCTCTCTTCCACTATAATGATCCGGCTGCCCCCTCTGCACAGGTGAGGCTGCACTGGTGACCCTGCAATGATGGACACAGTTCAGGCTGTACTTGTGACCCTGCAATGATGGACACAGGTGAGCCTGCATGATGGACACAGGTGAGGCTGCATGATGGACACAGGTGAGGCTGCAATGATGGACACAGGTGAGGCTGCACTGGTGAGGCTGCAATGATGGACACAGGTGAGGCTGCACTGGTGAGGCTGCAATGATGGACACAGGTGAGGCTGCAATGATGGACACAGGTGAGGCTGCACTGGTGAGGCTGAAATGATGGACACAGGTGAGGCTGCATGCGTGAGGCTGCAATGATGGACACAGGTGAGGCTGCATGGGTGAGGCTGCAATGATGGACACAGGTGAGGCTGCACGGGTGAGGCTGCAATGATGGACAAAGGTGAGGCTGCAATGATGGACAAAGGTGCAGGCTGCAATGATGGACACAGGTGAGGCCGCACTGGTGAAGCTGCAATGATGGACACAGATGAGGCTGCACTAGTGAGGCTGCAATGACGGACACAGGTGAGGCTGCATGGGTGAGGCTGCAATGATGGACACAGGTGAGGCTGCACAGGTGAGGCTACACTGGTGAGGCTGCAATGATGGACACAAGTGAGGCTGCATGGGTGAGGCTGCAATGATGGACACAGGTGAGGCTGCGTTAGTGGGCACTGGTCACGCTGCATTGATGGGCACGGGTGATAAAGTTGTTGTTATATATTATTTTGTGAGTTTGGGGGAGTCAGTCATGGCGTGAGTGTCTCAGGTGGCTTGAAGTGTCTCTCATCCAGTGGATGTACCATGTGTTTGTCAAGGTAGGCTGGCTATGTTTCAAGAGAGTATAAGGTAGGGTATGTGGGGTGTGTCGTCATTAGCATCTTGCAAGGGTCGTATGGTGTCTGGTCAGTGGAGAGGGAGGTACAACTAAAAAATAAAAGGGTAAAAAAAGGGGGAGTGTCCGCGGGGGGGGGTTAGTAAAAGGAGGACCCAAGATGTAATCAATGGAGTTTAGGGTAGTTAGGAGGGAAGATAGTAGGAAGGGAGAAGAGAGGAAACAAAAAAGGGGGGGGGGATAAGATTGGGAGGATGTAGGTTCTAATGTTAAGTTGGGCCGTCTCTTGCTTCCCTCCCCGGAGGTCCATCATATTTGAATTTGGACTGTATTTTTGGGGAGGGGGCAGCCCTTTACTTAGTAGAGTTCCAGGTTAGGTCATGAGGTTGATGAGTTTTAGTTCTGAGCTTTAGGCTTCAGGGATTTTTAACTCTAAAAATCTAGGTAGGTGACGAGTTGAGGCGGGAAAATTCTTTCGTGGTCTAGAAATGTTTCCAGCATGCCCATTTGATTCCATATTTTCTGGGGGTATCTCGTGTGATGTGGATTAGTTCTTCCACCTCAGTGAGCCTATTAATTCTACTGAACGATTCTTTGATTGAGGGGATGTTTTGGGATTTCCATTGTAGTGGTATGCTTTGTTTTGCTGCGTTGATCATGTGCATCACTAGTGATTTATGGTAAGAGTTGTGTGATAGGGATGTGTGATGCAAAAGAAACTGAGGAGGTGTTCATTCCAGATCATAGGATGTGACATGGGAGATGATGCGGTGTACTTCTGCCCAGAAAGTTTGGATACGGGGGCAGTCCCACCAAATGTGTAACAGAGAGCATGTTGTTCATTGCATCTCCAACATTTGTCTGATATTGTTGGCTTAAATTTATATATAGCCGTGTGCGGTACCAGCGTGATTGGATTTTGTATCCATTCTCTTGTGTAGATACATTGATAGAACCTTTGTGTATGTTGATGTAGATTTTTCCCACTCTTCTGGAATTAGGGATAGAGATAGATCCCTTTCCCATGCTTCACAAGCCTTGGAGTTTTTGGGTTGGCAATCCGTGAAGAGGAGGGAGTGGGTTTTAGAGATCAAGTGATTTTGGGGGGATGTGTGTGTGCAAAGTCTTTCAAATAGTGTTAGTTGTCTGGTGACGGGGGATTTTCTGTCCAAGAATCTTAGAAAGTGTGTGATCATCAAGTATGTCCACGGTGGTATAGAGGATTGTTCCATAAGTGTAACAAGGTGGGAGATGGTACAGGGTTTTCCTTGGTCATAGAAGTGGTGAGCCAAAATCTGTTCATCTGACCAGTGTTTTGCAAGGAAATCTTTTGTCTTGCCTTGGGGGAAGTCTGGATTTAGTCTTATCAGGGCCATCAGGCCTGGCACAGTCGATAGGGGGGTGTGTTACATACTCAGCGAAAGCATTGCAACGTAATCCTGATTAGTGGGAGTGAGTTGACTTCTAGAGCGGTATGGCGTTCCAGTATCCACGATAGAGATTTAAGAAATAGATTTGTAAATAATGCTTCCAATCTGACCCAGTCTTTGGTGGAGGAATGTAAATGCCAGTCAAGTATTCTGGTCAGGTGTACAGATTTATGATAGTTCAACAGGTCCGGGAGTCCAATCCCCCCTAAGTGTTTGGGCAGAGCCAGCTGGGTGTAGTTGGTCCTGGGTTTGTGGCCTCCCCAGAGGAATTTGGAGCAAAGACTTCTACAGTATAATTTCTGAAGAAGGCCGGCGTTATGTGGATTGGTACAATCTGTAGTATGTATAGTATTCTCGGTAATGCATTAATTTTAAGTATTGCAGCCCTGCCAAACCAGGAGAATAGTGGTTTGTCCCATTGTTTGAGGTCTGCTGTCAGTCTGTTCAAGATTGGTATGTAGTTTTTCGAATATAGGTCTTCCAACTTGACAGGAAGTTGTATGCCTAAGTAAGTAATCGCGTCTGTTTGCCATTTGAAGAGGAAGTTTTTTTTGCATTGTGTTACTAATTGTGATTGCAGAGAGATGTTGAGGGCAAAAGACTTAGCAAAGTTAATTTTGAGGTTGGAAATTAAATTAAAATGTTTGAATTCTTCTAGTAGTATTGGCAGCGTGGTATATGGGTTTGTAAGGAACAGGAGAATATCATCAGCAAAAGCGGCGAGCTTGTACTCTTTGTTGTTGGCTTTGATGCCTTGGATATCAGGATTTTGTCTTATGCAACATAGGAGGGGCTCGAGGGTAAGGACAAAAATGATGGGAGACAAGGGGCAACCTTGTATTGTCCCATTGCGGATAGAGAAGGCATTCGACAGGGTGTTGTTCACTCTAATCCGGGTTGAGGGATTAGCGTATGGAGACAGGATAAGAGTGAGCATATGCGGGCCAATGCCCATAGTCTGTAGGACTGCCTTCATATAGTCCCATGCCACCCTATTGAATGCCTTCTTTGGGTCCAGGGAAAGAAAAAAGCCTTTTTGGTTTGATGTTGTTATGTGATGGTGTAGATTTATGGCTTTTATAGTGTTGTCCCTGGCTTCTCTGCCAGGGACAAAGCCAACTTGGTCACGGGAGACAAGTGAAGGAAGCAGTGTGAGGAGTCTGTTGGCCAGGATTTTGTAGAAGATTTTGATGTCCACATTGAGAAGTGATATCGGTCTGTAGTTTGCAGCTTGTGACAGGTCTTTGTCATCTTTGGGGATTACTGTTATGTGGGCTTCAAGCACCCCAGGCGTGAGTGGTTGGATTGGGATATGGAATTAAAGGCATTCAGGAAGGGGGAACTCAGTTTTTCCATTAATTTTTTATAGTAGGCATCCGGGCCAGGGCTTTTGCCCGATTTCAATTTCTTGACTGCCTCTTTCCATTCTTGGTGGGTGATCGGGCCTTCGAGATTGTTGCCAGAGTTTGGGGTGATTGCTTCGGGGCAGTATTTTTCCAGGAATGTTGTGATTTTAGCATGTCTGGATCCTGGGGAGGGTGTGGAGGAATTTGGTTTATTTAAGTATAAAGTAGAATAGAATCTTTCAAACTCTTGGGCTATGTCAGTGTTTTTTGTGTATGTTTCTCCCGTGGGGGAGTGTAGCTTATGTACCATTGTTTTAGCTTTTTTCGAGTGTAATGCTTGGGCTAGCAGGTGTCTGCTTTTGTTTCCAAATTCGTAGAAAAGCTTGTGAGATAGTATGAAAGTATTAGTGTACGTGTTTCAATGAGTTCTTGGTATGCCTGTTGGGCCAATATACGTTTATGTAGTGTTTTGAGTGTTTTAAGTTTGGTAAATAGTTCTGTGAGTTGCATTTGTCTTTCTCTTTTGATTCTGGCTGCCATTGAGATAAGTTTTCCTCGAATGACACACTTAGGGGTTTCCCATTGGGTCATACTTGATGTGTCTGGTGTTTTTTTTCTGAAAAGTAATTATCCAGGCATTTGCTGAGTTCTGTTATGTGGGTTTTGTCCGTCAGGATAGTGGGGTCTAGTCTCCAGATCTGGGAGTACGTGAACTTGTCAGGAAGAGTCAGTGTGATCGAAATTGGGTGGCGTTCTGATAGGGTCATGGGTTCTATTGTTGTCTTTGTCAGACTCCACTCATATGTGTTCGAGTGAGGGAGGAATGTATAACTATATAAGTTATCCAAGTTTTATAAGACTTGGTTTGACATACCATATACTGCCTTACAAAATGACTAATAAATTCCTCACTCACTCGAACACATACCACATCACTGTTCTCCCACACCTCCGATGGAGGGACACTCCCCATACCTATATACCTATATACATAATTACATTTTTAAATATCCCCATAACTCTTGATATGTAATCTCACATGAAGCACCTAGACCTCACAGGAACATGAGACTCTTTCCTTTCAGGAACCGTAACCAACCACCCTCACACACAGCGGACTCTAAGAGTACCGACTGACCCTTACTGGACTAATACTCCACGAAGAAGGACGTGTATCCTTATTCGTTACCAGTCCACATAATCAACCCTCCCCTCTTTCCCTTACCACACGTACCCCTGACAACTACACCTCTGAACTCCCCCCTCCACTCCTAATGCCAGTCACCCCCACCCCACTCTCTCCTCTCTAACTCTCCTCCCCTCCCCCCTCTGATCGAACTACCCTCTCTTGCTTCTCTCCCCAGGAAAACTCTCGTCTGAGACCGGTGTACCCCCAATCAACATGGCCTCACCCAAAACCACTACAAAGAATACCACCTTCAAGCTGATCTGTTAGGTACCTGGTAGTTGAGCCTGACTGGTAGAAGGAGACCTCTCTTAAACGCTGGTTCAGGAGCCGCTGGAAGTGGGAACAGTGGTCTCCTGAGCGCAGTGGGTAGGAGGGCCTGATGCAGGTTTCAGCAGAAGCAGATACCGGAACTGGAAGGATGTCCCTCAGGGATGGCTGAGCTGCGGATGCAGGAAGCTGGTGCAGGCCGGGAGGCAGGCAGACAGATGCGAAGACAGCAGCTGGATGCAAAACAAGCAAGCTGAGAGCAGCGTCACAGGACACAGGCAAGCAAGGTCAGACAGTCCGTTTTGGCAGGAGATCAGACAGGTATAAACAGAAGGGATGATCCAAGGATAGTCAGGCAGGCAGGAGTTCGGCAACAGGTAACAGAGTAAGCAAGGTCAGGCAAGCAGGGTCGGATAGGAGACTGGAGAATGGTCAGACGTAGCCGGGTCACTAGCAAGATAACAGACAGGGAGATACAGGAACTTCAGGTGCAGAGCTGCAGACGAACAGCACCTGACATGAGCACCTGTCATTCTTTTAAAGGGACCTTGGCGCCAAAACAGCGGGGAATTGTGGTGGGGATGGTGGTGGGGAATTGAGCTGAATTGTCCTAGAAAGACTCCTCGTGCACCTGCGTGCACGCAGATTCGCCCGACGGCTGCTGACATGCCCCTGACATTGCCCCCTCCCAACGGACAGCCTCCGGATGCCCAGATAACTCTTCCTTTCAGGATGGGCAGAGAAATAGGCATGAATCAAACGTCCACTAGAACTGGTTCAAGGACCCTGGTGTCCCTATCAGGAAAAGGATCATCTACAGCAGGCTTCAAGAGTGACACGTGAAACACAGGGTGTATCTTAAGTGAGTCAGGTAAGCATAATTCATAAGACACCTCGTTAATTTTCCTTTTCACAGGGAAAGGCCCAATAAATTTAGGGGCAAGCTTCTTGGAAGGACATGTCAATCTAATATTATTGGTAGACAGCCATACCTTGTCGCCAAGCTGAAGGTTTAGATCTCCTCTTCTTTTCTGATCAAAGAACCTCTTATTGTCCGCTTGCGCCTTGGATACCGCTTCCTGCAAGATCCGGTTATTATGACCGAGGAACTGCACTGTGTCCTGGACCGCTGGAACTGAGGATTCTGAAAGAAAATCTGGTAAAAAAGATGCATGAAACCCATAATTGGCAAAGAAAGGGGATTGACCGGTGGCAGAGTGACTGGCATTATTGTAAGCAAATTCCGCTAGGGTCAGCAAGGGCACCCAATCATCTTGCACAAAAGATGTAAAACACCATGTATTGCTCCAGAGTCTGATTTGTCCTTTCAGTTTGCCCATTTGTTTGGGGATGGTATGCTGAGGACAGGGCTAGTTCAATTTTCAGATTTTCACAAAGGGCTCTCCAAAAGCGTGAAGTAAACTGTACCCCCCTATCGGACACTATATTTGCGGGGATTCCGTGTAACCTGACAATTTCCCTAATGAACACACGGGCCGTCTCCACAGCAGAAGGTGTTCCTTTTAGGGGCACAAAGTGGGTCATTTTGGATAGCCGGTCAACGACCACAAGGATCGCCGAACATCCCTCAGAACATGGCAATTCAACTATAAAGTCCATTACTGTCATCCTCCAGGGCCTATCTGGTATAGGCAATGGTCTTAGTAGTCCCCAAGCTCTGTTCCTGGGAGTCTTATTCTGGATGCAGACAGAACAGGAGTTGACATATTTTCTGCAAAATTCCTTCAGGTTAGGCCACCAAAAGGTGCGCTGCACCAGCTCAAGGGTCTTACGGACCCCAAAATGTCCTGCAAGTGGATGGTCGTGCAAAAGTGTCAGCACCTTGACTCGGACGTTCTCTGGTACAAAAATTTGACTTCCCCTCCATAATAGTCCATCTCGAGATGTTAAAGAGGACCCCTGGAGACTTGAAGGTTCTGGGGATGCTTCTCTGATCATGGACAGAAGATCTGTTTGTAGGAGAAGGAAACTATTTGCCGGCAGAATAGTGTCAGGTACAGAAAAGTCTTTAGGATTATCAAACATGCGCGACAGCGCGTCTGGCTTTACATTTTTGGATCCCGGCCGGTAGGTGATATGGAAACAAAACCGTGTAAAGAATAGAGCCCAACGGGCCTGTCTGGGTTTTAGTCTTTTAGCAGATCTTAAATATTCAAGATTCTTGTGATCCGTATAAATCAGTACTGGGTGGACTGCGCCTTCAAGCAAATACCTCCATTCCTCCAAAGCTGTCTTGATAGCAAGTAGCTCCCGGTCCCCCACATCATAGTTCCGCTCAGCCGGTGAAAGTTTCCTAGAAAAGAACCCTACGGGATGCATCAGGTCCTTGTTGCCTTGCCGTTGGGAAATAATAGCACCCACGGCTACTTCGGAAGCATCAACCTCCAGGATAAAGGGCAAGGATGGGTCAGGATGGCTAAGAATCGGAGCTGACGTGAAACGTCTCTTTAACTCTTCAAGGGCCCCCTGAGCTTCCGGGTTCCAGTGGAAACAAAGATTCTGCTTAGTTAGCTGCGTGATGGGGGAGATGATGGCAGAGAACCCCCTGATAAACTTCCTATAAAAGTTTGCAAACCCAATGAAGCGTTGTACGCCCTTCTTCTCCATGGGTGCTGGCCATTCTAACACAGCAGACACCTTCTGAGGATCCATTTTGATGCCGGTTGGGGAGATCACTAACCCCAGGAACTGAATCTCCTTTTGTTCAAATTCGCACCTCTCCGCCTTAGCATACAATCTGTGCAGGCGGAGTCGGGCCAGGACTTTACGGACATGTTCCCTATGTTGCTCGAGTGAACTGGAGAAGATTAGAATATTGTCCAAGTAGACGATTAGAAAGATGTCCAGGAAATCTTTAAACACATCATTGACCAGATGCTGAAACATGGCAGGAGCATTGCAAAGGCCGAAGGGCATGACTAGGTATTCGTAGTGTCCGAAACGGGTCCGGAAGGCCGTCTTACATTCATCCCCGGCCCGAATGCGGACCAGATTGTAGGCCCCTCTCAGATCTAATTTGGTAAAGATGATGGCAGACCTTAATTTTTGGAACAGTTCAGGTATTAGGGGCAACGGATAACGGTTTTTGACCGTAACTTTGTTTAGCTCCCGATAGTCCACACAAGGGTGAAGCGTTTGATCTTTTTTGGAGACAAAAAATATTCCCGCACCAGCTGGTGAAGTGGACTGTCGGATGAAGCCTTTTTCAAGATTTTCGTTTATGTAAACCTTAAGTGCCTCTTGTTCTTTTTCAGATAGCGGAAAGATGCGCCCAAAAGGAATCTCAGCTCCAGGAAGCAACTCAATTGGACAATCATAGGGACGATGGGGTGGCAGAGAGTCTGCTCCCTTCTTGCTGAACACATCTGCAAATTCCTGATAGACCTCTGGTACGTCTTGAAGCAGATCTGGGTCAATGTCTATACAAAGTAAGGTAGCAGCAGAATTAATGTCTTTGGCAATAGGGTGACTGAAACTTGATCTCGCCCGTGGCCCAGTTAACAAGAGGATTGTGGGCTTGAAGCCAGGGCATACCCAAAATGATTGGGAAAAGAGGTGATGAAATAAAGTCCAGGACTAGGATTTCTCGGTGCTGAGATGAGCAGGTTGCAGACAGAGGAAGGGTTTCTTGAGAGACCTGTCTAGATCTTATATGGGACCCATCGGCCAGAAAAACTGAAAGTCTGTGTGTTTTATTCTTTAAAGGAAGATCTTGTTGGGTAGCAAAAACAGAGTCAACAAAGCAGCTACATGCCCCGGAATCAACAATGGCGTAGACTTGAATTGTTCTTCCCTGGAGCTGTAATGAGAGAGGGAGAACAAGTTGAGTGGCATTGGCTGTTAAAGCGGATAAACTGGTTGGAGTCGAAGAAAAACACTTACGGATCTTTACTGGGCAGTTGTTCACATAGTGGCCCGTCCCGCCACAATAGAGACAAAGATTCAGTTGGCGCCTGTGTGCCCGTTCTTCAGGGGTCAGAGTAGTACGCATAAGTCCCAGTTGCATAGGTTCAGGCGCATCAGTTGTTTGGTTGACTGGACTTGGGCCGGCAGAAGGTAGATACCAGGAGGCAGGCAGCGGGGCTCTTGCGGTCATCCACATAGGCCGCGTTTGTTGAGAAGATCGTTCAGACCGGCGCTCACGAAGGCGTCGGTCAATTTGGATAGTAATAGCAATGAGCTCCTCCAAGGTGTCAGGCATTCCTAACCGGGCTAGTTCATCCTTAAGACCCTCAGATAGCCCCATGCGGAACTGGTGGCGTAGGGCTGCGTTGTTCCATTGAGTGTCCGTGCTCCAGCGTCGAAAGTCCATAACATAGTCCTCGGCCGGCCTACGGCCTTGCTGGAGCGCGAACAAAGCTGCCTCACCGGTGGCAGCCCGCTGAGGGTCCTCATATAGCTGGGCCATGGCTTCAAAAAAGGCGGGTAAAGACTGAATCTGTATAGCGTTGGTTTTAAGCAGGCGGTAGGCCCAGGTCTGGGGTTCCCCCTGGAGGAGGGATATGACAAATCCCACTTTGGTGGCTTCCAAGGAAAAAGTCCGTGGCTGTAAGCCGAAATAAAGTTGACAAGCGCTGCGGAAAGCCAAAAACTTGGTTCGGTCACCAGAAAACTTTTCAGGAACAGAGACTCTTGGCTCCGGTGGAAGCATGACCACAGAGGGTGGTCTAGCAGCCTGTACTGGAGCAGCTGCGGAAGCAGGAGCCACACCACCGGGACCACTGAGGTTTAACACTTGACCCTCCAGTCTGTTGTAACTGTCCTGTAAGGTCTTTACTGCTTGGGTGAGGGCTGCTAAGTGCGTACAGATCTCCTTGATGTGAGAGGTCTCTCCTGCAGGCTCAGTCATGGCTGTTCGTACTGTTAGGTACCTGGTAGTTGAGCCTGACTGGTAGAAGGAAACCTCTCTTAAACGCTGGTTCAGGAGCCGCTGGAAGTGGGAACAGTGGTCTCCTGAGCGCAGTGGGTAGGAGGGCCTGATGCAGGTTTCAGCAGAAGCAGATACCGGAACTGGAAGGATGTCCATCAGGGATGGCTGAGCTGCGGATGCAGGAAGCTGGTGCAGGCCGGGAGGCAGGCAGACAGATGCGAAGACAGCAGCTGGATGCAAAACAAGCAGGCTGAGAGCAGCGTCACAGGACACAGGCAAGCAAGGTCAGACAGTCCGTTTTGGCAGGAGATCAGGCAGGTATAAACAGGAGGGATGATCCAAGGATAGTCAGGCAGGCAGGAGTTCGGCAACAGGTAACAGAGTAAGCAAGGTCAGGCATGCTGGGTCGGATAGGAGACTGGAGAATGGTCAGACGTAGCTGGGTCACTAGCAAAATAACAGACAGGCAGATACAGGAACTTCAGGTGCAGAGCTGCAGACGAACAGCACCTGACATGAGCACCTGTCATTCTTTTAAAGGGACCTTGGCGCCAAAACAGCGCTAGCGCGAACGAGCGTGCGTACCCGCGAACGCGCAAATGCGTGTACGGGCACACGCGGGAGCGCTTCGGCGCCCCCGGTGGGGAATTGAGCTGAATTGTCCTAGAAAGACTCCTCGTGCACCTGCGTGCACGCAGATTCGCCCGACGGCTACTGACATGCCCCTGACATGATCTCTCTAAACGCCAAAGGCCTGAACATACCTGAAAAATGCTCCAGAGTTCTAGCCAGTATGCGGAGCATGAAGGCAGATGTGGTATTCCTGCAGGAGACCCACTTCTGCTTGAACGCTATCCCGAAATTAACAAACAAGTATTTCCCACTTAGCTACCACGCAACATCCCCAAGCTCCAAAACCAAAGGGGTCACAATTCTTCTATCCAAAAACACTACTTTCCAGGCAACAGATACACTTACTGATAAACAGGGACGATACATCTTCATAAAAGGCACTCTTGAGAACAGGCCAATCACTCTAACCAACATCTATAGTCCAAACACATCTCAAGTCTTATTCTTCCGCAACGTCATGGGCAAGCTATCCGCCTTTCAAACAGGGATGTCAATTTTGGGTGGAGACTTTAACGTCCCTCTAGACCAGGGCTATTCAATTAGCGGACCTCCAGCTGTTGCAAAACTACAAGTCCCATCATGCCTCTGCCTCTGGGTGTCATGCTTGTGGCTGTCAGAGTCTTGCTATGCCTCATGGGACTTGTAGTTCTGCAACAGCTGGAGGTCCGCTAATTGCATATGCCTGCTCTAGACCCTCTCCTTGACACCTCCACGGGCACATCCAGCCTACCATATAGGGCATTACGCCAGATAAAACTAAGCATTCAAAACCTCTTACTACATGACACATGGCATACTCTCAGGCCACAAGAAAAGGATTTTACCTTCTTCTCTGCACCACACAACCGATACTTCCGACATGACTATTTCTTCCTTACACAACGCGACCTCCCCTTTCTGACAAAGACAACAGTAGAACCCATGACCCTATCAGATCGCCACCCAATTTCGAAGACTACTACTGGGCATCAATCCTGACCCAACTACGAGACTGGTTTCAACCACAACCTAGCACTTTATGCGGTCAAATAGAAGCAGCAACCTTTAAACATACAAATCTACGGAGATTTTTATTAAGTACCCCTCTTGTCTACCCTATTTCAACAGCAATACCTCCCACAATGAGAGCATCAGCTTTAGCTTGGAAAAAACTAACTACCCAAGGAACAACACAACACAATTCATTCTCCCTTCCTCTCCTAATAGAAATACCAGATCAGCTCTCGCCAGACCTGGGCGACAAAGGGTATCACCCATATACAAGATCTATTCCAGGGACTCAATCTAATGACATTTCCTCAACTACAAAAGAAATTCAACCTTTCCACCACAGAACTCTTCACCTACTTGCATAAAACTTTACTTGTTGTAAAACATTGCATTTCCCACATATCGACCCCATTATACACTATGCCCCCCAAGATATGAACATATCTAACCAATTCTGAAGTGAAAATGAAAGGCATTTTTCCTTTTCTATAACACTTTTCACCAAAAAAGGTATTCACTAAATCAAACTCACACCTACATTTGAAAACAGACTTGGCCCACAACTTCTCTGATGCTGAATAGCAGACAGCATTTCGCTCTATATACAAATCCACCCAATGCTCTACACTCTGGGAACTCACCCAAAAGATATCCTTACATTGGTACCTAACACCCACAAAACTAGCATCCTTTAGTAATGCTACCTCAGACGACTGTTGGAGATGTAACACAGCGAAAGGCTACCTACTACACATCTTATGGGCATGCCCATCCATACACAACTACTGGAGGTCCATCTTTCATATACTGTCAGATATCATACAACACAAAATACCTCCTACACTGGCTCTAGGATTACTAAATCTAACAATAGAAACGATCCCCCTCAGAAGGGTGACAACTCATATTCACCTAGCAGCCAGACTAAGCTTAACCAAACTCTGGAAATCTACCCAGTCACCGACTGTAGAAAACACTCTTGACCTATTTAACCTACACTACAATTACGAACTAATGTTAGCCTCCAGCAAAGGCATGATTACTAAAGCCGAACTCGATTGACTCTCTTGGTCGCAGTGGACCAGAACAGCAGTATTCATATAAATCCTACATATCTGATGGTAAAACCTAGTAAAATCGGTCATAGACACTCCTGAGAACAGTTATGATTACTAAATTGTATTGAATGTATTTTTGAGCTGAACTACTTGTTTTGAAGTTTAAAAAAAAAATGGAATATAATCTCTATTTCCTGCCTGTAACACCTGTGAAAAACCAATAAGGAATATTGAAAAAAAAAGAACATCCACCTATCCTCCGAGATACCAATACTCTCCGGAATTGGATCTCTTACAGATAATGTCAGCAAATTTGTGGACGCTTTTCTAATGCTACATGTACGTAGCCTTCCATCATACATACGTGATACTATGGATCTTTTGAAATACATTGAGGGGATCCAGATCTATCTGGACGCCCCCGCTTATGCCATAGATATCGAGGCCCTGTACTCAAGTATCCCCCATGAGCAGGGCGTCCTGATGGCTGGATCCTTCCTCAGAGAACAAGAACAGACCTCTTGGCCCTTGACCCAATTTATCTTGCAAATACTGCAATTTATCTTGATCAAAAACTACTTCACATTCAATGCATACGCCAATTTGTATCTGTGTGGGTGGGAGAGATACATAGCCTCTGATTGCTATGCACCTTTTCTTGATCATGTTCTGGTCTGGTACAGGTACATAGATGACCTGTTCATAGTATGGACAGGTACTAGAGATAGACTATTGGATTTTATCCATGCCTTAAATTCTGACAGTTTCAATTTGAGTTCACCTTTAGATCCAAGCAAACTCCTTATGCGACCGCCTCCTGATTAGAGGGTACTTACGCACAAACCCAAGAAAGGCCTTCAATCAAGCATTTGTACGCTAGGAGCTCCTTGCTCTATACCACACCAAAACCCCAACAAACTGATACAGTGACATTTATTACCAAATAATCCGCCCACCATCAACAACTCAGAAAGATACCGTCCAGCCATTGGCATCTGCTTACGGACCACCATGTCTTGAATAGACATGTGAGATCCACCCCTCTGGTGTTCCAGAGAGCATCCTCCCTAAGAGACCGGCTGACCAATAACCATTACCAAATACCAGAACGATTGGTGACAGGTACAAGTGGAACCTTCCAATGTGGTGACTGTTCCCATTGCCCTTGGATTCTCGAGGGCACTAGGTTCCAGTTACCAAACGGTGAAACCTTTGTACCACGCACCTCCTCCATTTGCGGCACTATGGGGGTTTTTTAACCAATGCTTTGCAAGTGCAACGCATTCTATGTAGGTAAAACAATACGAGAACTCTGACAAAGAATCAGGGACCACTTATATTACTCCAGCAATGGTAAGCTTACCACCATAGGCCGCAATATCGGATTGCATCACGTTTTGATGTAATGAAAGCTAAATTCTTGGTCCTTGAGGTAGTTAAACAGAGCCCAAGAGGGGGTGACTGGGATCTACAATGAGAAACAATGAGGATTGAACGTCTCAATGCCACTTCTCCTTCAGGCCTCAACAAAATGGTTTTTTACAAACCCTTTTTATAGGGCTCCATCTGTGCATTTTTCCCCTTTTCTCCCCCCCCCATCCCCCTTCTTCCTCTCCCCCCTGTCCAATTGGGTTTCCTTTGTGTAGCCCCTGTTAGATTGTGTGTTGGAATCCCCTATTGGCCTTTTACACCTTCAGGTAATCTGTTCATTCATGTCTGTTCCATAGGTTGGAAATCAATTTGGCAAATTTCTAAATGTTTTGTTTTATATATTATGCCCTTGTTTTATATATTTGGGGACGTTTAGTCTCCTAATATCATATTTTACTGAAAATGTTTACTTTTGCTTTATTTGATTGTTTTATTAATTCGCTTTCCCTGTACACCCAGCCATATGTTCTCTGGTTGCTCTTTTCTTACCCCCAAACAGTGGACATTTGACTCCCCTGGTGGGGGCGGTTTTCCGTAGAGAGTGCTGCCCCTCACTTGTATTGCTGATGTTTTGGGCTCCACTGCCCATTTGACATAGGCGTTGCATGCTTGCGTAGTGCGAGGAACCAGACTCGGTGTTCTCTCTCCTCCTCCCCTCCTGGAATAATAGTTTCTCTGAATATAATTTGTGGAGTATTTCTACCAGATGGGCTGTAACATCACAATCCAGATTGCAAGCCTGCAAGCCTGCAAACCTCCTTTTTTCCACCTTGGTATGCACACCAAGTTGCCCTCTCGTTTCTTCCTCCCCCCCTGGTTTCTCCCCTCCCTTTCCCTCTCTTCTCCGCTTTCCTCTTTCTTCTCCTTTCTCTGTCTTCCTCTTTTCTTTTTATTTTCCTCCCCCTCTCCCTCTTTTCTCTTCCCCCCTTTTTTCTCCTCCCCCCCACCTCCCCTTTTCCCTTTCAAAGCCCCCCTCCCTTCTCCTTTCCCCTCCTTCCTCCTTCTTTCTCGTTTTCTACCTAGTGTAGTGTATATATCCCCCCCTCCCTTCCCTTTCCTTCCCCACCTAGTGCAGTGTATACCATCTTAATGAACACAACCCATAATCATATGCATGGGCGTCTGCAGCATAGGGCAGGGGGGCAATTGCCCCCCATGAACAGTAAGAAGGTAGAGGTCGACCGATATATTGGAGAAGGGAGGAGGAACGTGGGGTTCCTCCTCCCTTCTCCACACGCTGTTGGCAGAGCAGCGTCGCAATGTGTGAAACTGTATGGAGAGAGAGGAGCTGTCAAAATTAAAGTTGGATGCCGAGGGCGGGCAGGACCCGGGGACGGGACCCAGCTATCCAACATCAGCCAATGGGATGGGATCTGGGTGGGCTGCTATGTGTATGTGGCCCCCGCCCCTTTCTTAAACAGCTCAATCATTGGCTGGATAGCTGCTGGGTCCCGCCCACCTCCGACATCATGCTGAATTTGTCAGCTCCCCTCTCTCTCCATACATTTTCACACAGTTACACTGTCGGATGTGAAACCTGTCATTGCCATCCAGTGCCACCTGCCAGTGCCATCGCCAACCAGTGCCTGCCAGTGCCACCTGCCAGTGCCAATCAGTGCCATCTGCCAGTGCTATCTGCCAGTGCCATCCAGTGCCACCTGCCAGTGCCATCTGCTAATGCCAACCATTGCCTGCCAGTGCTACCTGCCAGTGCCACCTGCCAACCAGTGCCACCTGCCAGTGCCAATCAGTGCCATCTGCCAGTGCCATCTGCCAGTGCCATCTGCCAGTGCCATCTAGTGCCACCTGCCAGTGCCACCTGCCAGTGTCAATCAGTGCCTGCCAGTGCCACCTGTCAGTGCCACATGCCAGTGCCAACCACACTGCCATCTGGCCGCGTTATCGGTAAAGCGCCGCTAGTTTTAGTGGTGCTTTACCATCATTTTAGCGGCGCCATTTAGCCAATAGCGGGGTGCTTTTAACCCCCGCTAGCGGTCGAAGAAGGGGTTAAATGCGACTGTGTATTGCCGCTGCCGAAGCGCCCCCCCCCCCCGAAAAAAGTTCTGCGGATGCCCATGTCTAAATGTATACATTCTTACTTTTATTGAGATATATTTTCCGCTTAAATACCCCATGTATGCTGCGGGGGGAGCTTTTGGGCGATTAGGGGCGGTCATTGGCTTTGGATCTGCAGGTAAGCGACTTCTCAGTGTTACTGCTGATGATTATGTATGCAATATGTCTTTGTAAATTTTTATGTTTTTGGTTCTAAATACATTACCTGTCTTATAGATTATTCCTCCTGACGAAGCGGCCTATGGACCACAAAACTAGCAGAGGATTGTTTAATCTGTGAGGAAATTCCATTACCAGATAATCATTGGGAAAGCCTACAAGTATTTGTATACTGTATTGAATTTTTCTTGACCCTGTTTTTTATATTGAGATTGCTCAATCTGTATGTCTTTTATATGTAATAAATGATATTTTTTTACTCCAAGTTTATCTCTGTTTATTAGTACCGAGATAGTCCACAATTTTTTGCCCTTTGGTCGGAGTGTGTGGTAGGACAGCTTCAGCAACTTTCCCCAAATCTATGCATGAGAGAAAGCATGTCAGGTTGCAAAGAGCTTCTTATGGACATTAACATGTCCTTCAGCGTGGTGTCAATCACTGGTTGTTCCACAGTGGGGAAGGCAACTATGGAGTTAGGCTTAGGGTTTTGCATCGGCAAGGAAGAAGTTAATGCAGTACTGTGGCTCACCTCATGGCTGACTGCAGCGGCATCCAGGTGCATTTTTGCCTCTGCAGGACTGCTGGAGATCGGGGTTCCCAGTGGAGACATTGGGGGCTCCATTTTGGCATTCAGGGATGTGTCCTGGTTCAGCTGGGAGAGAGCGGGATGCACTGATTGCAGGGAGAGGAGAGCCGCAGATACATCTGTCAGCTTTCCAGCCACGGCGCCATTTTGGCTGCGCCTCTCAGCCGGCTGGAACATATAGGCCGTCAGCTTCCGAGGGAGACGGTCATCTTTCCTTTTGAGTGGCAAGGTCACTCGGGTGCTGCGGAGGTGACAGTCGGGCTCCAGGATGCGGTAGGAGACAGTGGGAAGCGGGCAAATGCTCTGATTAGTGGTCCGATGTGAGGAGCTCTTCTCTTACATGGTCATCTTGCTCACACACCAGTCATGCCCCTTCTACTGTAGTTTCAAGTACCCTATTAGTTTATATGCCATATGTGATGCATGATCAAATAGTTGTAGGATAGTTTGGAAATTGTTATGTTTATTATTGTTGCCTTTATTTCATACCTCTCTTGCTAAATATTCAGTTGGTAGTCTCCTCAGTTCTGGCGGCTTTTAGAGAGTTGTATAGAATTAGGAGTTCTTGCAACTGTTCTGTGCCAAAGCACTGTATATAATTATGCAAAATGGCTACACTCATCAAGTAGGACTGGAAACATACATGCGTCCAAACTCTCCCCCTACCTCTCTAGAGAAACCACAAGTTTTTTTTTTAGCTCACTTTCCTTTTGAAGGACAGAAATAACTTCTTTAAAGTATAAGTGACATCACAACTTGGCATCACCCAAGTCCATAATATTCCTCTTCCTCCAAAGAGGAATCTGTAGGGCTACATTGCATAAGTGTGCTCGGAAGAGCTAGAGCATACTACTATCTCTGCTGTACAGGCACTGCAAAAGATTGATAACAAGTCAATCAAAACCACATGAAAACACCTGAAGGCCATGAAATTAATGGAAAATTGTATACTTACCTATCAGTAATTTTCCTTTCCTAACACTTAAGCATGACAACATAACATGGATTAAGCTCAGCTCCTTATCCAATTACAGGGCCGCTTATACTATAAATAACACACGTATAACAGCATACCCATGGCACATAACACACAAAAATAAGGGAGGGCAATGTTGAAGTATTTTAAGCAACATGCATATCACTAGATGCAATTGAAACTGAATGACCAAACTGCACTGAAGTTATGGTTGTTGGATCGACCTTGTAACAACCACTTTCATGTTCGTGTAAAGGCAGGCATTCCAATACTTTTGATAATATAGTGTATATGCTGCCATGGTTGTGTCAGGAAAAAACTTTACACAGCAAGCAAAGGGACTCACATTTTTTCAAAGGGTGTTGCAATACCACAAAAATTGGAATCTATGTCAGAGACCATTGACGACTTCAAGATTCATTCTTAAATAGAAGAAATCTATTTGTTTGAAAAAATACAATAATGATACATTCTTAAATTTCAAATTTGGAAAATGTGCAGAGTGTCATACAAATTCAAAGTATGTTTGGAAACAGAAAACTGTTCAATAAATAATAATTACCCAATAATGTATTTAACATTGTCCTGCAGTCAAATTTTTCTTCACCTTGACGTTTTTCAACAGAATGATGAAAAACATCTATTAATACCACAGAAAATTGGAGTTTATTCTTGAAAACTATGTAGAGAGGCAAACAAATTCAATCTAATGAAATCTATTTAGTAAAAAAAGATCTTTTGACAGTGAATGTGAATACCAACATAATTTGAGTTCCATCTTGAAGACCAGGTAGGAGGTACACACATTCAAATTTGATTCTGAAAAAAAGAGATCTATTCAGATTTTTTTTTTGTTTATTTAATAGCTTCAAGGGTCAATGCCACAGAAAAGCTCATAAAGTTACACCTGAGGATACCAGAAAAAAAGGCTTATAAATTAAATGTAGATTTTAAAGCAGAAAAAAGAGCTCAAAAATCTCTACATTGGTGTGCAACATTGCTGAAAGCATGCAAGTTTTCGAAACAGTAAAAGCTCACCAATCCAATGTAAATTTTAAAACAGAAAAAGAAATCTATTTAATTAGTATTCCTTATGTGATCATTTATTCAAAATTGTTATTCAATAATTTTTTTATACCATCTTGTGGCTATTCCAATAAACTAAAATGAGTACGACACATGCATATAACCCATCACATCAACCAGCCTGTATATACATTCGTGAGTATTGGCCAGAGAAATACTTAAACACTAGCCAAACATACTTGGGTTTGGTTCGAGGCAGGTTTGGTGAACTTAAGTTCGGGTGCTGAATCTGGACCCCATTGAAGTAAATCGGAGCCAAATGTTAAAAAACAGTAATGGCCATTTTATAGACTAATAGACAAGGGATTGTCAAACAAATGGCATAGGGGGCTGGGAAATGTCCTGTGAGAAATGTACCAAAGCATTAAAAATGCTTTAAAAATTTCTGTTTGGCTGGAAGCACTGCTTTTAAAAATGCTTGAAGTGAAACATTGCAAAATTCCTACAAATAGAGCTTTCTTTTAGTGGTATTTGATCACCACTGTATTTTTTTGCACTATAAACAATAAAAAAATACAGACAATTTTGAAAAAAAAATATATATTTTGTATTTTTTGCTATAAAATATATCCAATTAAAACATTTTAAAAATCGAATTTCTTCATAAGTTTAGGTCAATATGTATTCTGCTACATATGTTTGTTAAAAAATCCCAATAAGCGAGTATTGATTGGTTTGCACAAAAGTTATAGCGTCTACAAACTATGGTGTATATATACTAGATTTTTTATAATTTATTCCTTTTTTACTAGTATTGGTGGTGATCAGCGACTTATAGCGGGACTGTGATATTGCGGCTGACACTTTTGACACTTTGTAGGAACCAGTGACACTAATACAGTGATCAGTGCTAAAAGTATGCGCTGTCACTGAACTAATGACACTGGCTGGGAAGGGGTTAAACATCTAGGGAGATCATAGGGTTAACTGTGTGCCTAGCCAGTGTTTTACTGTACTATGTGTGCTGCTTTTACTCAGGGAAGTGATGGATTTTTTTCCTGATTTGCAGGGACACACAATTCATCCCTTCCACCCTCTCAGAACGGAGATCTGCCTTGTTTACATAGACAGAGCTCCGTTCTGTGTCTATGCCTGATGACCAGCGGGTGCTGGCGGACATCCATTGACCGACACCTGCAGATCAGCTTCTGCTGTGAGTAATCATGATTCTGCACAGGGGGGCTGCCCTGTAGCAGTAAATCTGCAATAGGGGGTTCCTTAAAGTGTTACTAAACCCACAACAAAAATCAGTTTGTATATGCAGTAAAGCATGCTTGTTATATTCACTGTGGAAGCTAAGGGGCTAATCCTCTGCATTGTGTAAAAAGGCTGTTTGATCCTGGCTTCTCTGATCCTCACCTTCCTTCCACTGAGTCCTAAGAATTTCCTGATAACAGAGTCTATGGAGTCAGGTGCACATGCTCAGTTTGGTGTGTATTGCTAAAGAGGTTTTTTTTTTTCTTGGGAGGATGCATGTGATTGACACAGGGCCAGCTCTGTCCAGACAGAGGGTCAAGGGTCTTGCAGTCTCATGGGTCAGTCAGAAAACTCCTCCTACTAGCTTTAACCAGCTAAAGCTTGGCTGGACACTGATAGAAGTCATGCTCTAACTGCTGATGAGAAAAGGTATTTAGCAGTTTATATTTACTAAAATAATTGCATTTCTATGCTCTGTGTACAGTAGGAGGCGAGAAATTGTGAATGCAGGCTACTGGGTTTAGTAACACTTTAACTGGCTAGATAACATGCCTGCGGGATTCCCTGATCCTGACTGTGAAGTGGGGCACCTATCTGATTTATACAAATGTGTGTTTAAATTCATCACTAAAAATCCATATGTAAAATATCTTAGAATGCATCATAGGATATTGTTTTGCACTTATATGTCTGTTGTACATATACAATTATAACATCTGCATAATAAAATCCAGATGCCCAATCCTTTATCCACCAGGACACACACAACTACCAGAGCACTCCAAATACACACACAAGGATCATGCTGACCCAACAGAACGACTGTAAATAGTAATGTAAAACAATATTAAACTCCAAAGCACTATCGTATGTAGGTGCAAAAATGTAAGCCGAAATCAAATATTCAATATCAGAGCCCTTTGAACTTGTACCATAGGAGAAGAAATTCTGTCCCCAACTCCAAAGGAGAGGATGCCTGAACAAACACTCCGAACAATACTGACTTCAAATTGTCTTTCCCCTATAATTTAAAGCCTCCTCTTGGAACTCCCTAATACTGAACCCCAAGAGGTTAAATATTGAAACAATGGACATACCCTGAAAGGCAAGATAATTTATAGAAAGCCCAGTATATCATATAATACTTTAATGCCGCGTACACACAATCGGACATTCCGACAACAAAATCCTGGATTTATTTCCAACGGATGTTGGCTCAAACTTGTCTTGCATACACACGGTCACACAAATGTTGTCAGAAATTCCGAACGTCAAGAATGCAGAGACGTACAAAACGTATGATGAGCCGAGAAAAATGAAGTTCAATAGCCAGTGTGGCTCTTCTGCTGGATTCCGAGCATGCGTGAAATTTTATGCGTCGGAATTGTGTACACACAATCAGAACTTCCGACAACGGATTTTGTTATCGGAAAATTTGAGAACCAGCTCTCAAATTTTTGTTGTCAGAAATTCCGACAACAAATGTCCGATGGAGCCTATAAACGGTCGAAATTTCCGACAACAGGCTCACATGCAGGGAAAAAAAAACCTTCTGGTTTGTTCTGGTTTGTGTTTCTGATTCCAGCTTTCTGGCAGAAAAAAACCCAAAACTCTATTAAGCTATATGAGCATATTTTTAAGCCCAGTGTGCACAGAGCCTAATAGTTCCAATCTAAATAGAAATTTCATCTTATTCTAAAGACGGTATAATCTGCATCACTTAGGATCTGATGTAAAAACAAAGTCCATTGCATAATTGATCAATATCAGCTCCAAGAAATGTACATCATAGATTCAATATAGTTCTACAACTCCAATTCCAAAGAAGTTGGGATGCTGCGTACAATCTACTTAAAAACAAAGTGCAATGATTTGCAAATCTCATAAACCCATATTTTGTTCACAATAGAAAACATATCTAATTCTTGGTGCCATAAAAACAATTCTAGGTGCCATTTTAAGAAAAATAAAAAGGTCATTTTGAAATTGATAGCAGCAGCATGTCTCAAAAAAGGTGGAACGGGGCTAGGTTTACCACAGGATAGCATCCCCTCTTCTTTTACCAACACTCTGTAAACATCTGGAAACTGAGGAGACCAGTTGCTGGAGTTTTGAGATAGGAATGTTGCCCCATTCTTGTCTGATATAGGATTCTATACTAGCCAGATTTAATCTCTAAGTACTTTGCTTATGACTATATTACAATTGAAATGTCTCTAAGCCCCTGCATACCCGTACATCATATTACCAAACTCTCTATATCTGCTTGTCTATACAGATGAGCATCATAATAAACTCTCCAATGACCGATTACTAACTGACTGTTTGGCAATACATGGTGGGAGCCTTTTCTCCGTTACCTGGGGTCCCTGTATGTGCAGTTTTGGGCTCATTGTATTTGATTGGCGACATTGTATTTGATTGGCAGATGTTGGAGTCTGACCGCCGATTCCATAAAAAAAATAACCTTTTGGCGATTGTACCTACTTGCATATCCTTCTCATATATTATAGAATAATGTGAGTTGTGAGAAACTACTATGTAATTATTGCCATCTATCACCTCACCCTGTGCATTACTGGACCTTCCAGATGTGCTGTGCCCACCGTCTTAAATAACATGAATCAAACTTCCATGATCCTAAAGTGCATTTTTGTGTTCCTATTCAGGTGACACATCGCCATTGTCTCATCTTCTTTTTCCTTTCTGTGTATAAATCTTACCTGTGAAGAAGAAGAGGAGCCAAACAGTGAATTCAATATATAGTTATCAACATTATCATTAGAGGATATTTTGTATTGTTTTCTTTTTAATAAAATCTGATGATTATACCATGTATGCACCTTTCCCTCATTGAAGGTAAATTTATCTTGCCAGTACTAACACTATCAAATTTTGAAAACATTGTTGTAAATTGCTTTCCCATTATTTCTTAGTCAGTGCTGATGTTGTCAAAATTAGGAAATATTTGAATGCTTAGCCCTATACTTCAGGCTTATCCCCATCTCCTTTGCTTACATGGTTGGCGATTTATATCCTTTTCCTTCCATGTCTCAGTCTTATATTAAACTAGTTTCAGTGTCCTGTCTATAACTTCCTTTTTTCCTAGGCTAACTGTCCTGTCCAACCCCGCTGGACTAGCAGGTCTTACTATCACACTAACTAGACCAAACTTCCTACTGAGAGAGACAGTTTGACCAGTTTGGATGTTAGCACACCTAGAACAGATAACTATAACAGTGTGGGCAAATTATCACCCTACTCTGCTAACAGCTCAGTTCTAGGTTTACAGATCAAGTATGCATTCATTGTTAAATGGCAGCACACTAGTCCACTAACAAAAATACATGAGGGGGCAGAAACAATAGAAAAATTACTGGATGGCACTGGCAGGTAGGGTGGAATTTTTGAACCTTTCAAGAGAAAGTGACTGGCTGCCCCCCAAAAAAGTCATGTGCAATAATATTTTTTTATTTTACTTATTGGTCTGTATTAGGGTTGAGAACACAAAACAGAAGTTCACAAAGGGAAAAACATAATTATTTACCTATTGAACATAGGCGTCGCCAGGGGGTGGCTATTGAGGCTTTAGCCCCCAATCTGGAGCCCATAGCCCCGAGTCTCTTGCTGCAGGGTCCCTGCCTAACCAGCGGGTTGTGGCTGCAGAGGGCAGGCTGCATTTGAGGTGGATGAGAGGAGAGAGACGAGCGGGAGGACGAGCATAGATGACATCATCTCTCTCTGCCTGCCACACATCAGCGTTCTTCTGCCCTCACAACGCGGGTGCTCATTTTGTCAGAACAAGGGCCTCTTTAATGTCGGAGGTGTGGCGGGGAGCAGAGAGATTACATCATCTCTCACTGCCCGTATCTCTGCTCTCCTGTCCTCACTAAATGGACCAGTGCTGCCAGCCTGCAACCAATGCAGCGACAATGCACATTTGGTGGCACTGGCTGGCATGACAAGTGAAAATTCACATCAGTTGGCAAGTGATAACCCACATCTAGTGGCAGGTGACATGGCAAGTGACAATCTCAAAATGGTGCCAGGTGACGTGGCAAGTGACAATCCGCATCAGGTGGCAGGTAAAGTGGCAAGTGACAATCTGCAAATGGTGGCAGGTGATGTGACAAGTGACGTGGCAAGTGACAATCTGCAAATGGTGGCAGGTGATGTGGCAATCTGCAAATGGTGGCAGGTGATGTGGCAAGTGACAATCCACATCTGGTGACAGGCAAAATAGCAAGTGACAATCCACATCTAATGGCAGGTGACAGTGGCAAGTTAAAAAGCTGCATCTGGTGACAGGCGACGGTGGCAAATTACATGCTGCATCTGGTGATAGGTGAAGCTGGCAGGTGACACGCTGCATCTGGTGGCAGGAGATGTGGCAAGTGACACACCCAGGGCTCCCACTGATTCTGCATTAAGGTGAGTTGAACCACTTCATTATATATTAGAAAGTAACAATAGAAACAATGCGCTTCTATCACCCTGACACCATATCAACCATAGTGCCATGATGATTAAAATGCCAACACTAGCCTTTGCCCCCAAAAAATTGCTTACCACCAGCGTGCCCGGCCCCCCCCTCGGGCCTGCAAAAAGGTTGGTGACCGCTGCTATGGGCTCTAGCCCGAGATCTTTTGCAGACGACCAAGCAACGCCCCTGCTATTGACTGTAGGAAATATTTGTTCTTTCTGTTTTTCATAAAATGTTTCTTAATTTTACTTGCAGCAGTAGTATGTGCTTCCATTGAATTTGTTTAAGAAACTGCAGGAATGATAGTTGTTATTACACATTCTAATATAGATGCCAAAGTACAGGCTTCTCTTATTGAAAAACCCCAAATGTTCCATTAATACCTTAACTACTCTTGCTGATTAGTGGTCTTTAGAATACTGTATTATTTTAAAAAAATCTATACATTATTGGCTAGTATTTGTCACAGTTCTATAGTCTGTAAGCATGTACCCTGTTGTGTTTTCATTTCTTATCTTTACATGTGTGAAAAAAAAAAAAAAATTCATATTAAACCTTGAAGGATAAGTTCACCTTTTTAGGCAGAATTTCACTTTTCATGATAAATAAAAGCGCTTTTCTTTTTTTTTTTTTTTTCCATGTCAAAATAGTTTTATTGAGTACAAAGATTATGTATAGATGACATTGAATAAGTAACATACATTTAATATAAGGAAGCTCGTTTACATATATAAAATAATTAATTCATTAATAATGAAATAGAACAAGACAATATATTCTAAAAGGAAATAAAGAAATAGAAGAGAAAAGAACTTTGGAGTCTTTGTTTATTTAGAAAGAATAGATTTAAAAGAATTATGTAAGTTCTGGTAGAGCATTTGCCTTATTTTATTTCTAGACAATAAAAGAGGTTATTATTCAAATATAAATTAGAGCTTCAAAATCATAGGGTAAAATAGTATAAGAAAAAGAAAGGAAAGGAGGTATAGTGGGAAAGGGGGTAGAGAAGAAGAATAAGAGAAAGAGTCCGCGAGGTCAGGCCGAAAGTCACCACATCTACCAGAGCCTGAATATAGCCTATGTCTTGTTATCTCAACTACCATGGCAGTAGAACACTTTTGTCTAGGGTTGGCATGGCATATGTAATCCAAGGCTGCCATATTACCTCAAATCTGGGGATCGTGTCCAATTCTATTGCTATCATCTTGGCATGAGTCATAAAGTAATTCATTTTAGTTTTAGCTTCATTTATATCTAATGTTGGTGATTTCCAAGATTTTGCTAAAGTCTGTTTAGCTACTGTGAAGAGATATACCAACAATTTGAATTGGGTATGTGTTATGGATTCAGGTTTTAAGTTGAGAAGGGCCATTGCTGGATCGAAAGGGATTGTTTTCCCAAACAGGTTAGTTGCAATGTTAAATATTCCCTTCCAAAATGTTTGAGCTAATGGACACGACCACCAGATGTGAAGATGTGTGCCTGGGTCTAAACATCCTCAAAAACACTGCGCCAAATAGTTCTGTACATATTTTGCTACTCTAGTAGGTCCTAGATACCAACGTGTCAAAACTTTATAATTAGCCTCAACTGCCAATATATTGGGGGAGGCTGTTTTTGTTGTTGACCATATTTGTTTCCAATCTGAATTATCTATGGTACGCTCAAGGTCCTCCTCCCATTTCCGAACATAGGGTATTTTGTCTTTACTGGAATGGACCAACAAGTGAGAGTATAAAGTAGATATTGTGCCTCTAGCATGCGGATCTTTTTTACAAATTTCTTCAAAACTAGTCAGATGTGTTAATGGGGATGTGGTAGTCACTAAGGGTGTGAAGAAATTTTTAATTTGGAAATATCTAAATAGTTCAGACTGCAGTAGACCATATCTTTCACAAAGGGTTGAAAAAGGGATAAATGATGAGGATTGTACAAATTTATACATACATAGCACGTCTCTAGATACCCATTCTTTAAAAGAATTAGGGAATATCCATGCTGGATAAAAAGCAGGATTTTTATAAAATGATAACATCAGGTTATGTGAAGATTGTAAATGGGTTTTCCTTTTGAATCTATCCCAAAGGGAAATATAGTGCTTAGTAATGGGATTCTTTAGGTCTATGCGATCTTTTGAGATCCATAATAAGTTAGATAGTGGAATAGGATCACATTCTGTAGCTTCAATATGTACCCATAATGGGGTCTCCTGGTATGCATGATATTAAGCCAGACTTGCTATGTGTGCAGCCCTATAGTAATAAACAAAATTGGGGCAAACTAGGCTCCTGTTTAATTTTGGGAGATATAGTGTATGTAACTGTATATGTGGTTTGGAGGAACCCCATATGTATGACAATGTTTTCCTTTGTAATAATCTAAGGTGATAAGCTGGAATAGGAATTGGTAATACTCTGAATAAGTACAATAGTTTCGGTAATATCGTCATTTTTACAGAGTTGATTCTTCCTAACCACGATAACGGAAGATGAGACCATGATTTCATTAAGTTTGATAATTGTTTTAAAATTGGAGGGTAATTGACTGAAAATAGATCTGCTAACGATGCTGTAAGATGTATGCCTAAGTATGGGATTGATTTGTTTGACCATGTGAAAGGAAGACTAATTTTAGCTGAATTCAGTTCAATGGTAGAAAGAGATATATTTAACGCTAAACATTTTTTAGGGTTTATGTATAAACCAGAAAAATCAGCAAATTTATTAAGAGTTGGGATTAGGTTTGGGCCTGATACTTGTGGGGAGGAAAGAAATAGGAGGATATCGTCTGCAAACAAACAGAGCTTATGTTGAAAACCTCCCATTTCTAATCCTGTTATAGTGGGGTCAGATCTAATTGCTAGCGCAAGTGGTTCAATAAGAAGGGTGTATAACAAAGGAGAGAGGGGACATCCTTGTCTTGTGCCTCTCTGAATGTTGAAGAAGTCAGATTTATAACCTGCGTATTTGACATACGCTTTATGTTTATTATATAGAGCCGTAATCCAATTTATAAAATCTGGACCGAATCCCCATTTCTGCAAGGTATAGTTCAAGTAAGGCCATGCAATAGAATCGAAAGCTTTCTTTATGTCGAGTGAAAGAAAACAAACAGGAATATGACGTTTTTTAGCTATGTGTGCCAAAAGGGTTGCTCTACGTACATTGTCACTTGCCTGGCGGAAGGGCATGAAGCCTACTTGGTCACGATGTATGAGAGTACCAATGATCCTATTAAGGCGGGCTGCTAGAATTTTTGCCAGCACTTTAATGTCCATGTTCAACATGGATATAGGGCGATAATTTGTACATAGGGTATCATCTGATTGTGGTTTAGAAATCATGCAGATAATTGCCAATAATGATTCTTGTCTAAAGGATTTATTATTTAATAGGTCGTTAAACGCTTCAGCAAGCATGGGTGAGATAATATCTGTAAAAGTTCGATAATAAAGGGCTGTGAATCCGTCTGGACCCGGTCTTCTATTTATTTTTAATGTTTTAATAGCCTCTGTTACATCATCCTTAGTAATGGATTTTTCTATTGACAATATTTGGGAGTCCGTCATTTTGGGTAGGGTGATACGTGAGAAGAAGGAGTCAGCTGCCTCAATGTTAATTTTATTTGTCTCTGTGTATAGGGTTTTCAAATGAGAGCTAAATTTTTGTACGATTTTAAGAGGATTACCGGTGTATACATTGTCTGCTATTTTGAGTCTAATAGGTTTATAATATTTGTTGATAGACTTTAATGCCCTTGCCATGAGAGTACTTGGTTTATTGGAATTCTTATAAAACATATGCTTAGTTTTCCTGAGGGATTTGTCACCAGATTTGGTTAAGAAAAGGTTATATTCTAGGCGGGCTTTCTCTAATCGAATTTTCCCTTTCTGGTTAGGATTGTTTTGAAAAGCTACAAACGATGCATTAAATTCTGTTTCTAATTGTCGGGCCATCTTTACACGATCCCGTTTGAGTATCCCTGCTTGTTGCTGTAGTATTCCTCTCAGAACTGGTTTATGTGCCTCCCAAAGTGTAAGTGAAGAGATTTCATCACTTGTGTTATGTTCTAGGTATTCATTTAGAGCCTGTTGGATTGTTAAACAGTTTGAGGGGTGTTTAAGTAGCACATCTGGGAGATACCATGAAGGATCATTCCCCTTGGGTATAGTAGAAGCCACCGAGGTATAAAATGCGTTGTGATCTGACCAAGGTATAGGGATAATTTTAGATAAAATTACTTCAGGAACCATCCCTATTGTTAAAAAGATATGATCTATGCGACTAAAAGTTTGATGCGGGTTAGAAAAGTATGTATAGTTTCTTTTAGTTGGGTTAGATTCTCTCCAAGAGTCAATCAAATTATGTCTAGAAAGAAGTTGAGATAAAGACCTTGTATCTTGTGTTCGTGGTGGGGTATATGGGGTTTTGTCAAGAAATGGAAGAAGGACTTGGTTGGAGTCTCCACATATAAAAATTGATCCCATTTTGTGGGTGCTAATGATATTAAATAGGTGTAATAAAAAGGGTAGAGGACGATAATTTGGTGCATAGTATGAGACCACCGTTACAGCTGTGTCCACAATGTATCCCGTTAGAATTAGGTATCGACCCTCAGGGTCCTTAATTTCTGAATGTAAGGTGAATGGAGTAGAGCGATGGAATGCAATGAGAGTACCACCTTTTTTAGTGAGTGCTGAAGCTGTGTAAACTTAGGGATATGAAGTACTAAAAAATTTGGGAGTTGAAGTCGGGGTAAAGTGAGTCTCTTGTAGACATACAATGTGTGCTTTTTTAGACTGAAATGAGCCACGGCAACAGAAACAAGGAGTTATGCTTACCAATTGTCTGGATGCAGCGATCACTCGGCCTAACCTGCGCGGAATTGAAACAAAGTGATAGACAGATCCATAGTGGGTTAACTTAAAGAGGAAATAAGAAACAATAAAGATTATAAAGCATTTGAGTATAGTATGAATGTAAGGAGATTCGAAGAATATCCGAGTTGGGGTCAAGAACTTCCCAACAGGGGATAGGAGGCCTTTGTCTGATCCACATATATTACTATGGGAATCCGAGGAAGGCATGGTGAGGCACATGTGAATTCTGTGCATTGGGAATCTGCCTTAAAAAGAAAGAAAAATTTATCACAAAGATATGAAGATTATAAATTATAAATTTATAAGTTTACGAGCCCAAATTTCGTTAAATTGGTAATGTTGATTATTTTGAAGGGTACCGTATATACTCGAGTATAAGTTGAATTTTTCAGCACATTTTTTTGTGCTGACTTATACTCGAGTCAAGCACTTTTCTGCAGCAAAAAATGTCATTTTCCGAACCGATTTTGGGGCCCTGTATCTCAGGGCCACTTGGTGCTAGAAACCCCAAATTTGGTATGCAAACCCAGAGGATCTAGTACCACAACATATCCAAAGGTAAAGTTCCTAGCACTAAGTGGCCCCGAGATACGGGGCCCCAAAACTGGTTTGGAAAATGTCATTCTCTGCTGCAGAAAAGTGCTTGACATTTTCTGAACTGATTTTTGGGGCCCTGTATCTCAGGGGGCACTTGGTGCTAGAAACCCCAGCTTCGGAAATTTTATGGTGCTAGTTCCACTGGGTTTGCACACTAAGTGGCCCCGAGCTACGGGGCCCCAAATTCGGTCAACTGTGTCTATCTGCAGCAATGTCATTTCAGGACCCTTTGGGTTCAGAGAACCCACATTTTGGCTGCAGCTAGGGGGCATCTAGGAACCCTTAACTACCGAGTTTGAAGTTCAGGGGACCTATGGCTGCAAATGGGCACAGTGATGCTGCAAATGGGCATTGTTGACCCTCTTTTCCACTTACAGTAGCTGTGCATTTCTCACCCTCGTCTTATACTCGGGTCAATAAGTTTTTCCAATTTTTTTGTGTTAAATTAGGGCCTCGACTTATACTCGGAACGACTTATACTCGAGTATATACGGGTATATATCTATAGTAAATAAAAAGCAAAGAAGAGGAAAAAAAAGGTAATTAGGAATAAATGAGTGCAGGATTATAAGGAACGTATTTGGATGTCTATCCAATAAAAAAGATAAGAAGTCTATTCCTTTCTATTGGGGTGACTAAAGAAATATAAACTAAACCATGGAAATAAAACTGTCAAAAAACTATATATTTCAAATTAATTAAGAATTAGAATAAACTTCAGTTGAAGGAAGATTTTCCATCCTTGGTGGTTGTTTTACAATTTTAGATTGAGAAACAAAAAAGAAGGAGGAAATATAATAATATAAAAATAAATAATAAAAAAAAAATAATAATAATATATATATATATATATATATATATATATATATATATATATATATATATCAATTTAATCAGTCCACCATGTATTAGGGACTATTTAGGTGTTCAAAAAGTACAAATATAAACTGATCACTTACTCAACCATGTTTCTAAAAAAAAAAAAAAAAAACAAAAAAGGGAACCTAAATTCAGAATAAAAAATGTTGTTATTTAATTATAAACTTATACCAATAAGGTATGAATTAGTAAATTAGATAATCTAGATCTTAGTGTATGTTCAGTTGCTCACTAGTGAGCTAGATGAAGTATTAGTTGTTGGTTTAGGGAGAATATTCAGTAACGTAGTTACAGTACTGTTCTCCCAATAGGTTCTGTCATAGCTGAATTGGATATATTATGAAAGGATATATTCTCAGTCCATGGCATCATCTTGTTCTTGTTGTGAGGATGTGAATCTTCCTCTTTTGTGTGTATGTTGGTTTCCATTTTTTGTCTCAGAGGAAGATGATTTCTGAATGGAGCAGGCAGAAGCTGATCTCCTACGTGAAGTGGAGGTTGAAGGTGTTACGTCAATCAAATTGAGATCTTGAAGTACATGTTGTAATTCTTCAGGAGTTTTACATGCGAATCTGGTCCCTTGGTGGGTGAATTTTAGGGAGAATGGGAAGCCCCATTGATACTTGATGGCATGACGTTGGAGTTCCAGGAGTTGAGGCTTCATTGCACTCCTCTTAGATATTGTCAACTGGGATAAATCAGCGAGCAGTTGATAACTATGTCCCTGAAATGTTAGATTATTTTTCCCTTTAGCTGCTTCTAGAAGTTGTTCTTTTGATCGAAAAAAATGAAATTTTGCTGTAATATCCCTGGGCGGGCCATCAGTTTTTTTGGGCATAAGTGCTCTATGTACTCTGTCCATTTCAAGCCTTTCCACCGAAATGTCAGGTAGTAATTCTTGGCATAACGCTGTGATTGTTGATTGCAGATCTGTGATTGATTCTGATATGCCTCTGAAGCGCAAATTCTGTAAAGTAATATTTTCCTCTTTGAGGACATCTATTTCAGAGAAAGCCTCCTGTGTAGAATTTTCTATATCTTCAACTTTCAGCTCCAATGTTTCAGTGCGTCTCCCCAGTTCTCTGATCTCCCTAGTAAGATTGCTAGTAATTTGCTCTGATGTTTGCTGTAATGCTTTATGTAGCATTTTTTCAAATTGTTTCAAAATGTTAGAAGGAATATCAAAGTTTTGTTGTGAGGAATGTAACATATTTAAATCAGGTTCAGAATCAGACTCCCCTGAGGAGATAACTTTTGGCTGCTTAGATTTGAGCTTTATCAGCATTCACTTTCTGTTAGGCCATCTCCCAGAAGCCTTCACTTCCTTGTTGCATCACAGAAGAGGACGTGATAGGGTGTGTTCACCACTCTGGACCACACCTCCCTCATTACAATACCACCTTCCACCTCCCTATTCAATCTGATTGTAGAATCTCATTTAGATCTTCCATCAGCTATGTAGTGCAAGGGCCTGTTTGATTTGATACAATATGAATGGATTGTTCAGGTTTGTCTTTCTATTCCATTGGTCTGGTAAATCTAAAGAAAATTGTACAGAAATCGTACAATCAGATTGCATAGTGCATAGGAGGGAGTGGATGGGGACACTCAGTTGTCAGGCCCTATTCACATCTCAACATAGCAAAGGCTCACATTCCTGCAGTTGTTTATTTTGGGTGTTTTGGAGCATTTTCACGTGTCACGCATAAGGCAGCCCATTCAAGTGCGCAACAATCACCCCAGAAAAGATCCAGAACTATTTTTGTAGCGACACATGGTGTGTTACCACAGTTTTCAGTGCGTTTCCCGCACTTGGGGAGCCTGTAACATTTGATGACAACACAAACATGATGCAAATTTGCAGCATTTCTGAAACACATGGCAAAGCGCACATTTTCCGTGCAGTTTGTCATGCGTTTGAAAACACACAGATGTGAATGAAGCCTCATTGATCTTGTGTAAACGCACCAGTTTCACTTTCAGGCTCCATTCACATCTAGAGTAGTGGGAGCGCATGATTTTATGGCTTGTTTTTCCAGTGACACACATATGGCAGCCCATTGATTTCAATGTGCTGCGCTACACCTAGAAAAGTAGCCTGTGCAACATTTTTGTATGTTTTTACGGCATTTGTCACCTGTTTTTTCATGTGGCAAAATGTGTGTTTGCTTCAGTGTTTGATGTGCCGTTAACAATTAAAAGCGCAACTTTTTAGGTGTATAAATGTGGCCATGCACTATACAATCTAATTGTACAATCACCTTTAGATTTACCAAAACTATATAATAGGAGGACATACCATCTATCCAATTGCTCTGTATCCAATGAGGCAGGCCCTTGCACTACATCAGAGGTGTCCCATTGACTGCATGTTGTCCCAGGGAATTTAGCATTCACCTTGAGCCCGTCTGAAAGGACGCTGGGGAAGCCAGGCAAATGCATGCATGGAGGAATGCAGGGGTGCTGTGAAAATGTAGTTGATGGGTGAAGGTGTGCTAACGAGGTCAGCTGGTAAACTCCTTCCTCTGTTGTACTGGCTGGTCTTTCCTGTATGTATACTAGTGTGTTTCTGAAGTGATCTGTGAAATATAGCCATGGATGAGATAAGGCCTTGTTTTCAAAATCAAAGAAAACTTGTATTTTTGTGCAACAGAGGTACATTAAAAAGTGAACTTAGCCTTTAACAAACAATTTGCATCACATAAATGGTGAAATGACAATCTCATAATAGATGCGTGCATAACAAAAGGTGTAAACTTCAAAGAAAAATGTATAAAAGCCCAAATATGAAATCTTGAAAATGATGAGAATTATAAATCATTTAAATACCTACAAAAGTAACTAAGGAAATGACATATATCTTTAATTTAGGTTTACGTGAACCCAATGTTTAATATTTGAAATTTCATGATATTTACCTATATAAACCCTACTGTAAAACAATGAGCTTACTTTATAGATCCTTGTAATCTTACTTTATGCATCTTTATAATATTGTATACTCAATAAACTTCTTTTGACAAGGAAAATGATGAGAATCCACGTGTAAGAATCCCAAACCACATCACAGACAAGTGTGCCAGTTTCCTTTACAAACAGTAATGATCTCCAAATGATAAGAGATCAACAGTGCACAATTCATCCAAATAGAGGGTCGCCACTCAGGGAAACACTGACTCCACTGCCTGCACGGTCCTTTACCGGTCATTCAAGGGCAGCACCTCAAAGTAATATTGTGTAGGAGAAAGAGGAAGGGACCATAGAGTAGTATGCTAAAACAACATGCTTTATTAAAAGAAAATATACTCTCAAAGGTTACAGAGTAACACAAGCAAAACACACCACACCAGGGGAACACACCAGGGAACAACAGCGGGTGTACAATATCATATGCCCCTGGCCTTGCCCTACACTTGTTTCTTCTGGTGCAATGGATGCCTTCAGGGGATAAAGATCACTACAGAGATTTTGGTTTTGTTCACCTTTGTTCACCTTTGTTCACCTTTTTAGATCAATTACTTTTGTATTTCCTGGTGTCCAGAATATAGGTTGCTGCATTAGTTCTTTTGTATTAAGTGCACACTTTTTTCTGTGTTTGTACTTATCTTTACATGACAGGTGAAATAATAATTTATTCTCTCTTTGACTTCCTCTAGCATTAATTGACACAGAAATATAGATAAATGGAAAACAACCCCAACTTGGTTAAAATGTCAAGCTGACAATAATAACATTTTAGGAGTTCAGCTTCTTAAAGGCGCAAATATCTTATGCATAAAAATGGTGGCTGTGTATCCAGTAGAATTTAATAAAAGTGTAGCGTTGTGTAATTGGGCAGCTAATTTCAAGGGCACAATTCAAGCATTTTTGAAACAATACTTAGAGCATTGTGAACACTTCTTCGATCATCCTATAATAAGACAATATGCATGCAAAAATGGGCAAAAAAATCCAAGCACTGCAAGATATTTCATATACCTTTCAACATTGTCCATGGGACAATTGGAAATTGGACTGTCTTTGCAAATTTTATTCATAGTCCTATGTTTGGCAACTGACAAACCCCTAATCTGATGCAGTAATATGTGCAAATTTTATAATAGGAAAGCGATGTAAAAAGTAGCATAGATTTTGGCCAGCACTGATAAAATACATCAAAAACTTAAAATGTTCTGCCTTACACTGTATAAAATCTCAAAGCTGCTGTAAAATTATCTCAAAGATATAATAAAGTACATAAATGTAAGCATACAGCACTAGTGCATATTTAAAAGTATACAAATGATATATACTGTATGACTAACATACAGAAATATGCAATAAATAAGGTTTTAGATTTATGTTTAAGTTATGCTCTTAATAAATAAAGAACAAGTTTAACACATACCTAATTTAAATTCTACACTCAAATGAACAATTTTTCAATGTGAACCCTTACCTTGTAAAACAATTCAGTTTAAAATAGAAATAAAAGGAAAATATTCAATATATATATATATATATATATATATATATATATATATATATATATATATATAGTATCTCACAAAAGTAAGTACACCCCTCACATTTTTATGTGACAACACTGAAGATATTACACTTTGCTACAATTTAGTGAGTGTACAGCTTGTATAACAGTGTAAATTTGCTGTCCCCTCAAAATAACTTACCACGCAGTCATTAGTGTTTAAACCATTGGCAACAAAAGTGAGTACATCCCTAAGTGAAATGTCCAAATTGGGCCCAAAGTGTCAATATTTTGTGTGGCCACCATTATTTTACAGCACTGCCTTAACCCTCTTGGGTATGAAGTTCACCAGAGCTTCACAGGTTGCCACTGGAGTCCTCTTCCACTCCTCCATGATTACATCACAGAGCTGGTGGATGTTAGAGACCTTGGGCTCCTGCACCTTCCATTTGAGGATGCCCCACAGATGCTCAATAGGGTGTAGGTCTGGAGACATGCTTGGCCAGTCCATCACCTTTACCCTCAGCTTCTTTAGCAAGTGGTCATCTTGGAGGTGTGTTTGGGGTCGTTATCATGTTGAAATACTGCCCTGCAGCTCAGTCTCTGAAGAGAGGGGATCATGCTCAGCTTCAGTATGTCACAATACATGTTGGCATTTATGGTTCCCTCAATGAACTGTAGCTTCCCAGTGCCGGCAGCACTCATGCAGCCCCAGAACATGACAATCCCACCACTTTGCTTGACAGTAGGCAAGACACACTTGTCTTTGTACTCCTCACCTGGTTGCCGCCACACATGCTTGACACCATCTGAACCAAATATGTTTATCTTGGTCTCATTAGACCACAGGACATGGTTCCAGTAATCCATGTCCTTAGTCTGCTTGTCTTCAGCAAACTGTTTGTGGGCTTTCTTGTGCATCATCTTTAGAAGAGGCTTCCTTCTGGGATGATAGGCATGCAGACCAATTTGATGCAGTGTGCGGCGTATGGTCTGAACACTGACAGGCTGACTCCACCCCTTAAACCTCTGCAGAAATGCTGGCAGCACTCATGTGTCTATTTCCTAAAGACAACCTCTGGATATGAGGCTGAGCATGTGCACTCAACTTCTTTGGTCGACCATGGCGAGGCCTCTTTTGAATGGAAACTGTCCTGTTAAACCACTGTATAGTCTTTGCCACCATGCTGCAGCTCAGTTTCAGGGTCTTGGCAATCTTCTTATAGCCTAGGCCATCTTTATGTAGAGCAACACTTCTTTTTTTCAGATCCTCAGAGAGTTCCTTGCCATGAGGTGTCATGTTGAACTTCCAGTGACCAGTATGAGAGTGTGAGAGCGATAACACCAAATTTAACACACCTGCTCCCCATTCACACCTGAGACGTTGTAACACTAATGAGTCACATGACACCGGGGAGGGAAAATGGCTAATTGGGCCCAATTTGGACATTTTCACTTAGTTGTATGCTCATATTTTTTGCCAATGGTTTAGACATTAATGGCTGTGTGTTGAGTTATTTTGAGGGGACAGCAAATTTACACTGTTATACAAGCTGTACACTCACTACTTTACATTCTAACAAAGTGTAATTTCTTCGGTGTTGTGACATAAAAAGATATAATAAAATATTTTAAAAAATGTGAGGGGTGTACTCACTTTTGTGAGATACTGTATATATCTTACAAAAGATATATATATATATATATATAGATATATATATATATTTATTTATATATATATAGTATCTCACAAAAGTTGCTGTACAGTTTCTACAGTTGCTGTAGATAGGGAAACAGCAGTACACTGAATGGCTTTTTATGGGGGCATGTCAGCACAAGTCTGAACATTTCTAGGACAGGCAGGCTATTCTTCAAGCACAGACAGAAATCTTATCACGTTGGGATGGATGTGCTCGCATGCCTAGCATGGTTAGTTTGAAATCTGAGAGCATAGTACAACAAGCACATATCAGGAGTATGAAATATTGGGATAACATATTTTTAAATCGAATTATTTACATAGTGGGTCTGTAGATATAGAAGGGGGGAGTGGGGCATTGATAGATTAGAGATGGAGAGATTGTTATCTGACAAGGAAACTTGCTAGGAAGTAATCCAACAACTACATCTATTAAAGGGCTGAAAGATTAAAGTGGATGTAAACCCGAAAACATTTTTTTAAATCAAGGCTTGCACCTTGCATAGTACTGTATATGATTTCATGTCATCTGTGCCTAGTCTTGCCACAAAGAGTTAATCCAGCTCTCAGCAATCCTCTTATCTTTCTTCAGTAAGATAAAAACTGACACACAGAGAAATAGGAGTCAGTTCTTCCCCCTTGCTGTAAGTGAGAGGTGCTTTACATATCTCATGCAGGAGCCTGAGAGAGGCATTCTGTGTACTTCAGATCCCCTCCTCCTTTCTTTTCCAGCTCTCCCAGGATTGGCTGCTCCACACCTCAGCATGATTGGACATGCTGAAGTCATGTGGTGACTTTTCTGGGTTTTGACTGGAGGTTAGTGATCATAGCAGAAGTTCAGTGTAAGAAATACACAGGAGAAAATGCATGTTGACAAGGGGAGTGTAGAGGAGGGCGGGGAGTCTACTGACATCCCGACTCCACCCACAGAGCGCCAGACAACAGACCCACCCACAGAATTTGCAGTTTTTCGGATCTTATAACAGACAGAGGGGAGACATTTGACAGGTAAGGATACATGCAGGAGGAATCTATATTCTTATAGATAACCACTATGGCAGTAGTTTAGAAAGGATGAGAGTGGGTTTACATCCACTTTAAATCAAGGAAAGAAGGAGGAAGAAAGGGATACTAGATAATAAAGAGGGTAGTATTTAATTCTTGTAAATCTAAGGCTTCAAACAATATATTATCTCCCAAATATGCATGAAGATAAGACCCACCTCTCTGGGAGACCCATAGTCAGTGGGATTAACTTCTTGTCTTCTACATTAGTTGAAAATATTGATTTTTATTTTCAATATTGTGTAGCCACTAACCATTTCTTTCCAAAAGTAAACATCTAATCACTTTTTTAACGCACGTTATGAGTCGCAAAGTGTTGTGATGACATCATGCCGAGAGGGGCACTTCCATGCATCCTAGTGGTGCGTGGCTCCCTTAACCACTTCTCTACCCAACCATAGTCATATGACGTCCTGATCCACAGCCTGTCAGCTCTGAGGAGAGCGATCTGTGTTCCCAGAACGGAGGAACACTGATTGGTCTCCTCCTCTTGTGCGTCCCCTCCCCCTACAGTTAGAATCATTCCCTAGGAAACATATTAACCCCTCCCCGCCCCCTAGTGGTTAACCCCTTCACTGCCTGTCACATTTACACAGTAATCAATGCAATTTTATAGCATTTATCGCTGTATAAATGTGAATGGTCCCAAAAATGTGTCAAAAGTGTCCGCCATAATGTCGCAGTCACGAAAAAAAATCGCCATCGCCGCTAAAAAAATAAATAAATATATATTTTTTAAAAATGGCATAAATCTATTCCGTATTTTGTAGACACTATAACTTTTGCGCAAACCAATCAATATACGCTTATTGTGATTTTTTTTACCAAAAATATGTAGAAGAATACGTATCGGCCGAAACTGAGGAAAAAATTTGTTTAAAAAAAAAAAAAATTGGGACATTTATTATAGCAAAAAGTAAAAAATATTGTGTTTTTTTCAAAATTGTCGCTCTTCTTTTGTTTATAGCGCAAAAAATAAAAACCGCAGAGGCGATCAAATACCACCAAAAGAAAGCTCTATTTGTGGGGAAAAAAGGACGTCAATTTTTTTTGGGTACAACGTTGCACGACCGCGCAATTGACGTTTAAAGTGCGACAGTGCTGAAAACTAAAAATTGGCCTGGGAAGGAAGGGGGTGAAATTGCCCTGTATTGAACCGGTTAATAACTGGGCATTCTACTTCTTAGTGCTGGACTGAGCACATTCTAGGTAAATGCATTTGCTGTTAATGTAATTGTAATGAAAAAGGCTTTTTCGTCTATGGGGATTTCTTTTCTCTTTGCTTTTTTATATTGAACGGTTGAAGCCTCCCCAGAGAGTGACTGAAAGGAAACATTGGTACTTTTGTGCATCTGTATTTACTAAACCTGCTCAATTTGACATGGAATCTGGTTAGTTTGTTTTTCACAAGGGGATCTCTGGTGTTTGGAAAATATACCTTAAATGTTATGTTCACATGTTTTGCACAGTGTGGAGATTTAAAGGGGACTTTTGTTTGAACACTGAATTAATTAATTTGTGCTTATTTATTGTATAATGCTGTAATGACATATAATTTGTATAATTTAAATTAAGTACTAGCGCTGTAAGTTTATATTCATGGTACAATACACTGGCCAAGAATGAATATGATAATTAAAATGAGGTAACAATTAGTGGTGAAGGTTATCAACAACACTCGTGTGTTCAGATGTAGGGAATATGAACAGTACACAAAACAGTACATGAAACCCCTGTATGACACAGAGACCTATCCTAGGCAGGATGCAGTTAGACGCATGTTCACTTTGTGATGCAGGCCCTCTTTAGACTGACTATGGAACAACACAAAATGAAGATGTTATAAGCAATACAAAGAATCATTGACAAGCTTTCCAGAAATTAGTCTAACATTAAAATGTTTAAAACCCTTGGCATGAGTTACCACAGTAACAGATAACGTTTGTGAATCTCCACCTTTTAAAAAAAATGGTTTATAGCTTGGTTCACTCATGTCTTTCTTTTTGTGAAAGGCTTCATACTAGCCTTTCACAAACTTCTTACCACAGAAGAACCCTTGAAATAATTAACAGTTCTCAAGGATCCTCTACAAAAAAATTATTGTATTTACAGGTTATGACACATTAGTAGGGATGAGCTTCGTGTTCGAGTCAAACCCATGTTCGACTCGAACATCGTCTGTTCTGTTGTTCGCCGAATTGCGAACGATATGGGCCGCTCGCGCCAAATTCGAGTGGCGCGTCACAGCCCATAATTCACATCTGACTCGGGGCCCATGATAGAGCAGACAGGTAGCACAGAAGTACAGAGTGGCACGAGTGCCTATTGGTCTTTCTAGCAGCAGGGCTGGATGGACTCTCGGGATCAAGCAGGGGAAGGTCATCAGTGGACCACAGAGGAGCAGGAGTGCTGGATGGACACCAGTGAGCAGGAGACAGGAGCAGGCTGAGACTGTCAGTAGATTGCAGCAGAGCAGGACTGCCAGATGGATACCAGAGGAATATAGGCAGGGGCTCGCAGCAGGCAGTCCAGCAGTGATGGAGACAGAAGCAGAGTCAGACGAACCAGGTCATACACAGGCAGACAGACCAAGTGCAGATGCGTAGGCAGAAGCAATGTCATGAACAGGAACACAAATTGCCCTGTGCCTATGCACAGGAAGTTGACTAGAGGAGCCATCCTGTCTGCTGGAATGTTCCTCCTGACAACAGCACAGAAGTTTCACCAGGTGAGAGCACAGGGGGACACCAGCTCAGAGCATGGGAGGGTCATCAGGTCAAAGCATAGGGAGGATCACCAGGTCAGAGCATATGGGGTCACCAGGTCAGAGCACAGGAGGGATGACTAAGGCCGAACATGGGGGGTTACAAGTGCAGAGTAGTACTGTTTAGTTTCTTCCACATGCAAAGTGGTACAGGGAAGCTATTGTTATATTACTTTTCTGGTGCACTGATCCCCGCCAGCCCTCCTAACATCCATCCCAGGTGATGTCACATACAAGCCCCTGGGATGAACAGAAGTGGATTGCTAGTGGGGAACTGTGGAGAACAATGAAATATTCTTCCCTGCGCTGCTCTGCAGATCCATATACAGTATCAATTAATAAGCTCACCTCGCTGTAACAAATTCAACAGCCATCAACAGTCACTGATGAGGTAAAATTTCTCCCACACACCACACATGCTCTACTCCCTCTATTCCTTTGCTGCCCTCTGTTGTGAGGTCACAGAAGGCAGGCACTACAGGGGAGGCATTGGCTATTAATAGTACTCCCATCTATACATCTGCCACCATGGTGAATTGCAGCAGATCCCCTGGGGACTTCTTGTGAAACCTTAGGTTTCCGCAGAACCCTGGTTGGGAAATCCTGGTTGTTCAGTTGGTGGAATGACCCTTGCTATGGTGATTAATGTAATACTCCCTACATTTATAGTCAGTTTGATTCCCCATTACATTGCAGGTGAAGATTACTGATTGGTGGTCAGAAGAAAAAATCCTCATGGGTGTTCAGGGGTTGCTTAAGCTGATAGGTGAGGTTTCACTAATCCCATCTGGCGGGCTCTGCCAAGTAACATTAGTTCTGCAAATTTGCAGCACCATCACACAGCAGGAGATCAATTTGTCACTGTCAAAGAAACCCCTAGAAATATTGGAAGGAACCTTAGGGTTCCATGGAAACCTTGGTTGAGAAGGATTGTTTTATACTGATGGCAACTTAAAAAACAGCATTACAAGGGCTTACAATCTACTTACTGTATTTAAATATATATTATAGTGTTCTCTGGTATTACAGATCCCTTTCTCACTCACACACATGTGTAATCAGGAGTTACAATCCTTTTGTGGGGGAGGTGTACCCAAAAGATTGCACTCCATTTGTGTAAGAGGGATATATACAGTATCTCACAAAAGTGAGTACATTTTTGTAAAATTAGTGACAACACTGAAAAAATTACACTTTGCTACAATGTAAAATAGTGAGAGTACAGCTTGTGTAACAGTGTAAATTTGCCGTCCCCTCAAAATAACTCAACATACAGCCATTAATGTCTAAACCACTGGCAACAAAAGTGAGTACACTCCTACGTGAAAATGTTCAAATTGGGCCCAATTAGCCATTTTTCCTCCCCAGTGTCAAATGACTCATTAGTGTTACAAGGTCTTAGGTGTGAATGGGGAGCAGGCATGTTAAATTTGGTATTATTGCTCTCATTCTCTCATACTGGTCACTGGAAGTTCAACATAGCACCTCATGGCAAAGAACTCTCTGAGGATCTGAAAAAAGATTTGTTGCTTTACATAAAGATGGCCTAGGCTATAAGAAGACTGCCCAGACCCTGAAACAGAGCTGCAGCACGGTGGCCAAGACCATACAGTGGTTTACCGGATGGGTTCCACTCAGAACAGGCCTCGCCATGGTCAACCAAAGAAGTTGAGTGCACATGCTCAGCGTCATATCCAGAGGTTGTCTTTGGGAAATAGATGTATGAGTGCTGCCAGCATTACTCCAGAGGTTAAACGGATGGGGGGTCAGCCTGTCAGTGCTCAGACCATACGCCGCACACTGCATCAAATTGGTCTGCATGGCTGTCATCCCAGAAGGAAGCCTCTTCTAAAGATGATGCATAAGAAAGCCTGCAAACAGTTTGCTGAAGACAAACAGACTAAGGACATGGATTACTGGAACCATGTCCTGTGGTCTGATGAGACCAAGATAAACTTAATTGGTTCAGATGGTGTCAAGCGTGTGTGGCGGCAACCAGGTGGGGAGTACAAAGACAAGTGTGTCTTGCCTACAGTCAAGCATGGTGGTGAGAGTGTCATGGTCTGGGGCTGCCGGCACTGGGGAGCTACAGTTCATTGAGGAAACCATGAATGCCAACATGTACTTTGACATACCAAAGCAGAGCATGATCCCCTTCAGAGACTAGGCCGCAGGGCAGTATTCCAACATGATAACAACCCCAAACACACCTCCAAGACGACCACTGCCTTGCTAAAGAAGCTGAGGGTAAAGGCGATGGACTGGCCTAGCATGTCTCCAGACCTAAACCCTATTCTGTGGGGCTTACTCAAACCAGCTCTGTGATGTCATCATGGAGGAGTGAAAGAGGACTCCAGTGGCAACCTGTGAAGCTCTGGTGAACTCCATGCCCAAGAGGATTAAGGCAGTGCTGGAAAATAATGGTGGTCACAAAAAATATTGACACTTTGGGCCCAATTTGGACATTTTCACTTAGGGGTGTACTCACTTTTGTTGCCAGCGGTTTAGAAATTAATGGCTGTGTGTTGAGTTATTTTGAGGGGACAGCAAATTTACACTGTTATACAAGCTGTACACTCACTACTTTACATTGTAGCAAAGTGTAATTTCTTTAGTGTTGTCAGAAATATATAAACCCAAAATTTGCAAATGAATGAGTAAGCAAAAACAGCAGAAATTCTCTTGCATAACATAAATACAGTGAACAAATGTTAGAAACCATAGAATCGCGCTAAACATATGAAGAATAAAAAAATGAATGTGTTCTCATGTACCGACCAATTAAATGAATGGTCATATCCCCAAAAGGTACAATCATGGTAATGTGAAACAAAATATAATAAAGGAAATGTACAATTGAAAATATACAGCCCCACCTATAATGTGTGAAATTGTCCAAACAATAATTTTGTGACAGTTTAGTAAGTAAAATATGGTATAACTACAAGTAGTGTCCAAAAAAGGCTACACGGCAGTAACACCCGTGAATAAAAAAGTCCATCAATACATGGTGCAATTTAGCAAAAAGGAACTAGTGAAGAAATCCACTGCCGGTAAGTAAGGGGTTACTGCTTACCAAAAGCCCATGATCCCCCACTACAGAGGATCAAGGGGAGCCTGCATATAGAAAAACCTCGCAGAGCACATCAGATGGGTCAGCTGTCCTCGGCAGAGCGGGGATAATGCTGCGATCTCCAAAACACCTAGTGGGACTCCTGACACTCAAAATCTCCTCATGCTGTTTCAAAACCATGGGTGGGTATGCATAGCGTGGAAAGATATAAACACTCCATAGTGTAAAACCTTCTTAGTTTATCGAATAATAAAAAAATCACATTGCACTTACATAGGAAGCAGAAAAACAAGCCTTAGTGTCTGGTGCGCGGCTGGTAGCACGCAGACCAACCCGTCCTGCTGGAATGATCAATAGCAACACGAGGTGACGTCAGTGCGTCGCTCCGCCCTACGCATTTCGTAATAGGTTACGTCGTCCAGGGACATGTACACCACTCCATCTGACCTGCTTCTCGGTTTGTACTGTAAGGGCCAGGTTCAGCTCCAATCTAGCATCGTCTAATTGGGATATAGTGATTCCCGAGGGGTCTCTCTTGTGTTGAGCCCTTAGGGAAAAGTATGCTTGTTCCAATCTTACTATATCCGCCTTCCTCTCTTTTTTGATTTGAGAGGCGATTTGGATGATCTTTCCCCTTATGGTGACTTTATGAGCAGCCCACAACATCTCCGCCGAGGTATCATCAACATTATTCAGAGTGTAATATTTTAGTAGAGCTTTATTGATTTAAGTGACCCTAATGGGGTCTGATAAAATGGATTCATTAAGCCTCCACTGAGAATGTTTGGGGTGGTGAGAAGTTTTAAAGAGCGACACAGTCACTATGGAGTGGTCCGAAAGTGTGGTGTCTATAATTTTGGAGCTGGAGTCATTGGGTAGGTGGTGTGTGGACATGAGAATGGGATCTATCCTAGCGTAAGAGTGGTGAGGGCTAGAAAAACGAGTGAAGTCCCTCTTCAAAGGGTTCATCTCTCACCAAATGTCCCCCAGGTCTTGTGAGTGGACTAGTTTAGCAAATTTGAGGCTGGCCCTAGTTGGATGGATTAGGAGTATTTTGGATGGGTTGGACTTATCCAGCCCTCGATTGAACGCCACATTGGAGTCCCTTCCAAGTATGGGGGTCCTCTACAATAGGGGGTTTAGTGTTGCCCACATTGATTGAAAAAATGTATGTTGGCCCTTGTTGAGGGTATAATAGGAGATAAAGGAGAATAAATGGCAGTCTATGAACCCTTTAACTGCCTTCTGGATCTTTATAATCTGCCTGCCAAAAGTAATTACAAGTTTTGGAAAATAGGATAGCGACACCTTTAGACTTTTCCTCTGTCTTTGCCAGGTAGAACAAAGGGTACTGATTGTGCAGGAATTTGGGGCTGTAACGATTAGGAAAATGGGTTTCCTGAACCATGATAACATCTTGCGGGAACTGTAGCTATCTTTCTCCTTTTGAGGGGGGAGTTCAAGCCCTGAGCGTTATGTGTAGCTAAATTAAGTGTGGGTCTGGGATCATTCGCCATGGAGTAGATGTAGGAGGATGCTGTCTTGCTCTGCGACACTTACCGTAGGATGAACCTGGTATCGATTGCTAGCCAAGAAGAACCAACCAAACTGTAATACTGTAAACTTAGAAATCTCGTGATGAACCTGAAAGGTGACTGAGAAATAAACAAGTATTATTTTCCCCAGGGGATAACTTAAGAAAGGGAAAGAGGGTAGAATGATTGAGTGAAAGTGAGAGCAAGGACGGATAAAGAGGCTATAGGGAGCATTGTCAGTAAGTTAAGGCCGGATCCGTGGGAGAAAAACAACCCCCAGGGATCGTGTCAAACAAGTAGTGTCTGGTCTACTAAGGGCAGACAACCTATCCTGCGGAGTCAAGGGAGTCTGAGGAATAAGTGGAGGCACATGCCCCGCACCCAGCACCATGGCGCCTTCTTGTACAACAACGAACTTTGAAAGAATGAAACACAGAGAAAACACATTCCCTTGAGAGGAATTATATCATGCCCATGAAAATGTATTTGTGGTAGAACCCTCCTTCCTCCCCCTCCAGAAGGTAGGAAGGGAGGTTCCAGATGTGTTACAAAAGCTCTTATTGGAGCCCGGATAGGGCTCACCAACCTAAAAGTCTCATCTGTTTGCTAACGTCATTGTTATCGGGGGTCTGTTAATAGCCTATACATTAAACTTTATGGAGAAAACAGTTCTCCAAAAAAGCCGGGACCATCCTGTAATCAAAAAAAAAGGGGGAAAAAAGTGAAAAACATACTATTTCTGAAAAAAGTGTCCAGAACAGAACTTGTGGAGCAGTTGCTCCAATCAGCAGGGTTGAAAGTCCGTGGTAACCACAACCTCGAGGAGGTGAGGATAGAAGTGTAAGTTGCAGAAGTCATTTCTCCGCTTCAGGATAAGGCTGTTATCTTTCATTCTCTTGGTCTTCGGCTTGTTCCACAGGGTGGTCAGGGGACTGGCGATGGACGTTTCGCTGAGTTGGGAGCAGAGTTAGATGTGTCCATATCTGCTTCCAGCGAAATGATCTTCAGGGAGAGGAGGATTTTCTCACCATCTTGGAGACTGTTGAAGGAGTACTGCTTGCTCATGAAGTAAAATTTAACAGCAAATGGAAAGGTCCACCAGTATTTAATGTCCTTTTGGGCGAGGACTGAGAGTAAGGGTTTCAGGGCCCATCTCCTCTGGATTGTAGAGGGGGACAAGCTTGAAAAATGAGTATTGGGTGACCTTGATATGATATTTGTTTAATCGCTCTGGATTGCTTCATTAACTCCTCCTTGGCCAGGTAAAAGTGTGGTTTTGAGATGATGTCCCTGAGGAGAACCATCCTTTCTTGGGGGTCCCAAGGCTCTATGGACTCTGTCCAATTCCAAATGGTGTTGTGGGATATTTGGGATGAGGGATTTGATTATCTCCTGGGTAGCCTGGGAGACATCTGCAATGGACTCAGGCAGGCTTCTGATCCCAAAATTGTATCTTCTGCATCTGTTTTCTAGCTCGTCGATACTTGAAATGGCAGTCGAGCCTGTCTTAAAGCGTCTGAATATGGTCTGAGTTTTGGTTGGTGGCTGACACCGTCATATCTAGTTTGTTCTCAATGGCTTCCATCCTGGAACCCAGGTTCTGGAAGTCAGCTTTGATATTCCCAGTTATCTTTGCTGCTGTGGAGGCCAGCCCTCTCTCCAGTAATTCAGACAGCTTTAGGTAGAGGTCCCCTGGCTGGACATATGTTTTCTGAGCTGGGGTGGCAGGGAAGGGGACTCCCTGGTGCAGTGTGAGTGCAGGCCCAGCCGAGGAGAATGCACTGTCCCAAAAGCCATGGCCGATTAATGATTCAGTGGAAGCTGGGGAAGGTGTCATATGCTGATGGTTGTTGTTCTGACTTGCAGGGGTGTATGTGAGGGACGCAGGGGCTATCACTTGCCTGGGTTCTGGCTGTCCCTCAGTGCCTGGAGCATGCTGCAGAGCCGCGGCGGCCATCTTGGTACACCCTGTCGGTGCTGCTAGCTCGAATTGTGGCCCGAGGTCTCTGCAGACCTGGATCCCAGTCATGCAGGGGGGTATCTCTGGTCGGTGCGGGGTCCGGATCACCGTAGGTGGCTTTTTTTTTTGGGCTCTGTGCAGTGCTGTGGATGCCGTTGTGTCTGGGTGTGACGGAGCTCCCAGCTTAAGCAGCCAACTTGGATTCTCCGCACATGCGCACTCCAGCACTGCGTTATTTTAACTGACAATTGCGCGGTCATGCAACCCTGTACCCAAATGAAATGTATGTAATTTTTTCCCCACAAATAAAGCTTTCTTTTGAGGGTATCTGATAGGGTTGCACCGATACTGGTGTCGGTATCTGTGACGATACTAGGCATTTTCGCGAGTATCGGTCCACGCCAAAATGCTCTGATACCCTAACCTGATACCGGAAGGGATGTGAACTGGACACATCAGTCACAGCCTGTCAGTTACATCTGTGCTAGGATCGGGGATTTGTGATAGCGTGTCTCCTGCGTGCAATGCAGTGACAAGCGAGATGCCGGCGTCCCAGCTAGTACGGTCAAGGGTGGGAGGGGGGCCTCGGAAGGTATTTTGCACTTTTTCTGACCTGACCCTGATGCCTGGATGCCGACGCCCCCGGATGATCTGGCTGCAGAGAGGAAGTGGGGGATGTCTGTGCGAGAGTCGGCTACATCACATTAGTACAACAACGGTAAGGCATGTGCACGGTGTAGCTTTTAAAGGAGGGGGGAGAAGATGAAGGCAGTAGAGGAGGTGTGAGCATGAGTCAGAGTTGAGGAGGGGTGGATGGGGGATCATGTATGAGAATACAGTGGAAAGGAGTGGTGGAGGAAAACTGGACCCTGCACTCTGCTTGTAATGTGCCTGGACCCTGAACTCTGCATGTAATGTGCCTGGACCCTGCACTCTGCATGTAATATGCCTGGATCCTGCACTCTGCATGTAATGTGCCTGGACCCTGCACTCTGTATGTAATGTGCCTGGACCAGTAGTGTATTTAGGTTTTGTGCTGCCCTAGGCCTGACTAAACTCGTGTACCCCCTAATTTAAATATGACCCACCCCTTCCTGTCAAGGCCACACCCCTTGCTGTTTAAGACCTGCCCTGAAATTTTCGAGTGGGGACACGAGTTCTGAGGGCCTGGGGGGGGGGCAATGGATTCCCTTAATTTGCATAGATTCTCACTTCCTGATTGGCTATGGGGCAGGAAGTGAAGGGAAAGCTCTGCAATAGGACAGGGATGGTAAAAAATAAACTGACAGGGCTATAACCCTTCCTTACTCTATCCAAAATGAAAAAAAAAAGTGTTGCACATAGTTCTACTTTAAGCACAAATTTCTGATAATTTTATGGAGAGGACTAAAAAGATATAACCATGCCAATGGTGCAGCAGAAAACATAGCACAGTGAGGAAGGTTTGTGGTTCAGGATGATAGGACAGTCAAAATTAGAAGCGGCGCCCCCCCCCCATAGTTGCTGAATGCCGGCCGCCCACATACCTGAAGCAGTGAGGCCGCTTTATGGGGGCGCTAGACTAATTTGCCTCTCAGCCCAGTCCACCCCATAAGACTGGTGCTGCACTAAAAGTGTACTGCAAGCCAGCGGGGACTCTTTCCGTGCTGCCCCCCTGCAAAGTGCTGCCCTAGGCCTGGGCCTTGTTGGCCTAGGCCAGGATACAGCATTGGCCTGGACCCTGCACTCTGCATGTAATGTGCCTGGACCCTGCACTCTGCATGTAATATGCCTGGATCCTGCACTCTGCATGTAATGTGCCTGGACCCTGCACTCTGCATTTAATGTGTCCGGACCCATACTCTGCATGTAATGTGCCTGGACCCTGAACTCTGCATGTAATGTGTCCGGACCCGTACTCTGCATGTAATGTGCCTGGACCCTGAACTCTGCATGTAATGTGCCCGGACCCTGCACTCAGCATGTCTGTGCGTGAACCCTGCCTTTCAAGCCCCCTGTACTGTGCCCACCAGCTGCCACCTCTGTTCCCATGTCTCCCAATGACCCTCTCATATCCACCATCTTCCCCTAGTGATCACAGCCTTTGCCTCCCAACTCTCCCACCCCACAATCCCTATTCCACCCCAAACTCAACTACCCTGCCATCACTAACCCCTTTACTCCCTCCCCCTGCCCTCACCCAACTCCCTAACAACCTTCCCGCTCCCAAACCACCCCCCACCTACTCTTCCTAGGCGATAAGTATCAGTAATTGGTAACGGTGAGTACTTGAAAAAAGTATCGGTACTCGTACTCGGTCTTAAAAAAAGTGGCATTGGTGCATCCCTAGTATTTGATCACCTCTGTTTTGTTTTTTTTGTACTATAAACAAAAAAGGCCAACAATTTTGAATATTAATATCAATATCAATATTTTTTACTTTTTGCTATAAAACATATCCAATAAAAAAACCTTTCTTTATTCATAAATTTTGGACAATATGTATTCTGCTACATACAGTATCTCACAAAAGTGAGTACACCCCTCCCATTTTTGTAAATATTTTATTATATTTTTTCATGTGACAACACTGAAGAAATGACACTTTGCTACAATGTAAAGTAATGAGTGTAGAGCTTGAATAACAGTGTAAATTTTCTGTCCACTCAAAATAACTCAACACACAGCCATTATTGTCTAAACCGCTGGCAACAAAAGTGAGTACACCCCTAAGTAAAAATGTCCAAATTGGGCCCAATTAGCCATTTTCCCCTTATAGCCTAGATGGTCTAGGCTAAAAGAAGATTGCCAAAACCCTGAAACTGAGCTGCAGTATGGTGGCCAAGACCATACAGTGGTTTAACAGGATGGGTTCCACCCAGAACAGGCCTCGCCATGGTCAACCAAAGAAGTTGAGTGCACATGCTCAGCGTCATATCCAGAGGTTGCCTTTGGGAAATAGATGTATGAGTGCTGCCAGCATTGCTGCAGAGGTTGAAGGGGTGGGGGGTCAGCCTGTCAGTGCTCAGACCCTGCACTCTGCATGTAATGTGCCTGGACCCTGCACTCTGCATGTAATGTGCCTGGACCCTGCACTCTGCATGTAATGTGCCTGGACCCTGCACTCTGCATGTAATGTGCCTGGACCCTGCACTCTGTATGTAATGTGCCTGGACCCTGCACTCTGCATGTAATGTTCCTGGATCCTGTACTCTGCATGTAATATGCCTGGACCCTGCACTCTGCATGTAATGTGCCTGGACCCTGAACTCTGCATGTAATGTGTCCGGACCCTGCACTCTGCATGTAATGTGGCTGGACCCTGAACTCTGCATGTAATGTGCCCGGACCCTGCATTCAGCATGTAATGTGCCTGAACCCTGCCCTTCAAACCCCCTGTACTGTGCCCACCAGCTGCCACCTCTGTTCCCATGTCTCCCAATGACCCTCTCATATCCACCATTAGGGATGAGCCGAACACCCCCCGGTTCGGTTTGCACCAGAACCTTCGAACGGACCGAAAATTCGCACAAACGTTAGAACCCCATTGACGTCTATGGGACTCGAACGTTCGAAATCAAAAGTGCTCATTTTATAGGCTAATTTGCATGGTATTGTCCTAAAAAGGGTTTGGGGACCCGGGTCCTACCCCAGGGGACATGTATCAATGCAAAAAAAACTTTTAAAAACGGCCATTTTTTCGGGAGCAGTGATTTTAATGATGCTTAAAGTAAAAAAAAAAAGTGAAATATTCCTTTAAATATCGTACCTGGGGTGTGTCTATAGTATACCTGTAAAGTGGCACGTGTTTCCCGTGTTTAGAACAGTCCCTGCACAAAATGTCATTTTTAACCACTTAAGGACCGCCTCACACCGATGTACGTCGGCAAGGCGGCACGGACAGGCAAAATCACGAAATCACGTACATACAGGTGATTTGCCTCCCATTTGGACCCCCCCCGGTGCCCGAGGCGGTCCTCTTTTATCCCCCGGCGATCGGAGGTGAGGGGGAGGCCATCCGTTCGTGGCCCCCCCTCGCGATCGCCGCCGGCCAATGGGAACATTCCTTTGCTGCTGTATGCTAAACAGCAGCAAAGGAAATGATGTCATCTCTCCTCGGCTCGGTATTTTCCGTTCCGGCGCCGAGGAGAGAAGACATCAATGTGAGTGCACAAACAATACACACACAGTAGAACATGCCAGGCACAGAAAACACCCCCGATCCCCCCCCGATCGCCCCCCCGATCACCCCTCAATCACCCCCCCGTCACAAACTGACACCAAGCAGTTTTTTTTTTTCTGATTACTGCATTGGTGTCAGTTTGTGACAGTTACTGTGGTGGGACAGTTACTGTTAGCCCCCTTTAGGTCTAGGGTACCCCTCTAACCCCCACTAATAAAGTTTTAACCCCTTGATCACCCCCCATCACTAGTGTCACTAAGCGATCATTTTTCTGATCGCTGCATTAGTGTCGCTGGTGACGCTAGTTAGGGAGGTAAATATTTAGGTTCGCCGTCAGCGTTTTATAGCGACAGGGACCCCCATATACTACCTAATAAATGTTTTAACCCCTTGATTGCCCCCTAGTTAACCCTTTCACCACTGATCATCGTATAAGTGTTACGGGTGACGCTGGTTAGTTTGTTTATTTTTTATAGTGTCAGGGCACCCGCCGTTTATTACCGAATAAAGGTTTAGCCCCCTGGTCACCCGGCGGTGATATGCGTCGCCCCAGGCAGCGTCAGATTAGCACCAGTACCGCTAACACCCACGCACGCAGCATACGCCTCCCTTAGTGGTATAGTATCTGAACGGATCAATATCTGATCCGATCAGATCTATACTAGCGTCCCCAGCAGTTTAGGGTTCCCAAAAACGCAGTGTTAGCGGCATCAGCCCAGATACCTGTTAGCAACTGCGTTTTGCCCCTCCGCCCGGCCCAGCCCACCCAAGTGCAGTATCGATCGATCACTGTCACTTACAAAACACTAAACGTATAACTGCAGCATTCGCAGAGTCAGGCCTGATCCTTGCGAGCGCTAACAGTTTTTTTGGTAGCATTTTGGTGAACTGGCAAGCACCAGCCCCAAGCAGCGTCAGGTTAGCGCCAGTACCGCTAACACCCACGCACGCACCGTACACCTTCCTTAGTGGTATAGTATCTGAACGGATCAATATCTGATCCGATCAGATCTATACTAGCGTCCCCAGCAGTTTAGGGTTCCCAAAAATGCAGTGTTAGCGGGATTAGCCCAGGAACCTGCTAGCACCTGCGTTTTGCCCCTCCACCCGACCCAGCCCACCCAAGTGCAGTATCGATCGATCACTGTCACTTACAAAACACTAAATGCATAACTGCAGCGTTCGCAGAGTCAGGCCTGATCCCTGCGATCGCTAACAGTTTTTTTGGTAGCGTTTTGGTTAACTGGAAAGCACCAGTGGCCTAGTACACCCCGGTCGTAGTCAAACCAGCACTGCAGTAACACTTGGTGACGTGGCGAGTCCCATAAGTGCAGTTCAAGCTGGTGAGGTGGCAAGCACAAGTAGTGTCCCGCTGCCACCAAAAAGACAAACACAGGCCCGTCGTGCCCATAGTGCCCTTCCTGCTGCATTCGCCAATCCTAATTGGGAACCCACCACTTCTGCAGCGCCCGTACTTCCCCCATTCACATCCCCAACCAAATGCAGTCAGCTGCATGAGAGGCATTTTCTTTATGTCCTCCTGAGTACCCCTACCCAACGAATCCCCCCAAAAAAGATGTCGTGTCTGCAGCAAGCGCAGATATAGGCGTGACACCCGCTATTATTGCCTCTCCTGTCCTGACAATCCTGGTCTTTGCATTGGTGAATGTTTTGAACATTACCATGGTTGAGTATTAGCGTAGGGTACAGCATTGCACAGACTAGGCACACTTTCACAGGGTCTCCCAAGATGCCATCGCATTTTGAGAGACCCGAACCTGGAACCGGTTACAGTTATAAAAGTTAGTTACAAAAAAAGTGTAAAAAAAAAAAATTTAAAAAAATAGTTGTCGTTTTATTGTTCTCTCTCTCTCTATTCTCTCTCTCTCTATTGTTCTGCTCTTTTTTACTGTATTCTATTCTGCAATGTTTTATTGTTATTATGTTTTATCATGTTTGTTTTTCAGGTATGCAATTTTTTATACTTTAGCGTTTACTGTGTTTTATTGTTAACCATTTTTTTGTCTTCAGGTACACCATTCACGACTTTGAGTGGTTATACCAGAATGATGCCTGCAGGTTTAGGTATCATCTTGGTATCATTCTTTTCAGCCAGCTGTCGGCTTTCATGTAAAAGCAATCCTAGCAGCTAATTAGCCTCTAGACTGCTTTTACAAGCCGTGGGAGGGAATGCCCCCCCCACCGTCTTCCTTGTTTTTCTCTGGCTCTCCTGTCTCAACAGGGAACCTGGGAATGCAGCCGGTGATTCAGCCAGCTGACCATAGAGCTGATCAGAGACCAGAGTGGCTCCAAACATCTCTACAGCCTAAGAAACCGGAAGCTACAAGCATTTCATGACTTAGATTTCGCCGGATGTAAACAGCACCATTGGGAAAATGGGAAAGCATTTTATCACACCGATCTTGGTGTGGTCAGATGCTTTGAGGGCAGAGGAGAGATCTAGGGTCTAAAAGACCCCAATTTTTTCAAAAAAGAGTACCTGTCACTACCTATTGCTATCATAGGGGATATTTACATTCCCTGAGATAACAATAAAAATGATTTAAAAAAAAAAAATGAAAGGAACAGTTTAAAAATAAGATAAAAAAGCAAAAAAAAATAAAGAAAAAAAAAAAAAAGCACCCCTGTTGCCCCCTGCTCTCACGCTAAGGCGAACGCAAGCGGAGGTCTGTCGTCAAACGTAAACAGCAATTGCACCATGCATGTGAGGTATCACCGCGAAGGTCAGATCGAGGGCAGTAATTTTAGCAGTAGACCTCCTCTGTAAATCTAAAGTGGTAACCTGTAAAGGCTTTTAAAGGCTTTTAAAAATGTATTTAGCTGCGCAAATACTGTGTGAAAAGAAAAAAGGAAACACCCACCATTTTAATCTGTAGGGCATTTGCTTTAAAAAAATATATAATGTTTGGGGGTTCAAAGAAATTTTCTTGCAAAAAAAATAACTTTTTCATGTAAACAAAAAGTGTCAGAAAGGGCTTTGTCTTCAAGTGGTTAGAAGAGTGGGTGATGTGTGACATAAGCTTCTAGATGTTGTGCATAAAATGCCAGGACAGTTCAAAACCCCCCCAAAGCTATTTGCTGAGAGTCATGTCGAGTCCGTGGAATATTTTATATTGTGACACAAGTTGCGGGAAAGAGGCAAATTTTTTTTTTTTTTGCACAAAGTTGTCACTAAATGATATATTGCTCAAACATGCCATGGGAATATGTGAAATTACACCCCAAAATACATTCTGCTGCTTCTCCTGAGTACAGGGATACCACATGTGTGAGACTTTTTGGGAGCCTAGCCGCGTACGGGACCCTGAAAACCAAGCACCGCCTTCAGGCTTTCTAAGGGCGTGAATTTTTGATTTCACTCTTCACTGCCTATCACAGTTTCGGAGGCCATGGAATGCCCAGGTGGCACAAAACCCCCCCCAAATGACCCCATTTTGGAAAGTAGACACCCAAAGCTATTTGCTGAGAGGTATAGTGAGTATTTTGTAGACCTCACTTTTTGTCACAAAGTTTTGAAAATTGAAAAAAGAAAAAAAAAATGTTTTTTCTTGTCTTTCTTTATTTTCAAAAACAAATGAGAGCTGCAAAATACTCACCATGCCTCTCAGCAAATAGCTTGGGGTGTCTACATTCCAAAATGGGGTAATTTGGGGGGGGGTTGTGCCACCTGGGCATTCCATGGCCTCTGAAACTGTGATAGGCAGTGAAGAGTGAAATCAAAAATTTACACCCTTAGAAATCCTGAAGGCGGTAATTGGTTTTTCGGGGCCCCGTACGCGGCTAGGCTCCCAAAAAGTCCCACACATGTGATATCCCCATACTCAGGAGAAGCAGCTAAATGTATTTTGGGGTGCAATTCCACATATGCCCATGGCCTGTGTGAGCAATATATCATTTAGTGACAACTTTGTGCAAAAAAAAAAAAATGTGTCACTTTGTGTCAAAATATAAAATACTCAATGGACTCAACATGCCTCTCAGCAAATAGCTTGGGGTGTCTACTTTCCAAAATGGGGTCATTTGGGGGGGTTTTGTGCCACCTGGGCATTCCATGGCCTCCGAAACTGTGATAGGCAGTGAAGAGTGAAATCAAAAATTTACACCCTTAGAAATCCTGAAGGCGGTGATTGGTTTTCGGGGGGCTCCGTACGCGGCTAGGCTCCCAAAAAGTCCCACACATGTGGTATCCCCATACTCAGGAGAAGCAGCTGAATGTATTTTGGGGTGCAATTCCACATAGGCCCATGGCCTGTGTGAGCAATATATCATTTAGTGACAACTTTTTGTAAAAAAATTTTTTTAGTCATTATTCAATCACTTGGGACAAAAAATAAATATTCAATGGGTTCAACATGCCTCTCAGCAATTTCCTTGGGGTGTCTACCTTCCAAAATGGGGTCATTTGGGGGGATTTTGTACTGCCCTGCCATTTTAGCACCTCAAGAAATGACATAGGCAGTCATAAACTAAAAGCTGTGTAAATTCGAGTAACTGTACCCTAGTTTGTAGACCTTATAACTTTTGTGCAAACCAATAAATATACGCTTATTGACATTTTTTTTACCAAAGACATGTGGCCGAATACATTTTGGCCTAAATGTAGGACTAAAATTGAGTTTATTGGATTTTTTTATAACAAAAAGTAGAAAATATCATTTTTTTTCAAAATTTTCGGTCTTTTTCCGTTTATAGCGCAAAAAATAAAAACCGCAGAGGTGATCAAATACCATCAAAAGAAAGCTCTATTGGTGGGAAGAAAAGGACGCAAATTTTGTTTGGGTACAGCATTGCATGACCGCGCAATTAGCAGTTAAATCGACGCAGTGCCAAATTGGAAAAAGACCTCTGGTCCTTAGGCAGCATAATGGTCCGGGGCTCAAGTGGTTAAAGAAAAAATCTCATTTAAAACTGCTTGCGGGTTTAATGTAATGTCGGGTCCTGGCAATATGGATGAAAATCAGTGAGACAAACGGCATGGGTACCCCCCAGTCCATTACCAGGCCCTTTGGGTCTTGTATGGATATTAAGGGGAACCCCGCACCCAAATGAAAATAAGGAAAGGTGTGGGGCAACCAGGCCCTATATACTCTGAACAGTAGTATACAGGCGGTGCAAACAAGACAGGGACTGTAGGTTTGTTGTTAAGTAGAATCTGTTTGTCATTTTGAAGGGGTACATTTTTAACGTGTTTAGCTCCAGCCAAAAAATCTTTTTTAAGCTTTTTGGAAAAAATAGGGAAGGGTTATCACCCCTGTGACATTTGTTTTGCTGTCTGTCCTCCTCTTCAGAAGATTTCACCTCACTTTTTGTCCCAATGACAAATGTTTTTTGAAAATTTGTTTTTTTTTGTGGAACAATGATTGGAAAGCATCAGTGGAAAGGAGAAATGTTTTTCCCATATTAACTCTTACAGGAGAGAATTTCCCTTCATATGGGTAGATTTCATCTCACTTCCTGTTGTCTCCTTCCGTTTGCAAGTAGGAGTCGTTTGTAAGTTAGATGTTTGAAAGTAGGGGCCTGCCCTATATACTCAGCAGAAATTTGGGCCTTAGGTGTTGTTGTGGCCACAACACTGTAACCTCTCACAGGGCCCTGCTGTGAAATATTAGATCAAGAATTATAATTACATGACCCTGTTGAACAAGGGCAGAAAAATTGGGCCTTTGGTGGTGGTGGTGGTGGTGCTGGTGCCACAACACTGTAAGTCCTTACTCGCTCTTGGTGGGTGCAGAAATGGGCCCTGCTGTGCAATATTAGATCAAGAATTGTAATTACATGCCCCTGTTGAACAAGGGCAGAAAAATTGGGCCTTTGGTGGTGGTGGTGCTGGTGCCACAACATTGTAAGTCCTCACTCGCTCTTGGTGGGTGCAGAAATTGGCCCTGCTGTGCAATATTAGATCAATAATTGTAATTACATGCCCCTGTTGAACAAGGGCAGAAAAATTAGGCCTTAGGCACTGGTGCTGGTGCCACAACACTGCAACCGCTCACAGATACTCTAGTTGGAACGCAGAAATGAGCCCTGCTGCAAAGTATTGCATTAAAAATTGTAATAACACGCCCCTGTTAAACAGGGGCTGAAAATTTGGGCCTTAGGCACTGGTGCTGGTGCCACAACACTGCAACCCCTCACAGATACTTTAGTTGTAACGCAGAAACGAGCCCTGCTGCAAAGTATTGCATCAAAAATTGTAATTACACGCCCCTGTTAAACAGGGGCTGAAAAATTGGGCCTTAGGCACTGGTGGTGGCGCCCAGAACCAAAAATGTTCTTACAAGCTATCAGCGTGATGATTGAGGAAGAGGATAATTACTCAGGGATAGTCACTCAGCATCAGCATAGGCAGTCTTTGAAGGGATCTGAGATTTCAAAAAAAATTATTCGGTTACATCAGCATCAGGTGCTTGGTAGCTGGTGGTGATCCAAGACTGATTCATTTTTATGAAGGTCAGTCGATCGACCGAGTCGGTGGACAGACGCACCCTGTGATCGGTGTCAAAGCCTCCAGCAGCACTGAATGTGTGTTCCGAAAGAACGCTGGATGCAGGACAGGCCAGTAGCTCAATTGCATACTGTGCAAGCTCTGGCCAGTGATCCATCCTCAAGACCCAGTAACCCAGAGGATTTTCGGTGGGAAAGGTGTCCAAGTCAGATCTTGCCCCTAGGTATTCGAGCACCGTGTAAACGCTGGCGATGGTTGATGGAACCGATCATACCTTGGGGCTGCGGACCAAAAAATTGTCTGAATGCATCGGTCAGACGGCCACCTTCTCCACGGCTCCTTCTTTGACTGACCGAAGCCTCAGCAACACGTTGTCCAGAAACAGGAGTTTGTAACCTCCCAGTCTCTGGGAACGTGCTGCACAGACCTTTCTGCAAGGCCTCCCGAAGATGTTTCATCCTCTGCTCCCTCTGCGATGGCAAGATAAGGTCCGCAACCTTACCCTTGTAAGGTGGATCAAGGAGGGTTGCCAGCCAGTATTGGCCCTTCTCCTTGATACCACGAATACGAGGATCCTTACGCAGGCTTTGCAGGATCAGGGAGGCCATGCAGCGTCGGTTTGCTGAGGCATTCGGTCCGGAGTCCTCTGGGTCACTAAGGATGACATGGTCCGCAGCCACCTCCTCCCAGCCACGTACAAGTCCATGTGTTTCTTGGGACTGATCCCTTAAAGACTACTGCTGATGCTGAGTGCCAGGCTCCACAAATATAAAATACTCAATGGACTCAACATGCCTCTCAGCAAATAGCTTGGGGTGTCTACTTTCCAAAATGGGGTCATTTGGGGGGGTTTTGTGCCACCTGGGCATTCCATGGCCTCCGAAACTGTGATAGGCAGTGAAGAGTGAAATCAAAAATTTACACCCTTAGAAATCCTGAAGGCGGTGATTGGTTTTCGGGGGGCTCCGTACGCGGCTAGGCTCCCAAAAAGTCCCACACATGTGGTATCCCCATACTCAGGAGAAGCAGCTGAATGTATTTTGGGGTGCAATTCCACATAGGCCCATGGCCTGTGTGAGCAATATATCATTTAGTGACAACTTTTTGTAAAAAAATTTTTTTAGTCATTATTCAATCACTTGGGACAAAAAATAAATATTCAATGGGTTCAACATGCCTCTCAGCAATTTCCTTGGGGTGTCTACCTTCCAAAATGGGGTCATTTGGGGGGATTTTGTACTGCCCTGCCATTTTAGCACCTCAAGAAATGACATAGGCAGTCATAAACTAAAAGCTGTGTAAATTCGAGTAACTGTACCCTAGTTTGTAGACCTTATAACTTTTGTGCAAACCAATAAATATACGCTTATTGACATTTTTTTTACCAAAGACATGTGGCCGAATACATTTTGGCCTAAATGTAGGACTAAAATTGAGTTTATTGGATTTTTTTATAACAAAAAGTAGAAAATATCATTTTTTTTCAAAATTTTCGGTCTTTTTCCGTTTATAGCGCAAAAAATAAAAACCGCAGAGGTGATCAAATACCATCAAAAGAAAGCTCTATTGGTGGGAAGAAAAGGACGCAAATTTTGTTTGGGTACAGCATTGCATGACCGCGCAATTAGCAGTTAAATCGACGCAGTGCCAAATTGGAAAAAGACCTCTGGTCCTTAGGCAGCATAATGGTCCGGGGCTCAAGTGGTTAAAGAAAAAATCTCATTTAAAACTGCTTGCGGGTTTAATGTAATGTCGGGTCCTGGCAATATGGATGAAAATCAGTGAGACAAACGGCATGGGTACCCCCCAGTCCATTACCAGGCCCTTTGGGTCTTGTATGGATATTAAGGGGAACCCCGCACCCAAATGAAAATAAGGAAAGGTGTGGGGCAACCAGGCCCTATATACTCTGAACAGTAGTATACAGGCGGTGCAAACAAGACAGGGACTGTAGGTTTGTTGTTAAGTAGAATCTGTTTGTCATTTTGAAGGGGTACATTTTTAACGTGTTTAGCTCCAGCCAAAAAATCTTTTTTAAGCTTTTTGGAAAAAATAGGGAAGGGTTATCACCCCTGTGACATTTGTTTTGCTGTCTGTCCTCCTCTTCAGAAGATTTCACCTCACTTTTTGTCCCAATGACAAATGTTTTTTGAAAATTTGTTTTTTTTTGTGGAACAATGATTGGAAAGCATCAGTGGAAAGGAGAAATGTTTTTCCCATATTAACTCTTACAGGAGAGAATTTCCCTTCATATGGGTAGATTTCATCTCACTTCCTGTTGTCTCCTTCCGTTTGCAAGTAGGAGTCGTTTGTAAGTTAGATGTTTGAAAGTAGGGGCCTGCCCTATATACTCAGCAGAAATTTGGGCCTTAGGTGTTGTTGTGGCCACAACACTGTAACCTCTCACAGGGCCCTGCTGTGAAATATTAGATCAAGAATTATAATTACATGACCCTGTTGAACAAGGGCAGAAAAATTGGGCCTTTGGTGGTGGTGGTGGTGGTGCTGGTGCCACAACACTGTAAGTCCTTACTCGCTCTTGGTGGGTGCAGAAATGGGCCCTGCTGTGCAATATTAGATCAAGAATTGTAATTACATGCCCCTGTTGAACAAGGGCAGAAAAATTGGGCCTTTGGTGGTGGTGGTGCTGGTGCCACAACATTGTAAGTCCTCACTCGCTCTTGGTGGGTGCAGAAATTGGCCCTGCTGTGCAATATTAGATCAATAATTGTAATTACATGCCCCTGTTGAACAAGGGCAGAAAAATTAGGCCTTAGGCACTGGTGCTGGTGCCACAACACTGCAACCGCTCACAGATACTCTAGTTGGAACGCAGAAATGAGCCCTGCTGCAAAGTATTGCATTAAAAATTGTAATAACACGCCCCTGTTAAACAGGGGCTGAAAATTTGGGCCTTAGGCACTGGTGCTGGTGCCACAACACTGCAACCCCTCACAGATACTTTAGTTGTAACGCAGAAACGAGTCCTGCTGCAAAGTATTGCATCAAAAATTGTAATTACACGCCCCTGTTAAACAGGGGCTGAAAAATTGGGCCTTAGGCACTGGTGGTGGCGCCCAGAACCAAAAATGTTCTTACAAGCTATCAGCGTGATGATTGAGGAAGAGGATAATTACTCAGGGATAGTCACTCAGCATCAGCATAGGCAGTCTTTGAAGGGATCTGAGATTTCAAAAAAAATTATTCGGTTACATCAGCATCAGGTGCTTGGTAGCTGGTGGTGATCCAAGACTGATTCATTTTTATGAAGGTCAGTCGATCGACCGAGTCGGTGGACAGACGCACCCTGTGATCGGTGTCAAAGCCTCCAGCAGCACTGAAAGTGTGTTCCGAAAGAACGCTGGATGCAGGACAGGCCAGTAGCTCAATTGCATACTGTGCAAGCTCTGGCCAGTGATCCATCCTCAAGACCCAGTAACCCAGAGGATTTTCGGTGGGAAAGGTGTCCAAGTCAGATCTTGCCCCTAGGTATTCGAGCACCGTGTAAACGCTGGCGATGGTTGATGGAACTGATCATACCTTGGGGCTGCGGACCAAAAAATTGTCTGAATGCATCGGTCAGACGGCCACCTTCTCCACGGCTCCTTCTTTGACTGACCGAAGCCTCAGCAACACGTTGTCCAGAAACAGGAGTTTGTAACCTCCCAGTCTCTGGGAACGTGCTGCACAGACCTTTCTGCAAGGCCTCCCGAAGATGTTTCATCCTCTGCTCCCTCTGCGATGGCAAGATAAGGTCCGCAACCTTACCCTTGTAAGGTGGATCAAGGAGGGTTGCCAGCCAGTATTGGCCCTTCTCCTTGATACCACGAATACGAGGATCCTTACGCAGGCTTTGCAGGATCAGGGAGGCCATGCAGCGTCGGTTTGCTGAGGCATTCGGTCCGGAGTCCTCTGGGTCACTAAGGATGACATGGTCCGCAGCCACCTCCTCCCAGCCACGTACAAGTCCATGTGTTTCTTGGGACTGATCCCTTAAAGACTACTGCTGATGCTGAGTGCCAGGCTCCACCTCCATACTGACACAATCTTCCTCCTCCTCCTCCTCCTCCTCTTCCTGTGTGATCGACGGGCACGCAGGAACGCTGTCTGGATAAAGGGGGCCTTGAGAGCTAAGGAAGTCCTCCTCTTCCTGCCTCTGTTCTGCCTCAAGTGCCCTGTCCATTATTCCACGCAGCGTGTGCTCCAACAGGTGGACAGGGGTGACAGTGTCACTGATGCATGCACTGTCACTGCTCACCATCCTCGTGGCCTCCTCAAATGGTGACAGGACAGTGCATGCATCCCTGATCATGGCCCACTGGCGTGGGGAAAAAAAAACAAGCTCCCCTGACCCTGTCCTGGTGCCATAGTCACACAGGTACTCATTGATGGCCCTCTGCTGCGTGTGCAGCCGCTGCAGCATGGCCAAAGTTGAGTTCCACCTGGTGGGCATGTCACAGATTAGGCGGTTCTTGGGCAGGTTAAACTCCTTTTGGAGGTCCGTCAGCCGAGCACTGGCATTATATGACCGGCGTAAATGCACACAGACTTTACTGGCCTGCCTCAGGACATCCTGTAAGCCTGGGTATCTGCCCAAGAACCGCTGCACTACCAAGTTAAGGACGTGAGCCAAACATGGCACATGGGTCATTTGTCCCTGTCGGAGGGCAGAGAGGAGGTTGGTACCATTGTCGCAAACCACTATTCCTGCCTTAAGTTGGCATGGCGTCAACCACCTCTGAACCTGCCCCTGCAGAGCTGACAGAACCTCTGCCCCAGTGTGGCTCCTGTCCCCCAAGCACACCAGCTCAAGTACCGCATGGCATCTTTTGGCCTGCGTACTTGCTTAGCCCCTTGAACGGCTACGGAGCACCGCTGGTTCCGAGGACAAAGCACAGGAAGAGGCCATGGAGGAAGAAGAAGAGGAGGAGTTGGAGGAGAGAGGTGTGTCACAATCATTAGCATTTTGGAGGCGTGGTGGCGGAACAACCTCCAACACTACTGCACCTTGTCCTGCATCCTTCCCAGCTGCCAGCAGAGTCACCCAATGCGCCGTGAAACTTAGGTAACGTCCCTGTCCATGCCTGCTGGACCATGAGTCAGCGGTAATATGCACCTTACCGCTGACCGCCCTGTCCAGCGAGGCATGGACATTGCCTTCCACATGCCGGTAGAGAGCCGGAATCGCCTTCTGTGAGAAAAAGTGGTGTTTGGGTACCTGCCACTGAGGAACCGCACATTCCACAAACTCACGGAAGGGGGCAGAGTCTACCAACTGAAAAGGCAGCAGTTGAAGTGCTAGCAATTTTGCCAAGCTAGCATTCAACCGCTGGGCATGTGGATGGCTGGGAGCTAACTTCTTTTGGCGGTGCAGCAGCTGGGGCAGGGAAATTTGCTTGGTACAATCTGACGTCGGTGTACCAAAAGCAGATTGCCCACAAGTACTTGGCTGTGACACACCTAATTCTATACCTTCATTCCTCTCAGTGCAGGTCTCAGAGGACTGAAGGTGTAGTGGGGTTGGAGATCTCAGCTGATGAGGAGCAAGGAGAGGTCCTCTTTGTTCTTTTGTGTGGGTCTTTTAGATACGCTTGCCAACTAACTGCATGGCAGGTCAACATATGTCTGGTCAAGCATGTGGTACCCAAGCGGGAGATGTTTTGGCCACGCGAGATACGCTTGAGACATATGTTGCAAATAGCAGCGGTGCGATCTGATGCACTCGTCTCAAAAAAGGCCCACACCAAAGAACTTTTTGAATAACGCGCAGAGACTGCAGCGCCCTGCACATGTGGAGCTTTGGGGTGTGATGCAGTCAATGTGCCGGTCCTAGGCTGACCCCTGGAGGGCATCCTGCCTCGTTGGTGATGTGCCGCCTCCTCCTCCTCCTCCTTTCTCCTATCAGGCACCCACGTTGAGTCAGTGACCTCATCATCCCCTCCCTCCTCATCACTGGAGCAAACTTGGCAGTATGCTGCAGCAGGGGGAGCATGACTGCCAGATTGCTGTCCTTCTTGGGCACCCCCTCTGTCCGTGCTCACGTTACTGCCTTCATTGAGCTCAGTATCATCATCAGAGTCTTCCAAATGCTGGGCATCCTCCTGGAGCATGTACCCAACACTGTGGTCAAACAGTTCGAGGGACTCCTCAGGAGGACATGGTGGGGCTAGGGAAGGAGTCACTGATGACATTGAGCCGAGGGAAGAGGCCGCTGCTTTGCCAGAGAAAGTACCCTGGGCATGGGTGAGAGAGGATGAGGAGGATGAGGACGGCTTGGTCATCCACTCGACCAAGTCTTCCGCATGTTGCGGCTCAACACGGCCAGCTGCTGAAAAAAAGGCCAAGCGTGTCGCACGGCCACGTGCTGATGAGGATTCACCGTCTCCACGACCAGCACTAGACACAGAGTCTGCTTGCCCTCTCTTATTGGCTTGTGACTGTCTGCCTCTCCTTCTTGGCCTTCCAGACATACTAATGGCCTGTAGCTGCACTAAGCTGGGATATATATATATATATATATATATATATATATATATATATATATATATATATATATATGTACTGATACTGCAGCTAGAAAAATTAACTGCCTGCCTGTAGTATGAGAACACCACCAACCTTCTACAGGTAGCTTTAGCTGAACACTGTGCAGAGCTCGCAAGAAACGAACTTGTAGCTTTTTTAGCTGCCTGCGGTAGTGATAGGATCAGGAAAACTCCACCAACCTTCTACAGGTAGCTTTAGCTGAACACTGTGCAGAGCTCGCAAAAAATAACTTGTAGGTTTAGCTGGACACTGTGAGGAGAACGCACCACACTAACTTGTAGTTTTAGCTGAGCACTGTGAGCAGGACGCACCCCACTAACTTGTAGTTTTAGCTGAACACTGTGAGCAGGACGCACCGCACTAACTTGTAGGTTTAGATGAACACTGTGCAGAGGTCTCACTACACTAACTTGTAGGTTTAGCTGAACACTGTGAGGTGGTCGCACCACACTAACTTGTAGTTTTAGCTGAACACTGTGAGCAGGACGCACAGCACTAACTTGTAGTTTTAGCTGAACACTGTGAGCAGGACGCACCCCACTAACTTGTAGTTTTAGATGAACACTGTGCAGAGGTCTCACTACACTAACTTGTAGGTTTAGCTGAACACTAACTTGTAGGTTTAGCTGAACACTGTGAGGTGGACGCACCACACTAACTTGTAGGTTTAGCTGAACACTGTGAGGTGGACGCACCACACTAACTTGTAGGTTTAGCTGAACACTGTGAGCAGGACGCACCCCACTAACTTGTAGTTTTAGCTGAACACTGTGAGCAGGATGCACTGCACTAACTTGTAGCTTTAGATGAACACTGTGCAGAGGTCTCACTACACTAACTTGTAGGTTTAGCTGAACACTGTGAGGTGGACGCACCACACTAACTTGTAGTTTTAGCTGAACACTGTGAGCAGGACGCACTGCACTAACTTGTAGCTTTAGATGAATACTGTGCAGAGGTCTCACTACACTAACTTGTAGGTTTAGCTGAACACTGTGAGGTGGACGCACCACACTAACTTGTAGTTTTAGCTGAACACTGTGAGCAGGACGCACAGCACTAACTTGTAGTTTTAGCTGAACACTGTGAGCAGGACGTACCGCACTAACTTGTAGGTTTAGCTGAACACTGTGAGGTGGACGCACCGCACTAACTTGTAGGTTTAGCTGAACACTGTGAGGTGGACGCACCGCACTAACTTGTAGTTTTAGCTGAACACTGTGAGCAGGATGCACAGCACTAACTTGTAGGTTTAGCTGAACACTGTGAGCAGGACGCACAGCACTAACTTGTAGTTTTAGCTGAACACTGTGAGCAGGACGCACCGCACTAACTTGTAGGTTTAGCTGAACACTGTGAGCAGGACGCACCCCACTAACTTGTAGGTTTAGCTGAACACTGTGAGGTGGACGCACCGCACTAACTTGTAGGTTTAGCTGAACACTGTGAGGTGGACGCACCGCACTAACTTGTAGTTTTAGCTGAACACTGTGAGCAGGACGCACCGCACTAACTTGTAGTTTTAGCTGAACACTGTGAGCAGGACGCACAGCACTAACTTGTAGTTTTAGCTGAACACTGTGAGCAGGACGCACCGCACTAACTTGTAGTTTTAGCTGAACACTGTGAGCAGGACGCACAGCACTAACTTGTAGTTTTAGCTGAACACTGTGAGCAGGACCCACTGCACTAACTGTAAATAGTCTAGCTGCCTGACTGTGGTACTAATAGGATCAAAAGAACAACAGCAATTTTCTATAGGTAGCTGTAAATACTGTAACAAGAAAAGCCTGCCTGTCAGTAAGAAGATAACAGGAACGGATCTAGGTAAACTGAATACAGTGTATATATATATATATATATATATATATATATATATATATATATATATATATGCAACACCTGGGATGCATATATATACACAATACACTGTAAGTGCAGCTAACCGATTGACTGTTCTGCCTAATCTAACTCAAATCAAATGACACTGTCTGTCTGTCTCTCTATCTATGAATGCCGGAACACACACTACACAGGGCCGCCGTGCAGGCGGCCTTATATAGTGTGGGGCGTGTACTAAATCCCCTGAGCCATAATTGGCCAAAGCCTCCTTGGCTTTGGCCAATTACGGCTCTCTGTTCAGACGGCGCTGTGATTGGCCAAGCATGCGGGTCATAGTGCATGCTTGGCCAATCATCAGCCAGCAATGCACTGCGATGCCGCAGTGAATTATGGGCCGTGACACGCCACACAAATTTGGCGCGAACGGCCCATATCGTTCGCAATTCGGCGAACGGGCGAACAGACGATGTTCGAGTCGAACATGGGTTCGACTCGAACATGAAGCTCATCCCTATCCACCATCTTCCCCTAGTGATCACAGCCTTTTCCATCCCAACTCTCCCACCCCACAATCCCTATTTCACCCCAAACTCAACTACCCTGCCCTCACTAACCCCTTTACTCCCCCCCCTTCCCTCACCCAACTCCCTAACAACCTTCCCGCTCCAAAACCACCCCCCACCTACTCTTCCTAGGCGATAAGTAATTGGTAACGGTGAGCAATTGAAAAAAAGTATCGGTACTCGTACTCGGTCTTAAAAAAAGTGGCATTGGTGCATCCCTAGTATTTGATCACCTCTGTTTTTTTTTGTGCTATAAACAAAAAAGGCCAACAATTTTGAATATTAATATCAATATCAAAATTTTTTACTTTTTGCTATAAAACATTTCCAATAAAAAAACCTTTCTTTATTCATAAATTTTGGCCAATATGTATTCTGCTACATACAGTATCTCACAAAAGTGAGTACACCCCTCCCATTTTTGTAAATATTTTATTATATTTTTTCACGTGACAACACTGAAGAAATGACACTTTGCTACAATGTAAAGTAATGAGTGTACAGCTTGAATAACAGTGTAAATTTTCTGTCCACTCAAAATAACTCAACACACAGCCATTATTGTCTAAACCGCTGGCAACAAAAGTGAGTACACCCCTAAGTAAAAATGTCCAAATTGGGCCCAATTAGCCATTTTCCCCTTATAGCCTAGATGGTCTAGGCTATAAGAAGATTGCCAAAACCCTGAAACTGAGCTGCAGTATGGTGGCCAAGACCATACAGTGGTTTAACAGGATGGGTTCCACTCAGAACAGGCCTCGCCATGGTCAACCAAAGAAGTTGAGTGCACGTGCTCAGCGTCATATCCAGAGGTTGTCTATGGGAAATAGACGTATGAGTGCTGCCAGCATTGCTGCAGAGGTTGAAGGGGTGGGGGGTCAGCCTGTCAGTGCTCAGACCATACGCCGCTCACTGCATCAAATTGGTCTGCATTACTGTCGCCCCAGCAGGAAGCCTCTTCTAAAGATGATGCACAAGATAGCCGGCAAACATTTGCTTAAGGCAAGCAGACTAAGAACATGGATTACTGGTACCATGTCCTGTAGTCTGATGAGACCAAGATAAACTTATTTGGTTCAGATGGTGTCAAGCGTGTGTGGTGGAAACCAGGTGAGGAGGAAGGATGAGCCGAACACCCCTCGGTTCGGTGCGCACCAGAACCTGCAAACGGACTGAAAGTTTGCGCAAACTTTAGAACCCAATTAAAGTCTATGGGGGTCATTTACTATAGAGCTGCAGTGCTAATAGTGCTAATTAGGGCTAATTTGTGCTAATTAGCACTAATTAGCGCTAAAACGGTATTCACTATAGTGCTGGTGAGAAAATACTCCCAAAATCGAATTTACTATAGTTCCCTGAAACCAAATAGCGCCTAAACCCTTACTCTGCTAAAACCTGGAGTAGTGCACATGGAAATAATGTTTAGAGCATGATATAATTGCCTAAATGGTACTGAAATATGCAGTATACTATTTAAAGATAATCTGCTTTTAAACTTTGTGAAAAAGTGATTTCTACACTGAAATATCTTTTAGTGAGTCTATGAAGTGAAAAATTCCCCGTTTTGGACAACTAGGTGCCAACACAACTGAGCATGCTCAGACCTGAAAATAACTCTCATTTTAACTCAAGTGACTTTTTTAGCCAGCGCTATAGTAAATACCAAAATGAGAGCTAATTAGAGAGCATTTTTTTAAAATAAAAATCTGCTCTGTTTTAGTCCAAATGAAGTTTCAGCCATTGATTCTAATGGAACAATTCGAACTTTCACCAAAAAAAATCTTTTAATGTTGAGATGAAATGTATCTTTCTGTGAAATAAATTTTCCTTTGCAACATTGTTGCTTCTACTTAAAATATTTTGATTTTAAGAATACTAGAATGTGGAATGTTTTGATGTTTTAGTAAAATATATTTTTCTCTGTCACTTTCACTTGTTACTCTCAATCTCACAACAATCTTTACCCCAAACTCACACAGGTGTCTTTATAATCCACAAACAATACCATTGCTGATGCAAATTTCACATGAGTCACAATTTTTTGTGCTTTTTATTACTTCCAAATATTCATAATTTGAGCCCAAAAAACGTAATATGTGTACCAACATCAGAAAGCAAAATGTAATTCCCAAAAATTTGAGGGTAATATTCTACTCTCACCCACAAAAAAACACCAAATATCACAGAATAAATCAAGAAGAATAACTCTCGTGTAATGTAATTTCATCACTTGTATGTCCAAAGAAATGCAGTATTTATGTGTTTTTATATGTAGTTATGTGTAGTTATGTGTAGGAGGTTCTCACTTTTGGCAGCTCTGTGGCTTAGAGGTTAGAACTTCTGCTTAGCATCCCTGAAGGCCTGGGTTCGAATCCCGACCATGTAGAGAAGTTGTCTCATCTCCCAGGACCTATAACTATGTCTAAATGTAGTATTTATGTGTAGGAGGGTTCCACCACCATTGTTCCACCACCACCAGTCTTTTCCAGATACACTATTTAGCCAAAAGTATTGTGACGCTTGCCTTTACACACACATGAACTTTAATGGCAGCCGAGTCTTAGTCTGTAGAGTTAAAATTTGACCCACCCTGTGCAGCTAGAACAGCTTCTGGGAAGGCAGTCCACAAGGTTTACTGTGCCTATGGGAATGTTTGATCATTCTTCCAGAAGTGCATTTGTGAGGCCAGGCACTGAGGTTGGATGAGAAGTCCTGGCTCGGAGTCTCTACTCTAATTCAACCAAAGGGTGTTCTATCGGGTTGAGGCCAGGACTCTGTGCAGGCCAGTCAAGTTTCTCCATCCCAAACTTGTTCATCCATGTCTTTATGGACCTTGCTTTGTGCACTGGTGTGCAGTCATGTTGGAACAGGAAGGGGCTTTCCCCAAACTGTTCCCACAAAGTTGGGAGCATGAAATTGTCCAAAATGTCTTGGTATGCTGATGCCTTAAGAGTTCCCTTAACTGGAACTAAGAGGCCAAGCCCAACCCCTGAAAAACAACCCCACATCATAATCCCCCCTCCACCAAATCATTTGGACCAGTGCACAAAGCAAGGTCCATAAAGACATGGATGAGAGAGTTTGGGGTGGAGGAACATGACTGGCCTGGACAGAGTCCTGACCTCAACACAACAGAACACCTTGGGGATGAATTAGAGAGGAGACTGTAGGTCATGCCTTCTCGTCCAACATCAGTGCCTGACCTCACAAATGCACTTGGAAGAATGGTCAAACATTCCCATAGACACACTCCTAAACCTTGTGGACAAGAAGAGCTGTTATAGCTGCAAAGGGTGGGCCAAATGAGTTTTGAACCTAATACTAATACTGGGATGCCATTACAGTTCATGTACATTTAAAGTCAGGCGTCCCAATACTTAGGCCAATATATTGTATATTGCTTGTGGCACTGAGCATGGCTATGGACTTAGGGCTGGTTCACACCACAGAGATGCAGAGAACATGTGTGAGGCTGCCTGGTGGCTAAGTGGGTAGCAGTTCTGTCTAGGAGCCCCTGGGATGTTGGTTCAATTCCCCAACATGCTAATTCTTGTGTTGAAGTTTATATGTTCTCCCTGTGTGGGTTTCTCACCACAATCCAAAGACATGCTGGCATGTTATTTGTCTCCTGTCGAAATAGGTTCTAATGTAAGAAAGTTAATTTTAGACTTTATATTGGAAGCTCATTGCAGCCAGGGACTGATGTTCATTGTTTATTAGCACTAATCATGCCCAGGGACTTGGACATTTCAAATTTTAGGGTTTACACTGCACAGGTACATATGCTTAGAAAACTGTTGCTTTGTTTATGTGGATGCAAATGGCCAACAATTTTGAATATTAATATCAATATCAAAATTTTTTACTTTTTGCTATAAAACATTTCCAATAAAAAAACCTTTCTTTATTCATAAATTTTGGCCAATATGTATTCTGCTACATACAGTATCTCACAAAAGTGAGTACACCCCTCCCATTTTTGTAAATATTTTATTATATTTTTTCATGTGACAACACTGAAGAAATGACACTTTGCTACAATGTAAAGTAATGAGTGTACAGCTTGAATAACAGTGTAAATTTTCTGTCCACTCAAAATAACTCAACACACAGCCATTATTGTCTAAACCGCTGGCAACAAAAGTGAGTACACCCCTAAGTAAAAATGTCCAAATTGGGCCCAATTAGCCATTTTCCCCTTATAGCCTAGATGGTCTAGGCTATAAGAAGATTGCCAAAACCCTGAAACTGAGCTGCAGTATGGTGGCCAAGACCATACAGTGGTTTAACAGGATGGGTTCCACTCAGAACAGGCCTCGCCATGGTCAACCAAAGAAGTTGAGTGCACGTGCTCAGCGTCATATCCAGAGGTTGTCTATGGGAAATAGACGTATGAGTGCTGCCAGCATTGCTGCAGAGGTTGAAGGGGTGGGGGGTCAGCCTGTCAGTGCTCAGACCATACGCCGCTCACTGCATCAAATTGGTCTGCATTACTGTCGCCCCAGCAGGAAGCCTCTTCTAAAGATGATGCACAAGATAGCCGGCAAACATTTGCTTAAGGCAAGCAGACTAAGAACATGGATTACTGGTACCATGTCCTGTAGTCTGATGAGACCAAGATAAACTTATTTGGTTCAGATGGTGTCAAGCGTGTGTGGTGGAAACCAGGTGAGGAGGAAGGATGAGCCGAACACCCCTCGGTTCGGTGCGCACCAGAACCTGCAAACGGACTGAAAGTTTGCGCAAACTTTAGAACCCAATTAAAGTCTATGGGGGTCATTTACTATAGAGCTGCAGTGCTAATAGTGCTAATTAGGGCTAATTTGTGCTAATTAGCACTAATTAGCGCTAAAACGGTATTCACTATAGTGCTGGTGAGAAAATACTCCCAAAATCGAATTTACTATAGTTCCCTGAAACCAAATAGCGCCTAAACCCTTACTCTGCTAAAACCTGGAGTAGTGCACATGGAAATAATGTTTAGAGCATGATATAATTGCCTAAATGGTACTGAAATATGCAGTATACTATTTAAAGATAATCTGCTTTTAAACTTTGTGAAAAAGTGATTTCTACACTGAAATATCTTTTAGTGAGTCTATGAAGTGAAAAATTCCCCGTTTTGGACAACTAGGTGCCAACACAACTGAGCATGCTCAGACCTGAAAATAACTCTCATTTTAACTCAAGTGACTTTTTTAGCCAGCGCTATAGTAAATACCAAAATGAGAGCTAATTAGAGAGCATTTTTTTAAAATAAAAATCTGCTCTGTTTTAGTCCAAATGAAGTTTCAGCCATTGATTCTAATGGAACAATTCGAACTTTCACCAAAAAAAATCTTTTAATGTTGAGATGAAATGTATCTTTCTGTGAAATAAATTTTCCTTTGCAACATTGTTGCTTCTACTTAAAATATTTTGATTTTAAGAATACTAGAATGTGGAATGTTTTGATGTTTTAGTAAAATATATTTTTCTCTGTCACTTTCACTTGTTACTCTCAATCTCACAACAATCTTTACCCCAAACTCACACAGGTGTCTTTATAATCCACAAACAATACCATTGCTGATGCAAATTTCACATGAGTCACAATTTTTTGTGCTTTTTATTACTTCCAAATATTCATAATTTGAGCCCAAAAAACGTAATATGTGTACCAACATCAGAAAGCAAAATGTAATTCCCAAAAATTTGAGGGTAATATTCTACTCTCACCCACAAAAAAACACCAAATATCACAGAATAAATCAAGAAGAATAACTCTCGTGTAATGTAATTTCATCACTTGTATGTCCAAAGAAATGCAGTATTTATGTGTTTTTATATGTAGTTATGTGTAGTTATGTGTAGGAGGTTCTCACTTTTGGCAGCTCTGTGGCTTAGAGGTTAGAACTTCTGCTTAGCATCCCTGAAGGCCTGGGTTCGAATCCCGACCATGTAGAGAAGTTGTCTCATCTCCCAGGACCTATAACTATGTCTAAATGTAGTATTTATGTGTAGGAGGGTTCCACCACCATTGTTCCACCACCACCAGTCTTTTCCAGATACACTATTTAGCCAAAAGTATTGTGACGCTTGCCTTTACACACACATGAACTTTAATGGCAGCCGAGTCTTAGTCTGTAGAGTTAAAATTTGACCCACCCTGTGCAGCTAGAACAGCTTCTGGGAAGGCAGTCCACAAGGTTTACTGTGCCTATGGGAATGTTTGATCATTCTTCCAGAAGTGCATTTGTGAGGCCAGGCACTGAGGTTGGATGAGAAGTCCTGGCTCGGAGTCTCTACTCTAATTCAACCAAAGGGTGTTCTATCGGGTTGAGGCCAGGACTCTGTGCAGGCCAGTCAAGTTTCTCCATCCCAAACTTGTTCATCCATGTCTTTATGGACCTTGCTTTGTGCACTGGTGTGCAGTCATGTTGGAACAGGAAGGGGCTTTCCCCAAACTGTTCCCACAAAGTTGGGAGCATGAAATTGTCCAAAATGTCTTGGTATGCTGATGCCTTAAGAGTTCCCTTAACTGGAACTAAGAGGCCAAGCCCAACCCCTGAAAAACAACCCCACATCATAATCCCCCCTCCACCAAATCATTTGGACCAGTGCACAAAGCAAGGTCCATAAAGACATGGATGAGAGAGTTTGGGGTGGAGGAACATGACTGGCCTGGACAGAGTCCTGACCTCAACACAACAGAACACCTTGGGGATGAATTAGAGAGGAGACTGTAGGTCATGCCTTCTCGTCCAACATCAGTGCCTGACCTCACAAATGCACTTGGAAGAATGGTCAAACATTCCCATAGACACACTCCTAAACCTTGTGGACAAGAAGAGCTGTTATAGCTGCAAAGGGTGGGCCAAATGAGTTTTGAACCTAATACTAATACTGGGATGCCATTACAGTTCATGTACATTTAAAGTCAGGCGTCCCAATACTTAGGCCAATATATTGTATATTGCTTGTGGCACTGAGCATGGCTATGGACTTAGGGCTGGTTCACACCACAGAGATGCAGAGAACATGCGTGAGGCTGCCTGGTGGCTAAGTGGGTAGCAGTTCTGTCTAGGAGCCCCTGGGATGTTGGTTCAATTCCCCAACATGCTAATTCTTGTGTTGAAGTTTATATGTTCTCCCTGTGTGGGTTTCTCACCACAATCCAAAGACATGCTGGCATGTTATTTGTCTCCTGTCGAAATAGGTTCTAATGTAAGAAAGTTAATTTTAGACTTTATATTGGAAGCTCATTGCAGCCAGGGACTGATGTTCATTGTTTATTAGCACTAATCATGCCCAGGGACTTGGACATTTCAAATTTTAGGGTTTACACTGCACAGGTACATATGCTTAGAAAACTGTTGCTTTGTTTATGTGGATGCAAATGGACTTTGATATTTGTCCTGCAGTTGGAGATTTGATGCACATAGCCAAGAGCTAACACAGCTGTGAATACTATTAAGTGTTCCTGCTCATCAGGTGCAATCACTTTAGACATACATGAAGAGACAGATTGAAAGATACTGGTGGGCGTGTACTTCTATTGGGTGTGTCAGTGTGCTAACAATACAACCTCTCTTATATAAAGGCCTGCAGTAGGGGGGTTTGTTTGGCCTGAGAAGGTCAGGTTTTGTGCTGTGATTTGTGGGTGAGCAGGAATGATATTGGGAGATTTGATTAAATTCTTGTGCATTTTTTCACTCAAAAGTCGGTTTATGTGGTCATGCTGTCAATGTTGTGCGTGTATTGTTCCTGTCTGATCATGCAAACATTGTTTGGATGCATCTGCTGACCTGCTCTTTTTGATCTTGTTTAATTGTGTACACCGAAATGCAACAGAACATGGTCACCAATGTATGTATGTATGTGTGGATTGTGGGCTGGTGGTGGGTGTTTTGAATAAGTCTTTTGTAATATTATGTTGGAATGCTTTGTAAGAATGACTGACTGTTAAGTATGTTTCTATAATCGTGCAGATAAAAATGTGATGTGTTGCCCGTTATACACTGAAATTAAAGCTGTGTCCACTCTAAGGTTTTGTCAAATTTTAGATTGTAAGCTCCTATGAGCAGGGCCCTTAAAATCCCATTGCTAAATGTAGCACCATATATCCTGTCCAATTTTTTTTTTTTTTTTTTTTTTTTAAGCTAGTAAATGTAAATTTTTTTTTGTTTTTCTGCTGGTAAAATAAAAGTAAATTTATTGAGCTTTGTTGTGGTGTTTTTTTTTCTTCTACTTTTCTTTCTCTTTAGTTTTTGTGGGTGGTGGTTTTGGGAAAGTGCAATATCTCTTATATTTTATTTCAATATGTATTTGTGCACCAAACAACTAATCTCTTTGCCCTGGTTCACATTAATGCTACTTTGAAATCGTGCTACTTCACTTGAAGTAGCACGATTTCAAAGTAGCAAGGTCAGCGTGGTTTCAGGTGCGACTCGAGAGACATCCGTGTGGCTTCATACACAAATGTCTATTGAAGTCGCACCTGAAATCGGCAAAAGTAGTGCAGGCGCCACAAAAAAAATGTTGCATTGATTGGAATAGTGCCATTGCTGCTAATAATCATGTGATTTGATCTCTCAAATCGCATGACAAATCGCTCCAATGTAAACCTAGGCTTCGGCACACCTGCAAAGTTATATATAAAGATTCCACCTGTGGAGAATTGCAGGTAATGAATTCAGCTGGTGGATAGACAGTGTTGTATGTGTCGGCTTTAGTTCACATTGGTGCAATTTGACATGTCAAAGAGGTGACAATTGCACTGTTTTAATTGGTGTGACTTTGGGGTGCAATTTGTATTGCTATCAGTGCAGAAACCTGCACAGATGTCCCCCTGCAGTCGGGACTGACATGTGGGAATGAAAGTGTGTGATTTTAGCTGAACGATTTCCTCCCTCTGTCACTGTGAACCAGGGCTCAAACTGGGCCTTTTGTTTTTGTCATTCACCTGCTGCTAACCCAGGGACACCATTTCTTATCGAACGGCTTTAAGTATCATAAGTAGAAATACAAATTTGCATATCTGCAAATAAATAAAAATAATACAATTCTAAAACTGGTTCTGATCAAATATTCGCAGCAGCGATCAAAAGAGTGTGGTTTTGCATTCTGACCCAGAAATAAGTCATTGTAATCACCCGGAAGTTCCTGTGCTGGTCAGGATCTCCATCTAGGTAGACATGGCGAGGTCCCTCTTTAGCAAAGAGGGACCTCGGATAAGGGTATGATATGTACTTGTGCTTAATCAATGCGGGGGTGGATGTGGTAGATTTGGTGTGGGTGGGATTCATTGATTTGTTTGGCATCCCCACACATTTGCTTCTGGCCCATGTGCACACATCACTTCCTGCATTTGTTATGCTGATGTAAATGCAAGTCTAAATCAGAGCTCCTTTCTATTAAAATATATATGACTTGTTTCACAGTTGGGCGACTTTGGACCTCTGAGTTGCTTGACAAGTTACATAGTAGGTGAGGTTGAAAAAAGACACAAGTCCATCAAGTCCAACCTATGTGTGTGATAATGTGTCAGTATTACATTACATATCCCTGTATATTGCGGTCATTCAGGTGATTATCTAATAGTTTCTTGAAGCTATCAATGCTCCCCGCTGAGACCACCGCCTGTGGAAGGGAATTCCACATCCTTACCGTTCTTACAGTAAAGAACCCTCTACGTAGTTTAAGGTTAAACCTCTTTTCTTCTAATTGTAATGAGTGGCCACGAGTCTTATTAAACTCTCTTCTGCGAAAAAGTTTTATCCCTATTGTGGGGTCACCAGTACAGTATTTGTAAATTGAAATCATATCCCCTCTCAAGCGTCTCTTCTCCAGAGAGAATAAGTTCAGTGCTTGCAACCTTTCCTCATAACTAAGATCCTCTAGACCCTTTATTAGCTTTGTTGCCCTTCTTTGTACTCGCTCCATTTCCAGTACGTCCCTCCTGAGGACTGGTGCCCAGAACTGGACAGCATACTCCAGGTGCGGCCGGACCAGAGTCTTGTAGAGCGGGAGAATTATCGTTTTATCTCTGCAGTTGATCCCCCTTTTAATGCATGCCAATATTCTGTTTGCTTTATTAGCAGCAGCTTGGCATTGCATGCCATTGCTGAGCCTATCATCCACTAGGACCCCCAGGTCCTTTTCCATCCTAGATTCCCCCAGAGGTTCTCCCCTCAGTGTATAGATTGCATTCATATTTTTGCCACCCAAATGCATTATTTTACATTTTTCTACATTGAACCTCATTTGCCATGTAGTCGCCCACCCCATTAATTTGTTCAGGTCTTTTTGCAAGATTTCCACATCCTGCAGAGAAGTTATTGCCCTGCTTAGCTTAGTATCGTCTGCAAATACAGAGATTGAACTCTTTATCCCATCCTCCAGGTCGTTTATGAACAAATTAAATAGGATTGGTCCCAGCACAGAACCCTGGGGAACCCCACTACCCACCCCTGACCATTCTGAGTACTCCCCATTTATCACCACCCTCTGAACACGCCCTTGTAGCCAGTTTTCAATCCATGTACTCACCCTATGGTCCATGCCAACGCACCTTATTTTGTATAGTAAACGTTTATGGGGAACTGTGTCAAATGCTTTTGCAAAATCCAGATACACCACGTCTACGGGCCTTCCTTTATCTAGATGGCAACTCACCTCCTCATAGAAGGTTAATAGATTGGTTTGGCAAAAACGATTCTTTATGAATCCATGCTGATTACTGCTAATGAAATCATTCTTATTACTAAAATCTTGTATATAGTCCCTTATCATCCCCTCCAAGAGTTTACATACTATTGATGTTAGGCTAACTGGTCTGTAATTCCCAGGGATGTTTTTTGGGCCCTTTTTAAATATTGGTGCTACATTGGCTTTTCTCCAATCAGCTGGTACCATTCCAGTCAATAGACTGTCTGTAAATATTAGGAACAACGGTCTGGCAATCACCTGACTGAGTTCCCTAAGTACCCTCGGATGCAAGCCATCTGGTCCCGGTGATTTATTAATGTTAAGTTTCTCAAGTCTAATTTTAATTCCGTCCTCTGTTAACCATGGAGGTGCTTCCTGTGATGTGTCATGAGGATAAACACTGCAGTTTTGGTTACTGAAGCCCCCCGATTCACTTGTGAAGACTGAGGAGAAGAATAAATTCAATACCTTTGCCATCTCCCCATCCTTTGTAACCAGATGTCCTTCCTCATTCTTTATGGGGCCAATATGGTCTGTCCTCCCTTTTTTACTGTTTACATACTTAAAGAATTTCTTGGGATTTCTTTTGCTCTCCTCCGCTATGTGTCTTTCATGTTCTATCTTAGCCATCCTAATTGCACCCTTACATTTCTTATTGCATTCTTTATAAATTCTGAATGCTGAGGATGATCCCTCAACCTTGTATTTTTTGAAGGCCTTCTCCTTTGCTTTTATATGCATTTTTACATCGGAGTTAAGCCATCCAGGATGTTTGTTCGCTCTTTTAAATTTATTACCCAATGGGATACATTGGCTAATGCCCTTATTTAATATGCTCTTAAAGCAAACCCATCTCTCCTCCGTATTCTTTGTTCCTAATATTTTATCCCAATTTATGCTTTTTAGCAAGGTTTGTAGTTTAGGGAACTTGGCTCTTTTGAAATTCAGTGTCTTTGTGTTCCCTTCATGTTTCCTATTTGTGTGATTTATACTGAAACTAATTGACCTGTGATCGCTGTTACCTAAATTGCCCCGTATTACCACATCTGTTATCAGGTCTGTATTATTGGTAATCAGTAGATCTAGTAATGTTTTATTTCTAGTTGGTGCGTCTACCATCTGACCCATAAAATTGTCCTGCAAAACACTAAGGAACTGGCGAGCCTTAAATGAATGCGCGGTTCCCTCCGCCCAGTCTATGTCTGGATAATTAAAATCCCCCATTATGATAACACTTCCCATCCTTGCTGCTAATCCAATTTGTGATAGGAGATCCGTCTCCACTTCCTCCCTCAGGTTTGGGGGCCTATAGCATACTCCCAGTATTATTTTCCCCTTAGCTTCATCCCTTTGGAGCTCTACCCATAAAGATTCCACCTCCTCCCTAGCCCCCTCAGTGATGTCATCTCTCACACTCACTTGTACATTATTCTTGATATATAGGCATACCCCTCCCCCTTTTTTACCTTCTCTATCCTTGCGGTATAGGGTATACCCTTGAATGTTTGCCAGCCAATCATGAGAGCTGTTGAACCAGGTCTCTGAAATTCCCACAAAATCCAAATCCTCCTTTTACAACCGTATCTCTAGTTCACCCATCTTGTCCGCCATGCTCCTGGCATTGGTGAACATGCCACATAGTTTAGACTGGTCGCATATTGTCCTCGTATTGGGTGTTTCAAGATTGCAACTAGGACTTGCTACTATACTCACCTTGTGTTTTTGTGCTTTGGTTAACCTACCACTAATGCCCCCAATACTACCCTCTGGAATATCTTCCGCGCTGGCTATCACTGTCTCTGGACCCTCCCCCCATCGCCTAGTTTAAAAACCCCTCTAACTTTTTGGCCATCTTCATTCCCAGCAGATCTGCAAGTTGTACTCCATGATTCTCAATGATAACTAGGGATGGGCCGAACATCCCCCCTGTTCGGTTCACAGCAGAACATCCGAACAGACCATAAATTTGTGCGAACACCCTTAAAGTCTATGGGACACGAACATGAATAATCAAAAGTGCAAATTTTAAAGGTTAATATGCAAGTTATTGTCATAAAAAGTGTTTGGGGACCTGGGTCCTGACACGGGGACATGTATCAATGCAAAAAGGTTTTAAAAATGGCTGTTTTTTCAGAAGCAGTGATTTTAATAATGCTTAAAATGAAACAATAAAAGTGTAATATTCCTTTAAATTTCGTACCTGGGGGGTGTCTATAGTATGCCTGTAAAGGGGCGCATGTTTCCCGTGTTTAGAACAGTCTGACAGAAAAATGACATTTCAAAGGAAAAAAAGTCATTTAAAACTACTCGTGGCTATTAATGAATTGCCGGTCTGACAATACACATAAAAGTTCATTGATAAAAACGGCATTGGAATTCCCCACAGGGGAACCCCAAACCAAAATTTTTTTTAAAAATGGCGTGGGGGGTCCCCTTAAATTCCATACCAGGCCCTTCAGGTCTGGTATGTATATTAAGGGGAACCCCGGCCAAAATTTAAAAAAAAAATGATGTGGAGTCCCCCTCAAAATCTATACCAGACACTTCAGGTCTGGTAGGGATTTTAAGGGGAACCCTGTGCCAATTTTTTTTTTTAAATGGCGTGGGGTCCCCCCCAAAAATCCATACCAGGCCCTTAGCCGAGCATGCAACCTGGCAGGCCGCAGGAAAAGAGGGGGGACGAGAGAGCATTGGGAGGGTGCTTTGGGGTAGCCCCCAAAACACCTTGTCCCCATGTTGATGGGGACAAGGGCCTCATCCCTACAACCCTTGCCCGGTGGTTGTGGGGGTCTGCGGGCGAGGGGCTTATTGGAATCTGGAAGCCCCCTTTAACAAGGGGACCCCCAGATCCCGGCCCTCCCCCCTGTGTGAAATGGTAAGGGGATACAATAGTACCCCTACCATTTCACAAAAAGAATGTCAAAAATGTTAAAAATGACAAGAGACAGTTTTTGACAATTCCTTTATTTAAATGCTTCTTCTTTCTTCTTTCTTCTTTCTTCTATCTTCTATCTTCCTTCGGTTTCTTCCTCCATCTTCTTCTGGTTCTTCCTCTGGTATTCTCATCCAGCATCTTCTTCCGTGCTGTCCTCTTTCCTTCTTCTCCTCGGGCTGCTCTGCATACATGATGGCATGATGGGAGGCTCCCGCTGTGTGACGCTTCTCCTTTTCTGACGGTTCTTAAATAACGGGGGGTGGGGCCACCTGGTGACCCCGCCCCCTCTGGCGCACGGGGACTTGACGGGGACTTCCCTGTGGCATTCCCCGTGACGTCAGAGGGGGCAGGGTTGACATAACATCAAGTCCCCGTGCGTCAGAGGGGGTCTGGGTCACTGGGTGCCCCCCCCGTTAATTAAGAACCATCAGGAGAGGAGAAGCGTCACACAGCGGGAGCCTCCCATCATGCCATGTATGCAGAGCCGCCCGAGGAGAAGAAGGGAAGAAGATGGCGCGGAGGAAGATGCCGGACGAGAACACCGGAGGAAGAACCAGAAGAACCAGAAGAAGAAGAAGAAGATGGAGGAAGAAACCGAAGGAAGATAGAAGATAAAAAAAAGAAGATAGAAGAAAGAAGATAGAAGATAGAAGAAAGAAGAAGCATTTAAATAAAGGAATTCTCTATCTCTTGTCATTTTTAACATTTTTGACACTTTTTTGTGAAATGGTAGGGGTACTTTTGTACCTCCTTACCATTTCACACAGAGGCGAGGACCGGGATCTGGGGTCCCCTTGTTAAAGAGGGCTTCCATATTCTGATAAGCCCCCTGCCCACAGACCCCCACAACCACCGGCGCAGGGTTCCCCTTAAAATCCATACCAGACCTGAAGGGTCTGGTATAGATTTTGAGGGGGCCCCCACGCCATTTTTTTAAAGGTTTGGCTGGGGTTCCCCTTAATATCCATACCAGACCTGAAGGGCCTGGTATGGAATTTAGGGGGACCCCCACGCCATTTTTTTTTTTTAATTTTAGTTCAGGATTCCCCTGTGGGGAATTCCCATGCCGTTTTTATCAATAAACTTCTATGTGTATTGTCGGGCGGCAATGCAATAGCCGCGAGTAGTTTTAAATGGGTTTTTTCCTTCGAAATGTCATTTTGCTGTCAGACTGTTCTAAACACAGGAAACATGCGCCCCCTTTACAGGCATACTATAGACACCCCCCAGCTACAAAATTTAAAGGGATATTACACTTTTATTGTTTGACTTTAAGCATTATTAAAATCAGTGCTCCTGAAAAAACGGGCATTTTAAAAAAAAATGTTGGCATTGATACATGTCCCCTGGGGCAGGACCCGGGTCTCCAAACACTTTTTATGGCAAAGAACTTGCATATAAGCCTTCAGTGAGAACTTTGGATTTTGCAGGTTCAAGCCCCATCGACTTCCACTATTCCAGCATATGTGATCTGACAGGCATTATTGCCGCAATAGCGCTGCTTTCCATTTGCCTTAGAGCTGACTTTCTGAGAGTTGAAGTCTTTCTGGTCTTTTTTGAGAGTTATTTTTTGGTACTGCAGGAGAATTTTTTGGTGCTATAGTAAATGACCCCCTATGGGACTCGAACGTTCAAAATTAAAAGTACTAATTTTAAAGGCTAATATGCATTTTGTTGTCCTAAAAAAGGTTTGGGGACCCGGGTCCTGCCCCAGGGGACATGTATCAATGCAAAAAAAGTTTTAAAAACGGCCGTTTTTTCAGAGCAGTGATTTTAATGAGGTTTAAAGTGAAATATTCCTTTAAATATTGTACCTGGGGGTGTCTATAGTATGTCTTTAAAATGGCGCATGTTTCCCATACTTAGAACAGTCCCTGCACAAAATGACATTTTTAAAGGAATAAAAGTCATTTAAAACTGCTTGCGGCTTTAATGTAATGTCGGGTCCCGGCAATATGGATGAAAATCAGTGAGACAAACGGCATGGGTACCCCCCACCCCCCAGTCCATTACCAGGCCCTTTGGGTCTTGTATGGATATTAAGGGGAACCCTGCACCCAAATTAAAAAAAGGAAAGGCGTGGGTCCCCCAGGCCCTATATACTCTGAACAGCAGTATACAGGCGGTGCAAAAAAGACAGGGACTGTAGGTTTGTTGTTAAGTAGAATCTGTTTGTAATTTTGAACTGGTACATTTTTAAAGTGTAGCTCCAGCCAAAAAATCTATTTTTAAGCTTTTTGGAAAACATAGGGAAGGGTTATCACCCTTGTAACATTTGTTTTGCTGTCTGTGCACCTCTTCAGAAGATTTCACCTCAGTTTCTGTCCCAATGACAAATGTTTTTTTGAAAATTTGGGGTTTTTAGTGAAACAAGGATTGCTGATAATGCATCAGTGAAGAGGAGAGACATTTTTCCCATATTAACTCTTACAGGAGAGAATTTCCCTTCCTAATGGTAGATTTCATCTCACTTCCTGTTGTCTCCTTCCGTTTGCAAGTAGGAGTCATTTGTAAGTTGGATGTTTGAAAGTAGGGGCCTGCCCTACATACTCTGCAGAAATTGGGGCCTTAGGTGTTGGTGTTTCCACAACACTGTAAGCCCTCACAGTTACTCTTTGTGGGCGCAGGAACGGGCCATGCTGTGAAATATTAGATCAAGAATTGTAATTACATGCACCTGCTGAACAGGGGCAGAAACATTGGGCCTTGGGCACTGGTGCTGGTGCCACAACACTGCAATCCCTCACAGATACTCTAGTTGGAGTGCAAAGTATTGCATCAAAAATTGTAATTACACGCCCCTGTTAAACAGGGGCAGAAAAATTGCCACAAAACTACAACCCCTCACCGATGCTATAGTTGGAGCGCAGGAATGAGCCCTTTAAAAAATAATCAAAAAAAAAAAATCAATCGGTTACATCATCATCAGGTGCTTGGTAGCTGGTGATCCAAGACTGATTTATTTTTATGAAGGTCAGCCAATCAACCGATTCGGTGGACAGACGCACCCTGTGATCGGTTACAAAGCCTCCAGCAGCACTGAATGTGCGTTCCGAAAGAACGCTGGATGCAGGACAGGCCAGTAGCTCAATTGCATACTGTGCAAGCTCTGGCCAGTGATCTTGGGGTCAGGAACAGCTGGTCTTTGAGTAGAGACAGACTTCCCTCCACGCCAGGTAGTTGAAATTTCAGAGGCGGCAATCAGGAACACTCTCCTCCATTAGTTGCTCCAGCAAGACCATTCGTAGCAGGAAATAGTATATTTTAAAAGAAAAAGTGGCGCTTCATTGTGCAGTAGTTTAAAATGCTTTAATCCATGAATGGACAACTGACATCAAAGCATTGGCAGGGTAACACACTGTCGCAATTAAAAAACACAGCCGACGCCAAAGCTGATCAGCTGAGAGTGTGGTGATGTCAGGTCCTCTGGCTCCACTCAGGATTATTTATGTTTCATATATTTGCGATTTTGTGTGTTTTTTGTGCACTTTAAAATAGATTTTCACTAATTTAAATTTCACATTGGTTTATCACAGTTGGGGGTAGCGCGGAACCATACCATATATTGTCCCATAGTTTGGGAACATGCCACTGAGGAACCGCACATTCCGCAAACTCACTGAAGGGACAGAGTCTACCAACTGAAAAGGCAGCAGTTGAAGTGCTAGCAATTTAGCCAAGCTAGCATTCAACCGCTGGGCATGTGGATGGCTGGGAGCTAACTTCTTTTTTGGCGGTGCAGCAGCTGGGGCAGGGAAATTTGCCTGGTACAATCTGACGTCGGTGTACCACAAGTACTTGGCTGTGACACACCTAATTCTACACCTTCATTCCTCTCAGTGCAGGTTTCAGAGAGGACTGAAGGTATAGTGGGGTTGGAGATCCCAGCTGATGAGGAGCAAGGAGAGGTCTGGTTTGATCTTTGGTGTGGGTCTTTTAGATACGCTTGCCAATGAACTGCATGGCAGGTCGACATATGTCTGGTCAAGCATGTGGTGCCCAAGTGGGTGATATTTTGGCCACGCGAGATACGCTTGAGACATATGTTGTAAATAGGAGTGTTGGGATCTGATGCACTCGTCTCAAAAAAGGCCCACATCAAAGAACCTTTGGAATAATGCACAGAGACCGCAGCACCCTGCACATGCGGAGCTCTGCGGTGTGATGCAGTCGGTGTGCTGCCCTTAAGCTGGCCCCTGGAGGGCATCCAGTCTCAATGGAGATGTGCCTCCTCCTCCTCCTACTCCTCCTCCTCTCTTCTATCAGGCACCCACGTGGAGTCAGTGACCTCATCATCCCCTCCCTCCTCATCACTGGAGCAAAGCTGGCAGTATGCTGCAGCTGGGGGAACATGACTGCCAGATTGCTGTCCTTCTTGGGCACCCCCTCTCTCTGGGCTCACGTTCCTGCCATCCTCTAGCTGGGTACCATCATCGGAGCCTTCAAAACGCTGGGCATCCTCCTGGAGCATGTACCCAACACTGTGGTCAAACAGTTCGGGGACTCCTCAGAGGACATAGTGGGGCTAGGGGAGGAGTGACTGATGCCATTGAGCCAAGAGAGAAGGAGGCCCCGTTGGCAGCTGCTTTGCCCTGAGCCTAGGTGAGAGAGGATAAGGAGGATGAGGACGACTTGGTCATCCACTCTACCAAGTCTTCGGCATGTTGCGGCTCAACACGGCCAGCTGCTGAAAAAAAGGACAAGCGTGTCCCACGGCCACGTGCTGATGAGGATGAACCGTCTCCACGACCAGCACTGTTTCCTCTAGACACAGAGCCTGCTTGCCCTCTTTTATTGGCTTGTGACTGTCTGCCTCTCCTTGTTGGCCTTCCAGACATACTAATGGCCTGCAGTGAGATGTAGCTGCACAAAGCTGGGAAGTATATATATATACTGATACTGCAGCTAGCAGAATCAACTGCCTGCCTGTGGCACTAATAGGATCAGAAGAACACCACCAATTTTCTCCAGGTAGCTTTAGGTGCACACTGTGCAGAGGACACAGTACACTAACTGTAAATACTGTAGCTACCTGCCTGTGGTATTAATAGGATCAGAACAACAGCAATTGTCTTCGGGTAGCTTTAAGTGCACACTGTGCAGAGGATGCAGTACACTAACTGTAAATACTGCAGCTGTCTGCCTGTGGTACTAATAGGATCAAAAGAACGCTACCAATTTTCTTCAGGTAGATTTAGGTGCACACTGTGCAGAGGACACAGTACACTAACTGTAGATACTGTAGCTGCCTGCCTGTGGTCATCCCTAGTAAGGAGTACAAAGACAAGTGTGTCATGCCTACAGTCAAGCATGGTGGTGGGAGTGTCATGGTCTGGGGCTGCATGAGTGCTTCCGGCACTGGAGATCTACAGTTCATTGAGGAAACCATGAATGTCAACATGTACTGTGACATACTGAAGCAGAGCATGTCCCCTCCCTTCAGAGGCTGGGCCGCAGGGCAATATTCCAACAAGGTAACGACCCCAAACACACCTCCAAAATGGTCACTGCCTTGCTAATGAAGCAGAGGGTAAAGGTGATGGACTGGGTAAGCATGTCTCCAGACCTAAACCCTATTGAGCATTTGTGGGGCATCCTCAAACGGAAGGTGGAGGAGCGCAAGGTCTCTAACATCCACCAGCTGCGTGATGTCATCATGGAGGAGTGGAAGAGGACTCCAGTGGCAACCTGTGAAGCTCTGGTGAGCTCCATGCCCAAGAGGGTTAAGGCAGTGTTGAAAAATAATGGTGGACACACAAAATATTGACACTTTGGGCCCAATTTGGAAATTTTCACTTAGGGGTGTACTCACTTTTGTTGCCAGTGGTTTAGACATTAATGGCTGTGTGAGTTATTTTGAGGGGACAGCAAATTTACAATGTTATACAAGCTGTACACTCACTACTTTACATTGTAGCAAAGTGTCATTTCTTCAGTGTTGTCACATGAAAAGATATAATAAAATATTTACAAAAATGTGAGGGGTGTACTCACTTTTGTGAGATACTGTATTTTTGGTTAAAAAAAATCCCAAATATACGTATAGTGATTGGTTTGTGCAAAAGTTATAGCGTCTACAAACTATGGGATATATATATACTGGAATGTTTATTTATTTATTATTATTTTTAATACTTGTAATGGCGGCAATCAGCGACTTATAGCGGGACTGTGATATTGCGGTGGACAATCAGGCACTAACTGACACTGGCTGGGAAGGGGATAAACTTCCCGGGGCGATCAAAGGGTCAAATGTGTGCCTAACCAGTGCTTATGTGTACTATGTGTGGTGTTTTTACTAAAGTATGTGATTCTTTTGTTCATACACATTCTCTCTCTGTGGGGGCTGCTTTCCCTGACTCTTCCAGGCAAATAATTTGTCTTTATCTAGAATTTTTGTATATCCTCTTCCTAGAAAGTGTAAGCACCTTTAAACGTCCCCAAACTTTGTTCTATAGTTTGGATTCATATGCAGCTTTGGGGATGTGCTGCATTGTTGACCAACCAGTTCCTTTGTACATATATTATATGTAAGGGAACCTTGCAAGCTATGTTCTGTATAGCAATGTAGCACAGTATGCATTCTTGTTTCTCTCTCTCACCTCAGTTAGGTAGCTTATCCAGTAATGGATATTATTCCAGAAAGCAGGTAAAATTAAGGTCACAAAAAAATTAACAATAGTAGCTCAAAAATGTGCAATTACAGAAAATGCACATCGTTTCCTTTATCTTTTGGAATGGTTGTAAACTAAAAGTTTTTCAATTAGTTGAACTAGGTGGACTTGTGTCTTTTTGTAACCTCACTAACTATGTAACTATGTAGCTATAATTTAAGACATTTTACTTAGCCATAGTAACACCATTTGATAAATTTAGACTGTTACAATAAATGCAGGTTGATTTTAATTAATCAGCAATATATGCAAGTGATTAAAAACACTGTCATATACAGACTTTCAAATTTTGTAAACGTATGCAAACTGAATCCAGAATATAGTTCTCATTACGTGGAATATTAATTTGCATAAAGTCTGTGACTACAATATTCATTATTTATCTGTGTTTTATTATAAGAAACTGGTGTAACAGTTTTCCTGGCTGCTGGAGTCAGCAGCAAACTCAAATTAAGATATGGCTAGAACTTTATTCCTCATTTTATTCATGCATCATCCACCCACTCAAACTGCTCCAGAAACCTTTCATGTGCTTTTCACTTTATTCCACATGCGAATAGTAGGCTCTTACACTGCTACTCCAATATAGGGAACGTATTAAGCAAGGACAATCTAACAAAATTGTTATGTAAAACATTTCTGAACTATTTATTATACCGTAAATGTTTTATTTGTTGATCTCATATATTTTCAATGTCATTTCAGACTAAAGGGCTCTAACAATTAACTATACCATGCTGGCAAATTAGGAATGTAAAAATTGTCTTTGTAGCACCTGCTAATGCTGAAAGGTTAGCAATACAGATATTTGTATTACTAACCTTAGCCATTCTTCTAGCAGTTTGCCAATTCCTTGGTTACAACCTAGTCTATTTCCTGTTTGCCATTGAAATAGTATTTAATATTCTTCTATCATAGGGTAGCTTGCAAGATTTTTATATATTTAAAGTATTTACTATTTTCTCATTACTTGCTGGCAGCTACCATGGATTTGTTTGCATTTTATAATAACAGGGAATTGGATTTGGAAGATCTATTCTCATGCCGCGTACACACGATCGGAAATTCGGCCAGCAAAAGACCGATGAGAGCTTTTGGTCGGAAAATGCGACCGTGTGTATGCTCCATCGGACTTTTGCTGGCGGAATTTCCGCCAGAAAAAGATTGAGAGCATGTTCTCAATTTTCCCGACGGAAAAAGTTTCTATCGGAAATTTTGTTCGTATTTATGCAATTCCGACGCGCAAAAAAACACGCAAGCTCAGAATCAAGTACGAGACTGAGCTGCTCAGTCTGGTAAAGCGATCATTTGTAATGGAGATGGCATATTCGTCACACTGCAAATTTTTTAATCTTTCAATGCAGCGCATTCTCTTCTTCTTTATAATGCTAGAAGAATAAAGTCATTTTGCTGCTCATATTCACACAGAGTTCTCACAAACTGATTTCTTTATTATTTCTCGTGATCTCATAATACTCTCCAGATCTCCATAATAATGTTTTTTGTTTTTTTTTATAGTAATTTTTTTTTTCATCAAGATCTCCTGTTGTATTTTTTTTTGTTTTTATTATTTTATAGTCATCTCCATATTTTTATTTTTTTTGTTTTTTTGTATGTCACGTTTCCACAACACCATTATTATCTTGTATTTGTAAACCTCAAGTAGGTTGCTTGGTGTCCCTTGTTAATTTGACATTGTCTTTTTGAAATGTACCTGCCTACTCACCAAAAAACTGTCCTATTTGAAGAAAAACACATCGGCAAATATTTTCATATAAAAAAATCTCCATTTATTCTGGCTCATAATAACAAAATAAATAGGGAAGGCAACGCTGGAGATACAGCTGGAATTTGCAAAGCCTTTGGCCCCCAGGGCAGACATCAACTCTGTGTATAAAAAAATTGGTAGCTTAAGAAGTCCATATAGAAGGGAGCACAATCTGGTCCAGGACTCCCAGAGATCACGAACAGCAGCAGATGACATGTATGTCCCCAGGCTGTGGTACTACAACAGGCTGCATCTTCTGTCAGACCAGACTGAACCCAGGCAATCACTTTCTTCTCTTCGCAGCAGCCTTCCCTCCACGCTGCCCTGCAGCCTTCCCTGCAGCCTTTCCTGCAGGCTATGGCTCTGGAGGTGGACTTGTGGCAGGAGGAGGAGGAGAATGGGCGAGTGTACATAAGTGGACATCATCGGTCATTTGCCCCCTCAACCCCTTGTGAATGGCCTCAAAAAAAGTATTTTCACAGTCGAGGCGTTGGCCCTCCTCCATTTTCTGCATATTTGAGGCTAGATAGTAGGCATAGCCTCTCCAGCGTCAAGGGGGGCTTTCAGGGTGTCATTAGCCTCCTTAATGAGGACAAGTGCTGCCTCCTCCACGTTCCTCCCTTTTTGGGCCTTTTGGTTAAAAGGCAGAGGGGAGGCACCTGGGATTGGGTGAGACTACTGGGCCCCACCACCTCCTGGCTGACCCTAACCCCCACCTCCTGGCTGACACTTCCCCCCCACCTCCTCCTGTGTGCCACATTCCAGAGCCTCATCCTGGCTGAGGTCTTCCTGTGTATGAAAAAGGGACATAGTTTTAGGTTTTTGGTTCATCAAACACACACAATTTTCAGCTCATGACTGTTGCAAATTGAATGGTAATAACTAGAAAAGACTATAATTCTGATGCCAGCATTTTTCATTCTTGTCCCAATCATTATTGGCCCCTACTGTCTATTGATACGTAAAACACGTTTTGTTAAATCATTAATTTGTTATCAATAATATCATCTAGTTAACAACAATCATTTTCCCACAAAAAATATGCTTAAATATACTATACCTGGTTCCATCTGGGCTCCTCAATTTCTTCCAGGATGGAAGGCCCAGGTTGGTCCTCAGAAGCCTCAGCTGGGGTTGAGGGAAGGGTGGATGGAAGGGGGGCAAGTGAGTCGAAAGTGATTCCCTGGCTTCAATCTGGTCTTCTAGAAAACGCATCCTGCTGTAGTACCACAGACTTGGTACATACACATCTGCTGCTGCTGCTGCTGCTGCTCCTGACCTCAAGGACTTCTGGACCTTCTGAAGCTCCTTCCTATGCGTGCTTCTCAAGCTACCAATTTTCTTATCCACAAACTCGATGTCTGCGTCGGGGACCCGAGTCTTCACAAATTCCAGCAGTTTCAGCATCGATGCCTTTCTTGCTGGTTTGTTGCGATATAAGGGTTTTTTCACCTCCCACAAATTGCGCATATCCCTGTATCTGTCTATGAATTCGCTGAGGAAGTCTGGGTCTTTAAATTGTTTCATTTTTGCTGCAAGACCAAACAAAAGACAAAAACACTAATATCAGGCTAAACTCTCCTAATCTTATCCCAATTTAGGCCTCAATCTAGAATCAGTATAGGCCACTTATGTCCCAAATTAAAATGTTACCTTCATTATTACATTTGTTGCTTCCGTTCCTAATTCCTCTGCACACAGAACGTAGGTACGACACACGCGTGTTAGCTTTATAGACACTGAGCATGCATCAAACTCCGTCCATGCCGCCTGCCCCTGATTTTCTTTCTAGAATATTCCCCGTCTCGTTCGTCGCAGTGGGGGAGAGGAACATGGAGGAGACACAGCAGGTGCGTAATAGCAGTAACGAGGAGGAAAGCCCTGAGCCCGAAACGTCACGGTCCCGGAGGAGGAGATTTAAGTCTTCCAATATGGCCTTTGGTGAGATGGTGGAGATTGTCGACATATTGAAGAGGGCCGACTATGATGGAAAGTATGGATCGTACACCAACCCTGATGAGAGAAAGGCCAAGATAATGACTAAAGTTGTGAAGATTCTGCGCCGGAATTTTGGGGTACAACGATCCAAGGAGCAAATAAAGAAACGCTGGTAGACCTAAAACTGAGGGAGCAGGATCAGTATAGAAGGATCAAGAAAATGCTTCTAAAAAGTAAGTAGTTGTCGTGTGTTACGATTATTATTATTACTTGTATGCTGCGCCATGTGCTTTTCTTTACTGTTGGACAGTTTAAAATGGCTACTTTCATCTTCATGGGCACATTAATCGGTCGTAGTAAACATTGTTCGTTTGCAAATAAATACAATGTTTTTGCCAGATACAGGGTTAACTACATTTGGTCATGATAATTTGTATTCAAAGAAGTTTAGGATATTGTTGTCTAGATGCGTTTCAAACTAGAATGAATTACACGGGGGAGGGGGGAGGGGGGTTGTAATAGACGGAAGCACGGATGAGGGATGTGGTTGCACTAGTTATGTATGTTCTAAGTATTGCTTTGATGTTTTGGAACTGGGTTGCGGGAGGGGGGAGGGGGGGGGGTTTGCAAGGTGTTGTTATGAAGTCTGGTAATTGGGCTGTGGGAGGGGGGGAGGGGGGAGGAGTTTGGAAGTGAGTCACAAAGTATTTGCTCATTATTTGAGCAGAGAGTTTTTTCTTGAATGGTTGGGAGGGAGGGAAAAGGTCACAAGTAAAGCCCCTAGGGCTAGCCTAGTTAGGCAGGAGGGGGGGTCACGAATAAGGGTGGGGAGAAGGGGAATACATTTTGTGGAGGTTGGGGGGGGGGTTTACAGTGAGATATAGGGCTAGACAACGGGGTGAACGAAAGGCACACGTACTTAGGAGGAGGGGGCTTATAAAAATAAAGTATATTTGCACATGGTGTTTACTCTTGCAGTTAAATAATATAAGGGGTAGGGGTGAGGCGGTCCCTGGATGCAGGGGCCCCTCACCCCTCCCCCCTTTCACTTTCCCGTTTGTCACAACCACAGAGACGATGTCAAGATTTGTAGACACAAACACACAAATGAATTGCCCTTTTTTTTTTTCTGTTATTCTTATTTTTATTTTTTCTAATTTTTTTAGATGCCTTTTAAAACTCTAAAAATAGGCTCGTGGAACATTAGGGGCATGGGTGACTCTGCCAAAAAGGCAGCTGTGTTCTCGGTGATGGAAGCTTATGGTGTTGAACTGGCTTGTTTGCAGGAAACTCACCTTACCAATGAAACTAAACTACAAGTTCAGAGTAACAAGTTTCAAGAACAGTACCACTCAGTTCATACCTCTTATTCAAGAGGGGTGAGTATATTGGTGAAGAGAGGTATTTCATTTTCCTGCAGGGAAGCCAAGATAGACACGCTGGGACGTTATGTCTTCTTGAGCTGCGTTGTGGAAAATAAACCTTTGGTGATAGCAAATATTTATATCCCTCCTCCGTTTAGAACAGAGACCATCTTGGACCTGTTGGAGTTTGTGGATAGTAGGGTGGATACCCCTATAATAGTGGTAGGGGACTTTAACGCAGTTCTGGATAACAACATGGATCGGTTCCCGCCCGTCTCACGGGCGGAAAGGATTTCAGAGGGCCGTCTAGGCCAACTCCTTGAAGAGATTGGATGGTGTGACCTGTGGAGATCTCATAATCCAAACGCTCTGCAGTATTCCTGTTACTCAGGGTCATATTCTACTCTCTCGCGTATAGATATGGCAGTGGGTAATAGTGAAGCTTTGCGACTAACAGGAAACATAGAGTATGGACCGAGGGGAATATCGGACCACTCACCCCTGACCTTGACCCTAAATTTAAATATTAGATCTAGCCATAAAAGGTGGACATTAAACCCACTATGGTTGGACCTGATATGTAGCCCAGCAGAAGTAGCCTCCAAACTAAAAGAGTTTGTAACATTCAATTCAGGTACAGCATCAGTAGGGGTAGTGTGGGACACCCTAAAAGCATACCTTAGGGGACTATTATACCAGCAGGTTGCCATAGCAAAGAAAACGTCAAGGGAATGGGAGGCGAGGGCTAGGAGGGAAGCCATGGAATCAGAAGCACAATATGTGCTAGACCCAACCCCTGAAAAACAGGAGATTTGGCTCAATAAACAACAAGAGTATAAAGAAGTAATTAACAGAAGAGCAGAGAATAAGAGACTTTTTCAGAAACAAAATTACTTCGGCGAAGGGGAGAAAGTAGGCCGGACGCTTGCCCTTTTAATTAAGTCCAACCTATCTTCACCGGCCATCTTCTCAATCAAGACACCAGCTGGAAAAGATTACATCCGATCCCGCCGAGGTCTTAGAGACCTTCTCTACATTCTATAGAGACCTGTATAGGTCGCGCCGGGGTTTGAACCAGAGCGAGATGGACGGGTTCTTAGAAGGGGTAAATCTGCCCGTACTCTCAGAGAGGGATAGGGATGAGATGGAGTCCCCTCTGACCTTGGAGGAGCTGCAAAAGGCAGTATCGGAGTTGTCAGGCCAGAAATCTCCGGGTCCGGATGGGCTGCCATTGGAGATCTATAGGAAATACGGGGAGGTCATGCTTCCGGAGCTCCTAAAAGTGCTGGAGCAAACGATCAAGGACGGAAGGTTGCCCCCATCAATGCTGGAGGCTGATATAGTAGTTATACCAAAGGAGGGGAAAGACCAATTGGAAGTCTCTTTGTATAGACCGATATCACTGTTATGTACAGATGTCAAGATCGCTGCAAGGGTGTTGGCATCCAGACTAAATAAATGTATCGCAAAACTTGTGCACCTGGACCAATCAGGGTTTATCCCCGGTCGGTCCACTAGCACAAATATCAGAAGGGCCTATTTGAATCTTCAGGTAATAACAGAAAATGTAGGATCCAGAGCTATATTGTCTCTGGATACCGCCAAGGCCTTCGATAGCCTGGAGTGGGAATATCTATGGAGGGTGCTAGAGAGGTTTGGATTCGGCCCCGCATTTATCAGCTGGTTAAAAATCCTATATAATCACCCAAGGGCAAGGCTCAAGATAAACAGCGAATACTCGGAAAGCTTCCCCCTCGAAAGAGGGACAAGACAGGGGTGCCCCCTATCTCCTTTGCTGTTTGTCTTGGCTATGGAGCCATTGGCGGGAGCAGTGAGATCATCACCCGAATTACAGGGATTTCAGAGAAAAGGGGGGGAAGAGAGAATAGCGCTTTTCGCGGATGATGTTCTATTTTTCCTGGGGGACACGACTGCCTCATTGGAGAAAGTGATGCACCTAGTGGAGGACTTCGGAAAGTTCTCCGGATTAGCTATTAATTGGGAGAAATCATCGCTCCTGCCTTTTGACTCATCGGTTAATCCTATTTCGATGTGTCTGCCCCAATTGAAGGTTATGGGGAAGATGAAGTATCTTGGTGTTGTCCTGTCCAAGGACCCCGGTGCGTTTATTGAGGACAACTTGGTCCCTCTCTTATCAAAATTTAAGAGAAAATGTGATACCTGGAGTAGACTCCCTTTGTCTGTGGCGGGTCGAGCCAACTTGATAAAAATGGTATGGATGCCGCAGTTGCTATACTTACTCCACAACTCCCCAGTTTGGATTGGGGAGAAGTGGTTTCAAAAAATTCAATCCCTCTTCAGGGAGCTAATATGGAAAAAAGGTCAGGCCAGGATTGGCCTACAAAAACTGCAGCGCCCCGCCACGAAGGTGGACTGGGGGTTCCCCAACCGTTTATCTATTTTTTGGCAGCCCAGTTAGAACAACTAGGGGGATGCGACACCGAGGGAGGGGGAAGTAACAATGTCAAAATTACTCTACAGGGGAACCCACATAGTTCATTAGTGGGAGCACTGGAGGCAGATTCACTGCAAGGGGAAATCCCGACATTTAAAATGATTACCAGGGTTTGGCAGGCAACTAAGAGAATAATGGGGTATAAAGGAATTTCAGAACACTTGCCAATGTGGAACAACAAGCAACTGCATGAACTACTAACTGTTGATAGGAACAAGATGTGGGAAAGCTGTGGGATAAACCGACTGATTCAATTATACGAGGGGGACACTCTGAAATCTTTCGAGGAATTGAGACACGAGTATGGGATACCAAACCAAGTATTCTATAGCTACCTACAGATTAGGCATGCCTTGAGCAAGCAGTTCAGTAGACAACCCCTAGTATGGTGTAGGATCCCGTTATTGCAAACAATAATTAAGTCAGAGACCACCAAGGGTTTGATTTCAATGATATATACCCAACTTACAAAGAGTATAAATACGCAGGCAGGCCCAATAGGGGGAAGGGACAGGTGGGTGGCCGATGTGGGGGAGATAACGGACGAACAGTGGAAAAGGATTCCTGAATTTGGATCAGAGGTGTCGGTCTCTCCCTCACAAAAAGCCTCCCACCTGATGTTTCTGCATAGATCGTATTATACACCAAAAAAGTTGTTCATGTTTGGTCATAGAGTCAACGATGAGTGCCCTAGATGCAGAGGAACAGGTGATCTAATCCATATGGTCTGGAGGTGCCCAAAATTAGCTAGGTACTGGCCCGAGATTCTAAAGAAAATAAACACCACCTTTAGAGTTAACTTAGAACTTGATCCTAAGACCTGTGTGCTGGGCTATGTGAATAACGGGCCGAGGGGTAGGAGTACAGATGTAGCGATAGCAAGATGTTTGTTCCAAGCCAGAAAACTAATAGCACAATCCTGGCAATCAAGAACACCCCCAACCCCAGAAGCTTGGGTTGGAACCATCAACTCTACAGTATGGAATGAAAGGACATTCTATACTAGATCAGGCAACTATAATACATTTGTGAAATTATGGAACCTGTGGGTCCAAGCAATGCCGTGCTCTTTACCTGTGCTATTTTAGCGCCGAGAGTAATCGTCTTTCTACCAAGATAGAGATGTCGAGTTGGGCATGGCTTAGAGTTTCGAAATCAAGAGAGAACAACGAAAAGAACAGTAGCCAGATACAGAGTGTGCATTGGAACTATGCGGGCCCGATAAGGGAGGGTCACTGGGGGGCGGGGGGGAGGTTTATTAGATAGAATAGTATTAATACACAGCCACGCATTGCAATAATAAGAGACTATGCGGCCGATTGGCCTTGATGTATAAATCGGGTGTTTTATGTGTTATACTTTTGTACTATTGTAATTATTTAAATATGGAATGCATAAAGCAAAAGAAGGAAAGTTTGAAAGGCCACAATGATGTGACTGGGTAAGAGACATACATGAGTACCAAACTGAAAGCTGTCTCCGCATTAAGTTAACTGAAGTGGCTGAAAAAAAAAAAGAAAAAAAAAAGAATGAATTACAAACTTGATTCAATGTAATGTAAGGAGAGGACACTCAGTAGCTGTTTACACATCTGGACTCTGGAGCACTAGTGTGGGACACAAGAACAAACTTTTTAGGGTGTCCCACACAGGTACTCCAGTGGATACTTGGGGTGTCAACATGTGTGAATCTTGTCCAAAAAAGGTAAGTATTCCAGCTTTGGTAAGGGAAAAAATAGTGTCTTCAGCTTGGAACCCTGCCAACACGGACAATTGTAGCCCACTTCCAAGCGTGTGTGTGTGTGCTAAGTATACCTTTTGTTTCATTCTCATAGGGGAGCAAAAACTCGGAAAATATGAGGACACCAGGGACCCCCCCACCTCCTGAAGAAGGGGAACAAAGCTCACAACCTGGGGGTGTGGAGGAAGGAGAGGTGGTGGAGATTGTCACCACAACAGGTCAGTGTCAGACACCACAGATTCAGGTAATAGATGTATGCCTGCATTATTATAATTTATGGTGTGTATTTTTATTTTAGGTGATGTTCAGGTTGTGGTACCAAAATCCAGTGATTTCCCCAGTGACAGTGCACAACGGATGATCTAGGAAATCATGTTTTGTAGTCGTGATTTGGACAAACAAGGAGATTGAACAAAGACTGAAGAACATGATTGATGTACTAAGGAGAATTTAAATCCTAAAAAGATTCTTGAATTTTTTTTTTTTTTTACAATAATTTTATCTAAAGTTTCAATACAGTTTAAAAGCCAGATTTGGAAGATGCACACAGTGTGCTATCTGCCATCAGGGGATTTCAATGTACGCATTTTGTGGGTGCAACCTCCCAAAACTCTAGTAGGTGAGAGGAAGTGGTTGCACCCCCCAAAACACATCCATTGATCCCCCATGATGGGAGATAGCACATGTTGACATTAGGTATGAGATCAGAAAGGAAATCCCCATTTTGACTCACAATTTGTGTGCATCTTCTAAATTTGGCTTTTACAGGGGTGACTTCACCCCATCTGATGAAGGCAATATCAAGACCTTTTTCACACTATAAAATGTCTGATATTGCCTTCTTTTTTGCAATGTTGAAATTTGTAAGTTCCAGAATTGTGTATGTTATGTTGGTAAACATGCCTGTTTCTGTACTTTTTGAGAAATTTCAAGGTAAAACTTTTTTAAAAAAAAGTGTTTTTTACCGCCAAATGTTTTATAAAACGCACATGTGAATGTGCACGGAGTAAAAGGTTTTATACTCAACAATGTGTGACTTCTTTCAATGATCAATACCATTTTTTGTGTTAAGTTGGTGTTTACAAAGTGACAATGGGTGTTATTTAATAATGGAAAAACCACTTGGCACTACAAGTGCACTAGGAGAACGTAGGAGACAGCAAAAATAAACCAGCAGTAAATGAAAATCAAGATTTGATCTGATAAAAGAGAAAATTTATTCAAAATGTGCTGGCATAGCAATGGCCTCCCTACCTGTGAAATATTAAACATATTTTTCTCGCACTTCACGGGCACTTTGGGGGGGCAAGCCAGGATGGCCAGCTTCCAGGGACATCATTGGAGTTTCTGAAAGTCCTGCCTCGGGCCCAACGGAGGCAACATACCTTTCATTATGTATATAAAAAGGCTCAAGCGCTGACGTGGTTAAAAGTTGCTACTAAAATACTGATACGGAAAGCGAATGGTTAAGATGAGATGATCAAATAATATAGCTGCAACTAAATGAGTGGTGTAGGAGGAACCCTTGGAAGTCCCTAGCATTTGCAGTGTGTGAGATAGCAGCAGCGGTGAATGAAGCATCTCACCGCTGTGCTCCGGTTTTTGCAGCTGATCAATAAAAGCGATCCCTACTAGGTTATGTGAGTGGAACAACACTATCTGTTATAGCATTTAATCAGTGGTTGATCTCTGCGCAATGGATGTTTAATTTTTCTTTTTACATGCCCACAATCTGAGTGCAGGAGCGATTTAAGAAGAAGTGAAAGAAGGAAAGTAACACATTTGTTTTCACTTAGTTTATATATTTTGTTTCAATTTCACAGTATAATTGACACTGAGGTGTTTGGTTACATAATACTGTTGTATTGTCCACAGTTCACAGGAAGGATTTTTTTAGTTAAAAGAAAGCTTTCTTGCACAATTTTTGGCACACTTATATTTTATTTATTTATTCTTGGAAGTTCAAGCAGCACGGTTTAATATATTTAATCAGACATATGCCATGTATTTAATATGAATAGTAGATATGTTGAAGAGCACATGCACATTTGAGCAGTTTTATCATTAATGCATTTTTTATATGCAGTATGGTGGGATTAGATTGATTAATCTATTCATTTATATATTTATGTATTTATTTTAAATCAGTTTTGATAGAATTTGTAGATTAAGATTATTGGGAGGTGTTTTTTAGTAGTTTATTTTCTCCTTTCACTATTTTTATGGGCAGATGAGGTTAATATAAGCAAAACTGACCACTTTATTATTTATTGATACCTTGAATTATGTCTTTTTAAAAATTGTGCAGGATGCAGCAACATAAAATGATATGGTTTAATTTGTATTCCGACATATTTATGGTTGTTTGAAATAGGTGGAACCGGCTGGCCAGGATCCCAAAGGCATTATCCACGACTCTTCTGGCTCTGGCCAGCCGGTAATTAAAAACCTTCTTCTCCGGGGTGAGGGTCCTCTGGGGGAATGGCCTCATCACGTGGTTACCCAGACTGAATACCTCATCTGCGACTAGGACAAATGGCAGTCCTTACACATTCTCCTCCGGAGGTGGCAATCCCAAGCCACCACTCTCGAGACGTTGGTAGAACTCGGTCCGGGCAAAGACTCCACCATCCGACATCCGGCCATTCCTCCCCACGTCCACATATAAAAAAATCATATGTCGCCGACACCACCGCCATCAACACAATACTATTAAACCCCTTTTAATTATAATAGTATGACCCCGAATGGGGTGGTGGGATGCTGTGGACGTGCTTCCCATCGATTGCCCCTCCGCAGTTAGGAAAGTCCCAACGCTGGGCAAAGTGGGATGCTACAGTCTGCCATTCCTGTGGCGTTGAAGGAAACTGTGGAGTCAAACAAGAACAAAAAATTAGTCATTTTGCACATAAACATTGCAAGCAGATTGGACACAAACATTCTTGGCCAACATCAGTATAACATTTATTTTAAGGAGTATTTAAAGGCTAAAATATAAGGCCCACTTATCAGATTCCCCTCCCCCTCTGATGGCCCATTGTAAACATTTTGGGGGGGGGGTTGTTTTGAACAGGTAACCCTCTCCACTGCATTGAGAGCTGAATACATAAATAATGTGTCTTACTTTGGCCAGACCCTCCCTACTTATACTATTGGCAGCCCACTGGACAGGTAAGAAGTGTCATAATACAAAAATAAAAATAAACACTGTACAAATTGAAGCACATTTTTACATTCTGCAATTAACTATCAAGATAATAATAAGAGAACAAAACTTTAAACAGTACCATTTGAAAGTATTCTGGCAGGCCCTTTCACTATATGCTTTGGGGAATTCATTCATAAATATGAACACAAAAGAGGTAGGGATAGTGTGTATGGATTTGGCAAAGTCAGCAGATAGAGGATTGATATTGGTTGATTTAGCGGTTGGGGGGGGGGTTCCAAATGATTTTGGGCCACAAGAAAAAAAGCCTCTGGCACTCTGCATGAATTTAAGCACACAAAAAACATTTGGACACATTTTAGGGGGTGTTTAGGGTAAAGCATTACTATGGAGCTGACAAAATACATTGTTAAGTGACTAGGCTATAGTTGTATATGAGCCCAGGATAGCATGCTGGGGAGGTTAGTGAAGGCAAATATGCATGTAGGCCAAAAAAAGAAATGTTTAAGCTTCCAGCATGCATGAGAACAAAGAGGACATTCACAGCATATTACAATAATGGTAATTAGGGAATGATGAAAGAAATACAAAACATTAGCATACATTAAATACATATAATGTGATGTTAAAGGAGAAAACTTACCCTAATATAGTTCTTCTGCAGGACCTGAATAATAGCAGAACAGGTCTCTGGAATAATGATCCCCAGAGCCTTGGGGGAGATGCCTGTCGAGAACCTCTGTAGACTTCTCCCAGTCGCCAAGTATCACAATGTGACAACGAGCCTCTGCTCAGGAGTGATGGCTTGCCGCATGCAGGTGTCCTGCCTGCTGCTATAAGGGGACAGCTAATCCAACAAATGGTAAAAAATGGGGTCCGTCATCCGGAGATAATTCCTGAAATCATCAGGGCTATTCTCCTGGATCTCCCTCAACAAAGGCATATGAGAGAATTGGTCACAGTGGAGCAATCAATTCTTGGTCCATGAACTCCTCCTCGCCTTGTTCATGGACTGGGCTTGGGTCAAAGTAAGAACCCCAACACCAAGCCCCCCCGCACAGCATGAACTCTACGATGAGTATGTACCCGCAACATGGCTTCAAAACGGTCGGCTGGTCAGAACGAACTAAACAGAACGCACAGAAGAACAGCAAGACCTGTGAAGAGCAAGCTGAAAATCAGTAACGAGCGGACACAAAGCAGATACAAACCCACAAGCACAAACTGAACAGCAGTAAAATGAACTGAAAAAACAGGAGTCTGAAGAGCGCGAATCGTCTCTCACCAAACTTTTACTAACACGAGATAAACACTAGATTAGCAGAAGGAGCCCAAAGGGTGGCGCGCTGGATACTGAACTTCCCCTTTCTAGACCTGTCGTACGTGTTGTATGTCACAGCGTTCTGGACGGTCAGACTTTGGTGTGACCGTGTGTACGCAAGACAAGCTTGAGCGGAATTCTGTCGGAAAAACCATCATAGCTTTTTCCGATGAGAATTCCGATCGTGTGTACGCGTGTGTACATCAGAGAATGCAAACAAGGATAATGATATAGTACACATATTTAGAAAATTAAGTCACCTTATGGATAAAAAGAGCAACATATGGTGGGATATGTCAACTATTGAAAAATATTTAAAGAACAGCATGGTTTTAAGGAAATTAAGATGGGATATTCCCAATAATGATGGTATAATGGGGGGGGGGGTGACATTGAAGAATGGTATACATTTTTTAACGGTAAAGGGAGGGAGGTTATGGAATTTTTAAAAAAAAAGGAAACAGAGAAAAATGAGATTGATAGAGGCTCAAAATATAGAACTAACTGATAAAATTGAGCCCCTGAAGGAGTTGGCTGAATATATTAAACACATGGGGAAACTCCATAAGGGTATGCAAAAGAAGGATTTGGAGAGCAAAAACATAAAGAAAAAGAAATATCTTTGTGAGTTAAATGACTATCATAAGAAACAGGTGTTTAAATGGCAGGCTAAGTTGACTGCCAATAATAGCACCACATCTCGTGCTTCTCCAGATAGAGGTGGTCAGAATATTGGGGATAGGAATGTGGGATTCAAAACCCTGAAAAAAACGCACATCACAACAGCAGTCCAATTCCTATCTTATGGTAGGGATGATAGGGACTCACATCCTCCCGATAGAGAGCAGGGTGGTTATGTAGCTCCACCCTACAATAGGAGACCTAAACAACCACATCAGTATGATAATAGAGGTAATCACCACAGTAGAGGTAGACCTTACTTTCAGCAGGGCTATGCCACCAATAGGGGCCTCTGAAATAGAAGTTACCAAGGAAGCAATTATCAAACGAGAGGCAATCCCCATGGGGGAGCTCTCTATTACAGGGATCAACTTTAGGGGGGATTGTACCAACAAGATTATCCGAATAGAACTCCCCAATGGGGTGGAACCCCTCCTTTTAGGGCCCCTCCACAGGGTGATTCTCATCCCTATGGAGGACCCCATACAGGGGAATTATCCATATTATTCACCCAAATCCCAAAGACCTAAACCAAATGGACCTCCTCAGGATGTTTATGAAGTTGTGACTCACAATAGATACCAACCACTTTATGAAGACAACCAGGACATGTGTATGGTGACTCTTGGGTGGATCCTTCCCATGGAGGAAGAAATGTAGAAAAAGGGGAGGGAGAGCAGAGAGCAGGCAGAAGGGTACAACAGAAAAAGGAGGGAGAATTAGGTTCAGGGATATATAATCTTAGTGGGACAAATTTGACTAGGGAAGAATTGATCACTCTTGATAAGGGGATTAAGTATGCCCCCAAGAAAGGTCTCAATATGTTTGACACCTATGTAGGGATTTAGAAATTTATTAGGAAACTTAATGTTAGAAAGTACTATGCCCAAAATCCCATTGAAAGAGCATTATTGGAAGGTAGTCACACAGGACTTGGGTACAAATCTGTGTTCAACCCTAGGTTTCTAAGTTTTGGAAAAATAAATATGTTGACATGTTCAAACATCTCGTCACAGCTGTCCTTGAGGAATTACGATTAAAAAAGTGTATGAACATTCAGTAGGTACATCAAAAAAGGAATTAAACTATTAGAGACACGAAAGGATATTGTTGTTCGCCCAGCGGAAGGGGGGGGGTGATTGTGGTGTTATCTACTGACCAGTATGAACAGGAAATTATTAGGATATTGGATGATAGAGAAACATATGATATTTTAAATACAAACCCTATAAAGAAATATAAGAAAGAATTAGAAAAGCTAATCCAATGTGGAGTACGGTAAGTAAAAATATATTAAACAAGCACGAGGAAAATTATTTAGTAGCCACCACATGTAGAACTCCAGTTATATACTTTATTCCAAAATTTTACGAGGACAAGATAAATCCCCCTGGTAGACCCATTGTTAGTGGGATTGAGTGCCTAACCGCTAGGTTGGGGGAATACATAGATCTCCATCTACAGCCCTTAATAAGGGATACCAAAGCATTCCTTAAAGATACAAAACACACGCTACAGCTGCTTAAAGAATGCAATGCAGGCAGTGGTATAGTATTGGCAACAGCCGATGTGGCTTCATTATATACTAATATAGATCATCATGGAACTATACAAGCAGTTAAGTGGGCATTAAAAAGGAGCCAGACGTATGTACGAAAGGAACAAAAGTTTATTTTGAAATGTTTAAACTTTTGTTTGACACATAATTATTTTTGGTACAGTAGCACTTATTATTTGCAGGTAAGGGGGGTCGCAATGGGGGCGAAGTTTGCACACAGCGTCGCTAACTTGTACATGGCAAAGTGGGAGGGGGAGGGTGTTCTATTGAATCCATATCCTAGAATTATTTTGTATAAACGCTTTATTGACGATCTGATCATTGATTGGGTGGGAGAGATGATGAGAAATTATATGGAATCTCTGTTAGTAACAATGAACCAAAATGACTGCAATATAAGTCTCACATGGGAAATTAGTTATCAAAAGATACATTTTCTGGATTTAGAGATTAGTAACACTCAATATGGTATGGAGACAACCACATACTTAAGGATACAGATTGGAATACTTATATTCCCACGATGAGTTGCCACTATAAGCCCTGGATTGTTAATATCTCCAGGGGACACTACATACCTACTGTACATGCGGATAAGAAGGAATTGTACAAGGGTTGGAGATTTCGATACACAAACAGACAAACTAACTAAGATGTTTAGGGACAAAGGATATGATGCTAACTTTTTGGAGAGAGAAAGGATTAAAAATAGGGGTATGGATAGAGAAAGATTACTGGAGGATACTACAGGTAGGGAAAATAATTTGGGCAATGAGACTTGTTTAGTTTTGGACTATAACTTACAGAATAAGGGTATAGAAAGGATTATTACAAAATATTGGCGGGTGTTAAAGCAGGATACATCACTATGTGATTATTTACTTGATAAAGCAAAAATTATATATAAAAGGGCCCCTAATCTAAGGGACAGGGTTGTAAACATTGTGGTAGAACCTCCATCGCCCAGACCATTGATGTTCTGGGCCATTAAGGGGTTTCACAGATGTGGCCGTTGTTATAGCTGTGTCAGGGTCCCAAAAAACCTTAAGAGAGCAAAAACCTTTATTAATCCCAAAAATGATTATGCATATAACAGCGGGGATTTCATTTCCTGTGAAACTAAAGGGGTAGTTTATGCCATCAAATGTCCCTGCAACTTAATCTATGTCGGTAGAACAAAGAGAGCTCTCAAAGTCAGAATGGAAGAACACGTAAGGAATATAAGAAATGTATTTGACAAACACCACCTGTCTATTCATTTTAGAGACAAGCACAATAAGAATCTGGAAGGGATGAAATTTTGGGGGATAGAGGCCTCTAAGCACCACTGGAGAGGATGTAACTATATTAGAGAAATCAACAAATGTGAGTCCTGGTGAATACACCAATTGGGGACTTTATTGCCGGGGGTCTAAATAAAGAGTTTGACCTTCAATGTTTTCTAAGTAATCGTTAAAATTAGATGATATCTTGTTTGTTTATTTATAAAACATACGTTTCAGGCTCTCTGAATATGGGTTTTTGTCATACTATATGTTTATTGATTGCTATTAATGGGGTCACCATATTGGTTCCCCCTTTTTTTACCTCTTTTTTATGTAGTTAACCTGCCTCCTATATTTGGGTATAGTATATGACATTAAGTTGGGGTTCTGTGATTGATCTTATTTTTCTGGGGGATTTTATTGTTTTTCAATAAAATTATTATATATATTTTTTATTTAATCTATCATATCAATCTATCTCGAGTGAGTATGTCCTATGTTTGGCATGCCTCTATCCAGACATGCTTCATAACACATGGGATACATTGGTTAGATTAATATTTTTATCTTTTATTTTTTATTAATGACTATGTATATTTTTATTAGAAATCTTGTTATTTATATTGAGGATTAATGTTACATTGAGTTTAATTTTTTCACTAGCTGTATGTTGAAAATTAGCTGTCCGTATGTGGCAGGAACCATGAAATCAGACCGAGACAGAAGTACAGTTAAATCACACTTGTTTAATAATAAAAGTTAAAAGAACAAACATAGTCAAAACATAGCCAAAGTTCAGTAACCAGAACGGATAGTCAGCCAAGCCAGTAGTCAGGGATCAAGGTAGTGAAACAGCAAGCAGGAACTGGAGTCAGAAGGGATGTTAGCAAAGTAGGTCTTTATACAGGAACGCAAGAGATGATCTCTGTGATGTTGATCAAGGAGAACTGGACGGCTTAAGTAAGCAGGACTGACAAGCAGGATATCATCAACAGCTGAGTAACTGTGGAGAGAGATGGGAGCTGGTAATTAGCCGACAGCTGAATAGCCAGATCAGAGAAGTAAGGGCTGAGCCCAGCCCTGACAGTATGTTGTGTTGGTAGTGTGTCAATGGAGTGTAATGATCCAGTTATGTATGGAATACAATAATTGGGACCAATAAGAAGGAGGATGGAATTCTGGAGTGTGTTATACACTAGTTTATTTCCCTGTTTAGGGGGATATATTATTATGGGGTTAACTGTGTGTTACTCACCTGATTCTATATTTATAAGGGGGTTTAGAAGTGGTCTTTTATTGTAATGAATGGTTAGTGAATGGGGAATGTATGGTGACACTCCTCTCTAGGGGGCTTCGTACTTGCGCGTTCTCCCCATCCTGTATTTAGTAAGGTTTTTACATTGTCTGTAACTAGTATCAGCACTAGCGTCTAACCCTTTCATTACCATGACTGTGGATGTCATCTATTTATCTTGTAGATCCACAATAAAATGGCGCCCATTATTGTGTGTGCGGCTTCATTATTATGGCCTCGGTTGTGGTTTATTATCCGAATAGACCTACAACAAAATGGCGCTTATTGCGGCTTCATTATATATTCTAGTAGTCTCCACCATCCAATCAGATCCCCCTGAGGAAGACACGTGATTAGCCCTGTGTCGTCAGGTGTAGGGGAGGGGCCAGGACAATGGAGGAGACAGTCTCATGCTCGTTTGAGCAAGCTGCTGGCATACACAAGTTTGCAAGCTGTTTGGAGAGCATTTTGATACCAAATGTTGTTTATAGTTTGGTGCTCTGGAAGCACCTACAAAATGCGAGTACCCTGATGTTCTTTTTCTAAATAAATTTATAATCAAAAGGATAATACACTATCTAGCCTCTTTCTTACTTTAACATTGAGGATATCTTCTCTGGATTTTTCCGTGGGATCCTGCTGAGCCTGTGTTTACTTAGAGCCCTGCAGTGGTTCAACAACTTATGTGGACCAGAGCACTTTTTACAATTTGGCACTGCGTCGCTTTAACTGCTAATTGCGCGGTCATGCAATGCTGTACCTAAACAACATTTGTGTCCTTTTGTTCCCACAAATAGAGAATTCTTTTGATGGTATTTGATCACCCGCAGTTTTTATTTTTTGCGCTATAAATGGAAAAAGACCGAAAATTTTGAAAAAAAATGATATTTTTCTACTTTTTGTTATAAAAAAAATCCAATAAACGTAATTTTAGTCATACATTTAGGCCAAAATGTTTTCGGCCACATGTCTTTGGTAAAAAAAATGTCAATAAGTGTATATTTATTGGTTTGCGCAAAAGTTATAGCGTCTACAAACTAGGGTACATTTTCTGGAATTTACACAGCTTTTAGTTTATGACTGCCTATGTCATTTCTTGAGGTGCTAAAATGGCAGGGCAGTACAACCCCCCCCCAAATGACCCCATTTTGGAAAGTAGACACCCCAAGGAAATTGCTGAGAGGCATGTGGAGCCCATTGAATATTCATTTTTTTTGTCCCAAGTGATTGAATAATGACAAAAAAAAATTACAAAAAGTTGTCACTAAATCATATATTGCTCACACAGGCCATGGGCATGGGCCCCGAAAACCAAGCACCGCCTTCAGGATTCCTAAGGGCATAAATTTTTGATTTCACTCCTCACTACCTATCACAGTTTTGAAGGCCATAAAATGCCAAGATGGCACAACCCCCCCCCCAAATTACCCCATTTTAGAAAGTAGACACCCCAAGCTATTTGCTTAGAGGCATGTTGAATCCATGGAATATTTTATATTTTGACACAAGTTGCGAGAAAATTACAAACTTTGTTTTCTTTTTTTTTTGCACAAAGTTGTCATTAAATGATATATTGCTCAAACATGCCATGGGCATATGTGGAATTACACCCCAAAATACATTCTGCTGCTTCTCCTGAGTATGGGGATACCACATATGTGGGACTTTTTGGGAGCCTATCCGCGTACGGGGCCCCCGAAAACCAAGCACCACCTTCAGGATTTCTAAGGGTATACATTTTTGATTCCACTCCTCACTACCTATCACAGTTTTGAAGGCCATAAAATGCCAAGATGGCACAAACCTCCCCCAAATGACCCCATTTTGGAAAGTAGACACCCCAAGCTATTTGCTGAGAGGCATGTTGAGTCCATGGAATATTTTATATTTTGACACGAGTTGCGGGAAAATTACAAACTTTTTTTTTGCACAAAGTTGTCACTAAATGATATATTGCTCAAACATGCCATGGGCATATGTGGAATCACACCCCAAAATACATTCTGCTGCTTCTCCTGAGTACGAGGATACCACATGTGTGGGACTTTTTTGGAGCCTAGCCGCGTACGGGGCCCCAAAACCAAGCACCGCCTTCAGGATTTCTAAGGGCGTAAATTTTTTATTTCACTCCTCGCTACCTTTAACAGTTTTGAATGCCATAAAATGCCAAGATGGCACAAACCCCCCCAAATGACCCCATTTTGGAAAATAGACGCCCCAAGCTATTTGCTGAGAGGCATGTTGAGTCCATGGAATATTTTATATTTTGCCACAAGTTGCAGGAAAATGACAAACTTTTTTTTGCACAAAGTTGTGACTAAATGATATATTGCTCACACAGGCCATGGGCATATGTGGAATTGCACCCCAAAATACATTTAGCTGCTTCTCCTGAGTATGGGAATACCACATGTGTGGGACTTTTTGGGAGCCTAGCCGCATACGGGGCCCCGAAAGCAAGCACCGCCTTCAGGATTCCTAAGGGCGTAAATTTTTGATTTCACTCCTCACTACCTATCACAGTTTTAAAGGCCATAAAATGCCAAGATGGCACAAAACCCCCCAAATTACCCCATTTTGGAAAGTAGACACCCCAAGCTATTTGCTGAGAGGCATGTTGAATCCATGGAATATTTTATATTTTGACACAAGTTGCAGGAAAATTACAAACTTTTTTTGCACAAAGTTGTCACTAAATGATATATTGCTCAAACATGCCATGGGCATATGTGGAATTACACCCCAAAATACATTCTGCTGCTTCTCCTGAGTATTGGGATACCACATGTGTAAAACTTTTTGGGAGCCTATCCGCGTACGGGGCCCCCGAAACCAAGCACCACCTTCAGGATTTCTAAGGGCATACATTTTTGATTTCACTCCTCACTACCTATCACAGTTTTGAATGCCATAAAATGCCAAGATGGCACAACCCCCCCAAATGACCCCATTTTGGAAAGTAGACACCCCAAGCTATTTGCTGAGAGGCATGTTGAGTCCATGGAATATTTTATATTTTGACGCAAGTTGCGGGATAATTACAAACTTTTTTTTTTTTTTGCACAAAATTGTCACTAAATGATATATTGCTCAAACATGCCTTGGGCATATGTGGAATTGCACCCCAAAATACATTTAGCTGCTTCTCCTGAATATGGGGATACCACATGTGTGAGACTTTTTGGGAGCCTATGCACGTACGGGGCCCCCGAAAACCAAGCACCACCTTCAGGATTTCTAAGGGCATAAATTTTTGATTTCACTCCTCACTACCTATCACAGTTTTGAAGGCCATAAAATGCCAAGATGGCACAACCCCCCCAAATGACCATATTTTGGAAAGTAGACACCCCAAGCTATTTGCTGAGAGGCATGTTGAGTCCATGGAATATTTTATATTTTGACACAAGTTGCAGGAAAATTACAAACTTTTTTTTTGCACAAAGTTGTCACTAAATGATATATTGCTCAAACATGCCATGGGCATATGTGGAATTACACCCCAAAATACATTCTGCTGCTTCTCCTGAGTACGGGGATACCACATATGTGGGACTTTTTGGGAGCCTAGCCGCGTACGGGGCCCCGAAACCAAGCACCGCCTTCAGGATTTCTAAGGGCGTAAATTTTTTATTTCACTCCTCGCTACCTATCACAGTTTTGAAGGCCATAAAATGCCAAGATGGCACAAAACCCCCCAAATGACCCATTTTGGAAAATAGACGCCCAAAGCTATTTGCTGAGAGGCAAGTTGAGTCCATGGAATATTTTATATTTTGCCACAAGTTGCAGGAAAATGACAAACTTTTTTTTTTTTGCACAAAGTTGTCACTAAATGATATATTGCTCACACAGGCCATGGGCATATGTGGAATAGCACCCCAAAATAAATTCTGCTGATTCTCCTGAGTATGGGGATACCACATGTGTGGGACTTTTTGGGAGCCTAGCCGCATACGGGGCCCTGAAAGCAAGCACCGCCTTCAGGATTCCTAAGGGCGTAAATTTTTGATTTCACTCCTCACTACCTTTCACAGTTTTGAAGGCCATAAAATGCCAAGATGGCACAAAACCCCCCCAAATGACGACATTTTGGAAAATAGACGCCCAAAGCTATTTGCTGAGAGGCATGTTGAGTCCATGGAATATTTTATATTTTGCCACAAATTGCAGGAAAATGACAAACTTTTTTTTTTTTGCACAAAGTTGTCACTAAATGATGTATTGCTCACACAGGCCATGGGCATATGTGGAATTGCACCCCAAAATACATTTAGCTGCTTCTCCTGAGTATGGGGATACCACATGTGTGAGACTTTTTGGGAGCCTATGCACGTACGGGGCCCCCGAAAACCAAGCACCACCTTCAGAATTTCTAAGGGCATAAATTTTTGATTTCACTCCTCACTACCTATCACAGTTTTGAAGGCCATAAAATGCCAAGATGGCACAACCCCCCCAAATGACCCCATTTTGGAAAGTAGACACCCCAAGCTATTTGCTGAGAGGCATGTTGAGTCCATGGAATATTTTATATTTTGACACAAGTTGCGGGAAAATTACAAACTTTTTTTTTTGCACAAAGTTGTCACTAAATGATATATTGCTAAACATGCCATGGGCATATGTGGAATTACACCCCAAAATACATTATGCTGCTTCTCCTGAGTACGGGGCTACCACATATGTGGGACTTTTTGGGAGCCTAGCCACGTACGGGGCCCCGAAACCAAGCACCGCCTTCAGGATTTCTAAGGGCGTAAATTTTTTATTTCACTCCTCGCTACCTATCACAGTTTTGAAGGCCATAAAATGCCAAGATGGCACAAAACCCCCCAAATGACCCATTTTGGAAAATAGACGCCCAAAGCTATTTGCTGAGAGGCAAGTTGAGTCCATGGAATATTTTATATTTTGCCATAAGTTGCAGGAAAATGACAAACTTTTTTTTTTTGCACAAAGTTGTCACTAAATGATATATTGCTCACACAGGCCATGGGCATATGTGGAATTGCACCCCAAAATAAATTCTGCTGATTCTCCTGAGTATGGGGATACCACATGTGTGGGACTTTTTGGGAGCCTAGCCGCATACGGGGCCCCGAAAGCAAGCACCGCCTTCAGGATTCCTAAGGGCGTAAATTTTTTATTTCACTCCTCACTACCTATCACAGTTTTAAAGGCCATAAAATGCCAAGATGGCACAAAACCCCCCAAATTACCCCATTTTGGAAAGTAGACACCCCAAGCTTTTTGCTGAGAGGCATGTTGAGTCCATGGAATATTTTATATTTTGACACAAGTTGCAGGAAAATTACAAACTTTTTTTTTTTTGCACAAAATTGTCACTAAATGATATATTGCTCAAACATGCCATGGGCATGTGTGGAATTACACCCCAAAATACATTCTGCTGCTTCTCCTGAGTATGGGGATACCACATGTGTAAGACTTTTTGGGAGCCTAGCCGCGTACGGGGCCCCCGAAACCAAGCACCACCTTCAGGATTTCTAAGGGCGTAAATTTTTTATTTCACTCCTCGCTACCTATCACAGTTTTGAAGGCCATAAAATGCCAAGATGGCACAAAACCCCCCTTAAATGACGACATTTTGGAAAATAGACGCCCAAAGCTATTTGCTGAGAGGCATGTTGAGTCCATGGAATATTTTATATTTTGCCACAAATTGCAGGAAAATGACAAACTTTTTTTTTTTGCACAAAGTTGTCACTAAATGATGTATTGCTCACACAGGCCATGGGCATATGTGGAATTGCACCCCAAAATACATTTAGCTGCTTCTCCTGAGTATGGGGATACCACATGTGTGAGACTTTTTGGGAGCCTATGCACGTACGGGGCCCCCGAAAACCAAGCACCACCTTCAGAATTTCTAAGGGCATAAATTTTTGATTTCACTCCTCACTACCTATCACAGTTTTGAAGGCCATAAAATGCCAAGATGGCACAACCCCCCAAATGACCCCATTTTGGAAAGTAGACACCCCAAGCTATTTGCTGAGAGGCATGTTGAGTCCATGGAATATTTTATATTTTGACACAAGTTGCGGGAAAATTACAAACTTTTTTTTTTGCACAAAGTTGTCACTAAATGATATATTGCTAAACATGCCATGGGCATATGTGGAATTACACCCCAAAATACATTATGCTGCTTCTCCTGAGTACGGGGCTACCACATATGTGGGACTTTTTGGGAGCCTAGCCGCGTACGGGGCCCCGAAACCAAGCACCGCCTTCAGGATTTCTAAGGGCGTAAATTTTTTATTTCACTCCTCGCTACCTATCACAGTTTTGAAGGCCATAAAATGCCAAGATGGCACAAAACCCCCCAAATGACCCATTTTGGAAAATAGACGCCCAAAGCTATTTGCTGAGAGGCAAGTTGAGTCCATGGAATATTTTATATTTTGCCATAAGTTGCAGGAAAATGACAATCTTTTTTTTTTGCACAAAGTTGTCACTAAATGATATATTGCTCACACAGGCCATGGGCATATGTGGAATTGCACCCCAAAATAAATTCTGCTGATTCTCCTGAGTATGGGGATACCACATGTGTGGGACTTTTTGGGAGCCTAGCCGCATACGGGGCCCCGAAAGCAAGCACCGCCTTCAGGATTCCTAAGGGCGTAAATTTTTTATTTCACTCCTCACTACCTATCACAGTTTTAAAGGCCATAAAATGCCAAGATGGCACAAAACCCCCCAAATTACCCCATTTTGGAAAGTAGACACCCCAAGCTTTTTGCTGAGAGGCATGTTGAGTCCATGGAATATTTTATATTTTGACACAAGTTGCAGGAAAATTACAAACTTTTTTTTTTTGCACAAAATTGTCACTAAATGATATATTGCTCAAACATGCCATGGGCATGTGTGGAATTACACCCCAAAATACATTCTGCTGCTTCTCCTGAGTATGGGGATACCACATGTGTAAGACTTTTTGGGAGCCTAGCCGCGTACGGGGCCCCCGAAACCAAGCACCACCTTCAGGATTTCTAAGGGCGTAAATTTTTTATTTCACTCCTCGCTACCTATCACAGTTTTGAAGGCCATAAAATGCCAAGATGGCACAAAACCCCCCCTAAATGACGACATTTTGGAAAATAGACGCCCAAAGCTATTTGCTGAGAGGCATGTTGAGTCCATGGAATATTTTATATTTTGCCACAAATTGCAGGAAAATGACAAACTTTTTTTTTTTTTTGCACAAAGTTGTGACTAAATGATATATTGCTCACACAGGCCATGGGCATATGTGGAATTGCACCCCAAAATACATTTAGCTGCTTCTCCTGAGTATGGGGATACCACATGTGTGAGACTTTTTGGGAGCCTATGCACGTACGGGGCCCCCGAAAACCAAGCACCACCTTCAGGATTTCTAAGGGCATAAATTTTTGATTTCACTCCTCACTACCTATCACAGTTTTGAAGGCCATAAAATGCCAAGATGGCACAACCCCCCCAAATGACCCCATTTTGGAAAGTAGACACCCCAAGCTATTTGCTGAGAGGCATGTTGAGTCCATGGAATATTTTATATTTTGACACAAGTTGCGGGAAAATTACAAACTTTTTTTTTGCACAAAGTTGTCACTAAATGATATATTGCTAAACATGCCATGGGCATATGTGGAATTACACCCCAAAATACATTATGCTGCTTCTCCTGAGTACGGGGATACCCCATATGTGGGACTTTTTGGGAGCCTAGCCGCGTACGGGGCCCCGAAACCAAGCACCGCCTTCAGGATTTCTAAGGGCGTAAATTTTTTATTTCACTCCTCGCTACCTATCACAGTTTTGAAGGCCATAAAATGCCAAGATGGCACAAAACCCCCCAAATGACCCATTTTGGAAAATAGACACCCAAAGCTATTTGCTGAGAGGCAAGTTGAGTCCATGGAATATTTTATATTTTGCCATAAGTTGCAGGAAAATGACAAACTTTTTTTTTTGCACAAAGTTGTCACTAAATGATATATTGCTCACACAGGCCATAGGCATATGTGGAATTGCACCCCAAAATACATTCTGCTCCTTCTCCTGAGTACGAGGATACCACATGTGTGGGACTTTTTGGGAGCCTAGCCGCGTACGGGGCCCCAAAACCAAGCACCGCCTTCAGGATTTCTAAGGGCGTAAATTTTTTATTTCACTCCTCGCTACCTATAACAGTTTTGAAGGCCATAAAATGCCAAGATGGCACAAAACCCCCCCAAATGACCACATTTTGGAAAGTAGACACCCCAAGCTATTTACTGAGAGGCATTTTGAATCCATGGAATATTTTATATTTTGACACAAGTTGCGGGAAAATTACAAACTTTTTTTTGCACAAACTTGTCACTAAATGATATATTGCTCAAACATGCCATGGGCATATGTGGAATTACACCCCAAAATACATTCTGCTGCTTCTCCTGAGTATGGGGATACCACATGTGTAAGACTTTTTGGGAGCCTATCCGCGTACGGGGCCCCTGAAACCAAGCACCACCTTCAGGATTTCTAAGGGCATACATTTTTTATTTCACTCCTCACTACCTATCACAGTTTTGAATGCCATAAAATGCCAAGATGGCACAACCCCCCCAAATGACCCCATTTTGGAAAGTAGACACCCCAAGCTATTTGCTGAGAGGCATGTTGAGTCCATGGAATATTTTATATTTTGACACAAGTTGCGGGAAAATTACAAACTTTTTTTTTTTTGCACAAAATTGTCACTAAATGATATATTGCTCAAACATGCCATGGGCATATGTGGAATTACACCCCAAAATACATTCTGCTGCTTCTCCTGAGTACGGGGATACCACATATGTGGGACTTTTTGGGAGCCTAGCCGCGTACGGGGCCCCGAAACCAAGCACCGCCTTCAGGATTTCTTGGAAAATAGACGCCCAAAGCTATTTGCTGAGAGGCATGTTGAGTCCATGGAATATTTTATATTTTGCCACAAATTGCAGGAAAATGACAAACTTTTTTTTTTTTTTTGCACAAAGTTGTCACCAAATGATATATTGCTCACACAGGCCATGGGCATATGTGGAATTGCACCCCAAAATACATTTAGCTGCTTCTCCTGAGTATGGGGATACCACATGTGTGGGACTTTTTGGGAGCCTAGCCGCGTACGGGGCCCCGAAACCAAGCACCACCTTCAGGATTCCTAAGGGCGTAAATTTTTGATTTCACTCCTCACTACCTTTCACAGTTTTGAAGGCCATAAAATGCCAAGATGGCACAAACCCCCCCAAATTACCCCATTTTGGAAAGTAGACACCCCAAGCTATTTGCTGAGAGGCATGTTGAATCCATGGAATATTTTATATTTTGACATAAGTTGCGGGAAAATTACAAACTTTTTTTTTGCACAAAGTTGTCACTAAATGATATATTGCTCAAACATGCCATGGGCATATGTGGAATTACACCCCAAAATACATTCTGCTGCTTCTCCTGAGTATGGGGATACCACATGTGTGAGACTTTTTGGGAGCCTATGCACGTACGGGGCCCCCGAAAACCAAGCACCACCTTCAGGATTTCTAAGGGCATAAATTTTTGATTTCACTCCTCACTACCTATCACAGTTTTGAAGGCCATAAAATGCCAAGATGGCACAACCCCCCCAAATGACCCCATTTTGGAAAGTAGACACCCCAAGCTATTTGCTGAGAGGCATGTTGAGTCCATGGAATATTTTATATTTTGACACAAGTTGCGGGAAAATTACAAACTTTTTTTTTGCACAAAGTTGTCACTAAATGATATATTGCTCAAACATGCCATGGGCATATGTGGAATTACACCCCAAAATACATTCTGCTGCTTCTCCTGAGTACGGGGATACCACATATGTGGGCCTTTTTGGGAGCCTAGCCGCGTACGGGGCCCCGAAACCAAGCACCGCTTTCAGGATTTTTTAAGGGCGTAAATTTTTTATTTCACTCCTCGCTACCTATCACAGTTTTGAAGGCCATAAAATGCCAAGATGGCACAAAACCCCCCAAATGACCCATTTTGGAAAATAGACGCCCAAAGCTATTTGCTGAGAGGCAAGTTGAGTCCATGGAATATTTTATATTTTGCCACAAGTTGCAGGAAAATGACAAACTTTTTTTTTTTGCACAAAGTTGTCACTAAATGATATATTGCTCACACAGGCCATGGGCATATGTGGAATTGCACCCCAAAATAAATTCTGCTGATTCTCTTGAGTACGGGGATACCACATATGTGGGACTTTTTGGGAGCCTAACTGCGTACGGAGCCCCGAAAACCAAGCACCGCCTTCAGGATTTCTAAGGGCGTAAAGTTTTGATTTCACTCCTCACTACCTATCACAGTTTTGAAGGCCATAAAATGCCCAGGTGGCACAAACCCCCCCAAATGACCCCATTTTTGAAAGTAGACACCCCAAGCTGAATACATTTTTAAAAGTCTTTAAAAGCCTTTACAGGTTACCACTTTAGATTTACAGAGAAGGCCTACTGCTAAAATTACTGCCCTCGATCTGACCTTCACGGTGATACCTCACATGTATGGTGCAATTGCTGTTTACATTTGACGCCAGACCGACGCTTGCGTTCGCTTTTGCGTGATTGCAGGGGGGGGACAGGGGTGCTTTTTTTTTTTTTTCTTTATTATTTTTTTGCTTTTTTATCTTATTTTTAAACTGTTCCTTTCATTTTTTTTATTTTTTAATCATTTTTATTGTTATCTCAGGGAATGTAAATATCCCCTATGATAGCAATAGGTAGTGACAGGTACTGACAGGTACGCTGCATTCTCGGGTTCCCTGTTGGGACAGGAGAGCCAGAGAAAAACATGGAAGACGGTGGGGGGGGGCATTCCCTCCCACTGCTTGTAAAAGTAGTTTAGAGGCTAATTAGCCACTAGGATTGCTTTTACATGAAAGCCGACCGCTGGTTGAAAAGAATGATACCAAGATGATACCTAAACCTGCAGGCATCATTCTGGTATAACCACTCAAAGTCCAGCAACATACCAATACGTTGCTGGTCCTTGTTGGGTGTAACGAGCCCCTGCTCACTCGATTCCACTCTCCCGACACTCCTCTGCAGCTGTGGAATTAGATTGCAGATCACAACATCTGATGGTTCGGTCATCCAATGTTCCAGGACTAGAACTACAGCTATGTGCCATTCTAATCCAGTTGTGTAGCTCAGAACAATCACCAGGCAGGCTGTATGTAAGTTCAAACAGGGATCTCTCTTTATTGACAGGAATACAGTCTCTTTTATACAATAAAAGAGGAGGTGCGTACCTCCGGCTCATATTACTCTGAACATACACCTGTGACCAGAAAGATATTACCATGGGCTAATTAACTAATCCCTTTAGACAGCCTAGATGACTCAGACATGACCTTTAGGCCAGACTGGCCATCTTGTAGCTCAGAGAACCCAATCAACATTATCACAATAGCAGAGTTAATTAACATAAACAACAATGGGGATTAGAACAGAAAATACCGCGCTGTGAGTGAATAGCAGATAAATAAATAAATATAAATAAAAAAAAAATATTTATCTGCTATTCACTCACAGCGCGGTATTTTCTGTTCTATTATTCTGTTTATTTGATACCCACATACTGCAGCTTTTCTATTAGTGTCATCACCTATTGATACTAATATCCATTGATTTTTTCATGGATATTTTTGATTACAGGGCCTCTAAAAAGGTCAACACTAATGGAGTTTTTGAACCATATAAGGAAGAAGAGGGAGACCTTAGTGGCCTCTTTCCAGGTTAAAAAACCTCACTATATCAGAGACCCATACAAAATGGGATGTTGCTTATTTGGAGACCTATGTCAAGCTGAATATGGTTCCCAGAAGCTTAAGGTGGGAGGTTAGCCCACAAAAAGGAGATATCCAATTGGAGGATTGGTACAAATATTTCAATGAGGCTGGGGTCAGCCTCCTCAGATTTTTAATTGAAAGAAAGTTGGTGAAGCTTTCTCGTTTAGATGAAGATATAAAAACTCTTAAAGAAAAATTGACCCCACTCCAAGATACTGCTGAATATAAAGATAAGTCACAAGGTTTATCAATTATTTTAGAAAAAGAGAACAGAGAACAAAAATCCAAAAAAAGAAAAAATATTACAGAGACCTGGCTGATTACCATGGTGGGGTGGTGTTTGAATGGCAAAAAAAATTATTAGCAGCGAATGCCAGTCAGGACAACGCCGCAATAGAAACAGCCCCCCCTCTGACTAATCCCAACCAGGCCAAATTACCTATCCCTAATAATTTTCATAGGAATAATGATAGAGGGAGTAGGGGTTCCTACCAATCCCCACATAGAACTCACAACCAAGGTAGAGGAGGACCAATACAGAATTACCATCCCGGTCCCTCCCAACGCCCCTCCAAACCGAATCAAGGAAATAGAGGTGGCAGGAATCCAAATATTCCTTACTATGGCCCTAATCAAAATCAGGGACGTACTATTTACCCCCAAGATACCTCCTACCATGGTCCAGGTTACAACCATGGAGGAGGTCCCCCTGTCCGGGGACAAAACTACCCCAAAACTGGAGGATCCAGAGGTCCACCACCTGCACGTGATAGTTCACAACACTTTAACAATTCGGAATACTATTAACCATATTTTCCGATTGATAACTATCAGAATTCAACAGGTACGACTGGTACCGGGAATTGCTTTGGTTTTGGTGGCAACACGCAGAATAGATTCTTTCCTTTGCATGACCTGGATGCTCCAACAGTGGAGTATGGTGATGGTAATGGTGCCCCATACCCTAGTGGAAATAGGGAAACTTTGGGTTTATCCCAGCATCCCAATAGTGATAGATGGATGAACTTTACCAATCCAGGCCCTTTGGGCCATGACACCCAGCAATGGGGTTTTCACAGACCCATTCAGGGTATCAAGAGAACTGCAGATCAAGGAGAGGAACCAGAGGGGGTAGACGAATACGAATTAAAAAGAAAAAAACGTTAGCTGGGACAGGTATTTTTAATTTAAGCACAGTCACTTTAAATGATAAAGAAAAACAAGTACTTGATAAGGGTCTTAAATTCGCACCTCCTCGGCAACTTAACAAGTTTGAAACATATATGGACGTTCATAAATTTATCAGAAAAGTCAATGTGAAACGATATATGCTTTCCAACCCAATTGCTGATAAAATGGAGATGTTTAACGATTATCAACATACGGGACTTGCCAACGCTTCCCTGTTCAACCCTCCGGGTGCGATGACCCCGTCTATAAAAGTTTTTAGAGATGTCTTGTTTAGAGATCTGGAAAGGATGCCTATCAAAAGGGCAAGGAATAATCAGGAATTTCAGATGGGCCTTGATTCACTATGCAACAACAAGGAGATAGTTATCAGACCTGCCGACAAGGGGGGGGGAATTGTAATCCTTAATCGAGGTGACTACTTAGCGGAGATGTATAGAATCTTGAATGATAAGGATACCTATACCCCCTTGAAATCAGATCCCAAAATTTCTTATCTCGGTGAACTAACTAAGATAGTTGATAGCGGTTTTTCACAGGGAATTATTAATAAAAAAGAGAAGCTGTATCTCATTCCGAAGGCACTACGCACTCCCGTTATATACTACCTACCCAAAGTTCATAAACACCCTACTTGCCCCCCAGGACGTCCCATTGTGAGTGGGATAGATTCCCTCACGTCCCGGGTGGGCAAGCACATAGATTTCTTCTTGCAACCTTTAGTGGCTAAAATGCCCTCTCTCATTAAAGATTCAAGACATGTAATTAATATATTGTCTAACCATACTCCCACTCCCTCTATGTGGATGGTCACCGCAGACGTAACATCCTTGTATACGGTAATACCCCATGATTTGGGTCTCTTTGCGGTTGAATATGATTTGAGACGGGACTCAGAGTTATATGATGAACAAATCAATTTTATCATGGATCTCTTGAGATATGCGGCATATTTCTGGTTCGATAAACAGTTTTACCGTCAAGACTGGGGAGTAGCTATGGGGGCTAAATATGCCCCCAGCCTCGCAAATCTCTTTATGGCCCTGTGGGAGGAGGATGTCATCAATGTTTGCCGGAGGTCATAGCTCAAGCTGTGGGCTAGCTACATCGATGACGTTCTCCTCCTATGGGATGGAACCCGTAGCTAACTTGACCGATTTATGGAAGATCTAAATAGGAACAAAATTTTTTTGAATTTTGAGGCTAGCCAGTCTGGTATTAGTTTTTTGGATCTGAATATAACCATCCGTCATTATCAGTTTATCACCTCTACGTTTTTTAAAAGTACGGATCGCAACTCCTTTATCTCTATAGACAGTCGCCACCATAAATCATGGCTCCAGTCTGTTCCTAAGAGCCAGTACATACGCCTTAAGCGTAACTGTTCAGATGCCACTGAATTTTTGGAACAAGCAGATGTTCTTACGAAAAGATTCTTAGAGAAAGGCTACCCCTTAGAAACCCTTAAATCTACCGTAGAGGTAGTTAAAAATTTTGACAGAAGTGATCTGTTAAGTGATAGGCCACCCCGTGAGTGGAATTCTTCCCGTATTCCATTTATTACCACCTACTCAGTGCAGCATAATAGCATTAAAAACCTGGTACAAAAACATTGGCATATTTTGGAAAATAACCCTATCCTTAAATCCATTTTACCTGCCAGACCACAGGTGGTATTTAGAGGAGCATCGTGCCTTAAAGACAGGCTGGCCCCTAATGTCTTAGACCCTCCTACTAAGAAACCAAGTTTTTTTGGTAACCTTACAGGATACTATAAATGTGGTAAATGTCGAGTGTGCTCCATCAATATAGGCACACAAAGACATACCCACAGGTTTACTTCCCATAGTACACATATGGAACACGGGATTGAACCATTCATCACATGCTTGACGGAGGGGGTCGTCTATCTGCTCCAGTGCCCTTGTGGGTTACAGTATGTGGGTAGGACTAGACGACCCCTCTCCGTCAGGCTTAACGAGCATATCACTAATATCAAAAACAGATTTCCAAAGCACTCAGTTTCAAAGCACTATTTAACCACACATAACAAAGATCCCTCCAATACTGTCTTCTTGGGGATTGATAAATATCGTACCCATTAGAGAGGTAGCTCTCTAGTCAGGAGCATCTCTAGACTTGAGATGCTATGGATCCATAAAATTAAATGTTATACCCCATATGGGCTCAATGTGGACATTGACACAAATGCTTTTATAGATAATTCTTGAGGGCGTTTTGGCCTTAGGGTGTGGGAAGATTATGCATTTGCACCTTTATTTGTATTCTTATTTTCACACCCTTTTTGATGACTCTGTTATTTTTACATTTTATTTTATGTGTGACGATTTTTTTACTGGTTTTAATTGTGTAATGTAAACTGGACTCCATGTGGGCCAAAGGAAATCATCTTTGACCCCTTATTGTAATGATGGGGTGACATTCCTTCCTGCCAGTAATGGCTATATGTATGAGTGGTGGAAGGTAATGGTCACTGATTACAATGTGGGGTCTGTACACATGGACCCTTTGGCTATTCATCCGGATAGGTTTTTACTATTCAAATATTTTCTTTATTATCGTTTACAGGGATATGCTATTTACGAAAATTTAGTATTAAATATCTATTATCAATTAGCCAAGTTTAGGATGTTTCTCTTGTCCTCTACATATTTTAGTATTTTTTGTTCCTACGTCACTGCTTATTGGTTATTCCAAAACATTTTTTAGTTTTTAGTTTTCAGGTTCTAATACTTGTATTGTCCTGGCGCAGAAGTTGAATGTGAAGTTGAAAATCACCTCCGACAGCGCTGGAGTCACGGCTTTATGTATCGTGGGAGCAAATGCTGTTGCTGTCAAGATAAATAAATCCGCGCTGCAACTGAATGGCGTACCTGCTAAGCAAATGATGGTTAACAATAAAACAAAGTAACATTACAGTATAACAGTAAGACTTACCATACCTACAAAGCAAATACAAAAAAAAATAGTAAAAAATAAAACATTTAAACGCAACCTGTGCCTAAAATATATATATGCCGAAGCATGGGGGCATCCTTCCGCAAAGGGCAGGAGCAAATCGCTCCTCCACCCACTGCTGCCCCCACGCTTCGGCATATATGCTGAAGTATGTAACTGTGGTGGTGAAATCACCTCCGACAGTGCTGGAGTCGCGGCTTTATGTATCGTGGGAGCGCTGTTGCTGTCAAGATAAATAAATGTCAGAATGGCGTACCTGAAAACAAAAAAATGGTTACCAAACATGATAAAAACATAACAACAATAAAACATTGCAGAATAGAATACAGTAAAAAAGAGCAGAACAATAGAGAGAGAATAGAGAGAGAGAACAATAAAACGACAACTATTTTTGTTTTTTTTATTTTATTATTTTTTTTACTTTTTTTTTTTTACACTTTTTTTTGTAACTTTAACTTTTGTAACTGGTACCAGGTTTGGGTCTCTCAAAATGCGATGGCATCTTGGGAGACCCTGTGAAAGTGTGTCCTAGTCTGTGCAGTGCTGTACCCTACGCTAATACTCAATTAGTGTATGGTAGCGTTCAAAACATTCACCAATGCAAAGACCAGGATTGTCAGGACAGGAGGGACAATAATACTGGGTGTCACGCCTTGCTGCAGACACAACATTTTTTTGGGGGGGCTCGTTGGGTAGGGGTACTCGGGAGGACATAAAGAAAATGCCTCTCATGCAGCCGGCTTACTGCATTTGATTGGGAAAGGTGAGGTGGAGCACCATCTGGAAACAGAAGGGCTCTGACGATCTCTTCCTGGAATTTAAGGAAGGATCCAGTCCATCCTGAAGCACATAAGCATTCAGCAAAGCCAATTGAAATAAATAAACAGACACTTTTTTGTACCAGCGTACGGCGCCAACAACTGGTCGTTGAGGTCCACCCCTCCCATATTTTGGTTATATTCGTGGACACAGAGGGGTTTCTTCACAACACCAGTCGCCGTAGTAATTTGGACCGTCGTATCTGCATGAAGGGAGGTAAGAATGAAAACATTCTTATTATCCCTCCACTTCATAGCGAGCAAATTATTACACTGCAAGCAGGCTCTCTCCCCAGCCTAAGACGGGAATCTAGGTCGCACGGTGCCACATGCTCCAATCTGATGATCAAAAAGGTGACTAAAAAGTGGCACGCTCGTGTAATAATTGTCCACGTACAAGTGGTACCCCTTTCCGAATAAGGGTGACACCAAGTCCCACACAATCTTGCCAGCGCTTTCTATGTAGTCAGGGCAGTTTGTCGGCTCTACATGACTATCTTTGCCATCATAAACCACAAAACTACATGTATAGCCTGTGGCCCTGTCACAGAGCTTATACATCTTGACCCCGTACCTGGCACGCTTGCTGGGAAGGTACTGTTTGAATGACAAGCGGCCAGAAAACATAATCAGGGACTCATCAACGCAGACAACTTGATGGGGAGTAAACAAGTCTGCAAAACGTTGGTTGAAGTGGTTTACGAGGGGCGGAATTTTGTAGAGCCGATCATATCCAGGGTCTCCACGAGCATGACAGAGTTCATTGTCGTTGAAGTGCATGAACCGCAAAATCTGCTCGTATCGTGCCATGGTCATGGAGGCAGAGAACAAGGGCATATGGTAAATTGAGTCAGTGGACCAATATGACCGCAACTCACTCTTAGTTATGCCCATGTTGAGGGAAAGGCCCAGAAAGATCTTAAATTCAGAAACCGTAATTGGTTTCCAATCTCTGGCAAGGGAGGACTGAGGAATAGTGGTGATGTGTTTACCAGCGTACAAATTGCTTTGGTCCACAATAGATCTATAGAGATCTTCAGTGAAAAACAGCGAATAAAAATCCAGTGACGTAAAATCAACTGTTTCCACCTGAATGCCGGGTTGGCCAGTAAATGGGGGAAGTACGGGTGCTGCAGAAGTGGTGGGTTCCCAATTCGGATTGGCAAATGCAGCAGGAAGGGCACTATGGGCACGACGGGCCTGTGTTCGTCTTCTTGGTGGCAGCGGGACACTACTTGTGCTTGCCACCTCGCCAGCTTCTGCACTTATTGGATTCGCCACGTCACCAAGTGTTACTGCAGTGCTGGATATACGACCAGGGTGTACTAGGCCGCTGGTGCTTGCCAGTTCACCAGAAGGAATAGCGGCGCTAGTACTTCTCTGCTCCATACAAGGGACCTGCGGTTCTTGCACTTCAAGGACAGAAGAAGAAGATTGGGGTCTGGTACGCCTGACCTTGGCAGGGACCACAACTCCGTCGTCAAAGCTATCTGTCATGGAGCCGCTGTCGTCTACAGGATCGTATTCTGAGCCTGAATCTGACAGATGAGTGACTTCCTCTTCACTATCTGTCATGCTCAGAAACGTGTAGGCCTCTTCACTAGTGTGCCTTCGATTTGCCATTTTGGGCTCTAAATTTAGTGGTACACTAGTGAGACTCACAGGCAAAAAAGCTCCTGACTGTCAGCGACTGTATCATTTTGGGCTCTAAATTTAGTGGTACACTAGTGAGACTCACAGGCAAAAAAGCTCCTGACTGTCAGCGACTGTATCAAAACGCTACCAAAAAACTGTTAGCGATCACAGGGATCAGGCCTGACTCTGCGAACGCTGCAGTTATGTGTGCTTAGTGTTTTGTAAGTGTCAATGATCAATTGATACTGCATTTGGGTGGGGTGGGCTGGGCTGGGCCGAGGGACAAAACACAGGTGCTAGCAGGTATCTGGGCTGATCCCGCTAACACTGCGTTTTTGGGAACCCTAAACTGCTGGGGACGCTAGTATAGATCTGATCGGATCAGATATCGATCCATTCAGATACTATACTACTAAGGGAGGTGTATGCTGCGTGCGTGGGTGTTAGCGGTACTGGCACTAACCTAACACTGCCTGGGGCGATGCAGACCTTATCTGACCCTAAAAACGTAACTTATATCACCGCCGAGCGATTTGGGGGTTAAACCTTTATAAGGTAATAAACGGCGGGTGCCCTGAAACTATAATAAACTATAAAAAACAAAGTAACTAACCAGCGTCACCCATAACAGTTATACGGTGATCACTGGTGAAAGGGTTAACTAGGGGGCAATCAGGGGGTTAAAACCTTTATTAGGTAGTATATGGGGGTCCCTGTTGCTATAAAACGCTGTCGGCGAACCTATATACTTACCTCCCTAACTAGCATCACCTGTGTCACTAATACAGAGATCAGAAAAACGATCGCTTAGTGACACTGGCGATGCGGGGTGATCAAGGGGTTAAAACTTTATTAGGGGGGTTAGGGGGGTACCCCAGACCTAAAGGGGGGTACCCTAGACCTAAAGGGGGCTAACCCTAACTGCCCTACCACTTATAACTGTCACAAACTGACACCAATGCAAAAAAAAAAATGCTATTGGTGTCACTGTGACAGGGGGTACAGGGGGGTGATCGGGGGGTGATGGGGGGTGAAAAGTGTACCTAGTGTGTTCTACTGAAAGTGTAGTGTTGGTGCAACTCACATTGATGTCTTCTGTTCTCGGCGCCGGAACGAACAGACCGGCTCGAGGAGAGATAACATCATTTCCTTTGCCGCGGTTTACATTACAGCAGCAGAGGAAGATTTTCATTCGTGGGGAGTGATCGCGAGGGGGTGGCCACGAATGAGTGGCCTCCCCCTCAGCCTGTATCGCTTCCCCAACGAAGCCAACCGCCCAGGGCACCGGGGGGGCGCGATGCACCCCCAGCCCGCGGGAGGCAGATCACGTACCAGGTACGTGATTTTGCCTGCCCGTGCCATTCTGCCGCAGTATATCTGCGTTAGGCGGTCGGCAACTGGTTAATTGTGCAGTCACACTACTTGAGGTGAGCACAGTCACACAGGGGGGGAGCACATGTGTGAAGTCACCCTTTTTTAACCAGGATTTTCATCACAATCACGTCACTTTATGGGACATACTGTATTTATTGGCGTATAACACTCACTTTTTCACCATGAAAATCGGGTGCAAATAGCGCGTGCGTGTTATACACCAATACTTCAACTTTGCCTCGGAGGGGACAGGGAGGGGGGCGGGACTAGCACCATCAGATTACATACAGTTATAATCTCCTGTTTAAATGGCGGCCTCTGTAATAGGAAGTCCCATCTCCTGGGCCGCCATTGGACCACTGTTCTGTCTATCATAGGCGATTCTCACCGTATGTAATCTGTCGGCGCTCATCCCGCACCCCTCCCTGTTCCTCTAGGCTGCAGATGGGCATCAATTAGGCTGCACTGATGGCAATGGTGAGGCTGCTGTTATTTTAGACGGTAATGGTGTGAAGTACCAAATTTTGTAATAAGAACATAGTCCAATACCAGGAAATCCGGTGTTGTTCAGTTAGAAGTTTAAAGTGGTTGTAAAGGCAGAACGTTTTTTATCTTAAAGCGGAGTTCTACCCAGAAATGGAACTTCCGCTGATTTGGTTCCTCCCCTCTGCGGTGTCACATTTGACACCTTTCAGCAGATACTTCTCTAATCTAGGCATTTGCTCCCATTTGTAGCAAAAGAGCGCTGCAGAATCTGCAGCGAACTATGCCATGTCTGGCCCCTCCTCCATCCCCGTCGCTGTCTTCTAGGAGACACACCGGTCCCAGAGGACAGCAGGGACCATTCAGAACGTGCAGCATCACTCGCGTATGTGCAGTAGGAAATAGGCTGTGAAGCCGCAAAGCTTCACTTCCTGATTCCCTTACTGAAGATGCCGGCACCTCCACCCAGAGCTGAGGGACGGGTCAGCTTCGGCTGAGGACATCGCGGGCACCCTGGACATGTAACTGTCCTTATTTTAAAAGTCAGCAGCTGCAGTATTTGTAGCTGCTGACTTTTATCTTTTATCTTTTTTGAATGCGGAACTCTGCTTTAAAGTAGATGTAAACCTGGTTTATGAAATTCCATAGCTGTCTCTTCTTCCGTAGCTCTGTTATCAGCCTGATAACTTCTCACACGATCTCCGAGACGGGAGATAGAAGTGTGTGTAGGGGGAGGTTGCAATAAATAGATTAGCAGTCAGCTTGCCATCTAAGGCCTCTTGCAGACGATACTGCTGTTTGAGCATCTACTTTTTCAGACTCTTTTTTAAATGTATTTTTGTGCTCGTGCAATTTTTCACATTCAATCGCGCACATTTTTGCTCATGCGCAAAATCTTGTTCCCGGATTGACAATGTTGATGGACACATCTGTGTGCATTTGCGCACATACGTGCACGAATGCTCGCATTTGCATGTACGAGGTGTAAATTACTGACCAAAAAATGCATATTTTTCTACTTTTTTTCTTACTGAAGAATACACAGTGCTTGTTTACATGCCTGTGTGCATAGGCACATTACAATTAATAGGCTGTATTTTAGCTCAGTAAAAAAATAAGCTGTACTGAGCATTTTCAAGCAGCAGTGTGCAAGAGGCCTAAGAGCAGACCTCTGCACATTCCTGTCTTCCTTGGCCGAGTGGGGGTGTGTACCTTTCCTCCAATCAGCTGTCTTGGCTGTATGCCAATAATCCACTCCCAGTGCTAACCAGGAAGAGAAAAACTTTAACACGAAGAGCACTTTCTAAAGGATATATACAGATGAAGACAGCAGATATACATGTAAAACGTATATAGGGAGATTTGTTTCATCTCTGTGTATCATCTGAGGCTGCTCACTTTACTGGGTATATGTGAGGGTTTACATCCACTTTAATGCATTCTATGCATCATACCAGGTCTCCAGCTGTTATTATTTCTAAATCAGGATCCCATTAGCTAGGATAGGCTCAATTTGGGGTTACTGCAGTCACTTGCATACACTAATATATATAAATATATAAGGTGGTAAGACCTTCCTGCTAAATCCACTGGTTAATGGTTTCCTCAGTGTGTACTGAAAAACTCTTGACTTTAAGGCCTCATGCATATGAGACGTTTAAAAAATGCCAGCACTGCTACCAGGAAAAAGCAGCATTAAAAATGTGCTATTAGCCGCATTTTTGAATAGTGTTTATGGGTGTTAATGGCCGTTCTTCTGCATTTTTGGGTGTTTTTTTCAGTAAAAACACTCCCTATAATGTAAAAACGCCTAAAAACACCAAACGCGGCTCAACGCTTGATTAGCAGCGTTTAGCAGTGTTTAGCAGCATTTTTTTGGTGTTTTTCATTTTTACAGCTCAACAGCCTCTGCTCCTGGATGCACAAGTTGTTTTTTTCTACTGCCCCTAAATGCTTATGCCTCCAACTGCCACTGAAAGTTTATGTGTGCATGGACACATAGGCTAACATGGAGGGATATTTAGAGGGCGGCAGTTAAAGAAAATGTCAGATGCCCCTAACAGCAGCTGTGAAAACATCCTGTGTGAGGGGGTGTGTTCTAGCCACTGAGCATGATGGCTGCCTGAACTGGCCTCTCTGCATTACCGAGGGTGATAGCAGCGGCTAGAAGCAATTAAAACTGCCGAAAACACCTCCATCCAGGAAGGGAAGACAGCGGGCACCTCACAGGCTATGTCCGTCCCCCAAGAAAAACCAGACATCAGCGCAGCGCCGCCTCACACATTACTTCACCATGCAGGCAGGGTAAGGAGGGAAAGATGGCGCTGAGAACGGCCGTTCTTCCTCCCTTACACACACGTCAGCTGAGCACACAGAGCGGGAGCTCCCAGATGCGATGGAGGAGACATCACAAGATGCAGCTACTATTTCTTCTGCCGACAGAGGTAAGAGAATGGCTCTGTCACCAGCACATTCGCCCCATAAGCCTCCACAGACCAGGAAATACCACTGGTCAGACTCCTCACAACCACAAGCTGACACAGCAGCAGAGCACATGACACCACTAGCTGCATTCCCTGCCTCTGATGCTCCAGCCTCAGAAACCTCATTGAAAGCAATGCTACTATCACTGCAAATCGGATTGCATAAAAAACTGCGCACTTCTATCTCTCACTTAACCAATCGCATTGACTATATTGAGGACCGCACCGATACCTTAGAATTGCAGATAGGAGACGTGGTCAAAGCGCATGATGAACTGATAGACGCACAAGAGGAACAAACGGAAATGATCAAACTCCAACTTAAAGTGGCAGACCTCGAGGACTGCTCCCGCCAAAATAATATCAAACTTAGGGGTATCCCTGAGGCGGTGAAGCAAAATTATCCGATTGCTTATCTACACCAACTTTTCCTCAAACTCATCCCAGACCTAACACCAAGGGACATGCTACTGGACAGAGCACATCGGGTTCCAAAACCGACCCTCCTACCCGACACAATCCCTAGAGATATTCTGGTCAGAGTACTGTACACTTTTACCATATCAAAGAATGTCTGCTGCGTGCAACCAGGTAAAACTGTTTGCTACCTCCCCCCTATGCCAACATAGCACTCTACCAGGATATTTTGCCAGCAACATCTCAAAGAAGGAAAGAATTTGCACCCGAAACTGCAATATTAAGGGAGCGTGAAATGAATTATCGCTGGGGTTTTCCAACAATGCTTCTAATAACCTACCAATCTCAACACTTGGTCATTACCTCCCCAAGGATGGCCTCGAGCAACTGCAATATGGGGTATAATTAACCAAACCCCCCAGCTGGGGGCAGGAGACAACCATTCTCAGAGAAGCTCTAAACACCCCCGCTCATAAGTGTTCGGTAACTATATATTGTTGTAATTAATCATTTTTGCATGTTTATTTGATTTGATTGTAGCCATATTAGTGCAATTGTGACAGAGAAAATTCAGTACTGTCTGTGATACTTTTTTTATTTGCACTAACATACAATTTTTCAGGACAAGCTTCTTTAAAATTCTTCTTAAAACATTGTGAATCAGTACTGCTTGGACCTTGAAGAAGGGGACATACCCCGAAAGCTTGTCCTGAAAAATTGTATGTTAGTGCAAATAAAAAAAGTATCACGGACAGTACTGAATTTTCTCTGCATGTTTATTGGAAGCAAGCCCTATAAGCAACCTGTTATATATCACCCTCGTGGTGTAATTATTATGTTGTATTATTACGCAATTGTACCTTTTCACACGTACCCTGATACGTTGTGTGCCAAACACACCTTACGTTCTTTTATATATATAATGTTTTATTTCTTTTCTCTTAACTGGTTTGTTTAAAGCGTATCTATACTGAAACTTAAACTAAGGCTGTACTGATTTGTTAGATTATACTTAAACTCATTTGAACCTCACCTTCGGGTCCCCGGAGCCATACCTTTTCTTTTTTTTATAACAATGACACTTTGTATAACCTCCATTAATGTGAAGGGGCTTAATAGCCTGTGTAAGAGATCAAGCTGTAACGATATCACGTACTTGACATGAAAAGCTGTAGCTAGCTGCCATGTTGTGTGGAACGCAGCCATAACAGCTTGGCTAACCATGTACATTACAGAGAAATCTGAACTCCCTCCTCCCTCCTCCCTTGTCTTAGGAATTCAAAGCTTTTTAAGTTCAACAGAAAAGGTTATCTCAACAGAGAAAACAGAACCAGGCTAGGTCAGTAAAAAACAGCTTGTTGAAAGGGCAGAGTGTTCAGTCCTGTCGTAAAACTGTCACCCTCTCCATTCAGAGACCCAACAGGCCCCAGTTGTAAAATGTCTGAATACACATCAAGCTTAAAACAGTGGAATAAGTATGAAATTTCAGCATGTTTCATAATTTCCGACTTAGTAATTGCACAGCCATAATATGGACATATTTAGTTCCCTCAGATAATTTTTAATGTTTCAAGTCCAGACACCCCTATGTCAGGTCATGTGGGAAACCACTGGTACCCCTTATTCCTCCTAAGTAGACTATACACTGGAGATATGACATGTTTAGATTTGTTTTGAAGGAAATCTCACGTTGAATAATAATATGGATATTTGCAGTCTGTAAACACTATAGATGCAGATATATGAATATGTATCACAAAATCTACCTGGGACGTGGTCATGAGTGTAGATACCTCCCAGCAACCAACCCCTAAACAAGATGACCAGACGATTGGTTACTGGTCGCTGTCAACACCCCCTTTGATTTGACAGAAAAGAGGAGATGCCAAGACAATGGTCAGTTCTCCTTTTACCATCCAAGAAGAAACATCTGCCAAGTTGAGAACCAATTACCTAGCTCATCGATCAAACTCTGATCAACCCTCGGACATTAATTGCAAGTATTCTTCCTTCTAATTCTACCTTATTTCTTTGTGGCTGTATATTGTCTTTATCTTTTTGAAACATCTTTTTTCTGTAAATGTTTTATTTGCATCAACTTTGACCTTTTCATAATAAACCCTTATGTTGAAAAGTGTTAACCTTGTCTCTAAAGCTCTTAATGCAAGCTATAAATGAACCTGCCTCTTGAAGGGCGCTACTGTTGTAGAGTAAGACTCTGAGCAGACCTGTCTGTGGTGGCAGTGTGTGTGGCAGACTCTTATTCTAAAATTATAATTGGTATTGCTAAAATTACGAGTCTCCCCCGGCTCGGTCCTTTAAACGGGGGTGGTGGCAATTAAAGGGTTAATTGTGTAATTGGCCCAGTGACAATCACTCTCAGGCTGCTCGCACCTAGATTGTGGTCCCGCAAGCTGGAAAATCTTTGTACTGGGCGGAGCTGAGAGTGGCATTGTTACGTAAGTGACAGCGTGGTGTGAGGTTGGCTGGTCCTTTGTTGCAAGTTAGCGAGGAGGGCAGGGATCTGACACCCGCGTTCGTCACACAAGCCTATGGAAGGAAGCCCTGCCCCTAAAAGCAGACATTTTATGTGTGCAAGAGACACATTTTGCACAAGGTAAAGCCCCCTCCTGTAGCCATTGCACATTTGCCCAACAATTCTTTGCTAATAATATTAAGAAAACAAGAGGGGTTATGATTGATGTGCGGGGATCCATATCCTTTTTATCAGGAACCATGAATCAGACCGAGACAGAAGTATAGGTAAATCACACTTGTTTAACTTGGTTCTTTCTCAAAGTGGTGATTTCTACAAGTGAAATGCACTTCTGACTCTGCACTTATCGCTCACCATCTGACTGTCTGATCTGAAAATATCATCTTTGTCCTCCCACAGGTATGCTCCTACTGCTACAACTCCAACCAGAATCGCATTAGTGAAATCTGTCTCCTATGTCTCTTAACTCTGGTATGCTCCTACTGCTACAACTCCAACCAGAATCTCATTAGTGAAATCTGTCTCCTATGTCTCTTAACTCTGGTATGCTCCTACTGCTACAACTCCAACCAGAATCGCATTAGTGAAATCTGTCTCCTATGTCTCTTAACTCTGGTATGCTCCTACTGCTACAACTCCAACCAGAATCGCATTAGTGAAATCTGTCTCCTATGTCTCTTAACTCTGGTATGCTCCTACTGCTACAACTCCAACCAGAATCACATTTGTGAAATCTGTCTCCTATGTCTCTTAACTCTGGTATGCTACTACTGCTACAACTCCAGCCAAAAACTGAAACACTGCTATCTTTTTTTTTTTTTTCTTATGTGTCTCTAATAATGCTGGTATGTTATGTTTACTTAACTGTCTGTAGACCTGTCCACATTACAATGCTTTATTATCTCCCTTGTCTTACCCAATATTATGGCTCTCTTAACTTTAGTGCCCTCTTGCTAGTCTGTTTGTGACTTAAGAATTTTGCCCTATTAACCAGCCAAGCTTTATAACCTCTTGATTGCTAATTGAAATCCGCCCACACTCTACCCCTATCAGTATATATTTAAGCTTCTCTTGGGGGAAGCATTTGCAGGGGGGACACATTTGCAACTTGGATCTTTCTCAAAGTGGTGATTTCTACAAGTGAAATGCACTTCTGACTCTGCACTTCAGCGAAGGCACAAAGCGAAAGGACACAAGATAAACACTTTGAAAACCAGCACACAGACATCAGGTGAACTTGTTTATTCCTTTAACTTTTTCCTTGGAACATGCTTTCTCTACCACTGCTTTTGACAACTCTGTCCTCCATCCTAAAACTATCTCTCCTTCACCCCTCTTCTCCCTCCCACAGCATATATATATCACCCTCACTCTTGTCCTGTCCTTATTACTGCATCCACCAACTCCTGCTAATTCTAAATCCACATACACTAAAAATCTCCAAGACCCTGGGGCATGTCACTTCATATAAATCCCACTCCCATATTACCTCCCTCACCCTCTTGCTTCTCCTAACCTCTGGAGATATATCCCCAAACCCTGGGCCTCCATCATTTAACTCTACCCCATGCACCCATCACCCTGCACCCTCTGGCAGCAGCTGCCACAATCAACACAATTTAATTCCCATATCTATTCTTCCCAAATCCAGACTCCCTTTCTCTTGTGCCCTTTGGAACTCGCGCTCTGTCTGCAACAAGCTCACCTTTCTCCATGACCTCTTTATTGCCAACTCATTTAACCTACTCGCCATTACCGAAACCTGGCTCCACGAATCCGACACTGCATCTTCTGCTGCCCTATCCCATGGTGGTCTTCTCTGGACTCACTCCCCCAGATCCAGCGGACGTAAGGGAGGAGGTGTCGGAATCCTTCTAGCCCCACATAGCACCTTTCAGGTACTTCAACCACCTCCCTCTCTGTCACTCTCCTCTTTCGAAGCACACTGTATTCGCCTTTTCACTCCAATTTCCTTAAGGATAGCTGTGGTCTACAGGTCCCTGGACCAGTATCAACCTTTCTTGAAGACTTCTATGCCTGGCTACCCTACTTTCTTTCTTCTGAAATCCCCACTATCATTCTCGGGGACTTCAACATTCCTATTACTACTAACACTCCTTCCACTTCCAAACTTCTCAGCCTAACATCCTCCTTTGACCTGAAGCAGTGGATACATGCTCCTACTCACTCAGAAGGCAATATCCTTGACCTCGTGTTCTCTCACTTTTGCACTCCATGCAACCTCTCTAACTATCCATCCCCTCTCTCTGATCACCACCTTATTAGTTTCACTCTCTCCCTCTCCTTCATCTCCTCTCCCTCCAACCACCTTAAAGTTACCCGCAGAAACCTACGTCATCTCAACCCTTCTCTACTCTGCTATCAACAACCTCTATGACAAAATCTCACCCCTATCCTGCACCAACCTAGCCACTTCTGTGTACAACACTTCACTTCTAGCCTCACTGAACTCACTTGCCCCCCTCACTACACACAGAATCAAGCCCAGACCCCTTCAACCTTGGCAAACAGATGATACTAGAAGTCTGAAAAAACGTAGTCGTGCTCTGGAGCACCTGTGGCGTAAGACTAAGTCCCAGAGAGATTTCTACCAATATAAATCTGCCCTCCAAAAATACAACTCCAGCCTCCTCTCTGCCAAGCAGACCTATTTTACCACTCTCATTAGCAACTTATCATCCTGTCCCCATCAACTCTTCTCCACCTTCAACTCCCTACTTCGTCCTCCACCGCCTCCACCCGCCAACTCACTCACTGCACAGGAGATCGCCAATCACTTCAAACAGAAGATTGATACTATTCGTGCTGAGATTTCTACTGTGCCGACATCCTCCACGCTTTACACTTCATGCCCACAGGCACAATCATTATTTCCCTCTTTCAACCCCACCACTACAGATGAAGTTGCTAAACTACTTGCTAATGTCCACCTTACCACCTGCCCTCTGGATTCTGTTCCCTCACAAATGCTACGTTCACCCTCTGGCCCTATACTACACTCTCTAACCCACATCTTCAATCTCTCCCTCTCTTCTGGCATCTTCCCTAACTCTCTAAAACATGCACTTGTAAGACCCATACTTAAAAAGCCCTCACTGGACCCATCCAATCTTAACAACCTACGCCCCATCTCCTTGCTCCCCTTCTTATCCAAACTCCTCGAACGTCTGGTCTACAACCGACTGAGCGTCCACCTCGCTGATAATGGCCTTCTCGATCCCCTTCAGTCTGGATTTCGTCCTCAACACTCCACAGAAACTGCTCTCCTAAAACTAACAAACGATCTACTAACGGCCAAAACCAATCGACACTATTCTGTACTCCTACTTCTGGACCTCTCTGCTGCCTTTGATGCGGTTGACCACCCCCTCCTCCTCAAAAAACTACACGCCTTTGGTCTCCGTGACTGTACACTTCGCTGGTTCTCTTCCTACTTATCCAACCGCACCTTTAGCGTTTCTTATAACTCTACTTCCTCCTCTCCTCTTCCTTTCTCTGTCGGGGTCCCTCAGGGTTCTGTTCTTGGACCTCTACTATTTTCAATCTACACTGCCTCCCTGGGTCAACTGATAGCCTCCCATGGCTTCTAATACCACCTCTACGCTGATGACACCCAAATCTATTTCTCTACCCCTCAGCTTACTCCCTCTGTCTCCTCACGTATCAGTAAATTACTCTCAGATATATCAGTCTGGATGTCTCACCGCTTCCTTAAACTCAATCTAGCCAAAACCGAACTTCTAATTTTTCCTCCCCCCTATGCCTCTTCCCCTGATCTCTCTGTCAAAATCGATGGCACAACTATAAGCCCATCCCCACATGCCAAGGTTCTAGGTGTAGTCCTAGACTCTGAACTCTCCTTCAAGCAACACATCCAATCACTGTCCAAATCCTGCCGCCTCAACCTCCGCAACATCTCCAAAATACGCCCCTTTCTAACCAATGACACAACAAAGCTCTTAATTCACTCGCTGGTCATCTCTCGCCTTGACTACTGCAACTCCCTTCTTATTGGCTTACCACTACATAGTCTATCACCTCTTCAATCCATTATGAATGCCGCTGCCAGACTCATCCACCTTACCAATCGCTCTGTGTCTGCCACTCCTCTCTGTCAATCCCTCCACTGGCTTCCACTCGGCCAAAGAATTAAATTCAAAATTCTAACAACTACGTACAAAGCCATCCACAATTTCGCCCCCAACTACATCACTAGCTTGGTCTCTAAATACCAACCTACTCGCTCTCTTCGTTCCTCTCAAGACCTCCTGCTCTCTAGCTTCCTTGTCACCTCCTCCCATGCTCGCCTCCAGGCCTTTTCCAAAGCCTCTCCAATCCTATGGAACTCCATACCCCAATCTGTCCGCTTATCTCCTACTTTATTAGCTTTCAGAAGAACCCTGAAAACCCTTCTCTTCAGAGAAGCCTATCCTACCCACACCTAACAACTGTACTTTCATTTTTTTTTTTTTTCATCAGCTCATCCCCCACAGTTATTACCTTTTGTCTCCACTTGACCCTCCCTTCTAGATTGTAAGCTTTAACGAGCAGGGCCCTCTGATCCCTCCTGTATTGATTTGTATTGTAAGTGTACTGTCTGCCCCATGTTGTAAAGCGCTGCGCAAACTGTTGGCGCTATATAAATCCTGTATAATAATAATAATAATAATAATAATAAGGTAAACAGAGTAAGCATAGTCAAAACAAGCCAGAGTTCAGTAACCGGATCAGGTAGTCCGGATCAAGCAAATGTCAGAGAGCCAGAGATAAATGTTGTAGTACAGCAAGCAGTATCAGGAGCCAGAAGGAACGTCAGGTAAACAAGTCTTCAACAGGAACGCAGGAGAAAGTCTCTGTGATGTTGACAAAGGCGAAGGCAGAGATCAAGTGAGCTGTACGACTTTAGGTAGGCAGGACTGACGAGCAGAATCAACAACAGCTGGGTAACTGTGTGTTGTAATATGTTGGCCGATTTATGTATAATGTTGTATTGGAGTGCCATGTTGACCAGAAATTCAGTTTAATTGTCCAAGTCAACTGAATTTTAACATAGCAAGGGGACAGCTGAAGACCCTTTGATGTGTTAATCTTATGCAAGTCTACCTAGGTGTGAGGTATGGCCTGTTAACCTAATTGAACATTTCAAAGGGTGTTCAGGTGGTATCTGCTAATCTAATCTAATTACACATATCTAAGGGGACTTGTTGATGTTGATATGCGGGAGTGCAAATTGGGGCGGTTTATGACAGCAGCTGTTCACGGCTGGGGGTTGTTGTCTGTCTGAAAGACTAAAGTATATCAAAGGCCTGAATGGAGACGGCCAATCAAATTGCTCAGCCATTCAATGTCTAGTGAATATAACATGGCGTTCAGTCTATAGTCTATAATATAGTCTTGTCTGTGTATGACTATGAAGGCGCAAATCTAGAGAAAATGGGACTCTGAATTATATACTCTGTCGGATTTTTTTGTCATCTGTGGACTTTGGACTTTGTTCTGTGTTGGAAGTCAATAAAGTGTATCTCTCTGGAAGAATTGGGTTGCTGCGGAAGAGTACTTACATCATCATTATAATACCTAAATATTAATTATCTATCCTACTATACATATTATATCACTACACTGTGGAGAAGTGGGAGCTGGCAATTAGCCAATAGCTGAGCGGCCAGCTCAGAGAAGGAAGGGCTGAGCCCAGCCCTGACAGTACCCCCTCCTCTATGACCTCTCCCCCTCGGAGGACCACCGGGCTAATGGGGAAAACGTCTATGGAAATCATGGAGGAGGATAGGGGCATGAACGTCCGAGGATGAAACCCAAGAGCGTTCCTCCGGACTGTACCCCTTCCAATGCACCAGGTACTGTATGCGCCCACGGAACCTATGGGAGTCAACAATGGATTGTACTTCATACTCCTCATTGTTCTTAACCTGTATAGGGTGAGGACGTGGCACCAAGGTGGTAAAGCGATTGCAGACCAAAGGTTTCAATAAGGAGACATGAAACACATTTGAGATGCGCATACTAGGAGGAAGGTCCAAGGCATAAGCCACTGGGTTAATCCTGCGAAGGATACGGAAAGGCCCAATAAAACGAGGTGCGAACTTCAAAGAAGGAACACTAAGTCGGAGATTGCGAGACGACAGCCAGACTATGTCCCCAACCTGGTAGGAAGGTGAAGACAGGTGTACCTATCGTTAGCATGTTGCAAAGCCTCTTGAACTTGTGCCCAAGTGGAACAAAGACCACGGAGATGCTGCTCTAAGGCAAGAATACTCTGCGGAACAAACGAGTCAGCAACATGGAAGTTTGGAAACCATAATTCGCCATAAACGGGGAAAATCAGGAAGCAGAATTCAAGGCACTATTGTGAGCAAACTCTGCCCACAGTAATAGTTCTGACCAATTGTTATGATGGTCAGAAATATATATTAACGTAAGAATTGCTTCAAGGACTGATTGGTGCGTTCTGCGGTCCCATTAGACTGCGGGTGATACGCAGAGGAGAAAGCAAGCTGAATTCCCAACTGTGTACAAAAGGCTCGCCAGAACCGGGAGACAAACTGACTACTCCTGTCCGAGACAATCACCTTGGGTAGCCCATGTAAGCGAAAGATCTCCCGAGCAAAAAGAAGTGGGCAGCTTCTTAAGTGGAATACAATGACACATCTTTGAGAACCAGTCAACCACCATAAGGATAACAGGGTTGCCTTGGGAGTTGGGTAACTCCACAATGAAATCCATAGACAAGTGGGTCCAGGGCCTCTCTCCATTGGGTATGGGTTGTAGGAGGCCCAATGGAAGGTGTCGTGGAGTCTTACTCTGAGCACACACGGAACAGGCAGCTACAAAGGCAGTTACATCAGCCCATAGACTAGGCCACCAGAATTGTTGGGAAATGGCCCAAACAAGTTGATTCTTCTCAGGGTGGACAGCTGCCTTGGGAGAATGGTAAGTCTGGAGCACGGCAGTACGGAGACTCTCTGGGACAAAGCAGCGGTCACAAGGTTTCTCAGGAGGAGCATAGACCTGAGCAGCAAGAATTTTGTCACCCAAAGGAGAAGTAAAACTGGTGCGAACCGTAGCCAGAATAGGATCAGGAGGAATCACAGGAACCGGAACTGACTCCAACTTTGAAGTGGAGGAAAATTGTTGTGACAAGGCGTCAGCCCTCACATTTTTAGTAACGGGTAAGAATGAGACAATGTAATTAAAACTCGACAAGAAAAGAGCTCATCACGCCCTTCTGGGAGAGAGGCGCTTAGCCTCAGACAAGAATGTGAGATTCTTATGGTCAGTAAGAATGAGAACTGGCACAGTGGTACCTTCAAGGAGATGTCTCCATTCTTTCAGGGCTAAAATGATCACCAACAGCTCTCTGTCACCAATCTCGTAATTGCACTCTGCAGGTAACAATTTCTTGGAAAAGTAGCCACACGGATTCATAGCGCTCTCAGAGTTAGGACGTTGAGACAGAAGGGCGCCAGCTCCAGTCTAAGAAGCATCAGCTTCTAGGATAAAAGGCAACATAGGATCAGGATGTGCCAACACAGGAGCAGAAACAAAGGCAGCCTTGAGACTCTCAAAGGCCTTAATGGACTCCGGAGACCAACTCTGTGGGTTACCGTCCTTTCTGGTCATATCAGTCAGGGGCTTGACCAGAGACGAGAAGTTACGAATAAACTTCTGATAATATTTGGCAAAGCACAGGAAACGCTGCAGAGGGTGTAAACCCACGGGTCGGGCCCACTGAAGGACTGCTGAAAGTTTTTCTGGGTCCATCGAAAAACCAGTAGTGGAAATGACATAGCCCAGGAATTGAACCTCTTCACAATGGAACTCACACTTCTAGAGTTTACAATAGAGATTGTTTTCTCTTAGTTTCTGAAGCACACGACAGACATCTGTGTGGTGGCTCTCCAGGGACTTGTAAAATATAAGGATATCATCGAGATAAACCACCACACATAACTGCAACAAATCTCAGAGGACATCGTTAATAAATTCCTGGAAAACTGCCGGGGCGTTACAAAGGCCAAAAGGCATTACGAGGTACTCATAATGGCCTGTTCTGGTATTAAACGCAGTTTTCCACTCATCGCCTTCCTTAATCCCCATGAGATTGTATGCTCCTCTCAAATCAAGCTTTGTGAAAACCGGTGCTCCCTGAGGCGGTCAAATAACTTTGTAATAAACAGAATCCGGTAGGCATTCTTAATCGTGAAACGATTGAGACCCCTATAATCAATACAAGGGCTCAGTTCACCGCTCTTCTTCTTCACAAAGAAGAAACCAGCACCAGTAGGAGATGAGGATTTGCGGATGAAACCTCAAGAAAGTGCGTCTGCTCCATGGCCTTATCCTCCAAGACCGACAAAGGGTAAACCCGGCCACGAGAGCGTATGGCACCAGGTTGAAGGTCAACAGCACAATCATAAGGCCGATGTGGAGGCAAACTACCAGCTTGCGGTACTCCTCCAGCAGGGAGGAGAGTGAAGAGGTGCACAGGACCTTGGCTACCTTCTGGAAGCATGTCTCACTGCATTGTGGTGACCAGGAGAGAACCTCAGCATGGAGCCAATCAAAAGAGGGGTTGTGCCTCTGTAACCAAGGATAACCAATAACCAGCGGAAACCTAGGTGAGGAAATAACTCGGAATTGGATTATCTCATGGTGAAGAGCCCCTATGACCATGGACAATGGAACCATCTCATGAGTCACATGGGCAGGCTATAGAGGTCTCCCATCAAGAGCTTCAATGGGAAGTGGCTTATCACTCCGCTGCAGCGGAATCGAGTGCTTCAATACAAAGGCAGCATCAATGGACAGGCCTGCAGCCACAGAGTCAATTAGAGCCTGTATCTCGATGGACAACTCAACCCAAGAAAGGGTGACCGAAACCAGGGGTTTATCCTTCTGGATAACTGGGGACGAAACAACGCCACCTAAGGTCTGTCCATGACAGGACCTCAAGGTTTGGGCATTCCCTGGATGGGTAGGACAAGACTTCAAAAAGTGACCTGCCTGGCCACAATAAAGGCACAATCTCTCCCTCCTCCTAAAGGCTCTCTCATCCGCAGAAAGATGCATGAAGCCCAAGTGCATGGGTTCATCTTCACTGACCGACTCGGTACCAGGAGGCATGGGAGGTGAGGGAGGCACGGGTGGGACTGATGTGAGGTCAGGCAAACGTACAGGAGGCTTCTGCAAGCGCTCCTTAAAAGAGAGTCTTTAATGAGGATGGCAAACGTGATCAACTTCTCCAGCTCAGTGGGTATATCTCAGGCTGCTGTCTCATCCTTGATGGAATCCGAGAGACCATGAGAAAAAGCAGCCACGAGGGCCTCATTGTTCCAAGCAACCTCTGCTGCCAGAGTACGGAATTCAATGGCGTAGTCGGCAGCAGTTCTCGTACTCTGTTTGATGGAAGTGAGGCACTTGGCAGCAGAAGCGGAGCGTGCGGGAATGTCAAATACCCTTTTAAGGGAGGCTACAAAGTCAGGGTAACTCAAGACAACAGGTTTTTGCGTCTCCCATAGAGGGTTTGCCCAGGCCAAGGCTCTCTCAGAAAGCAAAGATATCACAAAACCTACTTTACTTCTGTCCGTGGGAAACGCCTGGGGCAGCATCTCAAAGTATATCTCAACCTGGTTGAGAAACCCTCTGCATTAAACTGGATCGCCCCCAAATCGCTGGTGAAGCGGAGCGGTACCAGACATACCTCTTATAGAGGTAATACTCAAGGTGGGCGCCTGCACAGAAACTGGCGAAGCAGCAGGGGCGGCCTGCAACTCAGGTTGTACCAGAGAAGCCACAGTGGGAGTTTCCAGGTGAGCCATGCAACTCAAGAGCGTTTGTAACGCTATGGCAAACTGATCCATGCGGTGATCTTGCTCATCCAACCTGGAAAAAATATTACCAACAAGTGGATTGACTGTATCTTTTGAATTCATGGCCTTCGTCTATTATCAGGAACCATGAATCAGACCGAGACAGAAGTATGGTTAAATCACACTTGTTTATTAATAAAATTAATAACAATAATGTAAACAGAGTAAGCGTAGTCAAAACAAGCCAGAGTTCAGTAACTGGATCGGGTAGTCAGCCAAGCAAATGTCAGAGAGCCAGAGATAAACCTAATAGTACAGCAAGCAGAAGTACAGCAAGCAGAATCAGGAGCCAAAAGGAACATCAAAGATGGGAAAGATCCTGCGAGCCACACAAAACTTAGTAAAGCACTACTCAGCTGCGTGCGTTAAACGCGTCTCATATGCGTGCAAAATGACAAATGTAAAAAGGATTACGCTGCGCTAGAGTGTGTTAGACATGCTACTAAATTATAGCATGATAGAACAACTGCGTCTAAATAAACACATGTGGATGTGGGAAACACAATACCTCTACAAGGTAAGCGGACCTAATAATAGATAAATACTCTGAATACAAATGTGAAAATTGACAAATGCATATAAACGCAGCAAAGTATAAATGCAAATTCAAATATGAAATATGACAGATTAACGCATCAAAGTACACAGGTACCAATAAGCATAACTGAATCACAGCATTACTAGATGCAATGAATAAATGAATATAAACGCATCAAAGTGAAAATGTGCCAATATGCATAACTAAGTGACAATATTGCTCAAATGTGCAAATAAACATACTTATTACAATATAAATATATATATGAGCATGTAAAAAGTGCTAAGTGCAAAAAACACAAAACAAAAAGTAATTTGGTGTCACACAGTTCATGTGTAAAAAAGTCCTCAATGGAACCAAAAAATATAGTTCACTATGAAATCCCACAAAAGGTATAAAGGTGCCTAAAAATGATGTCCACTGGTGATACAATCAACTTGCTAGTAACTCTCAAAGTGCCACAGACCATGCAATGCTGCGATTCGGTAACCTCAAAGGTAATGCGCTCACCTCAGAGCGTGTGACCAGAGCGTGTGACAAAGTCAAACCACGCTTGTGAACCACCCCGGGTTCTAAGTAGATCACAGGATTCCAGGCTCCAATGTAGTAAAGAGTATATAGATGGGAAGAAAAAACTACATAGTATAATACCGTTTTAAAATTTATTAAAAGATATAGATACTCTCCCCAAAAGGGGTACTCACAATATATAGGTGCGTCAGTGCACCGCTCTAACCATGGCAAGTATGATATTTTTTGTGAGGGTATGGTGTGCATCTCCTCAATAGGCAGCACAGCTGTCTCTCGCTCCGTCCTGGCCCCTCCCCACAAAGGAACGTCAGCCGAGCAAGTCTTCAACAGGAACGCAGGAGAAAGTCTCTGTGATGTTGACAAAGATGAAGGCAGAGATCAGGGGAGCTGGATGACTTTAAGGCCTCATGCACACTGGACGTTAAAATAACATTATAAAAACACCAGTAGCTTTGCAGTGAGTTATTTAACTTTTTTCAGCTTTTTTCAATGTTTTTGCAATAGCGTTTTAGCGTTTTTCCGCATTAACGTTTTTTAGCGTTTTTTTTTTTTTTTCAAAATTTTTTTTTAAATGAATCAAAAACGTTAAAAAACACTGGTGAGAGACGTTTTTGAGCGTTTATTGATATTTATCAGCGTTTATCAGCGTTAGAGCTTTTTTACAGCTGAAAAACATCTCTCAGAACCCACTAGTTTTGGGTTTTTTTTACAGCTTAAAAACGCCTATGCTATTTGCAGCTCAAAAATGCCTAGGTGGGCATGAAGCCATAGACTAACATAGACAGGTGTTTTTAAGCTGCAAAAAACTCTCAAAAAAGTGTCTGTAAAAACGTCCGTGTGCACGAGGCCTAAGTAGGCAGGATTGACGAGCAGAATTAACAACAGCTGGGTAACTGTGGAGAGAGATGGGAGCTGGCAATTAGCCAACAGCTGAGCGGCCAGCTCAGAGAAGGAAGGGCTGAGCCCAGCCCTGACACTTTCAGCTCCAACACACAGAATGTGACCCTATGGGCCGATATCTCATTCTATCTGCCCTTTTTGACAATGTTCACTATGTGATAGTTAATTTATACGCTCCCAACACACATCAGAAACGGTTTTACCGTATGATCCACAACAAATTATCTCACTACCCCAAAAATAGAATAGTACTATGTGGTGACTTCAATGACATAATAGACCCTACCCTAGACTCCTCCTCCACCCGCAGAAAGACACCAACAGCTTTTCACTCTTTCATGCTTCTAAAAGATTTATATGATCCGTGGTGGTGCTTGCACGGCACACCAAGAGATTACTCTTTTTTTTCTGCTGCCTAAGAGTCCTATTCTAGTATTGATCTGTTCCTGCTGCACAAATCCACTCTCCAGACAGTATCTCAAGCCAACATAGGACTAATCACCTGGTCAGATCACGCGCCAGTAATCTTAACAGTCTCTACTAACCCAACAATATTGAGATGCACAACCTGGCGTATGAACACCTCCCTACTTTCACACCCATTATATCAGGAGCAGATCAAGACAGAATTGAAATCTTTCTTTTGCCTTAATAATGGATCTGTAACCAATGCCCCACTACTATGGAATGCCCATAAGGCGGTTGTTAGAGGGATCTTCATAAAGCTGCGTGCCCATGAGAAGAGAAAATGAGCAGAGAGGCTTACTTCCCTTACCGACCAAATAGGTAAGGCTGAACAGAGTAACAAAGCCCGCCCCAACACAACTGATGCATCCCTTCTTCACAACCTTAGATAAGACCTCCGTAACTACATGCAATCATCTTTTGATTACCGCATCAAGAAATTATGGCTAAACTGGTATGCATATGGCAACAAACCTGGAGCCCTACTGGCCAAACAGGTAAAAAAAAAAGCAGCCCTTTCTAAAATGCCCTACATGCATACCCCTCATGGACAAAGAGTCAGTAATACCAAGGATATTACGGATTGCTTTAGAGACTTCTACTCAAAATTATACAATCTGCGCACATCTAGCTCAGAGCCCACACCAGAACCAGCCCAAATAGACACATTTTTGAAATCTTTACAACTCCCTGCCCTTACTTCAGACCAGCTACAGACACTTAATAAACCAATCTCTGAAACTGAAATTTATAAAGCCATTCGATCACTTCCACTACTACACTAATGCACCTGGACCCGATGGGTTCTGCAATGAATACTTTAAAACTTACTCATCCATCCTGGCCCTATACCTGCCTCAAACCTTTGATCATTTCATTGTATCTGGAGAAATACCTGAAGAATCCCTAGAAGCGCTAATTGTTACTATCCCTAAATCGGACAAGCCATCAGATAACCCGGCAAATTACAGGCCTTTTTCGTTATTAAACACAGACATTAAATGATATTCCAAAATCCTAGCCTCCCGCATATCTCCTTATATCCCCACATTAATACACCCAGATCAAGTTGGATTCGTCCCACACAGACAAGAATCTGACGGAACCAGAAGGTTCATTGATCTTATTCAGTGGGCCGAACATCATCACACGCCTTCTCTGCTCCTCTCTTTGGATGCAGAGAAGGTGTTTGATAGGGTGCATTGAACCTATCTAAAGGCAGTTCTTCAAAAATTTGGTCTTACAGGACACATATCCACAGATATTCTTGCCCTATACCCCTCACTGTCTGCCACCGAGTCCTGACCTCCGGTTTGGTCTCTAAACCCTTTCGAATTTCAAACGGTACAAGACAAGGCTGCCCTTTATTGCCCCTTATATTTGCTCTAATAATGGAGCCTTTGGCAGAAGCAATCAGAAGCAACCCACAGATTACATGCCTACAGATAGGTGAAACGACCCACAAAATAGGGCTTTACGCAGATGACGTTATAGTCGATATGACTAATTCAGAAAAATCCCTCCCTATCCGTAACGACCTACTTCTTCTATTTGGATAAATATCATTATATAACATCAACTGTACCAAATCTACTATGCTTGGTGTATGCCTTAATAGTGCTCTGAAATAATCTCTATCATGCTCGTCTCCGTTCCCATGGGCCCCAGCTGCAATTATTACTTACTTAGGTATTAAATTAACAGTTTCATTCACAGGTACACTACGCCTTAGTTTTGAGCACTTACTTAAAGTGGGGTTCCACCCAAAAAAACAAACATATCTAAAAAATTCTAAAAAAAACAACAAAAAAACATTTGGATATTTTTTTTTTTTTTACTTACCTCTAAATGCCTGTTGCTAGGTGGTCCCTCGTAGTCTGCCCCTTCGTCTGCCTGGGCTGGTGACATCACTTCCCCCTGGCACAGGAAGGGCTCAGCACTTCTCCTTCCCTCCTGTCAATCATCTGGGACCCATTGCAGGTCCCAGGTGATTGAGCGGCCAATCACGGCGCTCGGCGCCGCTCGCGCATGCGCAGTGGGTGCCAGGCTGTGAAGCCACAGCCCGGCGCCCACAGTTGAAATGCCGGCGCCGACGAGTGGAGGGGGGGGACGAGCGGGGCTTCGATCCCCCGCACCGCTGGACCCAGGGACAGGTGAGTGTCCAATTAAAAGTCAGCAGCTGCAGTATTTGTAGCTGCTGACTTTTAATTTTTTTTTTTTTTAATGGCCCCCCTGGGTGGAACTCCTCTTTAAGAAACTAAACAACCTGTGCTCTGATCTATGCAAGCTGAGATCGTCCTGGGCCGGTAAGATCACCCTTACCAAGATGTTTCTGATGCCACACATATTATCTCTTTTGGACCCTTCCAATCACCTTTCTCTCATCACAACTCACCTCACTACAACATATTCTCAACATCTTCAAGATCCTCCAATCTCTGCACACCTAAAATAAAGGCGGGACTAGGAGCACCAGATGCCCGAGCTTACTATAAAGCTACACTTCTCAACCAAGCCAAACAGTGGTGGACATCCATATCTACAACATCATGGGTGCAAATCGAAGACACAGCCCTTTAGGCCAAAAGCTCACAACTTCTTACTGCACTTCCATTACACCACGGGCCGCAATGCTCTTTCCTAAATGCAATCAATGCAACTGTTAAAGTATGGGAATCCATGGTGCAACAAACCAAGGGCCTGCCACATAAAGCTTTAAGTCACATCCCAATCTCAGCCTTTGAGCTCGTCTGCCCAAAACTTTCACTCTCAACTTGGTTATCAGCAGGAATCCACAAAATAGGAGACCTCTATAAAGATAAAAACCTACAATCCTTTCAAGAACTACAATCTAAATACTCTATCCGGCAGCAGGACTTTTACAAATATTTACAAATATGCCACGCACTTAAAGAGGTACAGTGGTCAGAATCCAACTAGATTGCAGGGATTCTACAATTCTATGAACAACCTAGTCCCTCCCAAAAAGGGATATAGCATCTATATAAAATTCTAAACTCCCCACCGACTATGCAAAAACTCCCACTGATGTATAAATGGGAAAGAGCTCTCAACCTCTCAGCTCACCCTCACACATATGGCACCGAGCATCCTGCGTCACCATACGGTTTTCCAAATGCCTTCCCCACTGGGAAAGAACTCAAAAGTTGCTACATTTTTGGTACTATGCTCCAGAAAAATTGCACAAAATCTTCCCGTCTTCCCCCTATATTGGGCTTGTGGAAACCTAGGATCTTCCGCGCACATGTGGTGGAGTTGTCCTGCAATCTCAAAATTCTGTAAGGATGTACAAACTTTGCTTGGTTCAATCACTAGAGTAACTTGTGTGCTCGCACCACAATTGGCCTTGCTGGGAGTAGGGCTCGAGGACTGGTCACATCATCTCCACTCAATTGTCACTTACATTCTTATTGCGGCCCAGTTTTCCATTGCTCGAAAGTGGAAATCTGCCATCCCCCTGACCATAACCCAGCTGTCTACAGTACTAAACCAGCAATTCCAACTGGAGTAAATGTTTGCCAAGGCTCATCTCACCAAGACCAAATTCCTCCAACAATGGGCGACCTGGATAGTCGATACTAGAAGCACCCCACTAACTTAGAGAAACGTTATAAGCTCTGCATCTTACATAAACAATTAAAGGACCACAAGATAATCCCCCAAACCCCAGCACTGACAAATCCGAGAGCATTACTAGACAGCCTATTTGTTATTTGTTACTTGTTCCTTGTGCTATATAGCCTACAGTCACTTAGCCACGTCCCATCTGTTACAAATATATTGCATCTATTCTGCACTTACAGACTCTAACGCAATATTCTATATTTTGACTACAATGCTTGTAATCTTTCTGTTAACCCTGTATACTTCTGAAGGTGATGTTTCTATACTTGTAAACTATAATATCTTAATAAAAATTACAAGTTAAAAAAAAAAATCCTGTGTGCATAAGCCCTAAATGCTCATTGTACTCCCTTAAACTCGCTGGATTTTTATAGTACCACAGCAAAATTACATTTCGAAAGGGAAAAAAATGCAATTTTCTAATTGCTTGTGGCTGTATTGTATTGCTGTCTCCTGGCAATATACATAACAAATCATTGAAAAAAAAAGGGGCATGGGTTCCCTCCTCCGCAGTCCATTACCAGGCCCTTCAGGTCTGGTATGGATTTTAAGAGGAACCCCGCGCCAAAATTAAAAAAAAATGACATGGGGTCCCCTCCAAAAATTCATACCAAACCCTTATCTGAGCATGCAACCTGGCAGGCTGCAGGAAAGTGGGGACGAGAGAGTGCCCTCCTCCTGAACTTCACTAGGCCACATGGCCTCAACATGGGGAGGGTGCTTTGGGGTCCCATGTTGATGTGAACAAAGGCCTCATTTTAACAACCCTTACCCTGTGGTTGCGGGGGTCTGTGGGCGGAAGGTTTATCAGAATTTGGAAGCCCCCTTTAACAAGGGGGCCCCCAGGTCCCACCCCCCATATGTGAATGGGTATCGGGTACATTGTACTTCTATCCATTCACTAAAAAAGTGCCAAAAAAGTAAAAACAAAAAGAGACCGTTTTTGACAATTCCTTTATTAAAAAAAAAGTGTCCCGCGATGTAAACCCATCATCAATCACGATGCCGACGGTCCAGAGAAAAAAGAAACTGAAAAACTCCGCCTCTATGGGAGGCATCCCACTGACTGCCGTCTTTTCGCTTTGACAGCTGTTATATAGCCAAGGGCAGGGCCACCTGGTGATGTAAATGAGTGACCCCACCCCCTCTCACATGACAGAAGGTGGCAGGGTAACCAGTTACGTCACCTGGTGGTTCCGCCCCTGGCTATATAACAGCTGTCAAAGCGAAAAGATGGCAGTCGGTGGGATGTCTCCCATGGAGGCGGAGTTTTTCCATCTTTTTTCTCTGAACCATCGGCATCATGATTGACGATGGGTTTACATCGCGGGACACTTTTTTTTTTAATTAAGGAATTGTTAAAAACTGTCTCTTGTTGTTTTTACTTTTTTGACACTTTTTTGGTGAATGGGTACAATGTATCCCATACCCATTCACATAGGGGTGGTGGGATCTGGGGGCCTCCTTGTTAAAAGGGGCTTCCAGATTCCGATAAGCCCCCTCCCCACAGCCACGGGCAAGGGTTGTGGGGATGAGGCCCTTGTCCCCATTAACATGGGACAAAGTGCTTGGGGGGACCCCCAAGCACTCTCCCCATGTTGAAGGCATGTGGCCTAGTACAGTTGAGGAGGGGGGCGCTCTCTCGTCCCCCCTTTGCCTGCGACCTGCCAGGTTGCATGCTCAGATAAGGGTCTGGTATGGATTTTTGGGGGGACCCCCACACCATTTTTTTAAAATTTTGGCACAGGGTTCCCCTAAAATCCATACCAGACCTGAGGGGCCTGGTATGGGTTTGGGGGGACCCCCACACACTTTGTTTTTAAATTTTGGCACACAGTTCCCCTTAACGACTTCAATACACTGTGTTAGATAAACTACACTGCCTGCATTGACTGAATATAGAGCATACACAGAATATATAGGCTACACTGAATGCAGAGTAGTAGGTGACCGCAATATTGTGTCAATCTCGCCGCTGTTATCGGCGAGATTTGACACCTGCGAGCCCTGTCGCAGGAGCCAACGCCGAGCTAGCTCGCTGATCGGGAAAGGAAAACTTTTTTTCCTTTAGTGATGAGCGACAGGCAGTGCTGACAGCTGTCTGGTATGAATCATGAGGGGGAACGCCGCGGCAAATTTTAAATGAAAAAAAAACTGCATTATTAAAGGGGGCTCCCGGATTCCGAGAGGCCCTCCACCCGCAGATCCCGACAACCAACAGCTAGGGTTGTCGGGAAGAGGCCCTTGTCCTCATCAACATGGGGACAAGGTGCTTTGGGGTGGGGGGGCCCGCAGGGCTCCCCCTTTCCCCAAAGCACCCACCCCCCATGTTGAGGGCATGCGGCCTGGTATGGTTCAGGAGGGGGGGTGCTCGCTCGTCCCCACCCTATTTCCTGACCGGCCTGGCTGCGTGCTCGGATAAGGGTCTGGTATGGATTTTGGGGGGGACCCCCATGACGATTTTTGGCGTAGGGGGTTCCCCTTAAAATCCATACCAGACCTAAGGGCCTGGTATGCCCCTGGGGGAATTTTTCATTTAAAATTTGGCACAGCGTTCCCCCTCATGATTCATACCAGACAGCTGTCAGCACTGCCTGTCGCTCATCGCAAAAGGAAAAAAAGTTTTCCTTTCCCGATCAGCGATCAAGCGCGACATGCACAGTACCTTGTCGCCGAGAACCAGCGCAATGGGATCACGCTGGAATCACAATCTCACGGTCAGGTACTATATATATATATATATATACATATATATATTAGACTGTATACAGTATATATATCAAATACACTGCCTGCATTGACTGAATATAGAGTATACAATAAATATCTACTAGTCTACACTAAATGCAGACTCTATATATATATATATATACATAGATAGATAGATAGATAGATAGATAGATAGATAGATAGATAGATAGATAGATAGATAGATAAAAAATATAAAATACAAACTTGAAATGCCAATATACTGCTACTGCTCAGTTACGAAAATCACTTTTCTTCATCAGGCTAGTCAGGCTGTGTGCAACCTTCTGTTGGACAACGACCTGCCTTTATCCAAACCAGGGTTTAACCCCACAGGTGTCATACTCAATGTACTAATTATAAGCCTCATGTGCACTAGCGATGAGCTTCGAGTTCGAGTCGAACTCATGTTCGACTCGAACATTGGCTGTTCGCAAGTTCGCAGAACAGCGAACAATTTGGGGCGGCATTCGAATTTGCCGCGGAACACCCTTTAAAAGTCTATGGGGGAAATCAAAAGTGCTAATTTTAAAGGCTAATATGCAAGTTATTGTCATAAAAAGTGTTTGGGGACCTGGGTCCTGCCCCAGGGGACATGGATCAATGCAAAAAAAAGTTTTAAAAATGGCCGTTTTTTCAGGAGCAGTGATTTTAGTAATGCTTAAAGTCAAACAATAAAAGTGTAATATCCCTTTAAATTTCGTACCTGGGGGGTGTCTATAGTATGCCTGTAAAGGGGCGCATGTTTCCTGTGTTTAGAACAGTCTGACAGCAAAATGACATTTTAAAGGAAAAAACTCATTTAAAACTACCCGCAGCTATTGCATTGCTGACAATACACATAGAAGTTCATTGATAAAAACGGCATGGGAATTCCCCAAATGGGAACCCTGAACCAAAATTAAAAAAAAAAAATGACGTCGGAGTCCTCCTAAATTCCATACCAGTCCCTTTAGGTCTGGTATGGATATTAAGGGGAACCCCGGCCAAAATTTTTTAAAAAAATGACGTGGGGATCCCCCTAAATTCCATACCAGGCCCTTCAGGTCTGGTATGGATTTAAAGGGGAACCCCGCGCCAAAAAAAACAAAAACGGCGTGGGGTCCCCCCAAAAATCCATACCAGACCCTTATTTGAGCACGTAACCTGGCAGGCCGCAGGAAAAGAGGGGGGGATGAGAGTGCGGCCCCCCCCTCCTGAACCGTACCAGGCCACATGCCCTCAACATTGGGAGGATGCTTTGGGGTAGCCCCCCAAAACACCTTGTCCCTATGTTGATGAGGACAAGGGCCTCATCCCCACAACCCTGGCCGGTGGTTGTGGGGGTCTGCAGGCGGGGGGCTTATCGGAATCTGGAAGCCCCCTTTAACAAGGGGACCCCCAGATCCCGCCCCCCCTGTGTGAAATGGTAAGGGGGTACTTACCCCTACCATTTCACTAAAAAACTGTCAAAAATGTTAAAAATGACAAGAGACAGTTTTTGACAATTCCTTTATTTAAATGCTTCTTCTTTCTTCTATCTTCCTTCATCTTCTGGTTCTTCTGGTTCTTCTGGCTCTTCTGGTTGTTCCTCCGGCGTTCTCGTCCAGCATCTCCTCCGCGGCGTCTTCTATCTTCTTCTCCTCGGGCCGCTCCGCACCCATGGCATGGGGGGAGGCTCCCGCTCTTCTCTTCTTCTCTTCTTCATTTTCTTCTCCAGGCCGCTCCGCAACCCATGCTGGCATAGAGGGAGGCTCCCGCTGTGTGACGGCGCTCCTCGCCTGACAGTTCTTAAATAACGGGGGGCGGGGCCACCCGGTGACCCCGCCCCCCTCTGACGCACGGGACATGACGGGACTTCCCTGTGGCATTCCCAGTGACATCACAGGGAAGTCCCGTCAAGTCACCGGGGGCGGGGTCAACCCAGCATGGGTTGCGGAGCGGCCCAGAGAAAAAAATGAAGAAGAGAAGAAGAGAAGTAGAGAAGAAGAGAAGAGCGGGAGCCTCCCCCCATGCCATGGGTGCGGAGCGGCCCGAGGAGAAGAAGATAGAAGACGCCGCGGAGGAGATGCTGGACGAGAATGCTGGAGGAAGAACCAGAAGAGCCAGAAGAACCAGAAGAACCAGAAGATGAAGGAAGATAGAAGAAAGAAGAAGCATTTAAATAAAGGAATTGTCAAAAACTGTCCCTGGTCATTTTTAACATTTTTGACAGTTTTTTAGTGAAATGGTAGGGGTAAGTACCCCCTTACCATTTCACACGGGGGGGGCGGGATCTGGGGGTCCCCTTGTTAAAGGGGGCTTCCAGATTCCGATAAGCCCCCCACCCGCAGACCCCCACAACCACCGGCCAGGGTTGTGGGGATGAGGCCCTTGTCCTCATCAACATGGGGACAAGGTGTTTTGGGGGGCTACCCCAAAGCACCCTCCCAATGTTGAGGGCATGTGGCCTGGTACGGTTCAGGAGGGGGGGCGCACTCTCGTCCCCCCCTCTTTTCCTGCGGCCTGCCAGGTTGCGTGCTCGGATAAGGGTCTGGTACGGATTTTTGGGGGGACCCCACGCCGTTTTTTTTTTTTTTGGCGCGGGGTTCCCCTTAAAATCCATACCAGACCTGAAGGGTCTGGTATGGAATTTAGGGGGAACCCCACGTCATTTTTTAAAAAAAATTTTGGCTGGGGTTCCCCTTAATATCCATACCAGACCTGAAGGGCCTGGTGTGGAATTTAGGAGGACTCCCACGTCATTTTTTTTTTTTTTGGGTTCGGGGTTCCCCTTCGGGGAATTCCCATGCCGTTTTTATCAATGAACTTCTATGTGTATTGTCGGCAATGCAATAGCCGCGGGTAGTTTTAAATGAGTTTTTTCCTTCAAAATGTCATTTTGCTGTCAGACTGTTCTAAACACAGGAAACATGCGCCCCTTTACAGGCATACTATAGACACCCCCCAGGTACAAAATTTAAAGGGATATTACACTTTTATTGTTTGACTTTAAGCATTATTAAAATCACTGCTCCTGAAAAAACGGACGTTTTTAAAACTTTTTTTGCATTGATCCATGTCCCCTGGGGCAGGACCCAGGTCCCCAAACACTTTTTATGACAATAACTTGCATATTAGCCTTTAAAATTAGCACTTTTGATTATTCATGTTCGTGTCCCATAGACTTTAACGGTGTTCGCGTGTTCGAGCGAACTTTTTTCCTGTTCGCATGTTCTGGTGCGAACCGAACAGGGGGGTGTTCGGCTCATCCCTAGTGTGGATCCATAATAACTAGGGATGAGCTTCGAGTTCGAGTCGAACTCATGTTCTACTCGAACATTGGCTGTTCGCAAGTTCGCCGAACAGCGAACAATTTGGAGTGTTCGCGGCAAATTCGAATGCCGCGGAACACCCTTTAAAAGTCTATGGGAGAAATCAAAAGTGCTCATTTTAAAGGCTTATATGCAAGTTATTGTCATAAAAAGTGTTTGGGGACCTGGGTCCTGCCCCAGGGGACATGGATCAATGCAAAAAAAAGTTTTAAAAACGGACGTTTTTTCAGGAGCAGTGATTGTATTAATGCTTAAAGTCAAACAATAAAAGTGTAATATCCCTTTAAATTTCGTACCTGGGGGGTGTCTATAGTATGCCTGTAAAGGGGCGCATGTTTCCTGTGTTTAGAACAGTCTGACAGCAAAATGACATTTTGAAGAAAAAAACACATTTAAAACTACCCGCAGCTATTGCATTGCCGACAATACACATAGAAGTTCATTGATAAAAACGGCATGGGAATTCCCCACAGGGCAACCCCGAACCAAAAAAAAAAAATGATGTGGGGGTCCCCCTAAATTTCATACAAGGCCCTTCAGGTCTGGTATGGATATTAAGGGGAACCCCAGCCAAAATTAAAAAAAAAAATTGACGTGGGGTTCCCCCTAAATTCCATACCAGACCCTTCAGGTCTGGTATGGATTTTAAGGGGAACCCCGTGCAAAAAAAAAAAAAAAAACGGCGTGGGGTCCCCCCAAAAATCCATACCAGACCCTTATCCGAGCATGCAACCTGGCAGGCCGCAGGAAAAGAGGGGGGGACGAGAGTGCGCCCCCCCCTCCTGAACCGTACCAGGCCACATGCCCTCAACATTGGGAGGGTGCTTTGGGGTAGCCCCCCAAAACACCTTGTCCCCATGTTGATGAAGACAAGGGCCTCATCCCCACAACCCTGGCCGGTGGTTGTGGGGGTCTGCGGGCGGGGGGCTTATCGGAATCTGGAAGCCCCCTTTAACAAGGGGACCCCCAGATCCCGGCCCCCCCCCTGTGTGAAATGGTAAGGGGGTACTTACCCCTACCATTTCACTAAAAAACTGTCAAAAATGTTAAAAATGACAAGAGACAGTTTTTGACAATTCCTTTATTTAAATACTTCTTCTTTCTTCTATCTTCCTTCATCTTCTGGTTCTTCTGGCCCTTCTGGTTCTTCCTCCGGCGTTCTCGTCCAGCATCTCCTCCGCGGCGTCTTTTATCTTCTTCTCCTCGGGCCGCTCCGCACCCATGGCATGAGGGGGGAGGCTCCCGCTCTTCTCTTCATCTTCTTCATCTTCTTCTTCTTCTTCATCTCTTCTTCCTTCTTCTCTTCTTCATTTCTTCTCCGGGCCGCTCCGCAGCCATGCTGGCATGGTGGGAGGCTCCCGCTGTGTGACGGCGTCTCTTCGTCTGACGGTTCTTAAATAACGGGGGGCGGGGCCATCCGGTGACCCCGCCCCCCTCTGACGCACGGTGACTTGACGGGACTTCCCTGTGACGTCACGGGGAATGCCACAGGGAAGTCCCGTCATGTCCCGTGCGTCAGAGGGGGGCGGGGTCACCGGGTGGCCCCGCCCCCTGTTATTTAAGAACCGTCAGACGAAGAGACGCCGTCACACAGCGGGAGCCTCCCACCATGCCAGCATGGCTGCGGAGCGGCCCGGAGAAGAAATGAAGAAGAGAAGAAGGAAGAAGAGAAGAAGAAGAAGAAGAAGAAGATGAAGAAGAAGATGAAGAAGAGAAGAAGATGAAGAGAAGAGCGGGAGCCTCCCCCCCATGCCATGGGTGCAGAGCGGCCCGAGGAGAAGAAGATAGAAGACGCCGCGGAGGAGATGCTGGACGAGAACGCCGGAGGAAGAACCAAAAGAGCCAGAAGAACCAGAAGAAGATGAAGGAAGAAAGAAGAAGCATTTAAATAAAGGAATTGTCAAAAACTGTCTCTTGTCATTTTTAACATTTTTGACAGTTTTTTAGTGAAATGGTAGGGGTAAGTACCCCCTTACCATTTCACACAGGGGGGGGGCCGGGATCTGGGGGTCCCCTTGTTAAAGGGGGCTTCCAGATTCCGATAAGCCCCCCGCCCGCAGACCCCCACAACCACCGGCCAGGGTTGTGGGGATGAGGCCCTTGTCTTCATCAACATGGGGACAAGGTGTTTTGGGGGGCTACCCCAAAGCACCCTCCCAATGTTGAGGGCATGTGGCCTGGTACGGTTCAGGAGGGGGGGTGCACTCTCGTCCCCCCCTCTTTTCCTGCGGCCTGCCAGGTTGCGTGCTCGGATAAGGGTCTGGTATGGATTTTTGGGGGGACCCCACGCCGTTTTTTTTTTTTGGCGCGGGGTTCCCCTTAAAATCCATACCAGACCTGAAGGGTCTGGTATGGAATTTAGGGGGAACCCCACGTCAATTTTTTTAAAAATTTTGGCTGGGGTTCCCCTTAATATCCATACCAGACCTGAAGGGCCTTGTATGGAATTTAGGGGGACTCCCACCTCATTTTTTTTTTTTTAATTTTGGTTCGGGGTTGCCCTGTGGGGAATTCCCATGCCGTTTTTATCAATGAACTTCTATGTGTATTGTCGGCAATGCAATAGCCGCGGTAGTTTTAAATGTGTTTTTTCCTTCAAAATGTCATTTTGCTGTCAGACTGTTCTAAACACGGGAAACATGCGCCCCTTTACAGGCATACTATAGACACCCCCCAGGTATGAAATTTAAAGGGATATTACACTTTTATTGTTTGACTTTAAGCATTATTAAAATCACTGCTCCTGAAAAAACGGCCGTTTTTAAAACTTTTTTTTGCATTGATTCATGTCCCCTGGGGCAGGACCCAGGTCCCCAAACACTTTTAATGACAATAACTTGCATATTAGCCTTTAAAATTAGCACTTTTGATTATTCATGTTCGTGTCCCATAGACTTTAACGGTGTTCGCGTGTTCGAACAAATTTTTTTCCTGTTCACATGTTCTGGTGCGAACCGAACAGGGGGGTGTTCGGCTCATCCCTAATAATAACCATCTGTCCCCCTTTATCGGCCAGTTTCAGCATGATAACGTCCCGTTTGCTGAGACTTCGCAAGGCTGTTCTTTCTTTGGTTAATAAATTGTTGGGTACATGATCCCGATAATCAACCAGAGAAATTAGTTGTTTAACATCCCATGTGACCTCCTAGACAAACGTTTCAATGGGGGCATATGATGTGGGTTGTGGATAAAATGTACTTTCCACCTTATGTTCCGAAATAACCTATACAGGTCTTGATCAGGCTGGGAAGGACCTAAATAACTTTTAGGACAAAAAGAGAGGCCTCGATTAATAAGTCCTACATCCTCCAGTGACAGGATCCGTCTAGATATATTATGGATCAGGTTTCCCGTGGTCGTCCCCGACTGCCTCTGCTGTTGCAATATCTTTCGGAACCCCTCATCTCCTCTCTGTTGGTTTGCATCCAAGGGGTCCCCCTCTCCAACCTCTCCGAAAGTAGATGAGGAATCTGTGTCTGTATTAGCAGATACATCTCCCCTTACATTCCTATACTCAGAACGACTTTGTCGATTATAGGGGCGTGGCCATTGGTAGACTTGATTCCTTTCATAATCTTTAATATCACAATTGAATTTATTTCTTTTCCTTGTTTCCAAATCAGACCTGTGTTTGCTGGTAATGTCATGCACTAGGTTGATTATCGGGATCATGTACCCAACAATTTATCAACCAAAGTAAGAACAGCCTTGTGAAGTCTCAGCAAACGGGATGATATCATGCTGAAACCATCCGATAAAGGGGGACAGGTGGTTATTATGGATCCACACATGTATGTACCAGGACATCCCATAGTCTCAGGAAGAGATTCTATCTTTGTTCCCACAGACCAATTGCTGGACAAAATTCGGCCCCCCTGGTGAAGAACACCAGGTCCTATATTAGGGACACTAATGACTTCCTACACAAAATTTGGGAAAACTCACAATGTCATGGAGATGATATTCTGGTAACATGGGATGTTGCCAGCCTTTATACCTCGATCCCACATCAGAGTGGCATTGATGCGGAAATAGGACTAATCAGGAACAGTAATGAATTATCTGAGGTTTAGATTGTGTTATTTGAGAAACTTCTGCAAGTGATTTTATTTAACAACCATTTTCTGTTTAAAGATCAATTCTTTGTGCAATGCATTGGGGTTGCGATGGGCTCGAATGTTGCCATATGCCTGTGCGCTCATGAGCGATTTTGAGCACAAACACGTTTTTTTTGAATGAACTTCTTCAGAGGCATTGCGCCACTAGGTGGCGCTACATAGACGACGTGTTTGCGATATGGCGGGGCAACATTGAGTCATTAAAGGCATTTGATGAAATGTTGAATACATTCTGTCCCGAGATTCAGTTTAAAATCAACATTGGTGGCAAATCACTTCCCTTCTGGGATACAAGGATTTATATAGATTGGAATCAGATTAATTCCGATCTATATATAAAACCCACTAACAGAAACCAACTTTTATTGTTCGACAGTTATCCTCCACATGTATTTCAATCAATTGTAAGGAGCCAATTAATAAGGGTGAAATGTATAGTCAGTGATGTGAGTATTAGACAAATGAGATTAGAAGAAATGTGCCAGAAATTCAGGGACCGAAGGATGAGGGTGACCTCACAGGAGGTTACTAAATTGCAACGTGAGGTGGGTGAGACCATATGTAGGAAACAGGATAAACAAAGATTGCCATTGCCCTTCTCATTTCAGTATAACACCTATAGTGAAATTTTTTTTAGAATCATTAAGAATGATTGGCCACTCCTGAAACGTGCTTACCCCCAGATTGACATCTTTCAACAGGTTCCTATAAAAGCCTATAGGCGCAATAAAACACAGAGGGAATCCCTAGTTAGATTGGAATACAAGGCTAGGACACAGGAAACAAAAATTACATTTTTGGGGAAGAAAGGGATGTTATCCCTGTCTTAATTGCATCCAGTGTAATTTATTACTTAAAGATGATCATTATATACACCCCCCTAGTGGGAAAAGGGTTGCAATAAATGGTTTCCATATATGTCAATCCTTATACGTGATTTACATCCTCACACGCCCTTGCAAATTTGATTTATGTCGGGGAAACAACCCAAAAAATTAAGGACAAAATAGCCCGACATAGAAGTACAATCAGACACAAACAACCCGGTTTACGAGTATCCCGTCATTTTTTGGAACAGGGACACCACGATTCTGACCTCCAGTTTATGGTTTTGGAGGAAGTCTTTAGGGATAAAATAAGGGGAGACAGGATACTTAAATTAAAGAAAAGGGAGGTATGGTGGATTAACAAGTTACAGTCACTACATCATAACGGAATGAATAGAGACTATAACTTGTATTTGTTCTTGCAAAAAAATAGTCATAAAATTTGCTGAAAATATTCCTTATGCTTTCTTTCGTAGACTTAATGGGAATATACGCAACTGGATACAGGAAATATATTTTGAAGATGATCAACTCTGAATACAGACTTTTATGTAGTATAGTCATAAATTGTGTAAAATATTATCCATATTAGTGATTTTTCAGATGGCACTAGTGCAATATCTGCGATTTGGTGTTTGGTACATATAAGTATTTGGTTTGATTGTTATAGGTACATTGTCTGTCTTTTTGGATTGATATTTTTTTCTACTTTTTCTTTCTTAATAAAAAACAGCATTTTAGCTTGCACATGATTGGATGATAAAATCAGCAGAGCTTCCCCTCATGTCAGATCTACCCCTTTGATTTAGAGCAACTGCACCAAGTGCACTTGCAGTGCAAAGTGGATTTGCCTTTCGCAAATAACCCCCATTGTGTGTCTTTTCGGATTGATATTTTTTTCTACTTTTTCTTTCTTCATTTTGTTTCCTTTCTTTTGCAATTTTGTTTCAACATTTATGATTTCAAATGTGTCCATCCATCTAATTTTCACAATGGTTTTTATTTTTCCTATATTGAGTATATGTACACTACTGTTATATACCGTTTACCTAGCTACGTGATTGACTTCCCTATTGGGGGTTAATGCACATTATAATTAGTACATTGGGTATGACACCTGTGGGTTTACACCCTGGTTTGGATAAAGTCATGTCGTTGTCCAACAGAAGGTTACATACAGCCTGACTAGCCTGATGAAGAAAAATGATTTTCGTAACTGTGCAGTAGCAGTATATTGACATTTCAAATTTGTATTTTTCTGAACAAATTTTTCAATAAATGGATTGCAGCATTGGAGCAATTGTCCCATTCTTTGTCCATATATATATATATATATACAGTGGGGACGGAAAGTATTCAGACCACCTTAAATTTTTCACTCTTTGTTATATTGCAGCCATTTGCTAAAATCATTTAAGTTCATTTTTTTCCCTCATTAATGTATACACAGCACCCCATATTGACAGAAAAACACAGAATTGTTGACATTTTTGCAGATTTATTAAAAAAGAAAAACTGAAATATCACATGGTCCTAAGTATTCAGTGACACTCATATATTTAACTCAAGTGCTGTCCATTTCCTCTGATCATCCTTGAGATGGTTCTACACCTTCATTTGAGTCCAGCTGTGTTTGATTATACTGATTGGACTTGATTAGGAAAGTCACACACCTGTCTATATAAGACCTTACAGCTCACAGTGCATGTCAGAGCAAATGAGAATCATGAGGTCAAAGGAACTGCCTGAAGAGCTCAGAGACAGAATTGTGGCAAGGCACAGATCTGGCCAAGGTTACAAAAAACTTCTGCTACACCTAAGGTTCCTAAGAGCACAGTGGCCTCCATAATCCTTAAATGGAAGACGTTTGGGGCGACCAGAACCCTTCCTAGAGCTGGCCGTCCGGCCAAACTGAGCTGTTGGGGGAGAAGAGCCTTGGTGAGAGAGGTAAAAAAGAACCCAAAGATCACTGTGGCTGAGCTGCAGAGATGCAGTCGGGAGATGGGAGAAAGCTGAAGAAAGTCAACCATCACTGCAGCCCTCCACCAGTCGGGGCTTTATAGCAGAGTGGCCCAACGGAAGCCTCTCCTCAGTGCAAGACACAAGAAAGCCCGCACGGAGTTTGCTAAAAAACACCTGAAGGACTCCAAGATGGTGAAAAATAAGATTCTTTGGTCTGATGAGACCAAGATAGAGCTTTTTGGCCTTAATTCTAAGCGGCATGTGTGGAGAAAACCAGGCACTGCTCATCACCTGTCCAAAACAGTCCCAACAGTGAAGCATGGTGGTGGCAGCATCATGCTGTGCTGATGTTTTTCAGCTGCAGGGACAGGACGACTGGTTGCAATCAAGGGAAAGATGAATGTGGCCAAGTACAGGGATATCCTGGACAAAAACCTTCTCCAGAGTGCTCAGGACCTCAGACTGGGCTGAAGGTTTACCTTCCAACAAGACAATGACCCTAAGCACACAGCTAAAATAACGAAGGAGTGGCTTCACAACAACTCCGTGACTGTTCTTGAATGGCCCAGCTAGAGCCCTGACTTAAACCCAATTGAGCATCTCTGGAGAGACCTAAAAATGGCTGTCCACCAATGTTTACCATCCAACCTGACAGAACTGGTGAGGATCTGCAAGATGGAATGGCAGAGGATCCCCAAATCCAGGTATGAAAAACTTGTTGCATCTTTCCCAAAACAACTCATGGCTGTATTAGATCAAAAGGGTGCTTCTACTAAATACTGAGCAAAGGGTCTGAATACTTAAGACCATGTGTTATTTCAGTTTTTATTTTTTAATAAATCTGCAAAAATGTCAACAATTCTGTGTTTTTCTGTCAATATGGGGTGCTGTGTGTACATTAATGAGGAAAAAATGAACTTAAATGATTTTAGCAAATGGCTGCAATATAACAAAGAGTGAAAAATTTAAGGGGGTCTGAATGCTTTCTGTCCCCACTGTATATATATATCAAATACACTGACACTTACTAACCTGCCTGCCTAATGTAGCTCAATCTATCTCCATCCACACACTATACATGGCCGCTATGTAAGCAGCCTTATATAGTGTGGGGTGTGGATATAGTCCCCCTGAGCCATGATTGGCCAAAGGCACCCTGAATGCCCCGTGTGAATGCCCCATATGTTAGGTTTGTTTTAGAACAAACGAACACCCGATGTTCGAGTCGAACTTACGTTCGACTCGAACCGAGGGCTTATCCCTAGTCATGAGCTTCTAACAGGACCCTACAGAGGAGGTGTAGTTGATCAAGTAATTTTCCCACAGGTAGGTTGGTGGGAGCACAGGACTGAAATTCTGATATTGCAGCAGACAGATCAGGGGAAATAATTGCCAAACCTTGAGCCTTGAGTAGGAAGCAAAATTATTAGATCCCAAGTAATAGTTTATAGTAAACTTGAAGCAGGAAATAAAGGAGGGGTCAACAAGCTTGCCAAAAGTTAAGGTGTTTAGCTGACTTTATCCATTTGGGTGCTAAAAACTACAAATGGATTATGTGCCTCCTCCAGCCAAGGATGCCATTCTTTCAAAACTCACTTAAAGCGTTTGTTAACCCTCCCAAAAAAATGGATCCTGCTCCTTTAAAGCATGTTATATGACACAGTGCTTGTACCGTGTCATTTGGCCCCCTGTAACACCTAAAAAACCTGTCTGATCTTTCCAGTTTCTCCCCACCCCTCTATAAACTGACCACGGTGTATCATGGCTGCTGAGCTGTGACACTGTGGTCAGTTTACGTGCCTCTGTCACCAGTAGCCTTCTATCTGCTTTCCTCTCTGCTCCTGTGTCCTCCTCCCCCCTCCCCTGTCTGTCTGTGTGTGATCCACCCCCCCTCCTGCTGCTCTCATAACACTAACCTGTATACACCATCAGCACTGCCTCCTATTGCAGTGTCCCCCTCTGTGAATGATTTATAAAAATAAATGCTGGAGATACCTAATTTTACAGCTGAGATTGCGATCACATGACCAGCCAGCTCTCTCCTCCTCTCCTCCTAGCCTCCAGAATGACATTAGCAGAGGAATCTTAGCCCCACCCACTGCATCTCTCAGAGCAGGAAAGGAGAAAGCTGGCCAGTCATGTGATAGCAATTTCGGCAGTGAAATTAGGTATTTGCAGCATTTATTTTTATAAATCACACACAGAGAGAGATACTACAATAGAAGGCAGTGCTGATGGTGTATACAGGTTAGAGTGGCTTAACAGCCACTTTAACAGCCAAAGGTTCACAGTTCCTAATATTGTAGTTTAACCTCCCTGGCGGTATGATTATTTCGGATTTTAGGTGCTAAAAGCGGTACAATTATTTTGCATGGAAATTTGGCGTTTTATATTGTAGGTCTGTAATTCTTAACAATAACACACTTAAATCTGTCCAAACAAGAGTCTAGTAGATATCCCGGGTATGATAAAGTTTGAAACACAAAAACATAAATTTTAATATAATAAATAAAAATAAATAATTAAAAAAAAAAAATAATAAAATACATTTCCCCACGATTCACTATCGCTCAATTCTGCAAGTGTTCTAATTTACTATCGCTGTTTTCTAGCTGGTCTAAAGCCACTTTTGATGTAAAGGGACACTTTTTGGTTGCTATGGACAATCTCCAGTTTCCAGGCAGAAAGAACAGTATATGTAATAAAAAACTGCATGCAGGGCATGGGCCAAAGCACTGGGGACAAAAGGGATGTGAAATAATTTCATACAGTACTGTAATCTGTAAGCTTACAGTACTGTATGTGTTATGATTTTTACATTTTTTTGAATATGCCGCCAGGCTCCGCCCCCGTGCATCGCGACGCTCGCAGGGAACGGAGCCTGGCACGGAGAGGCTTCGGGAGAAGGACGGAGCCCGCGGACACTGCGGGGGACATCGCAGGATCCCAGGGACAAGGTAAGTATACCGCTCCAGGATCCTGCAATGTAATCCCGAGTGTGGCTTGGGGTTACCGCTAATGGTGCTGAATTTTAACCCCGAGCCACACTCGGGAAAACCGCCAGGGAGGCTACTGCTGTCCTGGAGAATTTTCAGGAAAAGTAGGCTGTAACTGATGTGAAGAGGAGGTTCGTTGAGAGACAGCTGCTCCTAGACCACCATCTGAAGCATTGACTTTCATAATGAAGGGCAAGGAAGGGTCAGCATGAGTAAGGACTGGGGATGAAAAGAAAGACATTTTGAACTTCTAAAAAGCAGACATGGCCTCAGGGGTCCAAAGAGTGGGATATATATATATATATATATATATATATATATATATATAGCAATATGGTGTGACCAAATCCCCATACTTTTTTTAAAATGTTTTTTCGAAAATGTTTAGGTGTTTTTAAACTAGCCTTCCTGGAGGTAAATGTCTTTTTTGCATGTGTGTGCTATAATATTTTCTTCCAAAGAGTGGGATTGACCCTTTTGTTAAGTACGGACAATGATAGGGGCTAATATTGAGGAAAAGTGTTTAATGAATCTCTTATAAAAATCTGTGAATCCCAGGAAACACTAGCCTGCTTTCAGATCCTTTAGCTGGGTCTATTAAGTGATTGCCTGTACTTTGTCAGGGTCCATGCCCAATTAAGAAGTTATATACTCTTGGAAGTGAACCTCAGAAATATAAAACAGACACTTGGATAGTTTGGCTTACAAGGCATTCTCACATAGCTTAGTTAGCACAGCATGGACATGATTGCAGTGTTTCTTGAGGGAGGTGGAGTAAATCAGGATGTTGTCTATGTAGACGAACTAGCCAAGACAATTGAGAAAAATGCCATTGACAAATTATTGAAAGACAGTTGGGACATTAAATAGGCCAAATGGCATGACTAGGCACTCATTATTATCCTTAGGCATGTTTTTCAAATTTATATCAGATTATAGACTCCCTGCGAGTCCAAAGTAGAAAGGACTCAGTGAAAGCTACAAAACAAACAGACAATAAGATGCATACACTTAGTGCATTACCAAAATCGTTGGTAATGAGCTAGGTGCGTGCGCCTTCTTGTCCATTTGGATTACCCCGTCTGAGGAGAGCTTCATCCGCCAAGCATTTGGAATTGCTGTTGTTTACTTTGCATCAAACTACAGAGGGCCTCATAGCACTGGAAGTGACTGTTTGTGTTTAAAAAGCACTCATGCCTTCTTAATCTGGCTAAAGTTTTTAGTGATAAGTGGTAGTGGATATTTGTTGAGTATAGTAACCTATATAGAGAGGTGTAGTGGAAAAATTGGCCATATTTCTATGATGACTCTGACAATTTGCAAGCATGAATGCGATGAGGATTTGATTTTGACTGTGGATCAGTTGATATGTGGATTGTGCAGTCTTAACCAAAAGTAGCCTAAGATTAGTAGTTACAGTATCTCACAAAAGTGAGTACACCCCTCACATTTTTGTAAATATTTATTATATCTTTTCATGTGACAACACTGAAGAAATTACACTTTGCTACACTTTGCTAAAGTAGTGAGTGTACAGCCACCTCCGCAGAGTGGCCCCATAGAAAGCTGCTTTCTATGGGGGCACTCATGCAGGCTTGCTCCCAAGTCACTGATTTTGGAATGCATTAAGTTAAAAAAATGTTTAGGCTTCATAACCACTTTAAATTGGGACATTGGTCATTCTGATTCCAGCAAATGGCTCCTGCTTCTAACTTAGATCTGTCAATGGTTGTTGTCCAACTTCAGTTGGACTGTTTTTCAATGTCACAAATGTTTAAGAATTTCTACATTCCCCTTAATGCATAATACAACAAATAAGATTTTTGTACTTACCACAAAAACGTTTTCTCAGAGTTCATAGGGGACACAGGTCACTCCCTCTGTGTTTATTTGCCCTATTTATTGCTCACACAACTAAAATATGATGGTAAGGGGCTGGGTCATACCAGGACTGACTTTCAACCACGTTTTTTTCTGTTTATCAGTGTCTAACTTCCTGTAGCCATCAACATATGGTATAACCCAAATGTCCAAAATGTGTACATTCCCCTGTCAGTTAATGGACTTCAAAAAAAGATTTTAAAGTAAATTCAAAAACCTTATTTTATGTTGGTGCAATGCTACTTTTGGACAGTGTAAGAGGGCATATATGAATCAATCTCAGGTCTTTTAGTAAGGTTTTCATTATTAATGTCCCTGATCCTGGTTTACACTACCTTGCTGTGTGACAAATTTAATACATCTCCTTCTCTGTATGTGGGTAATCCTATAACTGTGATTTTTGCAATTGCACAGCAGGGATGCTCAGCCCATTGCATGATAGACAGACTATAGAGGAACAATTTACAAACCTGTATAGTCTGCAATCATCAGAACAAACTATGGTTTCCCTTTAAGCAATTTAATGAATGACCTCATTAACAAGCTTATGAAATGCCAAGTAATTAGCCTGAAAATGATGTCTTCATAGTGAGATCACATACATTGTGACAAGTATGATTACTATGATGAAATGGTGTATAGGAGTTTGTCAAACTCATATTTCATAGTGTTTGCAATGAGTATATCAGCATTCTATATAGTTTTCTACCATTATTTTTTTTTTTAAAAGGAACATGATTATTCGTAAAAACAAAAAAGAAATTATACATACATGTTTTACATTAAACAGAGCGCCTGGAAGGGCGTGCGGAACATGTGTAAAGTTACATTGTGAATGACATAAGCTAGAAAGTAATGGCAATAATCCTGTTAGTAATGTGCAATAAGCATTTAAAGAACACAAAGCTTTTCTGAACACTATCATCCTATAGTATGGCACCTTCTTATGTGAAACTTGGGACAATTCCTGACTCCTTTACTTAATATTATCTGCATAACTATTCATCACATGTATTTGTATTATCAAGCCACTTATCCCAAATCTTGTTATACTTAGCGGGACATCCCCTGTGTTTATATATAACCTTTTTTTAAAGTAGGGACATATTTACCACTTTAATCCAAGCCTGGAAAGTGGGAGGGATGGCCCTCATGCAGTGTCTAGCCACTAGCTTTCTTGCACAAAAGAGCGTTTCGTATAGAATAGTAGCTGAAAATTTGTCAATGGTGATATCTGGGAGCAACCCCAGTACACATAACTTTGGCTCCAATTGGACAGGCAGGCCCATAACGTCATGTAAGAATTTGATGATTTGTGTCCAGTAGTTTTGGATATCCAGACAAGACCACATAAGATGAAAAAAGGAGCATGATGGACTTGTACACCGTGGACACTTTGGGTCCTGGTTCTGGGAGAATTTAGCAATTCTAGTTGGTGTAAGATAGGATCTATGGATTATGTACAGCTGAGTCAAGCTTCAGAGACACCTTTTTAACGTTTTCTAGGACCTTGTCCCAATCGGAATCATCCACTGGACCAGTGTCCTCTTCCCATCTAAGTTTCGCTGTGTCAATGATACCCGCAACCGAGCGCGCCCGCAAAGCGACATATAGGGTTGATATCAGTTTGGCTGGGTCTGCCCCTGTAATTACATCTACAAGAGATAGTAATTGTGGGTTTGGGAAACCGTCTACAAATTGTGCTTGTAGGGCGTGTTTCATTTGCCTAAAGTTAAATAACATGTGTGTAGGTAGTTGAAACTCAACAGTGATTGAAAGTCTCTTACTCCTGACAGGGTGATTACCTGATGTAGGAATACTATCCCTTTGGCGGCCCATCTGGCAGCACCAGGAAGCGATGACAGCTCCTTCAGTTGGGGGTTGAGCCATAGAGGAGTAAGAGAATGAAAAAAGTAAGCTCCAATTAGTTTAAGCGCTATCTCCCAAACACGTTTGTGTTGGTGCAGAAGAGATCCCTGGCCACCTGCCCCCCTCCTGCCAGCCCCACTCCTAAATAATACTTGTAAGGGGGAATGGGTATTTTTGTTATTTTTGGTATTTAGCGCCATCTGTGTTGTGAATGTAGTAAAAGTGCGATAGCTGTGCAGCTATATAGTATGCGTGGAAGTCAGGAAGGGCTGCCCCTCCCGATGAGGTTGGATTTTTAACGGTATTCCAGGATAGCTTATGTCTACTCGGGCCCCACACAAATAAATTGATAATTTTGTCAATTGTTTTAAATACTTTAAGAGGGATAAGTACTGGTGAATTCCAAAACACATACAAAAACTTAGGCATTATGATCATTTTGATAAGGTTGATCCTACCCATTATCCCCAGTGGAAGTCTTGCCCAGATTTGTAAGTGAGATTTAAGATATATGAAAAGTGGTTCAATGGTATTTTCTAAAAATTTCAATGGGTCTCTCGTTATTTGTATTCCCAAATATTGGATAGATGCAACTCTCTGTAAGGGAAGGGACGCTGATAAGCATGTGGGGGATGATACATCTAGAGGCAAAATCTGTGATTTTGACCAGTTCATACGCAACCCCGAGTGTTTACCAAAATCCTCAATAGTCTGAAGGGCAGCCTGTAAAGACGGGCCGGATTTTGGGATTGTTCCTAAGAGAAATGGCAAGTGGCTCTACCGCCAAAGCGTAAAGAAGTGGGGAGAGTGGGCAGCCCTGGTCCCCCGTTCAAGGGGGAATGGGTCAGATGTCCTCCCATTCACTGTCACTCGGGCTTCAGGTAGAAAGTAAAGTAATTTAACCCATTTAATAAAATTGGGTCCAAACCCGAAACCTCTCAAACACTCCCAAAGATATCCACGCCTTAGCGGCGTCAAGTGCTACCACTGCCCTACTCCCTATCTCCTCGTGGGCTGCTGAAACATTTATGTATAGACGTCGTAGATTCATGGCTGTATTTTTCCCAGGCATGAATCCTGTCTGATCCGGGTGGATGAGAGATAGAATAATTTTGTTCAGGCGAATAGCCAAAGTTTTTGCCAAGATTTTGATATCAGCCTGTAGCAACGAGATTGGGCGGTAAGAATCTGGGAGTAGGGGATCCTTGCCCGGCTTGGGAAGCACTATAATTAACCGCTTGACGAAGTGAGTGGGGGAGGGATTCGGATTCAAAAATATGGTTATATAACCTCAGTAGTTCAGGGACTAGTTCCTCTGAGTAAGCTGCATAAAAATCTAGCGGCAGGCCGTCCAGTCCGGGAGCCTTTGCAGGCGCCAGGGATGCCACGGCCGCCGCAATCTCGTCTACAGTAAGAGGAGCCTCAAGGTCCACCAACTGGGATTCCGAGATTTGTGGGAAAGGAATAACTTGAAGAAAAGTCTGGGTTTCCTGTGCGGTAACCTTTACTTGAGAGGAGTAAAGGTCGGCAAAGTATGTCCTAAATGTAGCCACCACCGACGAGGGGTCTGTCAGTAGTACATTGTTTGGAGCCATTAGGGAGACCACCACTGGAGGCCTAGCATCTTGCCGAGCCAGATACGCCAATAATTTGCCCGCCCGCTCACCTTGTTCAAATACCCTCTGTTTTGAGAAGAATAACTTCTGTTTGGCCTTTTCGAAATGTAGTTGATCCACTATTCGAGTGTGAAACTTAAGTGCTGAAGCTCTGTCAGGCGTAGGATCTATACTAAATTCATTAGTAATCAAGTCTAATTTTTCAGTGGCCTGCTGAATTAGTACCTTTGAGGAGGCTTTCAATCTTTCAGTCTGAAGTTTAAAGGATTCCCAAACCATATCAACCGGAGCAGTACCCCAGATTGGTATTAAAATAAAACTGCCACTCCCCATGTATGTCCTCCTGATCCCCCAAAGCAGAAATCCAAAAGGGATGAAGGCGCCACACACCGGGCCCTACCTGTGGGATGAGCTGCAGGGAAGCCCAACGTGGAGCATGATCGGATAAAGACCTAGTGTGATAGCCTGAATCGGTTAACGAGGGGAGTAGAATGTTCAAGATCAGTATTAGATCTATTCGGGACATAGTGGAGTGTGTCGCAGAAAAGCAGGAGAACGCCTGAGCGTCTGGGTGTTTATAACGCCATGCATCGGTAAGTGAAAATTCTGTTAAGGTACGCCCAAACCGGGTAATGTTAGGGGGTTGAGCGCACCGACTCAGCTGTAGCCTGTCCACTGATGGATCTAGAACCATATTAAAATCTCCGAGCCAAATGACCGGGATCGTGGGGTGTTTTGCCATAAAAAGAAAGCCCTCGTTAACTAGATTAGAAGTGTACGGTGGGGGGATGTAGAATGCCATTATGAGGTACTGAGTGCCAGACAGAGTACAATGCAAGTAGATGAACCTGCCCTGAGGATCCGTCCGCACCGAGATAAGCCCAAACGGAGTGGTCTTAGCAATCAGGACAGAAACCCCACGAGAGTATGGAGTGTGTGTGGCATGATAGGCCCAATCTATCCACAGGCGTTTTAATGCAATCTGAAGTTGACCAGTAACATGTGTCTCAACCAGAACAGATATGTCAGCCCAGTAGGACTTAAGACACCCAAAAATCGCAGTATGCTTAATCTTGTCACGAATCCCTCTAACGTTCCAGGTTAGGAACTTTATACTAGCCATAATTTGTTGAGTGCTGTTGAGACACCGGTCACTGAGCTTTGCCCCAGACATACTCACCCACACCCCACACCGCACGAGTTTGGCCCAACAACACAAAAGCAATTTATACCATGTATAATGACTTCTAATACATTTTAATGTGAAATAAACACAATTCCTTAAATAAACAGGACAACAGAACCTTTCCCCCCTCCCTGCCCTCTTCCTCCCAAACTTGGCTGGGACATATAATCCAAAACCTGTGCGATTACATGTAAGCATCTTGATACCCGTATAAAAGAAGAATAAGGGGCGTGGCCTGGACGGGACCCGAGATGGCTGCTTGAGGAGAAAGCTCCCACACAGTGAGGACGAAAAGAAGCCGAACCTGGGGTATTTGAGACTTGTCCCACGATGGGAAAGTCAAACAGGAGCACCTCCACACCCCGCACACAGAAAGACCCCACACCGCAACTTAGCGGTAGTATCCCAGACATTTTCCGGACCCGCCAGTCCGCACTACTAGAGGCGTCACAGGCCTCATCACAGGCCGCGCACGCTATACAGGCCGCATCCCCGGACTCGATTAGGAGCACCACGGACCCGCTAATGGACAGTGGCGACCACACCGATCCGCACCCAAGCCTGCTAGACCTCCAAAGAGACCTCCAGAAGGTTGCTCTGGATATCAAGCACACCATGATGTCAGCAATCTCAGATCTCAAAGAAGATATTCATGCTATAACCCACCGGATAAATGATGTGGAGGAGAACGCCAGACTGCAGGCCTCAGCTATCAGGCAAGTACAAAAAACGTACGATCTCCACTTGCCTCACATGTTTGAGCTACACAGACAGGTGGAAGACTTAGACAACAGGGGACGCAGGCATAACATTCGGGTGAGGGGGGTCCCGGAAGGGTTTGACCAGGCCGCACTTCCCCAAACAGTCAGCACCATTTTTAATGACTTGCTCGACCGCCCGGCAGACTCCCCCATAGAGATGGAGCGTATACACCGAGCCCTGCGCCCCCCCCCGAGACAACGAACCACCCAGAGACATTATTTGCTGCATCGTTAATTTCCCCCTTAAAGAGGAAATCCTCAGGAAGGCGAGAGAAAAGGGACGCATAACCTTTAATGGAACTGAGGTGAAATTATTTCAGGACTTATCACAAATCACATTGCAGAACAGACGCACCCTACGCCCCCTACTGGATGTGCTTCGTTCTCGCAACATCCAATACAGATGGAAATTCCCCTTCTGTCTTTCTGCATCTACCAGAGGCCGCACAGCCTTGTTAAGAACCCCGGAAGACCTACCCAATTTTTGCGAGCAGCTGGACATCCCACTATTGGATATCCCTGACTGGCACTCATTCTATTTCCTCACGGAACCGTGGAAGCCAGTATCTACTAATTCTTCCCCCAAAGCTCAAAGGCATCACTCGAGACGCCGCAGGTTGGATCCTACCTCCCCTGGAGACCGCCTATCACGCCGAGACATGCCTGTACACAGCCCTGGGCGACATGACACCCCGCGACGAAATCTTCTGTTGGCATGATAACCGCCTGAACACTCTATCCACGCATACACGGGCAGCACTAACTTTCCTTTTTTTTCCCCCAGCACCGTTCTAGCCCTATTTCATAGAAATTGACTTTCAGGTACTGCACCCCACAGACGCCAATGAAGAACGTCGAAGCTTACAGGGACTTTTCACCTCTTACCTTCTACAGGAAGAAGAAGAAGCCTTACATGGACTTATGTTTAGGTAACCTATTCATCCTATTTCCAGGTATTGTTTACCAGCACACATACACATGCTGATGGAGATAACTCCTCTATCTCACTTTGGCCACCCTCTTGGAACGTGGATATCCACTCTCGTGGAGAACCCATATGGTCATAGAGGATCACCAAACCAATCCCATCTACTTTGTATTTTACTAACCCAGACTAGGTGTACTCCAAGACACCCGTTTACAGATAAACCTAGCTAACTGGTCCACTTTACTCACGAGCCTGAAAGACCTGCTTCCAAAGCAACTTGTCTTTTGCTCTAGGAACCAATTAAAACCCTGTAGTGATAACATAACCTCTATTGGGTTAACATAAAGCTAATCCCCTAGTCAAGCCAGTCTGTTCCTCTTCTCAAAGAATAACTATAATGGAGTCTTGGGGTACACTCATAAAATGTCTCATATAATGTTTTACTGCGGTGCTGATGTATGCTACCCCTACTTCCATAACGTAATTTAGACCGGCTGGAGAAGGAGTCTACATCGTGCTGCCCGGACTGTTACTGTTACGGTTACAGTTACTGTTATTGTTAGGTTTAGATCGATGTTTATGTTTTTGCTTTCTCTCAGTTCAATTTGGTACAGGTAGCCCCTTTACCCTCTGTTAACATTGACCCAAGTCCTTATTCATTATTATAGTGCCCAAGATCCGTCCACCTTAGATACAGTGGCCTGCCCATATTCCATACCCCCTACTTAACTGCCATATGTTTTTTCATCTCCTGAAACCTAGACTATTATAATTTTTGTACACCCCACCCAGCCGAGAAATACCTCTCCACTCGTCCTCACTAGTGCAACAGATCTCGTGCCCGCTCAACCCTACGTACCCCACATAGCTGTCCGTATGGACTTGAGCTACCAACCCGGAATTATTTCTAGGTGGATAGGCACGCCTACAACCACCTCCGGTAACTGACTCGCCCAGTTCATTAACTGGTGTCTTTTCCCGACTCCCTCCCTCCCTTTTCTCCCCCGCTTCTTCTGGTCTACTCCCTTTCCTCCCTCCCCCCTCGTTTCATACTACCCCCATCCAAATACCTCACCCCAACCCTTTATCTTTTTCCCTTCTCTATTCTTTCCCTTTCTCTCCATTTCATACCTATTCTCTTTTTGTTTATTTTCTCAAGGGGCCGCCCCTCCGCCCTGCTCCCCGTCGTCGATCCTTGAGCTCCCCCGATCAGGCAAACAGTACTGGAGGACAGGCTAACATTCATTTAAACTTTTCTCATCACTCGCAACACTAACACAATGCAGAAGAGTGCCACCAGCAACTATCAACTCTCTCTCAAATGCCTGTCACTCAATGTAAGAGGCCTAAACCTCCCTGAAAAGAGATCTCAAGTTCTCTCAGAACTCACGAAACACAAAGCTCACTTCCTGTTACTGCAAGAGACACATTTCCGAACTAAAGCCATACCTAAACTGATGAACCATGTATACAAACGGGCCTTATACTCTACTAATCCATCTTCTAAGACAAAAGGAGTTTCTATACTTATCTCCAAACATGCAGACTTTCACTTATCTGACACACTGATTGACCAGGAAGGCAGATACATTTTCATCAAAGGCACGTATGCGTCCAAACCCATCACAATAGCGAATATATACTGCCCAAATGACCATCAAGTCTCTTTCCTCCGGAAAATCTGTGACTTACTCTCATCTTTCCAAACAGGCATTCTGATACTGGGAGGAGATTTCAATGTTCCACTGAACCCTTGCCTTGACACCTCTACTGGCACTTCCACACTCCCATTCCGGGCCTTAAAACAAATGAAACTCCAACTACAAAACCTCACCCTACACGACTCATGGCGCACTTTATATCCGACAGATAGAGATTACACGTACTTCTCTCCCCCACATCAGAAATATTCTAGAATTGATTACCTATTCCTATCCCAACCAGACCTCTCATATCTCTCACAAGCTACAATAGAAAACATGTTCCTATCTGACCACCACCCCATTACGATAACCCTTTCATTCCCAGAATCGCGAAAGACCACCAAAACTTGGAGATTGAACCCTTCTCTCCTAAAAGATCCTGAAACAATCCGGCAACTGAACGCCCAAATCCAACTGTACTTCCAGGAAAACTCAACCCCAGATGTCACTCCGGTGACGCTGTGGGAAGCACACAAGTGCGTCTTAAGAGGCAAACTCATAGCCCTAGCCACGGCGGTAAAAAAGAGACACCAAGAGCAGATCAAAGTCCTTACCGCAACAATCCACAGACTCGAAACAACTCATAAAAAGTCCATCTCTCAATCCACACTACAAGCTCTCTCACAGGCAAGAGCATCTTTGCTGGACGAACTGGGGAAGCGCACTAGGCGAAGATACATTCTAGGTCAAAAAGTGTTCTATGAACACGGCAATAAAAGCGGGAGACTTCTCGCTCGCACAATCCAGGCAGCTAAAACATCCTCCACTATACACCACCTCCGCACTGCAAAAGGCACACTTCTCTCCAAAAATGAGGAAATCGCCAAACACTTTGAGGAGTTTTACTCTAAGTTGTACAACTTACCTCAAAATCCACCAGACTCTCCTTCCGCACATGACAGGTCCTCACAAATTCAAGAGTTCTTGACCCAATATTGCCCCAAGCCTATATCAACACAAAAAGCTAAGGAATTAGAGCTCCCCATGACCATAGAAGAACTCAACCTTGCCATTAAACAAATGAAGGCGGGCAAAAGCCCAGGCCCTGATGGCCTACCCCTCATATACTACAAAACTTTCCTAGAGACACTAGCACCCAAAATGTTGTCGGCCTTTAATTTTCTTTCGAACCCACTCGCCACATCTGGACACATGTTAGAAGCCCAGATAGCAGTGATACCCAAAGCAGACAAAGACCCAATGATAGTTTCTAATTATAGACCCATATCGCTGCTCAATGTAGACATTAAATTGTATGCCAAAATTATAGCCTATTACCCCTGATTCCAGACCTAATTTTGCCCGATCAAGTAGGCTTTATCCCGGGCAGAGAGGCAAGAGACAATACCATTCGCATCCTGAACCTACACCACTGGCTTAATACATCCAATACCAAGGGATTTCTCTTATCCCTGGATGCTGAGAAGGCGTTCGACAGGGTGGCCTGGGACTATATGCAAGAGGTACTCAAAGGGATTGGCCTTATACCACGCATGTTTGCACACATTAGTGCCCTATATACTACTCCAACAGCAAGAGTTAAAGCAAATGGCCTCCTGTCGAACGCCTTCCGTATCAGCAACGGTACCCGTCAAGGATGCCCTCCGTCCCCCCTAATTTTTGTCCTCTCTCTTGAACCCCTTCTCAACAGAATAAGAGCCAACCCTGATATTCAGGGTATCCCCATAAACCGCAGGGAATTTAAGGTTGCCGCTTTTGCAGACGACATCCTATTATCACTGCAATCACCTCGCACATCCCTTCCCAATCTGTTGAAAGATATTAGCCACTTTGGAACATTGTCCAATTTTAAGATTAACTACTCTAAATCCCAGGCCCTTAATGTCTCTCTCCCACCATCAGTGGGAAAAGGACTATATTACCTACCTAGGCATTAGAATCCCCCGGCATCTAACAGAGCTCTATGATCACAATTTTCTCAATGCCTTGACGAAAATCCAAACAGACCTTCAAAACTGGAATACCCTAAATGTTTCTTGGTTTGGTCGCTCGGCATTGATAAAGATGATAATCCTTCCCCGTCTTCTGTATCTCATGCAAACGATCCCAATCCACCTGCCCCCATCTTTCTTTTTGGCCTATAAAAAAGCCTGTTCAAAATTTATCTGGAGAAGCGGTCCCCCCCCCGCATCAAATATACGAAGCTGACATGCTCCAAAACGAAAGGGGGGATTGCTTTGCCAGATCTACATAAGTATTACTTACCTTGCCATCTCTCTAGAGTGGTTAACTGGAAAACCCATAAACTAAGCAAACTATGGACCATTTTGGAAAATGCCTCTAGTACTATACCCTTGCACACCCTAACATGGGTTCCAATGCAACACTACCCCCACGCTGTTAAAGCACACCCGCTTATATACCCATCATTGCGAGCTTTCTCCACAGCAAAGAACTTATACCACATAGTCTCAACACCAGGACCGTTGACCCCTCTTCGGGCCAACCCTGAATTTCCTCCTGGAGAATCAAACTCTTTCCTAACACAAGAGTGGCCACACGACGATATCCATGCTCGTCACTTTTTTGTTGACGGGAGGTTACGTACATATAACGAATTAAAATCCATCTCACGCACAAAAGAGTTCCCCTTTTGGTCTTACAGACAGCTAAGACACTTTTTCACATCGACCAACACAAACGACCTCTGGACAAGACCACTTACCCCGTTCGAAACAATGTACTCTCAGTCCATTCCACAAGGACACCTAATTTCCATGATTTATTCCTTCCTCCAAGATGACTTGCTTCGCCCACAGACGGAAACCTCAAGACTATCCTGGGGGAAAGACCTGCAAATCAATTTTTCTGATGACGACTGGGAATCTATCCTTACATATGCTCATAAGGGGTCTATGAATGTAGCAATTCAAGAGAACGGGTACAAAATTGCCACAAAATGGTATAGAACTCCCGCTCGATTACATCACTTTTCGCCCTCCATCCCCAACATTTGCTGGAGATGCAATAAGGCAATAGGAAATATGTTACACATATGGTGGGAATGCCCATTAATTCAACCATTTTGGAAAGAGGTACACTCTGTTATTACACAGGTAACAACCTATTCTTTAGACTTTAACCCGGCCCAATATCTCCTCCATCATTCAACCTTGTCCAAAAAAGTTTACCACAAATCACTTGCAATGCACATGGTAAACGCCGCTAGAATGTGTATCCCCGCACACTGGCGCTCAATTAATCCCCCGACCATTACAGAATGGTTAACCAGGGTTGCAAAGATCGAGGAGATGGAAGAACTAATTCACATATCCCAAGACCGTATCCAAAAATTTACTGCCATATGGGCTTGTTGGTCCCATTTTAAAACCACTGATTACTATAAATCTTTCTTTCCGTCCTAAACACCCTCCCTTTTATAGCCTAATACCCATGACCTCCATGACCCGAAGGGACGCTCGTGGGGCCTGGACTGAGGGGCGGTCCCCCCTCTCTATCTCTCCATCTGCCTTCCTCGCCTTATCTATTATCTTTTCTTTTCTTCCCTTCTTCCCCTATACCTTCCCCCTAAACCCCTGTCTCTTTGTTTTAACAATCCCTCCCTACCCATCCTTTTATTTTTTATTTTCTGAATTTGGGGTCACGCTCCACGCATGATCGTCATAACGTGCAAAATCCCCCACTAACACTCAAACTTGTATCCTTATATGTAATTTACTCAAGGAACAGGACGGACATTGGACCTTTCTGTACCAGAGACACTGGAACACTTTTATTACAGTATTAGCAACAATGGTACAGTTCTTGCTATCAAGTTTGCCCCCTCTTGTGTGTATACTTCAATAATTACATATGCACTTTGTAAATCCAAACGTGTTATAACAATAACCATTATGATGTATCATTGTCCAATGAGTGTACTGTATGATTCTTTTTGATACTCTTTTGATGTATTGTACTTGCTATCTTATTCCTTTTTCAATAAAATCTTTTTTGTGGAAAAAAAATAAAAAAAATAAAAGAAGAATAATCACACTGCTTTAACTTTTACCCGCTGGTGGCTCAATAATAACTTTAGTAATGATGTAACTACCACCAACGGGGGCAAACAAACGCTGGTGGTAAACCCAGCAATGAGAGTGTCAGACGGTATTGCTCAGCAAAAACCGGTAAGTATATTGTTCTGACCGATTACTCAGCCGTGATGTATAGCAACAATAAACGTCTAGTGAAAAACTTTACAATTAAAGAAACAACACAATACAATTATTGACCCCCTTCTCTCCACAAAAAGAGGGGGGAAAAAGAGTCCTTGTGGAAAGGAGGTGAGCGAGGGAATATAAGGAGGATAGCTATGACCCACATGTGGTTAATACCTGTCATCACTCACACCAGTCACAAAGGAAAGGCCTTTCCCAAACAGAGATTGGCTGCATAGTACCTGGGACCCTTAGAGATAAACGTGAGAAGGGATATACATCGGGAGCACCCAACACAACCCCTGTAAGTTTTGCTGTATGCCCCAACTAATTGAAGTGGAATGTTCTAAATTTGCTTTAGAAGCACATGAATTGGGGGTCATTTACAGATTCAGTACGTAAGTCACTGTTCGTATTGTGGGCAAGTGAGACAACTTACGATCTCAAAAAGCAGCAAGTCGAATGTTCTATCTGGCAGGACGGTTTCTCTCCGCTTCACGCTGATCCAACCAAGCCGATGCGAGCGTCGGATCCTCGAAAAAGTGCACTCGGTCCTCTCCCACCACGCGAAGATGGGCTGGAAACAACATTGCATATTTTAGATTATGGACCCTCAACCGCCGTTTAACCTCTCCAAATCGAGCCCGCTGCTTTTGGACCTCCGCAGAAAAATCCGGGAACGCCATCACATGTCCCGACATCCTCCAGGCGGAGGATGGTGTCTCTGTCCCTAAAGTTCAGGAGCTTTGCTATAAATGTGCGTGGCGGTGCACCTTCAGGAGGTCAGCGTGCAGGCATACGATGGGCATGTTCCACCACAAATGTGGTAGAGAAAGCCTCTTTACCGTATGCGGTGATCAGGAGTTTTTTCGAGAAAAGTGGCTGGATCAGGACCCTCCGAGCCCTCCGGCAGACCAATGAAACGGAGATTAGATCTGCGGGCCCGGTTTTCGAGCTTGTCATGCTTCTGAGCTAGTTGTTGGAGTTGGCGCTGTAATTCTTCCTGAGAGTGCTGTAGGGGATACAACGTGTCCTCCACACGATTTATTCTGGTCTCAGCTTCTGTGACCCGCTCCCGGATCTTGGTTATGTCCTGACGAATTAACAATATGTCCACCTTCACCTCCTCTATCTTAGTCGTTAATGTTGATTGGCATAAAGAGATCGACTCCAGGACCTTAGCAGTGTCAGCCGCCTCGTGTTCTGTATGCTGAGCAGCGTGTGGATCTGCTGAGTCGCCATCTTGCCCCTCCAGGTCCCGATCTACTCTCCGATACCTTTCCAGGGAGGAGGATGCCATGTTGTTTCTCTTCGGCAGGGACATATTAGAGCAGGTGTTGCAGGGTATATTCACCCAGATATAGGAGAATTTGTTAGCTGAAGAAGTGCAGGATATCGCTGACAAGATATATCACGAGCGGAGCTCTGCTCAAACACATCCGCTCACATTGCCGTCCAGGCCACGCCCCAGTTTTCTACCATTATTACATCAAATCCTGTAAGTTTACACCCCGATACAGTGTTCTGTTTTTAATACATCACCTCCAGTCACAATATTGTATAATTAATAAACAAGAGGAGATGGCTAAAACATAGGGAAGCAATACACTTTAAACTATGAGCATAATGCAAGTGACAAAACCTTCATGCACAGTAATGCAAGAAATATGCACATTGATAGCCTCATCATTGATAAATGAATAAATGAGTATGAATTCACATCCACTTCAGACTGTTCTGTTTACAATACTTATGGATTCCAAATAAATGTTCTTTTAACATATTTATATAATACCGCTTGTCGTCAGACATAACTGCCATATAAATGTATTGCAGTATTTTAAGTTTGCTATTGCAAGCTAGACATCACCTCTCAAAGCTTCTCAGAGTTTTCATAAAAGCAAGCCTAAATCAACCACCAGTGTCTAAAAATTCTAATACTTTATATTAGTGCTGATGAACAATACAAATTGTGCTAATCAACAACAATCAATACATGATTTGTGGGAATGAAAAATAAAAGATCGGTTAAGATGTATATTAGAAATAAATATGCTCCGTGTGGCATGCATGTGTGCCAAAAAAGCAAGCTGACAAATCCTGATAATAAGTTTTATGGGTTAATAGTTAATTCAAGCAGACTAGCACACAGCCATAGTGAACCATAGTAAAACAAATAAATTTACTGGATAGAATTAAAACAATCAAAGACTGACCTAAAAAGATGCTAAATTGGTATTTGCACATAAAGGACGGGCATAACTGTAAATCTGTGGGTAGATTATTAATAAGAAGCTGACATTTATATATAGATCTTATAGTAAGCAAATATATGTACAGCTTGTTTCATACTTTTCCTATCAGTCACATTGTTTCATCAATGTGAATTTTGGGCTGTTTGCTTCTACTTATCATTATTCTTCTATTAAGCACATTGTATTGTTTTGTTGACTACAGCAGCTGTCACAAACTCCTTTTACCTTGCACTCAGTATCACAAAGTTAAAGGCTGGGACACGTGGATCAAAACTTGTCCAATTCAGCATAGACCAGCCATAATTATGAATTATGAACTCCCATGCAAAGAAGTTGTGCCATCCTGACATGGTCAATCATGATATACAAAGATCCTGCACCTGGAAGAGAATCAGGTGAAGATGTTGGCAAGGAAGCAGTTTCATTATAATACCAAATTGTTTAAACCAGGTAGTTAATTGTAGACATGTGCAGTATGTTTCATTTTGATTTGAAATTTGAACAAATTATTAGTTATTATTTAAATAGTAACTAATTTAAATGAATCCCAAATAACGCAACAAAATTGCGGACAAAATTCAAACCGTTTTTGTATTTGATTCAAATCTTCTTAGAATTCTAATCATTTTGTAATTAGATTTGAATCATTTTAGAATTAAATTTAAATTCCAATTTCTAAATTCAATAAAATATAATAGAAAATAAAGGAATATAATACAAAATAATAGAATAGAATAGAATAAAATATAAAGGAATAGAGCAAAAATAAAGGAATAGAATAGAAAATATAGAAAGAAAGAATAGAGTAAAACAAAACAAAGTGGAATATAAAATAAAAGAACAGAATAGAATAGAAAAGAATAGAATAAAATAGAACAGAAAAAAAATACTCCTCTTCTGTTCTGAAATTTGAACTGCAAATAAAATAAATTTGAATTTGAATAGAATAGAAAAGAAAAATTCTAGCACTACTAATACTGTACAAAAATATTTGTGCCATCAAAATCTGTCTCAGTGTGAACCAGCGCACACCAAAACATCTGTCCCAGGGTATCATTGCACAAGACCTCTATAATACTAGTGTACCAGCAACATCCCATGTGAAAGCTAAAAAATGGCACGAGCAGGAAATAATTATCCAGTATGCAGGTTTTTAAATGAAATATTGTGCATATATGTGCATTGTGCAAGGGCTACCTGAGCTGACAGAAATACCAATCCAAAATTCCATTTTTTTTATTAATTCCAATCAATTTGAATTTGAAAACAAAATCAAAATGAGTACATCATTTTCTTGCTGATGAAAAACATTGTGGTCATTCTTCCTTTATAAAAATGTTGTCTCTAGGTCAGGCGTACTACTCGTGCCCCATCAACATTTGTCACAGTGTACCTGTGCCCAAAAACATGTTTATTAGCAGTAGTAGTGTGTGTCCAATCAACATCTGTCAGAGCTTACCAGTGCAACCAAGCAGCTGTCAGAGCATGCATGTTCCAGGGTAGAAAAACATCTGTCTGCCTCAGTGTGTACCAGCGTACACCAAAACATCTGTCACACATAGATTCAGTTGAAATATTTTCTAATGCGGTTGAAATGTTTTCTAATGCGGTTAAAATGTTTTCTAATGCGGGTGAAATGTTTTCTAATGCGGTTGAAATGTTGTTAATGTGGTTGAAATGTTTTCTAATGAGGTTGAAATGTTATTAATGTGGTTGAAATGTTTTTGAATGCGGTTACAATGTTTATGAATGCAGTTAGCATGTTTTCTAATGCGGTTGAAATGTTTATTAATGCGGTTGAAATGTTTTCTAGTGTGGTTGAAATGTTTTCTAATGCGGTTGAAAAGTTTTCTAATGCGGTTGAAATCTTTATTAATGCTGTTGAAATGTTCTCTAATAAGGTTAAAATGTTAACGCGGTTAAAATGTTTTCTAGTGCAATTGAAATGTTTTCTTTCTAGTGCGGTTGAAATGCTTATTAATGCATTTGAAATGTTTTCTAATGCGGTTGAAATGTTTATTAATGCGGGCGAATTTGAATACGAATAAACAAAATGAATTCCGAAGATGAATTAAACAAATGTAACAAATCTAACTAAACAAAATTGGTTAAATAACAAATCGAAATAAAACCAAAACATTTTTTTGTTTTGCACATGTCTAGTTAATTGTAATGCCCCGTACACACGGTCGGACTTTGTTCGGACATTCCGACAACAAAATCCTAGGATTTTTTCCGACGGATGTTGGCTCAAACTTGTTTTGCCTACACACGGTCGCACAAAGTTGTCGGAATTTCCGATCGACAACCACGCGGTCACGTACACCACGTACGACGAGACTAGAAAAGGCCGGTTCAGAACCAAGCGCGGCACCCTTTGGGCTCCTTTTGCTAATCTCGTGTTAGTAAAAGTTTGGTGAGAGACGATTCGCGCTTTTTCAGACTCGTGGCTTTCAGATCGTTTTCTGCCGTTCAGTTTGTGCTTGTGGGTTTGTATCTGCTCTTCAGTGCGTGCAGTCAGTTCGTATCGGAGTTTTCTGTGTGATCTTGCCTGCTCGTTGCTGTTTTTCAGGTCGCTCTTCACAGGCCTTGCTGTTCTTCAGTGCGTTCTGTTACTTCATTCTGAGCAGCCGACCGTTTTCTAGCCATGTTTCGTATGCGTACTCCTCGTAGAGTTCGTGCTGTGTGGGGGCTTGGTGTTGGGGTCCTGACCTTGACACAAGTCCAGTCCATGAACAGGGTGAGGTTGAGGTGAAGTTCATGGACCAAGAATTGGTTGCTTCAGCGTGACCAGTTCTGTCATATGCCTTTGCTCTGTGAGATCCGTGAGAATAATCCTGATGATTTCAGGAACTTTCTCAGGATGACGGACCCCGTGTTTCACCGTTTGTTGGCTTCGCTGACCCCCTATATTAGCAGGCAGGATACCTGCATGAGGCAAGCCATCACTGCGGAGCAGAGGTTGGTCGCTACCTTGCGGTATTTGACCACAGGGAGAAGCCTGCAGGACCTCAAGTTCTCGACAGGCATCTCCCCCCAGGCTCTGGGGATCATTATCCCAGAGACCTGTTCTGCCATCATCCAGGTCCTGCAGAAGGAGTATATGAAGGTAAGATTTTTTTCCTTTTATATCACATTTTTTTGTATTGAATGTTTGCTAATATATTGTATTTCTTTCCTCATTACCTAATTACCATGATTGTAATATGCTGTGAATGTCCCCTTTGTTCTCATGCATGCTAGATTTTTATGTAATTATTATTTTATGTCCTTCATACATATTTGCCCTTCAATAACCTCTCCAGCATGGTGTCTCCTGCCCCTATATTCACCTCATGTAGTCACTTAACAATGTATTTTATCAGCTCTATAGTAGTGCTTTACCCCAAACACCCCCTAAAATGTTTGGAAATGTTATTTTTTATTTAAATTCAGGCAGAGTGCCAGAGGCTTTTTTTTGTGGTGTCCCCAAATTTTTTGTAACCCTCCCTCCCCCAACTGCTAAGTCAGCTGATCCCAATTCTCTATCCTCAATCATCTATCTGCTGACTTTGCCAAACCCATACACACTATACCCATCTCTTTAGTGCTCAGATTTATGGATGAATTCCCCAAAGCATGTAGTGCAAGGGCCTGCCTGTATACTTTCCAATGGTACTGTTTAAAGTTTTTGTATCCTATTATTATCTTGATAGGTAATAGCAGAATGTTCAAATGTGCTCAAATGTGCACAGTGTGTATTTATATCTTTGTATTATGACACTTCTTACCTGTCCAGTGGTCTGCCAATAGTGTAACTAAGGAGGGGCTGTTCCAAGTAATACCCTGTATTTAGGCATTCATCTCTCAATGAAGTGAAGAGGGTTACCTGTCTAAGAGTCCCCCCCCCTATAATGTTAGAAATGGCCCATGAGGGGGGGAGGGGGAATATGATAGGTGTACCTTATACTTTGTTGTTGTTAAATTTCCCTTAATAAATGCTATCTGGAGGTTGCCCCATAATGTTTGTGTATAATCTGCTTGCCATGTTTCTGTGAAAAAATAGTAATGTTTATTGTTTTTTCCTCAACAGTTTCCTTCAACGCCACAGGAATGGCAGACTGTGGCCTCCCACTTTGCCCAGCGGTGGGACTTTCCTAACTGTGGAGGGGCAATTGATGGGAAACACGTCCACATTGTCCCACCACCCAACTCGGGGTCGTACTATTATAATTACAAGGGGTTTAATAGTATAGTGATGTTGGCGGTGGTGTCGGCTAATTACGAGTTCTTGTATGTGGACGTGGGGAAGAATGGCCGGATGTCCAATGGTGGAGTCATCGCCCAGACGGAGTTCTACAGGCGTCTCGAGAATGGCAGCTTGGACTTGCAACCCCCAGAGGACAATGTTGAAGGTCTCCCATTTGTGTTCGTTGCTGATGAAACATTTGCGCTGGGGGACCACCTGATGCGGCCATTCCCAATGAGGACCCTCACCCCGGAACAGAGGGTTTTTAATTACTGGCTGGCCAGAGCCCGAAGAGTGGTGGAGAACACATTTGGAATCCTGGCCAGCCGGTTCCGATTATTTCTGACACCCATCCATATGGCGGAGTATAAAATGAACCATATAATACTTGCCTGCTGTGTTCTCCATAATTTTTTAAGAAAACATTCAGCCAACTATGCTGGCTCAGTTGGGCCTGAGGCCGGAATCCCAAATCCATCAACACTGACGGCGCTTGAAAGTGGTCGTCCTGGCTTGCCCTCCCTGAGTGCCCGTGATGTCCGGTTACGATACCTGGAGTTCTTTGCGGGTAGGGGGGCTATCAATATGCCAGACAATCTGTGAAACCTTTTTCAAATAAAAAACAACCAAAAGAAATTCTTTGTGGACATTTACTGCTTGTGTTTGTTTTAGCTGACCCTGACAGAAATGTGTTGAGTGCAGAAAATGTCGTGATTGGGTAACCTTATAAAAAACAGTGTTGGCTGGTACTTCCTAAATGCAAAAACACATTTCACTACAAGTGCACTTGCAACTGCACTGAACCTGCACTTGTAGTGCAAAGTGGATTTGCCCTTAGGAAATAACCCCCATTTTTGTATAAAACAGCAATTACATAACCCCAAAAGTGTTGTAGTGTTGAGACAATAATCCACACATTCTTGAGTAAGCCACTTTTTTATACCTGCACAATCACATGTGCATTTATGAAAGGTTTTTAAAACAAACCAACATGTTTGTTGTATAACAATTTTTGCAGTAGCATTATCAAAAATCGAAATATCCATTTCAGATAAAACAGGCCTGTGTAAAACCAACAAGAAAGCCAAAAAACTTGAACTTACAAAGTTCACATATGGTAAAACCTGAAGGCTATATCAGACATCAGTATTTAGGAACTGGGTTTGATATAGCGTTCAGATGGGGGGAAATTACCCCTGGAAAAGCCAAATTTGGAAGATGCACACCAATTTACGAATGTCAACATGTGCTATCTGCCATCAGGGGGGATCAAGGGACGTGTTTTGGGGGAGCAAGCCATTCCTCAACGCGACTTTATAATTGAGGAAGGGGTTGCACCCCCAAAACGCGTCCATTGATCTCCCGTGATGGCAGATAGCACATGTTGGCACACTGTGTGCATCCTCCAAATTTGGCTTTTCTAAACATTGAAAACATTTTTGGAAGATTGGACCACAATAAAACAAGTGATTTTGTGGGGTTTAAATTCGCCCCAAAACATCAATGATGTTATTATTTTTTTTAATAACATCACTGATTTGCTGCTGTATGTTGTGCAATTCGAGATTACACCCCATGATCTCCCCGATCAGTATCTGGGCACTTTCAGATGTGAAACGTCCTCTCTCCCTCACATCACGATCACCTAAAAAGAGATAAAGAACAAAAAAAAAGGTCTCAAAAATCTGCCAACATCCATCTCTTTTACCTGAGCCTGTGGTCGCAGACACTCACCTGTTGTGGTGCCAATCTCCACCACATCTTCTTCTTCCTCCTGCTCAGCTTCTTGTGTTGGTGTTATTTCCCCTTCTTCCAGAGGTGGGGGGTCTGTGTTCTCCTGGGATGAAGGGTGTCCTCCGAGTCTTTTCTCCCCTATGTAAAACAAAAATGGTATACTTAGCACACAGATATTTGATGGCAGAACTAGAAATAGGAAACATTGCTTGGAAGTGAGGTACAATTGTCTATTTTAGCCGAGTTCCAAGATGTATATTTTTTATTGGCCTTTGTCAAGCTGCAATACTTTACCTGTTTGGTACAAGCTTCACAGATGTAGCCCCCCCTATAGTATACACTGGAGCACCTGTGTGCCCCCCTAATAAAAATGGTGTTCTTGTGTCCCACACTAGTGCTCCAGTGTCCAGATGTGAAAACAGCTGCTCAGTGTCCTCTCCTTACACACAATCTAGTTGGCATTTCATTCTAGTAACAAACCCATCTACACAAACAAATATTTGGCATCCAAGTAGGCCCCCAAAAATGTGTGAAAATGCATATGGCCTAAACAATGGTGTTCTAGAGGCCGAAAGAAAAATGTTTGATACAAACGAATAATGTGCCCATGAACATTAAAGTTGACCTTTGGAAACGTTACAACTAATCAAAGCATATGGAGCAGAACGAACGTAATAAAGACAGAAAGAATAGGAACACAGCACAACTACTTACTTTTTTGCAGCACTCTCCGGATCTTTCGGTACTGCTCTGGCTCTCTCAACTTCAGGTCCGACCACCGCTTCCTGAGCTGATCTTTAGACCTTCGTACCCCGAAATTCCGCTCTAGACTCCGGACCACTTTACCAATGATTTTGGCCTTTCGGATGTTGGGGTGGGGGTAAGGCCCATATTTTCCGTCATAGTCGGACTTCCTCATGATGTCTACCATCTCCAACATCTCCCCAAATGACATATTTGTGGCCTTAAAACGTCTCCTTCTGGATCGGGACATGCCTGGATCCGGGCTTTCCTCCTCCTCTTCCTCGTTGCTCGAATTAGCATGCACCTGCTGTAACTCCGCCATCATGCTCTTCACCCACTGCGCCGAACAAAAAGGGGCGGGGAATAGACTAGAAAGAACGTCAGGGGCGGGCGGAGTTACGCGCATGCGCAGTGTGTATAAAGCGTAACATGCGTGCGTATTACGTACGATCTGTGAGCGGAGGAAGGAGCATTGGACGCGCCGATCGTAAGAATGAAGGTAAGAGACAAACTTGTGCCTATACTGCTTCTAGATTGAGGCCTATATTGTAACAAGATTAGGAGAGTTTTGTGTGATATTCGGCTTTGTCTTGTGTTGTGTCTTGCAGTGAACATGGACATCTTAATAAAAGACAATGACTTCATGTCAGTATTCGTAGAGATGCTAAGTGAGCTGCCCTGTCTGTGGGAGATTACCCACCCCCATTTCAAGAACCAAGCAAAGAGGAAGGCAGCACTGGTGCAATTGTGTGAAATTGTGAAGCAGGTGATCCCCACGGCAGACATCACCTATTTAAAGATTTTCATTGGTGGCCTGAGGAGCACATATCTGAGGGAGCTCAAGAAAGTCCTGGATTCGCAGAGATCCGGAGCAGCAGATGACATCTATGTCCCCGGGATGTTGTACTACGACAGGCTGCACTTTCTGGCAGGCCAGACTGAACCCAGGCCATCCCTCTCCAGTCTTCCTTCTACGCTTCCTTCCCCCCTGGCTGAGGCTTCTGACGCCCAACCTGGGCCTTCCAGGCGATATGTGGAGGAGCCCAGCTTGAGCCAGGTATAGCATTCCTCTAAATATTTCTGCTTGTCCAATCAATGATGTTAACTAGATGTTAGTTGGGAGTACTAATTTAGGATTGTGATTGATGAAGCAAAACATTACAACCATGTCCCTTTTTCATACACAGGGAAGTCTTAGCCAGGAGGTGGCCGGGCCGAGCCGGATGGCTGATCTGCAGGTCCCTCCCCTACACCTGAAAAGAGAAAGTGACAGTAGGAGGAGTACCCTAGAGGAGGCTGCTATAGCATTCTTTTGGAGGGCTACAGAGGTCCTGGGAGCACCCCACACCATGGAGGAGAACATTGCTGCCTTCATAGCCTATAAAATGCAGAGGATGGAGGAGGGCCAAAAACTCTTGTGTGAGGCCCTCATATCGGAGGCTCTGGAGAAAGGTATGAGGGGCCAAATTACACCTCAGACACATCTTTGGGATGGTCCTCCTCCTCCTCCTGCAGGTCCTCCTCCTACTCCTCCCTCTCCTCCAGGACCTCCCAGTCCTCCTCCAGGTCCCCCCAGTCCTCCTCCAGGTCCCCCCAGTCCTCCTCCTCCTCCAGGTCCTACTCCTCCTCCTGCCACATCTCCAACTGCACAGCCACAGCCCGGAAGGAAGCGTGGAAGGAAGACCAGACAGTGATTGCCTTGGGTTCAGTCTGGTCGGCCAAAAGATGCAGCCTCTTGTGGTACCACAGCCTGGGGACACAGATGTCATCTGCTGCTATCCAGATCTCTGCGAATCCCGGACCAGACTGCCCTCCCTTAGATATGGACTCCTCAGGCCACCAATTTTGATGTTAAAGAATTGTTGTCTGCCGTGGGGGTCCCAGGCTTCGCTAATTTCTGCTGTTGATCCAGTGTTGCCTCCCTTTTTGTTTGGTTCTGATCCCTTAATAAAGGATTTTTGTTTTGAATTATACTCTCCTATGTGTTTTACTTCAAAAATGACAGTTGGTTTGTGAGGATTCAGGTACATTTCAAATATACAATGTGAAATGAACAAGGGACACCAACAACAAACAATCTCCTTGAGATTAAATAATAAAAGATATCAATGGTGTTGGGGTAACTTGACACACAAAACACACACAAAAATATTCGGGAGTAAAAATAAAAATAACATTGAACAAAGATCAGCCTTGGAAAAAATCCAAACATTAAAGAAAAAAAAGGCTTAAAATCCAAAAAAAATAAAAAATATAAAACTGTCAGATGTGACAACTAATAACAATATGTATATAGTGGTGTTCCGCGCTTAAGACGGGCTTGTGACCGAACTGCAGCCCCCCAGATAAAGAAAGCACCAAAGGTGCGATCCAATAATTATAAAATCTGAAGAAATAGGGGATTGGCGATGTTCATTAGTGTAAAATAAATAAATAAACTATAAACAAACTAGTACCACAAGGGAAGCATTATACCCCAATTATAAATGGGTGAAGGGTGTAACACGGTGTAAATAATGTTTGAAAAATAAATATACGTGCTGAAAATAGTCACAAAAATGTGCAGACTGCCCAAGGTGAAAAATGAAAATAATACATGAAATAATAAATAGAACTCCAAGCAATAATAAAAGTGAATGATCAATCAGGTGTGTATAAAAAGTTATTTTCAAAATCCACAAAAAATATATATATACAATGAAAGGTATAAGTAAATTATACCTAAGAAGGAGGACAAACACACTGTTGCCCACTATAAATTAGTGTATATACTAATGTAACTGAATGGTATTGGATGAAATATGAAAAAATATATATATAAAAAATATATATAAGCTGAAAAAAAGGACTACTAATATGTAGTGTGCGTAACAATCTTAGTGCACAAAGAAAAAAAAAAAAAAAAAAGGAAAGTGAAAAAAATGAAAAAAGGCCAAAAAGAAAAAATGTAAAGTCCAAGCAGTCAAAAAAATTTTTTTTTAAAAACAACACAAAAACAGAAAATGCCGTGAATATTAAGTCTATCGTTCAGTAAACAGTTCTTGTGCAACAAGCTAGTGCATCTTCAAAGGTTACAGGTAAGTCCGTCCCAATGATTGTATACTGTCCTGTGTGGAGTCCCCTCTAGTGCCCCCACTCACCAGAGCGCCCAACCCCTGCAGGGGTAATGAGCAGGTAGATGTGAATCTGATGATCCAATCGGTCGGTGTCCCCCTCATCACCTATTTTCCACTTGTGTCACCAGATCGTTTTCAAAGGACATCCATCCGGACCAATTACCATGTGCAGGGAAAAGAGAAGAGCCTCATAGTGTGATTCCGAATATAAATTTATTAAGCGCGCCTCAGATGACGTCTTGATGACGAAACGCGTAAGGCGTGGCCTCTTGGTACGCATACGTCCTTTTTTCCTTCTGTTTTTGTCCTGCACTTCCGGTATCGGCAGACGGCTGTGGAACGCACGCCGCTCACACTGCATTGTCTGCGGCTTCTCACGTGGAGTCAGCCGGCAGAGTGCTGTTTGTTTTTAACTTTTGAATTTTATTTTATTCCTTTCATTTGTTGTAAGCTTGAGCTTAATAAATTTATATTCGGAATCACACTATGAGGCTCTTCTCTTTTCCCTGCACATGGTAATTGGTCCGGATGGATGTCCTTTGAAAACGATCTGGTGACACAAGTGGAAAATAGGTGGTGAGGGGGACACCGACCGATTGGATCATCAGATTCACATCTACATGCTCATTACCCCTGCAGGGGTTGGGCGCTCTGGTGAGTGGGGGCACTAGAGGGGACTCCACACAGGACAGTATACAATCATTGGGACGGACTTACCTGTAACCTTTGAAGATGCACTAGCTTGTTGCACAAGAACTGTTTAAAAAATTTTTGACTGCTTGGACTTTACATTTTTTCTTTTTGGCCTTTTTTCATTTTTTTCACTTTCCTTTTTTTTTTTTTCTTTGTGCACTAAGATTGTTACGCACACTTCATATTAGTAGTCCTTTTTTTTCAGCTTATATATATTTTTTATATATATATTTTTTCATATTTCATCCAATACCATTCAGCTACATTAGTATATACACTAATTTAAAGTGGGCAACAGTGTGTTTGTCCTCCTTCTTAGGTATAATTCACTTATACCTTTCATTGTATATATATATTTTTTGTGGATTTTGAAAATAACTTTTTATACACACCTGATTGATCATTTACTTTTATTATTGCTTGGAGTTCTATTTATTATTTCATGTATTAGGTTGGGCAGAGAGCATGTGGCCCCCTTTTCTGTACCAGAGCAGGCCATGTGAATTTCAACATTGTGGGTTACCTAGCAAAGGGGGGGAAAGCCTCTTTCCTTTTGCAAAGCATCCTTGTCCCATTGCTGAGGTGCCATAAACAGAAGGCTAAGTTACATGTGGGTTTATAGAGGAATCTGAAAGCCCTTCTATAATATTGTACATTATATTTTTATTATTATTTAAAAAATGTATATTAAGATAAATTATTATATAGCATACAGTGGGAACGGAAAGTATTCAGACCGACTTACATTTTTCACTCTGTTATATTGCAGCCATTTGCTAAAATCATTTAAGTTCATTGTTTACCTTATTAATGTACACACAGCACCCCATATTGACAGAAAAACACAGAATTGTTGACATTTTTTCAGATTTATTAAAAAATAAAAACTGAAATATCACATGGTCCTAAGTATTCAGACCCTTTGCGCAGTATTTAGTAGAAGCACCCTTTTGACCTAATACAGTCATGAGTCTTTTCGGGAAAGATGCAACAAGTTTTTCACATCTGGATTTGGGGATCCTCTGCCATTCCTTCTTGCAGATCCTCTCCAGTTCTGTCAGGTTGGATGGTAAACGTTGGTGGACAGCCATTTTTAGGTCTCTCCAAAGATGCTCAATTGGGTTTAAGTCAGGGCTCTGGCTGGGCCATTCAATAACAGTCACCGAGTTGTTCCTTATTTTAGCTGTGTGCTTAGGGTCATTGTCTTGTTGGAAGGTAAACCTTCGACCCAAGCTGAGGTCCTGAGCACTCTGGAGAAGGTTTTCATCCTCGATATCCCTGTACTTGGCTGCATTCATCTTTCCCTCAATTGCAACCAGTCGTCCTGTCCCTGCAGCTGAAAAACACCCCCACAGCATGATGCTGCCACCACCATACTTCACTGTTGGGACTGTTTTGGACAGGTGATGAGCAGCAGAGGCGGCTCTAGGCTTTGTGAGGCCTTAGGCAAAACTTAGACATGAGGCCCCACTCACGCCCATAATGAGAAAAAAATTTAAGCAATAAAAATGGCTGCAGAAAAATGCACGGATCTAGCACACAGTTCATCGGCACCACTTCTTGGGGACTCTCCTCACCCATCAAACATATGCAGCCAATAAAACATCTGGGACCCAGCAAGGTGACAAACCCTCTAGGATTTCTCCAAGTGCCTTGGGAGAATGAGGAGGGGTGTCACTGAGTCATTCTACATCTATAGGGGAAGGAGAGGGGAGATCCCAGCACATGGAGAGAGGAAGGGGGGAGAGAGAAGGAGGAGAGATAGAGAGGTGGGGGGAGAGAGAGAGAGGAGAGAGAGAGGGGAGAGAGAGAGAGAGAGAGAGAGAGAGAGAGAGGGGAGAGAGAGGGGGGAGAGAGAGAGAGGGAGGAGAGAGAGAGAGAGGGGGAGAGAGAGAGATGGGGGAGAGAGAGATATGGGGGGAGAAAGAGAGAGATGGGGGAGAGAGAGAGAGATGGGGGAGAGAGAGAGATGGGGGAGAGAGAGATATGGGGGGAGAAAGAGAGAGATGGGGGAGAGAGAGAGAGATGGGGAGAGCGAGAGAGAGAGAGAGAGAGAGGGGGGATTGAGGGAAAGGGGGTGAGGGAGAGAGAGATCCCTAGCTCTGTCCCTGTCTGCAGCCCCTCCTGTTCCCCATGCCCCAGTCTGCAGTCCCTGTCTGGTGGTGTAATGCTCGGTACGGTACCTTCCATGCCAGTAGGATATCCATGACGGCCAGCAGCAAGCAGGGTCTGTTCTGCTCCTTCTAGAGGATCTGTTTGGTGTGAGATGGAGTGGCCCTTGGCCACCTGCACCTTCTACCCGTCCTCATTTTCTGGTCTCAGTCAGCCTGTTCTGGGAGGTCTTCAGAGCTCTTCTCCTTACAAGGCTATCGGTGCTTGCTGCTCATCTTCCTTGCCAGGCCCGCACTGGGACAAAAAAATAGGCCCAGCATTTTAGACTGAGCATCCAATGATACTGGTCCCTTCACCGCTCTCCATCCTGACAGATCTCCTGCAGCAACTGGCGGGAGAAAGGAGGAGGGAACCTAGCAGAGCTGCAGGGAGTGAGGGGGCCAGGAAAGAGCACAGGGGTGGTGAAGAGCACTGGGGGACTGGAGAGAACTGGGGGGAGTGGAGAGAACTGGGGGGAGCGGAGAGAACTGGGGGGAGTGGAGAGAACTGGGGGGAACAGAGAGCACATGGAGAGCACATGGGTAGGGGCAAAGAACAGGGGAGAGTGGAGAGCACAGGGGTGTGGAGCGGAGAGCACTGGGGGGAGCTAAAAAGAACAGGGGTGGAGTGCACAGGCAGAGAGCACTGGGGGGCTGGAGAGCACTGTGGGGGGGGTAGAAAGAACAGGGGTGGAGAGCACAGGGGGCTGGAGAGCACTATGGGGGAGCTGGAGATCACTGGGGGGGGGTGGAAAGCACATGGCTGGGTGCTGGAGAGAGGGGGGCAGAAAGAACAGGGGTGGAGAGCACGGGGGCTGGAGAGCACTGAGGGGGAGTGGAGAGCACATGGGTGGGGGCTGGAGAGCACAGGGGGGAGGCTGGGGAGAGCTGGAGAGCATTGGGAGGGCCAGAAAGAACAGTGGTGGAGAGCAAGGGGGGACTGGAGAGCACTGGGGGGGACAAAGAACAGGAGGGAGCAGAGAGTACTGAGGGCGGGAGAGCAATGGGGAGAACTGGAGAGCACTGGGGGGCTGGAGAGCACTGGGGGCAAGAAAGAACAGGCCTTGAGAGCACTGGGGGGACAAAGAGCAGGGGGTGAGCAGAGAGCACTGGGAGGGGGGTGGAGAGCAGGGGGGCAGAGAGCAGAGGGGTGGGGGCTGGAGAGTGATGGGGGGCCAGAAAGAACAGGGGTGGGGAGCACTGGGGGGAGACAGAAAGCACTGGGGGCAGAGAGCATGGGGGAGGAGTCAGGGAGCACAAGGAGGGGCTGGAGAACACAGGGGAAAAAGCAAAAGAAGTTGGATAGGAGGAGCTGCGGCTGCTTAAAGAGGAAATTAGCTTTCCATATTCCTCTATGCAGCCATTGAATGCTCCTCCAAGCATTCAGCGGCTGCATGGAGGAATATAGAAAGCTCAATTCCTCTAAATGCAGTCGCCCCGCCGCTCCCTCTATCCAGGCATGGAGGGGGGGAGCTGCATGGGCACTTACTTTCTCATCACTCGCGGGGGTCAGCCAGGCGGCATAAAAAGATTGGAGCTCCGTCTTTCCTCCTCTTTAGTCATGGGGACTGCTGATTAGAATAGGCGGCCGGGCAGGTGTGGAGCGGCGCGGGCTGCAGGAGCAGTCCCAGCTGCCTTAGGGACCCACATGAACATGCTGCATGCACGTCTTGTGGAGATAGTCCCTGGAGTCAGGTGCCGTTATCCAGACACTGCCACCATCTAGAGGCCTTTGTTGTCCTGCACCTGCTGCCCCTGGATGCTGCATGACGAGGCCGCGGGGGTCCCAGTGGGGGTAGGGTGAGCCACCAGCACCTTAATGTGACATGTTTGATCACAGGCAAATTAGGCGGCCGCGAGGCCCCTGTGAATGCGGGGCCTTAGGCGACTGCCTAATTTGCCTAATTAAAGAGCCGCCTCTGATGAGCAGTGCCTGGTTTTCTTCACACATACCGCTTAGAATACCACTTAGAATTAAGGCCAAAAAAGTTCTATCTCCGTCTCATCAGACCAGAGAATCTTATTTCTCACCATCTTGGAGTCCTTCAGGTGTTTTTTAGCAAACTCAATGCGGGCTTTCATGTGTCTTGCACTGAGGAGAGGCTTCCGTCGGGCCACTCTGCCATAAAGCCCCGATTGGTGGAGGACTGTAGTTAAGGGTTACTTTGTAGAACTTTCTCCCATCTCAAGACTGCATCTCTGGAACTCGGCCACAGTGATCTTTGGGATCTTCTTTACCTCTCTCACCAAGGCTCTTCTCCCCTGATAGCTCAGTTTGGCCCGACGGCCAGCTCTAGGAAGGGTTCTGGTCATCCCAAACATCTTTCATTTAAGGATTATGGAGGCCACTGTGCTCTTAGGAACCTTAAGTGCAGCAGAAGTGTTTTTGTAACCTTGGCCAGATCTATGCTTTGCCACAATGTCCCTGAGCTCTTCAGGCAGTTCCTTTGACCTCATGATTCTCATTTGCTCTGACATGCACTGTGAGCTGTAAGGTCTTATATAGACAGGTGTGTGGCTTTCCTAATCAAGTCCAATCGGTATAATCAAATACAGCTGGATTCAAATCAAGGTGTAGAACCATCTCAAGGATGATCAGAAGAAATGTAATAAAATGTAAATATATGAGTCTCACAGCAAAGGGTCTGAATACTTAGGACCATGTGATATTTCAGTTTTTCTTTTTTTAAAAATCTGCAAAAATGTCAACAATTCTGTGTTTTTCTGTCAATATGGGGTGCTGTGTGTACATTAATGAGGAAAAAAAAATGAACTTAAATGATTTTAGCAAATGGCTGCAATATAACAAAGAGTGAAAAATTTAAGGGGGTCTGAATACTTTCCGTCCCCACTGTATGACTATAAATTATGTATGTATTTTTCAGGATGTGTGAATGTGTTTATTTACTTTTAACTCTTTGTGTTTGGCCAAAGGCTCTGATAAAGAAGGGGTTACCTTCAAAATGCGTTAGTATTAAAGGATCCCAGTAAAGTTCCCCTGCACTCTGGAGTGTGCCAAGTCTAGGACTACTGGTTTATAGATAAGTAGCTTGATGAGCGATTTTAATTCACATGTTTGTGAGTATTATTCTTGTTGATCTTAAATAAATGCTGTGGGATAATGCAATAGGCTGGTGCACCCTCTTTTGTTTGTTTTTTTGTAGTGGCTTCAGGACATCCCCAGTTGTAGAGGGCAGCAAGTCTCAAAGCATTCCCCAGCAACCTGGAGTAATCTTTTACTTTCAAAATATTTTATTTTTTAAATAACATAGAATACAAAACAATTCATTTAATAATTGTTTAAAATGTTCAACAACATTGCATAACATTAAATCCTGGAAAATGACGATTTCACAAACGTATGCTTTTGATAAGTGGGGAAAAAATAAAATTCGATATAAATAAATAAAAGTGGATATTCTAATCCTGTGGAGTCAACTTATTAGGTAACCCGGTCTGATGGGGAGCACTAAGGAAATAGAGGTATTCCCAACCCCCGGCACCCCTAACGGGATCATACTGTGCCGAAGGAGCGAAACCTCCACCCCTCCAACGACCCCAACCCCTGGTCAAGAAATGTTTTGACAGAAACATCCAGTCCAACAAAAAGAAAGATAAAATAAACTTATCTATAAATGTTGGTATAATAAATTAAAATTGGAGGTGAGAATCTTCAAATGTCATAACGAGGAGTCCTCAAGACATAGAAAAATAAAAAGACAGAAAAAGAAAAGGAAAGGAAAAGGAGAAAAAGAGAGGGATTACGGTCTATCCTAATGCTTGGGAGTAGAGAGAGCCAATATAACACCATGCTAAATATAAGTCCCTATATATTTAATCCAAGGATCCCAGATTTTTTCAAACTGTGGGATCTTGTCGGCTAAAATGCTGGCTAACTTTTCTTGGGTCATTATCCAGGAAACTTTTCTTCTGACCTCTGACAAGAAGGGCCTAGGTTTCTTCCAAGCTTTCGCTATTATAAGCTTGGTTCCTGTTAGTATGAAGTGAATTAATTTTTGTGTGTGCTTGGGAATGAGAGGTATGTGGGCATTAAGAATAGCTACAAGAATGGATCTAGGAATCTGATGACCAGTCACCTTAAATATCATATTAAAAATCTTGTTCCAAAATGGTCGGATCCTAGGACATCCCCACCAAGTATGAACCATCGTTCCTAATAGTTGACAACCTCTGAAACAAGTTGGGTCTGCAGTTGGATAAATGGTTGCAAGCTTGGTGGGGGTTAAATACCACCTGGTTATAACCTTAATGTTAGCTTCCATCGGGGAAACGTTAAGAATTCCCCTGAAAGATTTAGAGTAGGCGGAATGCCAGGTTTCTAAGCTCCAACTGAATTGAAGATCATTTTCCCAGGCCTCCATTTAGGGGGATTTAGCTGTAGGGTGAGTGAGGCATGAGTAAATCACAGAAATTCCTCCTTTTTGTTCCATAGCTTGTTCACACCAGATCTCAAATGTTGTGAATTGGAGCGGAAGGGGTTTATCCTTCCAAATTTGGTGTAAGAATTTAGAAATTAGATCGAAATGGAGTCTTTCAGAATCTGAAAGTTTCAGCGTATTGACACAATAGGAAAGGGTTATGGGCCTTCCAGATCTAAAGAAATGTCCTATACGATATAGTCCCTTGTCCACCCACCATTGGAATGTTTTTCTATCTAAGCCTGGAGGGAATAAGTGTGATAGGGGACGTCCCATGGAAATGAGAGACGGGTGAGTTCTGAGGCTGTCCCAAAAAGCGCAAGATTGGGACATAGTTGGGGCCATTATGGGAGGTCTTTTTTTAGGTGGATACCATAATAGATAATCTAGGGATAAGTGGGGTACTGCCTGTTGCTCTATGGTGATCCAGTACTGGTTTTTCAGGTTTAGAGTAAATTATGGATAGTTGAGCCAGTCTAGCGGCTATATAATATTTGTGAAGATCAGGAAGACCTAGTCCTCCCTTACTTTTATGATGATATAAGGTGTGTTGGGGTATTCAATAGCCACAGGCACCCCATGTGAATTTGAGAATCTTGCTCTGGAGTTTTTTTTAGATGAGATTTATTAACTGGAATGGGAAGAGATCTGAAAAAATATAAAATTCTTGGGAGTAAGGTCATTTTAATCGAATTGATCCTACCTAACCAGGAGAGTTCATGTTTGGACCAGGTTTTAAGGTCATTTTCTAATTTCTTATACAAAGGGGGATAGTTGTTTGTGTAGAGATTTTCGAAGCGGGCAGTAAGAGTAATACCCAGGTATTTGATGGAGCTGTCATTCCATTCAAATTTGAATGACTGTTTTAACTGAGATACAGTTGGTGGGGGGAGCGAAACATTAAGGGCTTGGAATTTTGTATAGTTGACCTTCAGGCCTGTTATTTTAGAAAAATTATTAAGGGTCTGACATATGTTTGGAAGAGAGGTCAATGGAGAGGTCACGAATAAGAGAAGATAACCTGAGGAGAGCCCACATTTGTGGGTTTGATCTCTGCATGAAACCCCCTTAATGTTTGGGTTGTGGCGAATATCTATTGCCAAAGTCTCTATAGCAATAGCGAATATTATAGGGAAAAGCGGACATCCCTGTCTCGTTCCCCTGGCTATAGTTATTGGTTTCGAATAATGTCCTTGTAAACGAATTAGCGCCTTAGGTTGCGAATATAGGGATTGAAGCAGGCCTATGAAGCACCTACCAAATCCCCAACGCTCTAAAAGGGAGAAAATGTATGGCCAAGAAATAGTATCAAAGGCCTTTTGCAGGTCAAGTGATAAAAGGAGCCCCTCCTGTCTCACTCCTCCTCCCCAGCCAGATTGTAGAATGGAGATCAAATTAATTGCTCGTCTTATTTGGTCCGGGCCTTGTCTGCCCGGAATAAAGCCCACTTGGTCTTTATGTATATAGGAATTAATAAAGGATGATAAACGGTTGGCCAATATTTTTGTCATTATCTTGATATCATTATTAATGAGAGAGATTGGGCGATAATTGTTGACTTCTTCAGGGTCATGTATGTGGAGTTGAGGTGAGTATCTAAGGGAACACCCTGTGTTTTAGAATTAAAGAAGCTAAAGTTCTTGAAAAGGCTTTGTAATAGGGAATGGATAAACCGTCAGGTCCTGGTGCTGACCCTCTTTTGAGGTCTTTAATGACCTCCTTGACTTCATCTACCATGAAGAGAGCTTCTAGTAAATTTTTATGTGAGGGAGTTAGAGTTGGGATAGGGAGTTCATCTAGATATTTAAAAATTGAATCTTTATCTGAATGAGGAGAGGAGCTATAAAGGTTGGAGTAGAAATTTTGGAATGCGTCCAAGATTTTGACTGGATTAGCTGTGGGGGGTTGACCTGCTATTCTAATCTTGGGTGTTGTATGAATTTTGATTCGGGGGGAAAGTTTTGTTGCTAGTAATGACCCTATCTTGTTTGTATGTAAATAAAATTCATTACTACTCCATCTTATCGCTTTTTCTGCTTGCGTAGTGAGGGCTAGGTTGAGATCCAGTCTAGCTTTATCTAATAGGGAGATCGAGACCAAGGATGGATCTCGTTTGTGGCTAGCTCTGAGGGTAGTAAATTCAGTTTCTAAACGCTCTATTTCAGCTCTTTGTTCTCTTTTGGTTTGGGTAGAGATTTGAATAATTTTACACCGAGTGAAGGCCTTATGGGCAGCCCAAAGAGTTTCAGATGAAATGTCCCCCGTGTCATTAAAAGAGAAATAATCTTTAAGTGCTTTATCAATTATCTCTACATTATGTGGGTTAGATAGAATTGACTCATTTAATTTCCAATGACCTCGCTTTCTACTTAGCATACTAGAACATATAGTTATGACAACCACTGAATGGTCAGATAGGGCTGTGTCTTTAATGTGGGCGCTGCAAATTGATGGTATTAGGTACGTGGGGGTCAAAATATGGTCTATTCTAGCATAAACATTGTGAGGGAGTGAATAATGTGTAAAATCACGTTTAGTGGGGTTTAGTTCCCTCCAGGCATCAGTTAATCCATGAGTAGAAATTATTCTTGCAATTTTATGCCTTTTTTGGTTGGGCGAGATAGTTGATCCTTTAAGGGTTTAGATTTATCCAGAGTCTGGTCGAATGCTACATTCGAATCTCCCTCAAAAATAACTGTGTCCGCTAGCATAGGGTTTAATGTGTCCATCATAGTCTTAAAAAAGACAGCCTGTCCTCTATTGGGAGCATAATAAGATACTATAGTGTATAGGTGTCCTTCTATTGTACCCTGTACCAAAAGGATTCTCCCTTCAGGATCAGTATACTCTATATTCTTTTCAAATTTACACAATTTTGAAAAAATGATAGCTACCCCTTTAGTTTTATTTTCAGCGCTAGATAGGTGAAATTGGGGGAAGTATGGGTGTATAAATTTGGGACTATATTGTATAGGAAAATTCGTCTCTTGAAGTAGGAGAATATCTATGTTAAGGGATTTATGGTAATCCAGAATTTTTCTTCTTTTAATTGGGGAGTTAAGGCCTTGAACATTGTGTGTAGCTATTTTAAGGAAGGTCTGTTTGTTGTCAGCCATGAAAGTCAATTAGAGTGTACTCTTGAATTAAATCCTCATCCACCCTAGGAAGTCTGCTGACCAAAAGCATGATAATGACCTAATTTACTGGATAAGAATGGAGGATTATATGCGTTGTTAATATGAGAATGTGGACTTCTGTAACGTAAAGACAGGTTAGACACATTTCAATTAAAGGGGGAAGAGAATAGGGAGAGAAAAGAAGAAAAAGGAAAAAAGAAAAAGGAAAGTCTCCTATCATACAGAATCAGGGTTCGGGAGAGGAGACACTCCCCGAAGCCTGGAAGAAAAAACAATAGAGGTCTGACCTAAAGGGTACAGACAACCTAGTCCCCAGAGACCTACTGGTTGCAGGGCGCCCGCAGCAGGAAAAAATGATTAATAAAAATAGCACTATAAGATTGATTTATACAATTATGCATTGTCACAGTCCTCTAAAAAGTAAGATTTTTCATGAAGACCTAGACATCAATGACTGATATATGCTGTTAAAGCCTATAAGCCTATAGATGGAACCTATAGGCAAAAAGGAAAAAAGAAAAAAAGAAAGAAGTCTGTAGTATTGTGAATAACTATAAAACCGGCAAGGGGACTAGAATAGCAAATGAGGCTAAAAGCCCCTAAGAAGTGTCACAGAAAGATCTGTGAGCAGTCTCTATATCCTTTTAAGAGACAAGTAACAAGAATGGTGTAGGAGTCATTATTCAGGAGGGTCCGTCCTCCTTGCTTTTCTTCGCTCTTCCCTTTTTCCAAAGTGGGCCTTGTGAGCTCGTCGGGTTGGGTCTTTTGGTCGGGCTGGGACAGGCAGTGGCGGTATCCATTTTCGATTCTTGCGAGATGAGTTTGAGTTGTAATAATCTCTCCCCTTCCTGGAAGCTGGAAAAGGAGTAGGATCTCCCTTTGTCAGTAAACTTGACTGCTAGTGGAAAGGCACATCTGTATTTTATCTCATTCTGAGTGACGACCAGTAAAAGAATCTTCAATGCCCTTCTTCTTTGCAGCGTGGAGGGGGATAGATCTGCAAAAAGCTGAATTGGGTGGCCATGGCAGAGTATTTGCGGGGCAGATCTGGCTTGTTTCATGACCTCTTCTTTTATTTCATAAAAATATGCCATGGCGATAATGTCTCTGGGTTTTCCATCCTTTCTAGGAGGTCCTAGGGCTCTGTGGGCTCTATCCAGTTCTAGACGGTGCTGGGGGATATTAGGAAGTATGGTTCTGATCATTTCCTGGACTGCTGGTGGTATGTCCGAAACAGATTCAGGAAGCCCTTTGATCCTAATATTATACCTGCGAGATCTGTTTTCAAGTTCATCGATTCTGGAAATGGCAAAATCTAATTGTTCTTGGACAGTATATAACTGTTTCCCATTTTGGTTCGATGCAGTCACTGTTTCCTCCAATTTGTGCTCTATAGCATCAATTCTTGTTCCAATATTTTGAAAGTCAGCTTTCAGGTCTCCAGTAATTTTAGCCGCTGTGTTTGCAAGTCCTCTATCAAAGGAGTCCTGAAAACCTACAAGAATTAATATACAGAAGGATATGTAGAGATTACATCAATGTAAAATTGGCAATCAGCAGGGCAGTTTTAATCATAGGCCTAATCAGTGTATGCCTATTTTTTTAAGGGGGAGATAAGGGCGTGCAGTGAATATGAGAAATGTGTGAGGTGATATTGGTGCACACTAAGTTGTGTTTTCTGTTATTGAGCACACCACACTTTAAAAAAACCCTGTCAACATTTAAAAGACAAGAATAAGAAACAAAAACCCAGAATATCATCCTGAAACAAAAGTCCCTTTCAATGCTGCAAAAAACAGTTTACGCTAAAATAGAGGCCCTATCAACATACAATAAGAATCAATATCCTCACATAAAAAATAAACAACCCCAAATACTGCCCACCTGAAACAAAAACCCTTAAAGTGCTATGGAAAGGATAGCAGTTAAAAGTGACTGTTGGAATTAAATCAGTCACAAAATAAAGTTAAAACAAGCCCTCAAAAATAAGAAACACAATACAAAAGGCAACAAAGGGGTTGCTTGTTATCCCTGCAGCAACTTCTAATATACTGACACTATGGCTGCTTTATGGCCACTTATTTATAGTTAGGGGTCTGCCACATAATAAAGCCCAAATATTTGCTCCTTCCAAGCCATCTGACCTAAGTTTGAATGATCTTGTAGTACATTATGAATACCATGAATTCAGATGTATAAATTCCCATATTAGTTTGACAGGTCTGCAAAAAGGCAGGGTTTGGCTTGAACACATGGTAGACTTGATCCAAACCTCATCCCTAATAATCATTTATATTTAGCAACTTCCCATGTGCATCCGTGTGACTGGTGCAATGTTTATGTAATTTGCTATATGTGTGAAAATGAATGCAGTGTGTAGCTCTTCATATATTCTCTCTCTTAAAACTATGCTCATGACTCTTAAGACTCTTAGATGATGATAATGATACTGATGGATAGAATGTGAAAATAAATCCAAGATTATTATTATAGGGAGCAGAAATATGAGGGTAGTGTTGTAGAAAATTAGCATTGTCATTGTCGCATTTGTAATCACAAAAAAGGTTACACTATTGTGTATTGTTGGCTATTTATAAAGCAGGTGCTGACTTCATTAATGCTGCCTTTGCCTTATTCCTCAGATCGTCAGATGTGGGGGAATGTGTCTCAGATGTGGTATCATACAAGGATCGCCAGTCTGGTAATTTTTGTCTACCTCCTTAAATTTTATACCTATCATGACCTACAATCTATGTATGCAAAGGCAACTTCATAACATTTCAGCTATAAGTTTAGAAACTGCAGATACTACAAAGCAAATAAAACAACATTGTTCTGTCCAATAGGAGAACCATAGCGTCTAGTATAGAAAGCCCTTCCTCATCTTTATTGTTGTAGGTTTCCATACCTATAATGGATGTTATTACAACTAGGGATGGGCAAAAGGTTCGACCCGAGCATAAGTTGGGGCCGAACTTTGGCTGTTCAGCCATTCGGCGAACAACGTACATTATGCAGTGTTTGCGGCAAATTCTAAAGCCGCGCAACACCATTAAAGTCTATGGGACACTAACACGAAAAACCAAAAGAGCTCATTTTAAAGGCTTATATGCACCTGAACCGTACCAGGCCTCATGTCCTCAACATGGGGAGGGTGCTTTGGGGACAAGGGTCTCATCCCCTCAACCCTTGCCCGGTGGTTGTGGTGGTCTGCGGGCGGGGAGCTTATCGGAATCTGGAAGCCCCCTTTAACAAGGGGACCCCCAGTTCCCGCCCCCATGTGAATTGGTAACGGGGTACATTGTACCCCTACCAATTCACAAAAAAAGTGCCAAAAATAGTAAAAAAGACAAGAGGGTTGTGGGGATGAGGCCCCCTGTCCCCATCAACATGGGGAGAAGGTGCTTTGGGGTCAGGAGGAGGGCGCTCTCCTGTCCCCACCTCTTTTCTTGTGGCCTGCCAGGTTGCGTGCTCGGATAAGTGTCTGGCGTGGCTTTTGGGGGGACCCCCATGCAATTTTTTTTTACATTTTTGGCTCTGGGTTCCCCGTACTATTCATACCAGACCCAAAGGGCCTGGTAATGGACCAGGGGGGATCCATGCCATTTTTTTCAATGAGTTTTATCTATGTTGCCGAGATCCGACAATACTTTACAGCCGCAATCAGTTTTAAATGACAATTTTTACTTTAGAAATGCCATTTTGCTGTGGTACTGTTCTAAACATGGCAAAAATGCGACACTTTACAGGCATACTATAGACACCCCCAGGCACGATATTTAAAGGAATATTTTGTTTTTATTGCTTCACTTTAAGCATTAAAAAAAACACTGCTCCCTAAAAAATGTCCGTTTTTAAAAAAAAAATTTGCATTGATACATGTCCCCTGGGGCAGGACCCAAGTCCCCAAAAACTTTTTATGGCAATAACTTGCATATAAGATGGGCTTTATGTTCAGGTCGAACATGAGTTTGACTCAAACATTGGCTGTTCGCCTTTTTGCCGAACAACGAACAATTTGGGGTATTCACGGCAAATTCAAAAGCTGCGGAACACCATTTAAAAGTCTAAGGGAGAAATTAAAAGTGCTAATTTTAAAGGCTTATATGCATGGTATTGTCATAAAAAGTGTTTGAGCACCTGGGTCCTGCCCCAGGGGACATGTATCAATGCAAAAAAAAGTTTTAAAAACTGCCCTTTTTTTAGGAGCAGAGATTTTAATAATGCTTAAAGTGAAACAAAAGAAGTGTAATATTCCTTTAAATTTCCTACCTTGGGGGTGTCTATAGTATGCCTGTTAAAGGGCGCATGTTTCCCGTGTTTAGAACAGAACCACAGCAAAATGACATTTCTAAAGGAAAAAAGTCCCCCACTCTCTCGTCCCGCCCCTCTTTTCCTGTGGCCTGCCAGGTTGCGTGCTTGGATAAGGATCTGGTATGGATTTTTGGGGGACCCAAGCCATTTTTTTAAAAATTTTGGCACGGGGTTCCCCTTACTATCCACACCCGGTATCCATACACGTAAATGGGTGACCCCGTTCCCCTCTGACAACACGGGGAAAGCCATAGGGACGTACCCGTGCATCAGAAGAGAGCGGGGTCACCAGGTGGCCTGTCCTCCGTTATATAAGAAGTGTCAGAAGAACCAAAGAGTCACATGGTAGAAGACTCCCACTGAGGCGGATCATGCGGATGGAGCGGGGAAGAAGCCGGAGGAAGATGCGGGACGAGAAGAGCGGAGGAAGAAGATGGAGGAAGAAGAAGAACACCGAAGGAAGACCAGAAAAAAAAAGATGAAAGAAGAAGAAAAAAATAAAGGACTTGTCAAAAACCATCTCTTGTGTTTTTAACCTTTTTGACACTTTTTTTGTGAAATGATAGGGGTACATTTGTACCCCATTACCAATTCACATGGGGGGCAGGATCTGGGGGTCCCCTTGTTAAAGGGGGCTTCCAGATTCCGATAAGCCTGCAGACTGCCACAACCACCAAGCAAGGGTTGTGTGGATGAGGCCCTTCTCCCCATCAACATGGGGACAAGGTGCTTTGGGGGGCTACCCCAAAGCACCCTCCCAATTTTGAGGGCATGTGGCCTGGTACGCTTCAGGAGGGGGGGCGCTCTCTCATCGCCCCTCTTTTCCTGCAGCCTGCCAGGTTGCATGCTCGGATAAGGGTCTGGTATGGATGTTTGGGGGGGCACCACGCCATTTTTTAAAAAATTTTGGTGCAGCGTTCCCATTAAAATCCATACCAGACCTGAAGGGCCTGGTATGGAATTTAAGGGGACCCCCAAGCATTTTTTCTTTTAATTTTGGTTCGGGGTTCCCCTGTGGGGAAATTCCATGGCGTTTTTATTAATGAACTTTTATGTGTATTGCCAGACCGACAATTCATTATAGCCGGCACTAGCAATAGTAGTTTTACATGACATTTTTTCCTTCAGAAATGTCATTTTGCTGTCAGACTGTTCTAAACACGGGAAACATGCGCCCCTTTACAGGCATACTATAGACACCCCCCAGGTACGAAATTTAAAGGAATATTACACTTCTTTTGTTTAACTTTAATCATTATTAAAATCACTGCTCCCGAAAAAATGGCCGTTTTTAAAAATTCTTTTTGCATTGATACATGTCCCCTGGGGCAGGATCCAGGTCCCCAAACATTTTTTATGACAATAACTTGCATATAAGCCTTTAAAATGAGCACTTTTGATTATTCATGTTATTCATGTTATGTGTAGACAAGCGTGTGTAGACAAGTTAGTCGGACAAAAGTCCAAAGTACAAACACACATGCTCGGAAGCAAGGACAAGCTGGACGCGGTCGGTCTTGTAAGCTAGCATTTGTAATGGAGAATTAACATTCGTGACATGGCAAATTATGAAATCTCGAAATGCAGCGCACAATTATCTTCTTCTTTAATGGGATAATAATGAAGCTTTGCTGGTGATACTGATGGAGTTATTGCAAACAAATTTTCAAAGGCTTTTTTTTCTAGTGATATCAAGAATAATATTACATATGCTTGTTATTTTTTTTGGTGCAAGTTACCACAACACCATTATCCCATAGTTTTTAAGATCAAAGATACAACTATGTTGGTGCCCCTTGTTAATTTTATATTGTATTTTTTTAAATATAACTGCCTACTCCCAAACTGTCATTTGAAGTAAAACACATAGCCAAGTATTATTCTCCACAGTTTTTTTTTTTGTGTATTAAAAAAAGAAAACAAATAAAATTAGACATGCTATCTGCCAATAGAACTTAACCAAAAAGTGCATCCTATGCACCCAAAAATATAGAAAATATACCAAATCAAAATCATTATTCAACAAAAAAAAATAAAAGCCTCATGCATGTGTCATGCTTCTTAATATAGTGGGTCAACAATGCCAAGAGTTGGTAAAAGCAGGGGTCCCTCATCTGGAGATAATTCCGAAAATCATCTGGATTATTCTCCTGGAGCTCCCACAGCAATGGCATATAACATAATTGGTCACGACTAATAAAGTAACCAATTTTTGGTCCAAGAAATCCCCCTCCTCCTGTTCCTGGACTGGATAATAATAAATTACACGTTATCTTCTCTGGTTCCGCAACGAGGCTGGTTGATGACTGGCCATTCAGAAACAAGCTGAAAAGTGTGAAATGAAAAGCACGAAATGAAAAGCGCGAACTGAAAAGTGCGAAATGAAATGCGCAAACTGAAAAGCACAAATCAACACTCACCAAACTTCTACTAACACAAAATTAGCAGAAGGAGCCCAAAGGGTGGCCCTAACGAGCTGAAAAATCACGTAGTACGTCACTATGTTTGTGTTTGTTGGCCGACAATTCCTTACCGCTTGTATGCAAGACAAAATCCAGGCACATGCCTTCGGAAGAAAAGTATGAGATTTTGTCTGTGGAAAATGTGATCGTGTACGAGGCTTTAGAACACATGTTTGTCTTTCCACATCCAACAGACTCCAAAAGCAAACTGGCCAACTTCTGTTTATCCTACTCTAAGATCTCACATTTACATAAAAGCTGAAAAACAGTTATGGACATTAGAAGCCTAGGGGAAAAGCAACACAATACTTGTACCTGGACTGCAACCCAGTACTTGAGAGCTGAAACCATAAAACATGTATGGATTACAGATGTGGAAAATGTGGTCAGTTTTCAGAAATTATTTAGATTACCACCCCAAAGTGTGCTATGAGAAGGAATATGCAGTATGGCGGGTTGAATCATTATCCCCAAATGTACAACACTTTCCAATTAATTATTTCTAGTAAGGTGACAATTTTAAGCTGCTGCTTCCTTATGATCCTAGGATCCAGCAAAAACACACAAAAAAATAAAGAAAATTTAATTTTTCTTTATTGTTCTTCATTGTTGTTGTTTCTTCATCTCCCTCATTATCATCATCATCACTTGTCAGTGACTGCCATCCTAACAATGCTTCTGCTCAGAAATATAAATATAAAAAAATGTTAACACTAAAAATAGTAGCAATGACATGACCATAACAAAATATACACTTTTCAATGAAAAGCTGATAACCTTACAAAAAACAAAATAGGTAAATTCATAAATTACATTTAATTTTCTTTCTCTATCTGTGAAGTTAACATTAAATGACCCATTTTATTTAATACAACATCATTTTGTTTCACACGTATGCATTTTTCTGTTGTCTTGTTTTTCCTCTGTCTAAGAAACAATCTTTACTTCCTCTGTGGATGCCAATTTAGGCTTAATAGCTTGTTCTAAGTTACAAATTAGATTGCAAATGAAATTTGATCAGAAAGAAAATTGATAAAGCATGACTTGTTAGATTTATTTTATTTACTGCTGTAACTTTCATCCTTTCGTTTACCTCTTTTAGTAGCTAACATTATGATTCATTCATTTTTCTTCATAATATCACAAAACTAGCATTATTGTACAGAAAGTTTTACCTTCAAAAAATCATCTTCTTAGAAAAATGCAATGTGTTTGGTCTTGACTCACACTGGCCATTAGTTTTCATTAAGGAGAGAAAGAAGACAAACATATAAAGCACTTTGTTCACATATTTTCACACACTGTCAATATTTCAATATGCTGCTAATGCATTGGAGCTTTGTGAGTCACCATATTGATTCACACTGAGAAGCATGTGGTAAATTAGAGAGGTCATCCCAACTAGAAGCAACACATGAACTAGTGACTGAAGCTAACACTTATTTGGGCCAATAAAATAAACACTATTCAAGAGCACACCAACATTATTGTGAATAAAGAGAAAGAAACACAAATAAAGGGGAATGTGTAGATACATAAAAATTGAAGTTTTTTTTAACGTCACCAACTTGTTTTGAAAGGTGCAAGCACTAACTAGACACTTACCTGCAACAAGTGCAAAGCAAGTTAAAATGCATCTAAACCCAGGAAAAAAAATTGCCTCTCTGTTAAAGTGGAATTAAACCTAAAATCAAAAATGTAATATTGCAGCTTACCAATCATTAGCTACAACCATTTTCCTTTTTTAGGCCTTTTCTCCTCTGTTTTCACCTGGTGATCTAGCCAGTAATACACATTCTGTATTGGATTGCCCCAACTCTGGATGAAAGAAACAGGAGACACATGATCCATCCCCTAGTGAATGACTGCCATGAGACCTGGCTTTCAACACTCAGCCAACTTCCATCTTGGTGTCCCTAAATTATTAATGAGCCTGGTTTTAACTACTAAATGTGAATGGCCCTACATTGGGTATAATAAATGATTTGGTCCTGCTACATGAATGCCGCGTACAGACGATTGGAATTTCCGACGACCAAACTGTAGATTTTTTGTTTTGTTGGCTCAAACTTGTCTTGCATACACACGGTCACACAAATGTTGTCGGAAATTCCGATCGGCAAGAACGTGCTGACGTACAACACCTACGACGGCACTATAAAGAGGAAGTTCAATAGCCAGTGTGCCACCCTTTGGGCTCCTTCTGCTAATCTCGTGTTAGTAGAAGTTTAGAGAGAGACAATTCATGCTTTTCAGCCTCCTGCTTTTCAGTTCGTTTCTGCTTTTCAAGTTGTGCTTTTGGTTCGTATCTGTTTTTCAGTGCATGTTGTCAGTTCATATCTATCTTTCAGTGCGTTCTCGTCTGCTTGTTTCTGATTTTCAGATCGCTCTTCTCAGGTTCTTTCTGATTTTCAGATTTTCTGTTAGTTCGTTCTGACCAGCTGACCGTTTTTAAGCCATGTTGCGGGTATATACTCGTCAGAGAGTTCGTGATGTGCAGGGGCTTGGTGTTGGGGTTCTTACTTTGACCCAAGCCAAGTCCATAAACAGGGCGAGGAGGAGTTCATGGACGAAGAATTGGTTACTCCAGCGTGACCAATTCTCGCACATGCCTTTGTTGCGGGAGATCCAGGAGAATAATCCTGATGATTTCAGGAATTATCTCCAGATGAAGGACCCCGTTTTTCACTGTCTGTTGGCTTTGCTGTCCCCTTATATTATGAAGCAGGATGCCTGCATGCGGCAAGCCATCACTCCTGAGCAGAGGCTCGTCGCCGCCTTGTGGTACTTGGTGATGGGGAGAAGTCTGCAGGACATCAAGTTCTCGACAGGCATCTCCCCCCCAGGCTCTGGGGATCATTATTCCAGAGACTTGTTCTGCCATCATTCAGGTCCTGCAGAAGGACTATATTAGGGTAAGTTTTATCCTTTAACATCACATTCTATGTATTTAATGTTTGCTAATGTATTGTATTTATTTCATTATTCCATAATGACCCTGATTGTAATATGCTGTGAATGTTCTCTTTGTCCTCATGCATGCTGGAAGCTTTTAAAGTTCCTTTTTTGTCCTTCATGCATATTTGCCTTCACTAACCTCCCCAGCATGCTATCCTGGACCCATACACACCTAGCCTAGTCACTTAACAATGTTTTTTCTCAGCTGCATTGTAGTGCTTACCCTAAACACCCCCTAAAATGTGTTTAAATGTTATTTTAGACCTTAAATTCAGGCAGAGTGCAAGATTTTTTTTGGGGGCCCAACCTCATTTGGAACCCCCCCAACCCCCCCAAACACTAAGTCAGCTGATACCAATCCTCTATTTGCTGACTTTGCCAAACCCATACACACTATACCTACCTCTTTTGTGTTCATATTTATGGATGAATTCACCAAAGCATGTAGCGCAAGGGCCTGCCTGAATACTTTCAAATGGTACTGTTTAAAGATTTGTTCTCCTATTATCTTGATAGGTAATTGCAGAATGTAAAAATGTGCTTCAATTTGTACAGTGTGTATTCCTATTTTTGTATTATGACACTTCTTACCTGTCCAGTGGGCTGCCAATAGTGTAAGTAAGGAGGGGCTGGCCAAAGTAACACACATTACTTATGCATTCAGCTCTCAATGAAGTGGAGAGGGTTACTTGTCAAAAACATCTACCCAGCCGCCCTAAAATCTTTACAATGGGCCATCAGAGGGTGTGAGGAATCTGATAAGTGGACCTAATACTTTTGTCTTTTAATACTCATTTTATTAAATGTTATAAATAGGTTGGCCAAGAACGTTTGTATCTAAACTGCTTGCAATGTTATGTGCAAAAGTACTATTTTTTTTACTTGTTTGACTCCACAGTTTCCTTCAAACCCACAAGAATGGCAGACTGTGGCATCCCACTTTGCCCAGTGGTGGGACTTTCCTAACTGCAGAGGGGCAGTAGATGGGAAACATGTCCACATCGTCCCACCCCCCAACTCAGGGTCATACTATTATAACTATAAGGGGATTAATAGTATTGTGTTGTTGGCTTTGGTGTCGGCGACATATGAGTTTTTGTATGTGAACGTGGGGAAGAATGGCCGGATGTCAGATGGTGGAGTTACGGAGTTTTTCAGACGGCTCCAGAATGGTGGCTTGCGCTTGCCACCTGCGGAAGACAATGTGGCTGGTCTTCCGTTTGTGGGCTAGGTGAACATCTGATGAGGCCATTTCCCATGAGGATCCTCACCCCGGACCAAAGGGTTTTTAACTACTGGCTGGCCAGAACCAGAAGAGTGGTGGAGAATGCTTTTGGCATAATGGCCAGCCAGTTCCGCCTATTTCTAACACCAATTCACATGACGGAATATAAACTGAACCATATTGTGCTTGCTTGCTGCATTTTGCACAATTATCTATGCAAAAATGCAATGAACTATGTGGCATCAGTTAGGACTGAGGCCGACTCTCCTGATCATTCAACCCTGACGGCACTTGAAGCTGGCCATCCTGGCTTTCCCCCCCACAAAGCGCCCGCAAAGTGAGACAAAAATATCTTGAGTACTTTGCGGGTGAGCGGGCCATTGATATGCCAGCAAATGTGTGAAACACTTTTAAAATACATTTTTATTTTAAACTGTACTAATATTTCATTTGATTTACTGCTTGTGTTTCTTTTAGCTGTCTCCTAGGTTCTCCAATGGGCTTTTCTTTTTGGCCATTTTCTTCAATAGAGCAAACATTATTTATTTGATAAATTTGACAATCTCTTCTTCAGCTAACAATTATGTTGTGGGTCTGCTACACATACACCTTGTTTTTGTTGTTAATGTATGTGATGCATTAATGATAAAAATAATCATCCTTTGCAGCACCATGAATTAATTGTTTTGAGTGCATAAAATGGCTTGATTGGGGCCAATTTTAGAGCACTGTGGGGGTTATTTACTAAAGGCAAATCCACTTTGCACTACAAGTGCACTGCAAGTGCAAAGTGGATTTGCCTTTAGTAAATAACCCCCATTGTCACTGTAAACACCAACTTACTCCAAAAACTGGTATTGAGCATTGAAAGAAGAAGCCACACATTGTTGAGTATAAAACATTTTACTCCGAGCACATTCACATGTGCGTTAGAAAACAGTTTTTGAACAAACCAACATCTTTGGGGTATAATGTTTTTATGTTTGACATTATAAATATCCTTTTTTTTAGTTAAACAGGCATGTTTAAAACCAAAACATACACAAATCAGGAACTTACAAAGTTCAACTTTGAAAAAGTGAAGGCAATATCAGACATTAGTATGTTAAAACTGTGTTGATCTTGCCTTCATCAGATGGGGTGATGTCACCACTGTAAAAGCCAAATTTCGAAGATGCACACAAATTGGTACTCAAATGTGGATTTCACTCCTGATCCAATGTCTAATGTCAACATGTGCTTGCTCCCATCATGGGGGATCAATGGACGTGTTTCAGGGGTGCAACCCCTTCCGCTTATCTACTTGAGTTGCAAGGAAGGGGTTGCACACACAAAACGCGTACATTGATATGCCATGATGGCAGATAGCACATGTTGACACATTGTGTGCATCTTCAAAATTTGGCTTTTAAAATACTTTAAAACTTGATTTAAAATAACAAATTCCACAACAAAACGATACAATTTTTGTGTGTTTTAGATTCTGCCTAAAACATCAATGCTGTTCTTCATTTTTTGTTGAACATCTTTGATATTTTCCTTTATCTTTTCTAAATCACAATTGCACACCATGATCTTTCCGATGAGGACATGGGCACTTGCACTGGTGAAATGAGTTTCTTCTTCCACAACATCCACATCACCTAAAATAAAAAACACACCATGTATTATAAACATGCAGGCATGCATCTATTACCTGAAGCTGTGGTCTCAGACACTCACCTGTTGTGGTCACTATTTCGCCCACTTCATGAACCTCTCCTCCCTCCACATCCTGAGGTTGTGGTGTGGTAACTTCACCTTCTTTAGGAGGTTGGGGATCCCTGGTGTCCTCAGATGTCCCAAGTCTTTTCTCCCCTATGTGAATTAAAAAAAAGGTATACTTAGCACACAGATATTTGAGGCAAGAAATAGGAATATGAAACATTGCTTGGAAGAGTCATACAATTGTCTGTTTTGGCAGAGTTCCAAGCTGAATACATGATTTTTTGCCTTTCTTCAAGCTGGAATACTTACCTTTTTTGGTAAAGTATCATACATGTAGAGACCCCTAGTCCACTGGAGCACCTGCGTGGGACACTATAAAAAGGGTGTTATGGTGTCCCACACAGCTGCTGAGTGTCCTCTCCTTACACTGAATCTAGTTTGCATTTCATTCTAGTTACAAACCCATCTAGACAACAATGTACTAAACTTCTTTTATTACAAATAAGCACGAACAAATGTAGTTAAACTGCATCTGCCAAAAACATCGTATTAGTGGACGAACAGACGATGTTTACTATGAGCAATTACTGTGCCCATGAACCTGAAACTTGCCATTTTAGACGCCATTTTAAACTGTACAACAGTAAAGAAAAGCACATGGAGCAGCATGCAAGTAATAATAATAATTGTAACACATGACAAAATACTTACTTTTTTGCAGCACTCTCTTGATCCTTCTGTACTGATCCTGCTCCCTCAATTTGAGGTCTGACCATCGTTTACTCAGTTGATCCTTGGATCGTCGTACCCCAAAATTCTTCTGCAGACTTTTCACAACTTTAGTCATGATTTTGGCCTTTCTCATATTTGGGTTGCTGTACGGTCCATATTTTCTGTCATAGTCGGCCATTCTTTAAGATGTTCACCATCTCTACCATCTCAACAAAGGACATATTTGAGGCCTTAAATCTCCTGGATCGGGACGTTTGTGGCTTCAGGCTTTGGTCGTTGCTGCTACTCTCATGCACCTGCTGTCTCTCCGCCATGTGCTCTCCCACTGCACCAAAAGAGAAGGGGCGGGAATATACTAGAAAGAAGGTCAGAGGCGGAGTTTGACGCATGTGCAGTGTACATAAAGCATAACATGCATGTGTCGTACGTACGATCTGTGAGCGGAGGATGGAGTAGCGTAAGCGCCGATCGTGCTAACGAAGGTAACATTTTAACTTGGGACATCAGTGGCCTATACTGCTTATAGATTGAGGTCTATATTGGGATAAGATTATGAGAGTTTAGCCTGACATTAGGGTTTGTCTTGTGTTGTGTGTTGCAGAGAAAAATGGATAAATTCAATGAACATGACTTCCTCCCCAACTTCATTGATAAATTCAGGGAGCTGCCCTGTCTGTGGCAGGTGAAACACCCATTTTATAACAACAAACTAAAGAGGAAGGCAGTGCTGGATCAACTGTTGGAATTGTTGAAGCCAGTGATTCCCGCGGCAAACATCACCTATTTGAAGGCCAGAATTGGTGGCCTGAGGAGCACATATAATAGGGAGCGCAAAAAGGTCCAGGATTCCATGAGATCAGGATCAGCAGCAGATGACATTTATGTCCCCAGGCTGTGATACTACAACAGGCTGCAGTTTTTGTCAGACCAGACTGAAATCAGGCCATCACTCTCAACCTTTCCTTCCACTCTTCCTTCCACACTTCCTTCCACCTCAGATGAGGCTTCCAACGTACAACCTGGGCCATCCACCAAGAAAGATGTGGAGGAGCCCAGCTTGAGCCAGGTATAGCATTGTTCAACATATTTCTTATCAAAAATGTATTTATGTTAACTAGATGTTATTATTGATCACTAATTTCTGATTTAACAAAGTGGTTTACATATCAATAAACAGTAGTAGCCAAAAATTATTGGGACAAGAATGAAAAATGCTGGGGTCAGAATGATAGTCTTTTCTATTTGTTAACATTGAATTTGCAACAGTCATGAGCTCAAAATTGTGTGTGATTGATGACCAAAAATATAAAACTATGTCGCATTTTCATACACAGGAAAGTCTCAGCCAGGAGGAGGCTGTGGAAAGTCTCAGCCAGGAGGTGGCGGGGGAAAGTGGCAGCCAGGAGGTGGCCGTGGAAAGTGGCAGCCAGGAGGTGGCCGTGGAAAGTGGCAGCCAGGAGGTGGCCGTGGAAAGTGACAGCCAGGATATGGGCGTGCCCAGTAGCCTGACCGAATTGCAGGTTCCTCCCCTCCACCTTCCAACAAAAAGGCCCAGAAAAGGGAGGAACGTGGAGGAGTCAGCGCTTGTTTTGATTTGGCAGGCTACTGCGGTCCTCACAACAACCCCCAGTGTTCAAGAGGCCTTCGTGTGTATGACGGCCAGTAATATGCGGGAAATAGAGGTGGGCCAATGCATCATCAGTGAGGAGCTCATATTTCAGGTCCTAAATAAGGGGGTGATGGGTGAACTCACAAAAAAGTCACGTATGTGAGTTGGACCATACTCCTCCTCCATCTCCTGCCACAACTCCAACACCACAGCCACAGCCTGGAAGGAAGCGTGGAAGGAAGACAAGAATGTGATGGCCTGGGTTCGGTCTGGTCTGGCAAAAGACGCAGGCTGTGTAAGACCACAGCCTGGGGACATATATGTCATCTGCTGCTGCTCCCGATCTCTTGGAGTCCTGGACCATATTGTGCTCCCTATTAAATGGACTCCTCAGGTTACCAATTTGGCCTGTCAAATAATTGATATCTGCCATGGGGTACAAAGGCTTCACCAATTTAAACAGTTTCTCCAGCATTGCCTTCCTCTTTATTTTGTTATAACCCCTAATAAATTTTGAATTTTTTTTTTTTAAAAATCCTTAAAAATCCTTGGCTATGTGTTTTACTTCAAAAAGGACAGTTTGTTTGTGAGTAGGCAGGTACATTTCAAAAATACAATGTGAAATTAACAAGGGACACCAACACCAACCGGGTTCAAAAAATTCAGAAGATCTTGCTAAAAAAAAAAAGTAGATCACTAGAAAAAAATAAATAAAAGATTACTCAGGAGATCCCGAGAAATAATAAATAAATCAATAAATAATAAGAATATTAGCAGTGAAACAACTTCATTATTCTAGCATTATAAAGAAGAAGAGAATGCACTGCATTAAAAGATGAAAAACTTTGCAGTGTGATGAATGTGCTATCTCCATTACGAATGCAAGTTTTACCAGACTGCGCTCTTCTGTCTCGTACTTGATTCAGAGCATGCGTGGAGTTTTGAGCGTCGGAATTGTGTACACACGCTTGGAATTTCCCCTGTCAATGGTAAATGGTTTGTCTCATCCCTGTAAACTGTTACATTCTGCTGGAGAGCTTGTTCTTTTGAAAAAACAACAGACTTTCTGGCCAGATCACCAGGTGAAAACAATGGAAAGAAAGCATAAAAAGAAAAGGAAAATGAATGCAGCCATCACATCTAAGTATAGGTAAGCTGCAATATAATACATGTTTGCTTTTGGGTTTAATACTGCTTTTATAGACCCCTTTAATTACATTGGTATTTAATTATATTTACTACGACAGATTGAATGAACACTTATTTCATGCTTAATACCATTTTATTTTTTTTTATGTGCAGATGGTAGAGAAAGGTACTGGTAAATTTAAAGTGTTTGTAACCCTAAAAATAAAAGCGAGACCTCCTGTTCCCTTATAGCAGGTTAAACAGCACAGTGCTTATGCTGTCTAACCTGCCCCTCTCTAAGACCCCTTTCACACTGGGGCGTCGGGGTCATCAGCGCTAAAGCGCCGCTATTTTTAGCGGCACTTTACCGCCATTTTTGCGAGGGTTTCGGCCGCTAGCAGGGTGGTTTTAACCCCCGCTAGCGGCTAAAAAAGGGTTAAAATGACCTGCAAAGTGCTGCTACAGTGGTGCTTTGCCGGTGGCTCTGCAGCGGTGCCTATTCAGTTCAATGGGCAGGAGCGGTTATACATTGCTCCTTCACCGCTCCAAAGATGCTGCTTGCAGGACTTTTTCTACCGTCCTGCCAGTGCACCAGTGTGAAAGCCCTCCGGAGAGACAGGAGAGGCGCTTTACAGGCGCTATGCAGGCACTATTTTTAGTGCCGTAGCACCTGTAAAGTGACTCAGTGTGAAAGGGGTCTAAGCTTTAAAAAACCTGGCTTATCCTGCCACTTCCTGTGTCCTCTCTGTGTACTGACAAACGATAATCATGGCTGCTGAGCCCTGATTACTGTGGTCAGTTTACGTGCCTCCGTCAGTCACAGCTCTCCTCTGTCCCCTTCACCCCCTTCCTCCCTGCCTGTCAGCTCCGTGTGTCTGTGTCTCAGCCTCCCCTCCCCTCCAGCCGCTATTAGTAGAAAATAAAAGATTATAAATTGTCACTGGCAGCCCTCTATTATATCTAGGCATAACACACAGAGTAAATGTTTTATCAAAACGAAGCTTGTAAACACCTTTATACAGCTATATTCAGGCCAGTCATGTGATTCCCGGCTGGAGGGGCTGAGCAGCCATGTGACTTTCCCGGCTGACATCAGAGAGAGATCTCAGCCCCTCCCACTGTAGCCCTGGATCGGAGTAGGAGACCGTCCTGGAGTCACTTGACCAGACTGAATATAGCTGAAAAAGGGTATTTACAAGCTTAATTTTAATAAAACACTTACCCTGTGCGTTATGCCTAGATATAATAGAGGGGCTGGCAGTGAATTACATTTTCAAGGTAACAACCACTTTAAATAGTGAGAAAATGGAAAAGTGTGCAAATGTAGTTTGTATTGCGTCAGTAGTTTTCCCAAAAACTAGGATATCTATTATAGTACACAACTTTGTATGAGTCACCCAAATGTCTTGTTTTTATAGGAATGAAAAGTAATTGTGAAATGCTGATCAATGCTGTCTCTTATGTTACGGTGTTGAAGGATTATGGCAGCTCCCGGACAATGTGCTCTTCTATAAAACAAAATACATGTCTGCCACTCTTTCAGCCTTTCAGTGCAGACAACAATGTGAAATCAGTTCTGTTAGACATGCTTTTAGTCAGACTAAGATTGTGACTGACCAATGCTTTTCAATGCCGCCAATGTATTGTGACAGTAAGGCACATTATTTATTTGTCTAGTTGTTGTATTCACTAGATTCATCACCGTATAATAGGACATGTAATAACATGTGTGGGATTTCAGCTGGAGTACCAAACTCGTATAAAGTGTTTGCCTGTATGTAGTGAATATCAAAAGTAAATGCAGGGAATGGGTGCAGAAAAATAAAGGGTCAGTTAAATTGTTATTAAACTCTCCTTTGTAATAAAGGTAGATTGTTGCTGACCTCAGAACTTATCATATGTAATGGGAACTATTCTTTTTACGTCTGTCATTGCTTTGTGCTTTGCTTGTTAACATTTTCTGTCCATATTTTCTGGTGTTCAGGTGGCTATGTTGCCTTGCAAGGTCTCCTTAAAGTGGGGTTCCACCCAAAAAAACAAAAATATCTCAAAAATTCTAAAAAAAAAACAAAAAAAAATTTGGATATTTTTTTTTTCACTTACCTCTAAATACCTGTTGCTAGGTGGTCCCTCGTAGTCTGCCTCTTCCTTTGCCTGGGCTGGTGACATCACTTCCTCCTCGGCACAGGAAGAGCTCCGCTCTGCTCCCTCCCTCCTGTCAATCATCTGGGACCCATTACAGGTCCCAGGTGATTGAGCGGCCAATCACGGCGCACGGCGTCGCTCGCGCATGCGCAGTGGGTGCCAGGCCGTGAAGCCACAGCCCGGCGCCCACAGTTGAAATGCCGGCGCCGACGAGCGGAGGGGGGGACGAGCGGGGCTTCGATCCCCCGCATCGCTGGACCCAGGGACAGGTAAGTGTCCAATTAAAAGTCAGCAGCTGCAGTATTTGTAGCTGCTGACTTTTAATTTTTTTTTGACGCCCCCCCCGGGTGGAACTCCTCTTTAAGCCCTAGGGCAGCCACCCTTGCATCTATGCTCCCATTTGGATGCCTATATGCTGCGTGTCCCAACATGCACAGATAACACTGAAGCCTAGGACAACAAGCCATGCTGTTTCCTTCATGGGAATACATTGAAAGCAACTTTTGAGGCCAGCAGAAACTGTATGAGGATGGGACATTGATGTGCTTTGTTTAGATGATGCTATAGATGATGGCATATGTATTCCCAATGAGGAGGAGCATGTGACTTTGTGTGATATTTTCAATGCATGCTCCCAAACTGGAAGTTTGGGGAAGCAATCCAGAGCAATCTGGGGCAGGTAGCTGTGAAAGCTAGTATGTATAAATGCTTCTGCACATTTTAAGAGAAAATACATTATTGGGGAATGTCTCAGTGGTGAATATAAATATATTAAAATTAAAAAAGAGGAGTGTTTAATACTGCTTTAAATCAATAGGTACTTATAAATGAGTGTTGCCAGACAGTCTCCCATGTCAGCCATTTGGCACATGCGCAGGGGCTTTGGTGACTAGTGTGAGTCTCAGACACTACTGCAGTAAAAAGCTGAAAATTGGAAAAAATGAACAGCTTAGATGATAATTAACAAAAAGCAATAAAGCAAATGAAGTGGCAGTCTGGCCTAAGTCTGATATGCAGATGCAGAATGATGCTTGTGTTTGTGCCTAAAGATAGAAGTGACTGAAATGATCCTGAGGGCATTCAGAACAGTGCATCACAGCAACAGTCTCTCTCCTGCCCTCTTAGTGCACTGCTCACTCATACAAGTGGCCAGGAGTGGTAAAAACAGGTGGTTGAGCAACTGTTTTACAACCCATGTCCTCTCACCTAAACACAAAAATGCAGCAGCTAAGGAATGCACACATGCAAAAAAAAAAAAAAAAAAAAAAAAAAAAACGACATGTTTAATTCCTTTACCAAAAAACAGCCATTCAAGTAAATGGGTTCTCCCTCAATGCACGTACATGCAGTTGCGGTGTGGTGAGTCCACTTTTTGAGGATTAAAGAAGGTGGTGAGGAGACAACTTATTGGAAGTCCTATTACTGGCAGAATCTTCAGGTCAGAAACTTTGAAACAGAATCACAAAAAAAAACTGATTACTTAATCGCTTGCCGACAATCCGCCGTCATTATACTGTGGCAGGTCGGCTTGTTTTCACGAATCACCGTACCGGTACATCAGCTCCTTTAAGAGCCATACGGTGGGGGAGCTGATGCGTGTGGCTGGCAGACGCGATGGCCGCTGGCCACGCGCGATCGTTCCACAGAGAGCCATAATGGGGCAGCGCCTTATCACAAAAAAATGGCTTGGTCATTAAGGGGGAAAATCTTCCCGTCCTTAAGTGGTTAAAGTGGATGTAAACCCTCACATATACCCAGTGAAGTGAACAGCCTTAAGATGATACACAGAGATACAGAGAAACAAATCTCCTTACATAAATGTTACATGCATATCTGCTGTCTTCAGCTTTCTATATTCTTCAGATCTCTTACATTGTGTTAGAATCTTTACTTCCTCATTCAGCTGTAGAAGTGTAGTCTTGTCTTACACTGTGTGACAGCCGACAGTCTCGGAGAACTTGTCAGAAGTTATCATGCTGATAACAGAGGAACGAAACAGCAGAAAGACACGGGACTTGGGACATTGGAAAGAGATAAGTAAACACTACAGATATATGTGCCTAGGTCAAATTTCATGAATCTGGTTTACAGCCACTTTATGAAAACTGTATACTGTAAAGCATGATGCCAAACATACTAATAAATACAACTTACATATACTGTAAGGCATAAGACTGTAAAAGAACACAAAAGGTTACCTTAGAACAATGGGACCAGACTGTGATGCAGAGGATATTTAGTAGGCAGACAGACACATGGTTGTACACTAGGAACAGGATAACAGGCAAGGTAGACAGACAGTATAACCCAGGGATAATGCATTAGGGATGTAATGTCTCAGGCATACAGGTCAGGATGGAAGGAATGTAGAAAAGGCAGGGTTCCCAAGCAACTAAAGCACAAGACCAAAATTCAACACAAGAGAGCAAATAGTAACAGATGGCAAGCGGGAGCTGGATCATGGGTTTGTCCAAACAGGAGTGGAAGGCCAACTTAACAACAAAGCCAGATCAGAAGATTAGCCTTGTCAGGAATACAATGTCAGAATATTGAAGGATAATAAACACATGGCTGGGGGAATACATAAGGAAAAAACACAATTCATTCACCTACAGGGTGCTACACTCAAATAAAGCACAGGTGAGGGAGCAGTAGGATGGAAACTGAAGCTTGGTACACACAATGAGTTTTTTTTTTTATTCAACCAGGGGGTTGAATGAAAAACAAACTCATAAATTGCCGCATCCACATTAGCGATGTGGATACAAGGATCTTCCCCATCCGCACTATTGCATTCTGACAGCGGGGACTGCCCCCATTAGAATATACTTATCAGAGCTGCAGCTATTGGCTGTATGCACTGATCGAATGGTCGTTTTCCCGCTGGATCATTTTTCCAAAAGAAGGATGCACACACATCAAAATTCATCCGATTCTTGCTGAACCAAACAAATTCCATTTATACCCAGCTTAGGATACAGATACAGAAAGGCAGGAAAAGGGATTCCCAGACTTTTGCAGAAAGGTAGACAACGAAGGCTTACAAAACTCAGATGACCTAGGATTTAATCCAATACATTTCAGAACACATAACTAATAACTTTTGAAAGGAAAACTTTCCCTGCCTTTACCTTTGCTTTTTTTTTTTTTTACTCTTTCTCCCCTATACAGTACAAGCCTGGAGTTGTCCTACGGTTGTTTATAATGATGTGGATTAAGGCTCAGTTTCGACTATTGCAACCACAAAGTCATGCAATTTTGCTGTGATTTTTTGCAGCGATTTTAACACAATTTTTTGCCGGGACTTGAATCAATGCCTGTGTATTCTTGAGGTCTATAGACCTCAAGTCGCATCAAAGTGGGACCAAAGTAGTGCGGGGACTACTTTGAAGTCGCTGCGACTTGAAGTCGCACAGATATGAACGGTACTCATTGAAAATCATGGGGTACGACTTGTCATGCCACTTTTCAGTCCCAAATGGCATGAAAAGTCACACTAGTGGAAACCGAGCTTAAAACACATCTAAACCCAACAACAAATATGTAATATATTGCACCTTACCAGTGCTCATATGTGGTGAATGCACTCATTTTGCTTTTCAGGCTTCTATCGAAGAAGAAGCAGCATTATCACTTTTAGATAGGAAATGTTTTTGAACTACAGAACTACAAATCATAATCATTTTGCCTATACCATATGCAGGCATCATCTGTAGTTCACAAAGAATGTTAGAAAAAGAGAAAGGGAGCACAGAAAGTTATCGTCTGACTTGTTTTCTGTTAGGATCATTTTTGCATTTACCAAACAGATAAAATAAAATAATTCCAATAGTATATTTAACCGACCAGAAAGAAGCCATTATAAGAAAATTGTTAGGATTCATGTACGCTTTAAAATCACATAGCATCATCTGCTATAGTTTTATAAAAAAAAAAAAAAAAAAAAAAAGTTTTTTTTAGTTGAACTTCAGGCTGCTATTTAAAAAATACCAGTTAGTTCAGTTATACATTCATTGTTACTCATTGCATGTATTTTTTAAATTATATTTGTATCTGACTGTCTTGGTCTCTACCACCTGTATTCCCCTGCATATAAGCACTATAGGAGAGGGAGGGGTGGCACTAGGAGTCCATCAGGAGTGCTGATGCACATTTGGAGGCATAGAACAAGACGATAGGGAAGAGAGGAGCCATCCTGTTCGCTCTCTCCTCCTAACGGTTCTGGTTTCCAATGGCAGCATTTGACGGTGGCTCCAGGCAGTTTGACTCCATGGAGGTTCCTAGCCCTTCTATGGAGGCAGCAGCACCATCACCACCATCAAAAAAGCACAGGAGAGGGACACAAGCTGCAACCAGCAGGAAGCTTGACCTTCTGTGGACTCACATTAAGTCCCAGGTCCCTGTAAGGGAAATGCTTCCTTGCTGGATGCAGCTGTGTGGCACCCGCTCCAGGGAGACCACTCCGGAGTGGAAGTGGGAGAAGTAGGAGGAAATCTTCCGAAAAGTTGAGGAGATGCAGCGCCATCAGTGTGACCCGCCTGCCTATCGTAAAAAAAAAAAATCTGCGACATAAAATGGTAAGTAATGTGTCTGATTATTTTATTTTTTTTAATTTTAAAAATCCCATATTATGCCCAAAAACAAGTCGCCCCCCCCCCCCCACACACACACACACGCACACACACATATACATATATTATTAGAGTATATAGAATCTATAATATCAAATCTATAATAAATAATAAATCCCCCCAAAACATGGACAGCTTCTGAGGCAACAACACTAGTATCAGTATCAAGTTCACCACTAACACAATAGCAGATTAATAGCAGATGAAATGAAAAATCTAAATTGAACTATAGCTTGCTTCACAATCTGTTCTGCTGCTGTGCTTATTGCTTAATAATTCAGAGTCTCTGTTAATAAACAAACGGACGCGCTAAGATTGACTGTCTGAAATGCACACCAGATGCAGTTCCGTGCGCTTTTTTTCTGCACAAAATGCATGCACAGTGTTTTTTATGTATTCCAATGGCTCTAGTTCACACCATGCAGTCAGTTTCTGGTCAGTTTCTGCACTGGAAACTGACTGCATGGTGTGAACTAGAGCCATTGGAATGCCCAGAAAACCATGTTCATGCATTTTTAGTTTAGAAGAAAAGCGCACGGGAACAGCATCTAGTGTGAACTGGACCTCAGTGTGTCTCTCTCTGCTAGCAATCGTAAGTGAAAGTAAGTTGCCTGTACATGTGTACTTAAGTTCTTGCTATTTTACTGCTCCTCCTCTTTGGTTACAATCAGTCAATAACATTCATCATCACCATTATTTTACTTCCCCCACCCATTCCAGCAGCGACCACTAACAGCACTTTTACTATTGTCTCTATAATGTTGAATCTTTTCTCTCTATGTCAAATAATCTTGGACTAATAGAGTTAGGTTAGGCACATTCGACTGCAGGTGCAATAGACACAGATCGCTATTGTCACCGTCATATTGAATCTTCTATCTATTTATATCGAACTGTTGTCTCAATGATACGATAATATAATGGATACGAAAATAAAGCATTTTTTTCGGATCTTTCAGATTTCGGATTCTGCCTGTTCATTATCGTTTAGTTAAAACGAACATGAAAATCCCCGAAATTTGGACAAAAATGCATTTGGAAGATAAAGAATGCACATGTCTAGTGAAAATTCATATTGCAAAGAAGACCCAATCACATGAAAGGAAAATAAAGTATTTTTGCTTGTACATTATTGGATGATAAACGTCAGAGTTTTACCTCATTCACTTAGCTAAGGGAAAATAACCTTGTAAAGTGAACTGCCTATTTACCTTTGGTAAATCAACCTCATAATCTCATGCATGCTCAATAATGACATTACCAGTAACATCTGGGATACTGGGCTTGGTTTAATAAAGTGAGCAAGGGTCAGAAAAACTTATTTGTTTGAACTTGCAGATGTATACATGCATATTGAATATGATCCCTGCACCTATGTGGCAAATGGTAAACTAATGGGGGAGATTTACTAAAACTGGAGAGTGCAAAATCTGTTAGAACTCTGCATAGAAACCAATCAGCTTCCAGGTTTAATTGTCCAAGCTTAATTGAAGAAGATGAAGTTAGAAGCTGATTGGTTACCATGCACAGCTGCACAAGATTCTGAGTGCTCCAGTTTTAGGCTGGGTTCACACTGGTATGACATGCGCTCCAACTTTGGGAGCACATGTCGCATGACGTGTGTAAATCAATGATTCCCTATGAAAGCCATCTTAACTGGTCCGACACAAGTCGGTCCGACTTTCAAAAGGGCTCTTGCACTACTTTGGTCCAACTTTGGTCCTACTTCAGCCCATTGAATATCATTGAGTCTGATCAAAGTCGGATCATCATCTTAACTGATCCGACCTTGGCATGCGACTTGTGCTCTGAGGAACTTGAAGGGGAACCCCAAAATTAAAATATAACATTGTTGAGTTCCCCCCAATTCCACACCAGGCCCTTTGGATCTGGTATGGATCTTGAGGGAAAACCCCACGCCAAACTTAAAGGAAAAAACTGAGTGGGCTGCTCGCTCATCCCCCCCTTCCCCCCTTTTCCTAAACTGCCGGTCTGCGTGCTCAGATAAGGGTCTGGTATGTAATTTAAGGGGGATCCCACACCATTTTTTTTCTATTTTGGCTTAGGATTTCTCTTAAAATACATACAGACTGAAGGGTCTTGTGGTATTGTTGGGATCAAAGTCAGTTCCCGTTTGTTTAAGTTGGATGGAAGTCGGACATGAAGCTGAAGGGCAAAGTCGGATCCACAGTCATGCGACTGTTGTGTTGTATCAGTGTGACCCCAGCCTTAGTAAATCTCTCCCAATGTTTATTGTGCATGGAGAAGCAACAGACTGCAGTGTATATTGAACCACAACTAATGCAAAATGGAAAAAAAAAATACTAAATTGGAGGAAAAAAACCCTGCACATCATGTGGTACAAGCAAAAAGTCAGAGCATTGCAGTTTTTATTTTTTATCATTGGAAATATATTCAGAGGCAGCAGTGCATGAAGTCATGTATACACACTTGCCATATGTACTATGATACATAAGTACAGTGTGCACTATGGCTTATTTGTTTTATGCTTTTTTTTTTTTTTTTTTTTCAATTGCCCTATAGCAGACACACTTCATGCAGTTTAGTTCATACAAGAGATGTCCATATAAAATCAATAACAGGGTCTACACAGACCAAAAAAGCATTAGATATTTAGGCACATCTCTCCTTAGCTGGCTCACTTTAAGATGCTGTACGTTCTATAACAAATCACACTTAATAGTACAGCTTGTACTTTTGTGTACATTTTTGCACAATTCTCAGGCATATGGTAAATAATATGAATATATGATTTGGTTTCCTGTGCACAATGAATGCACTGGTGTGCACACAACAGGTTTAGTAAATCAGCCTACTAACCCACTATCTCCCACATGCCTGAAAGTAATAATACTTAGGCGATCATGCTTTAGGAATATTTCCTATCATTTGTTTTTAATTGGATGAAAAAGATATGGATTGTGGAAACATCTGAACAATGACTAAATTACAATGTCTGTCTAAAGAGTGGTCACATCTTTAACATATCAGCCCTATTCATGTGACATGGATGTTTCTAAACATTTACTATTATTTTTACACAATTTCAATATTTGTTTTAAAGAATTACATTTAACAAAGACATTTTGTAACATACACAACACATACTTTGCAACCTCGTAGGGGTCAATGTAAAAACATTTGCTTTGCAAATATCTCAGCATTGGCTTAAAAGTCACAAAACATACCTGTGTGATGTTTGAAATACATGTGTAATGTCAGTTTCTGTTTGTTGCTTTTAGAGCACTAGCCTAACACTATAGGCTAAGAACATTTGACCACAATGGAAAATAATACGAGGAAGACCTCTGCACTGTGTACAAGCTGTATGGAGATTCTTGTGTGAATGGCTGAATAAATGAGTGTTCTGCCAAATGAACCTCCAGCTGCAGTGGTAAGTGAAACATTTAGCAGCAGTAATAATACCATGGCTAAATATGATAGCTTCTTGCTCAGGGCTCCTGCCTCCTGCTACCCGCTCAGTTTGTCAGGCAACCAGGACAAGTTGTGACTTATAGCCATCTGGCCAGAGACTGAATGTACACAAATGAGCAAGGATAATGTAAAAAAACTTGCCCCCCCCCCCCCCCCCAAATGCATACTAGGTTATTTAGGTCTGGTATGGATTGGAAAGGTGGACTCACACACAAAAAAAAGCGAGGTCCTTACAAAATTTAAACCAGACCCTTATCTGAGCATGCAGCCTGGCTGGCTGGGAAATAGGGGGATAAGCGTGCCCCCCCTCACCAAACCATACCTGGTCACATGCCCTCAACCTGGAAGGCTACCTTGCTGTTGCGGACAAGGGCTTCTTCCCCACAACCCTGGCCTTGTGGTTGTTTGGGGCCTGCAAAAAATAAGGGGACCCCCAGATGCTGCCCCCTCAGGTGAATACATAGTACCCGCAATCATTCACAAAAAACTGTTTTTGACAAGTCATTTAAAAGAATGTCCCTCAATGGAAATCCACCATCAATCATGTCGTCCAGATGCAGATGCAGAGCCAAGGTCATCACGATAAACGACACCTACCAAAAGAAAAAAGAAAACACCACCGGCCGGCATGTCTTATCCTTTCTCATCGCTGCTGCCAAATTACATCCTCTGGTCCCCATCTATGCACTGTAAATAAGGTCTTCCTGATGATTTCATTGTCCATGTAAGGACATGAGCATATTTGCTCAGTTATGTTACAGTGATCCCCAACTATTGGTTAAATGTCTGTTAACTCTTCTGGTCCAGTGTTCTTATGGATATTCTCTCCTTGGATCAAATTTTAGAGAATGTTACTTTCCCCTGGCAAAAGATAACAAATAGAAATTGAGATTACACACATATTACAGACATTATGGGTATTATTTGTGACTTTTGTACAAAAACTGAGACATTTACAAAGCATTTTTCTAAGTATAAAGTATAAACTATTTTTTTGGAGGATATAACATTTACTCAAGACTTTATAATTCTATATTTCAAGTTAAAAGCATCTATCTAATGCTTCACAATTTACTTACACAAAATATGAAATGGTTCAGCTGCCATGCCTCTCTAAATAGCAAACTAGCAGCTGCAACCCCTGGGATTTTTTCTTCTGCTATGTTAAAGTTTTGTAATAAGTTATAAAATATAGAGGTTATATGGGGACACACTGAGTTGTTTGACATTGCATTTATGTGCAGTGTCTTTATGTGTTACATAAATATCTGTTTTTTTTTTTCTTCATTTGTGGAAGGTAATTTGCCATTTTATTAGATTTTTTTTAGAAATTGATTAATAATAGGATGAATTTAGTTTTAAAGTAACCTAGAATTATAATGTAAGTATTAATGACAAAACATTATACTGTCTTTTCAGAGACAGTCATTTCAGTTTGTTCCATTTTTTTTTTTAGGTATTTAAGTCATAGAAAGCATGGGGGTTATAGCTGTAGCATGCAGGATTAAAAACATGTGTTGCTTGAGCTCCTGGGCCGTCTACCAATTAACAATATTTGAGCAGACATAGTGACACTAAACTTGGGTGCTACTGCCCATGTCTCTGAAGAAGAATCCCAAGGCACCCAGATACCTTGTGGCAAAACCCCTAAGGATCATTCTCATGTTCAGCAGGGACAGAGTCCTGCTCGGCAAACAAGATGGTACTGATGCTTTTCTACTCCCGCCATTGTATGATATCAGATGGAGCACCACGGTCTGCACCAGTAGGCTGAACCAGCTAAAAGACTGAGTCACTAGTAAGTAACTTATCTGCGAACTTGCCCTGTTCTCTCTTGTTATTCCTGGACTGCAACTTCAGTGGAGAGGATGTCCAAATATTGCCACAATACTGAGGACCAGCTGCATACACCTCTCCAAGAGACCCCTTGCAGTAGACAGAAATGTCTCCTCTGGCTTCCTTGAGCACCAAATCAAGGCTCAACTGTACCACATAGGTTCCTGCCTACCCAGCCAGCACATCCAAGTGAGCTGGAAATATGGGCATTTATACAAACCCTTCCTCCACAGAAGACTTTGACAGCATGGCTAGCAGTGTGGAGAATACTGAAGCTAGAGAATTAGCTATCATCAAACAAGACTTATTGGACCTGGGGTCCAGAACCACCACTGTGGTGCAGGATCAGGCAGTACTATCACAGCCTACAACCTACAACCTACACCTACTTGCAGATTACCTTGAGACAAAATATTCAAAATATTTGAATTCATAGCCCCCCTGAAGTTAACCTCCCTGGCGGTACGATTATGTCAGATTTTTGATGCTGAAAGCGATACATTATTTTGCCTGTAATTCTTAGCAAAGGCCTGTAATTCTTAGCAATAACTCACCTAAATCTGTCAAAACAAGAGTCTAGTAGACATCCAGGGTATGATAAAGTTTGAAACACAAAATCATAAATTATAATATAATAAATAGCATCAGCACGTGGCCGTGGGATACGCTTGGCCTTTTTTTCGGCAGCTGGCCGTGTTGAGCCGCAACATGCGGAAGACTTCGAGTGGATGATGAAGCCGGCATCATCCTCCTCATCCTCTCTCACCCATGTTCAGGGTACTTTGTCTATCAAAGCAGCGGCCTCTCCCCCCGGCTCAATGTCATCAGTGACTCCTTCCCTAGCCCCACCATGTCCTCCTGAGGAGTCCCTTCAACTGTTTGACCACAGTGTTGGGTACATGCTCCAGGAGGATGCCCAGCGTTTGGAAGGCTCTGATGATGATACTGAGCTAGATGAAGGCAGTAACGTGAGCACGGACAGAGGGGGTACCCAAGAAGGACAACAATCTGGCAGTCATGCTCCCCCTGCTGCAGCATACTGCCAGGTTTGCTCCAGTGATGAGGAGGGAGGGGATGATGAGGTCACTGACTCAACGTGGGTGCCTGATAGGAGAGAGGAGGAGGAGGAGGCGACACATCACCAATGAGGCAGGATGCCCTCCAGGGGCCAGCCTAAGGGCAGCACACTGACTGCATCACATCCCAAAGCTCCGCATGTGCAGGGCGCTGCAGTCTCTGCACGTTATTCAAAAAGTTCTTTGGTGTGGACCTTTTTTGAGACGAGTGAATCAGATCGCACCGCTGCTATTTGCAACATATGTCTCAAGCGTATCTCACGTGGCCAAAACATCTCCCACTTGGGCACCACATGCTTGACTAGACATATGTTGACCTGCCATGCAGTTTGTTGGCAAGCGTATTTAAAAGACCCACACCAAAGAACAAAGAGGACCTCTCCTTGCTCCTCATCAGCTGAGATCTCCAACCCCACTATACCTTCAGTCCTCTCTGAGACCTGCACTGAGAGGAATGAAGGTGTAGAATTAGGTGTATCACAGCCAAGTACTTGTGGGAAATCTGCTTTTGGTACACCGACGTCAGATTGTACCAGGCAAATTTCCCTGCCCCAGCTGCTGCACCGCCGAAAGAAGTTTGCTCCCAGCCATCCACATGCCCAGTGGTTGAATGCTAGCTTGGCAAAATTGCTAGCACTTCAACTGCTGTCTTTTCAGTTGGTAGACTCTGTCCCCTTCCGTGAGTTTGTGGAATGTGCGGTTCCTCAGTGGCAGGTACCCAAACGCCACTTTTTCTCACGGAAGGCGATTTCGGCTCTCTACCGTCATGTGGAAGGCAATGTCTTGGCCTCGCTGGGCAGGGCGGTCAGTGGTAAGGTGCATATCACCACTGACTCATGGTCCAGCAGGCATGGACAGGGACGTTACCTAAGTATCACCGCACATTGGGTGACTCTGCTGGCAGGTGGGAAGGATGCAGAACAAGGTGCAGTAGTGTTGGAGGTTGTTCCACCACCACGCCTTCAAAATGCCACTACTAATTATTGTGACACACCTCTCTCCTCCACCCCCTCCTCTTCTTCTTCCTCCATGGCCTCTTCCTGTGCTTTGTCCTCGAACCAGCGGTGCTCTGTAGCCGTTCAAGGGGCTACGCAAGTATGCAGGCCAAAAGATGCCATGCGGTGCTTGAGCTGGTGTGCTTGGGGGACAGGAGCCACACTGGGGCAGAGGTTCTGTCAGCTCTGCAGGGGCAGGTTCAGAGGTGGTTGATGCCACGCCAACTTAAGGCATTAGTGGTGGTTTGCGACAATGGCACCAGCCTCCTCTCTGCCCTCCGACAGGGACAAATGACCCATGTTCCCTGTTTGGCTCACGTCCTTAACTTGGTGGTGCAGCGGTTCTTGGGCAGGTACCCGGGCTTACAGGATGTCCTGAGGCAGGCCAGGAAAGTCTGTGTGCATTTCCGCCGGTCATATAATGCCAGTGCTCGGCTGGCAGACCTCCAAAAGGAGTTTAACCTGCCCAAGAACTGCCTAATCTGTGACATGCCCACCAGGTGGAACTCAACGTTGGCCATGCTGCAGCGGCTGCACACGCAGCAGAGGGCCATCAATGAGTACCTGTGCGACTATGGCACCAGGACAGGGTCAGGGGAGCTTGTTTTTTTTTTTGATCAGGCATGCATGCACTCTCCTGTCACCATTTGAGGAGGCCATGAGGATGGTGAGCAGTGACAGTGCATGCATCAGTGACACTGTTCCCCTTGTCCACCTGTTGGAGCACATGCTGCATGGAATAATGGACAGGGCACTTGAGGCAGAACAGTGGCAGGAAGAGGAGGACTTCCTTAGCTCTCAAGGCCCCAATTTATCCAGACAGTGTTCCTGCATGCCTGCCGATTACACAGGAAGCGGACGAGGACGAGGAGGAGGAGGATTGTGTCAGTATGGAGGTGGAGCCTGGCACTCGGCATCAGCAGTAGTCTTTAAGGGATCAGTCCCAAGAAACACATGGACTTGTACGTGACTGGGAGGAGGTGGCTGCGGACCATGTCGTCCTTAGTGACCCAGAGGACTTTGGACCGAATGCCTCAGCAAACCTACGCTGCATGGCCTCCCTGATCCTGCAAAGCCTGCGTAAGGATCCTCGTATTCATGGTATCAAGGAGAAGGACCAATACTGGCTGGCAACCCTTCTTGATCCACGTTACAAGGGCAAGGTTGCGGACCTTATCTTGCCATCACAGAGGGAGCAGAGGATGAAAAATCTTCGGGAGGCCTTGCAGAAAGGTCTGTGCAGCGCGTTCCCAGAGACTGGGAGGTTACAAACTCCTGTTTCTGGACAACGTGTTGCTGAGGCTTCGGTCAGTCAAAGAAGGAGTGGTGGAGAAGGTGGTCGTCTGACCGATACGTTCAGACAATTTTTTGGTCCGCAGCCCCAAGGTATGATCGGTTCCAGCAACCATCGCCAGCATCTGTTTTACATGGTGCAGGAATATCTAGGGGCAAGATCTGACTTGGACACCTTTCCCACCAAAAATCCTCTGGGTTACTGGGTCTTGAGGATGGATCACTGGCCAGAGCTGGCACAGTATGCAATTGAGCTACTGGCCTGTCCTGCATCCAGCGTTCTTTCGGAATGCACATTCAGTGCTGCTGGAGGCTTTGTAACCGATCACAGGGTTCATCTGTCCACTGACTCGGTCGATCAACTGACCTTCATAAAAATGAATCAGTCTTGGATCACCACCAGCTACCAAGAACCTGATGCTGATGTAACCGAATAATTTTTTTGAAATCTCAGATCCCTTCAAAGACTGCCTATGCTGATGCTGAGTGACTATACTGAGTAACTATCCTCTTCCTCCTCAATGATCACGCTGATAGCTTGTAAGAACATTTTTGGTTCTGGGCGCCACCACCAGTGCCTAAGGCCCAATTTTTCAGCCCCTGTTTAACAGGGGTGTGTAATTACAATTTTTGATGCAATACTTTGCAGCAGGGCTCGTTTCTGTGTTCCAACTAGAGTATCTGTGAGGGGTTGCAGTGTTGTGGCACCAGCACCAGTGCCTAAGACCCAATTTTTCAGCCCCTGTTTAACAGGGGCGTGTAATTTTTACAATTTTTGATGCAATACTTTGCAGCAGGGCTCGTTCCTGTGTTCCAACTAGAGTAGGCATGTGCAAAATGAAAAAATTTGTTTCGTTTTAATTCGTTATTTTATTAATTTAGTTTAGTTAGATTCAGTAAATTCATTAAATTCGTTTTTCAAATCAGTTTAGTTTTCGACCGAATTCGAAAATCGGTCGAATTTGAAAATATTTCAACCGGATTCGATATTATTTCAACCGCATTCGAAAATATTTCAACAGCATTCGAAATTATTTCAACTGTATTAGAAATTATTTCAATCGTATTCAATAATATTTCAATCGCATTCGAAAATATTTCTACCGAATTTGATAATATTTCAACCGCATTCGAAATGATTTGAACTGTATTCAAAATTATTTCAATCGGATTCGATAATATTTCAACCGCATTCGAAAATATTTCAACAGCATTCGAAATTATTTCAACTGTATTAGAAATTATTTCAATCATATTCGATAATATTTCAATCGCATTCGAAAATATTTCTACCGAATTTGATAATATTTCAACCGCATTCGAAAATATTTCAACCAAATTCGATAATATTGCAACCAGATTCGATAATATTTCAACAGGATTCGATAATAATTCAACCAAATTCAGCTATATTCCTATTTAAGTGTGTCCGCCGAATTTTACACATATAAGAATTGAATTAGACAGAAGCACTTTTTTGGCAGCACTGTACCAGGATGCACCTGTGGCATTTTGTGTGAGAGAGAGGGTAGATATAGCTAGCTGCTAGTGACTTGTACTATCTGCTGACTGTTTTGTTTTGGATTTGCAGTGAGTGAGCTTTATCTGTGTGATTGTGTGTGTTTGGTTTGCAGGATGTCTGATGTGGAGAGGGCAGGTGTGTGTGAGGGTGAGAATGTGGATGATGCAGATGGAAATGCAGCTGATGTTGGTGTGTCTTTACATCTGCAGGAGCTTGTGTGGGATTTTGGGAGAGTGAATGTGTGTGGTGGTGGTGAGTCTGAACGTGTTGTTGAGAGTGGTGGCGCTGAGTGTGAAAGTGGTGTGGGTGCATTGGAGGGTGGTGTGAGTAGAAATGGGAGAAAGAAGAGGCGTGGGGGGAGGGGCATAAGATAGGGGAGGAGGCGAAACAGCGTTCTACCTTAACTAAGAGGAAGCCAAGGAGGAATGGCTTCCTCCTTGGCTTCCTCTTAGTTAAGGTAGAACGCTGTTTCGCCTCCTCCCCTATCTTATGCCCCTCCCCCCACGCCTCTTCTTTCTCCCATTTCTACTCACACCACCCTCCAATGCACCCACACCACTTTCACACTCAGCACCACCACTCTCAACAACACGTTCAGACTCACCACCACCACACACATTCACTCTCCCAAAATCCTCCAGTGGCTGTGACCACAAAATCGTCATTTACGGCTGATGCCAGAAGTGGTGCCGCCCCCAAGGAGTCCAGCAAAAGGAGCCCTCGCTTTAATGACGCAGAGAATGTAGCCCTCGCAAACACGGTGGCCAAAGAACGGGTCATCCTGTTTTCTACATCCTCTTCAGCAAACCAGAAGAACCCTGCATGGTTTCGCGTCACCATGGCAGTAAAAGCTGTGAGAGGGTTTGAGCGCACCCCAGACTGCATCCGTCATCGGTAAATAAAAATGATTACATTCTCTCTCTCTCTCTCTGTGTCTCCCAGAGGCGTATCTAGTGAAAATGGCACCCATGGCAAGCACTGAAACTGCGCCCCTGTCAAAAAAAAAAACAGCTAATAAAACTACAAGTCTTTAACCACTTCAGCCCCGGAAGAATTTACCCCCTTCCTGACCAGAGCACTTTTTGCGATTCGGCACTGCGTCGCTTTAACTGACAATTGCGCGGTCGTGCGACGTGGCTCCCAAACAAAATTGAAGTCCTTTTTTCCCACAAATAGAGCTTTCTTTTGGTGGTATTTGATCACCCCTGCGGTTTTTATTTTTTGCGCTATAAACAAAATAAAAGCGTCAATTTTGAAAAAAACGCATTATTTTTTAGATTTTGCTATAATAAATATCCCCAAAAATATATAAAAAAACATTTTTTTCCTCAGTTTAGGCCGATACGTATTCTTCTACATATTTTTGGTAAAAAAAAAAATCGCAATAAGCGTTTATTGATTGCTTTGCGCAAAAGTTATAGCGTTTACAAAATAGGGGATAGTTTTATGGCATTTTTATTAATATTTTTTTTTTAGCAGTAATGGTGGCGATCAGTGAATTTTTTTGTGACTGCGACATTATGGCGGACACGTCGGACATTTTTGACACATTTTTGGGACCATTGTCATTTATACAGCGATCAGTGCGATTAAAAATGCACTTATTACTGTGTAAATGACACTGGCAGTAAAGGGGTTAACCACTAGGGGAGGGGTTAAGTCAGTACTAGGGAGTGATTACTAACTGTAGGGGGGATGGGCTAGCAGTGTCATTTCTCTGATCACAGCTCCCGATGACAGGGAGCTGTGATCAGTGACACTTGTCACTAGGCAGAACGGGGAGATGCTGTTTACATTAGCATCTCCCCGTTCATCCTCTCCGTGAGCCAATCGCAGGTATCCCTGCGGCGATCGAGTCCGCGGGACCCGCGACCCGACTCACGGAGCTCCCGACCGGCGTGCGCCGCCGCCGGCATGCACGCAATGGCATGGTGGGGAATTCAAATAGACGTACAGGTATGCCCATTTGCCCAGCCGTGCCATTCTGCCGACGTACATCGGCGTGCGCAGGTCGGAAACCGGTTAACCACTTCAATACCAGGCATGACAATTGCGCGGTCATACAACACTGTACCCAAACAAATTTTTTATCATTTTGTTCCCACAAATAGTGCTTTATTTTGGTGGTATTTGATCACCTCTGCGATTTTTATTTTTTGCACAACAAATTAAAAAAAAACGAAAATTTTGAAAAAAAACTTTTTTCTTTGTTCCTGTTAAAATTTTTTGTAAATAAGTATGTTTCCTTCTTCAATGACGGGAACTGATATGGCTGCACTGACGGGCACTGATAAGGCGGCACTGATGGGCACCGATGAGGTGGCACTGATGGGCACTGATGATGGGCACTGATAGACAGCACTGATAGGTGGCACTGGTATGTGGCACTGGTGGGTACTCATAGGTGGCACTGGTGGGCACACATAGGCGGCACTGATGGGCACTCGTAGGCGGCACTGATGGATGCTTATGGGTGGCACTGATGGGTACTTATGGGTAGTACTGACAGGTGGCACAGATGGACACTGATGGGTGGCACTGATGACACTGATGGGTGGCATTGCTGGGCATCACTGATTTTATTTGTGCCATAATGGTGCCAGTCAGTGCCCATTTGTGGGCACTGATTGGCATATGTTGGGCATTAATTTGCACATATGGATGTACCTGGCCATCCACATGTTAGGTACTTCCCTGGTGGTCCTGGCGGCTTCCCTGGTGGTCCAGTGTGGGCATCCAAGGGGGACTTTGCTGATAAACAATCAGCACACCCCCCCTGTCAGGAGAGCCGCTGAATGGCTCTCCTCTACTCGCGTCTGTCAGACGCGAGTGAGGAAAAGAAGATCAACGGCACTTCCTGTTTGGACACGGCTGATCGCGTGGTAAAGAGCCTCTGCCGGAGGCTCTTTACTAAGATGGGTGTAGCGGTGTGTCAGACTGGGCGCACGGCGGCTGTTATCCTGCTGGACATCATATGATGCCCAGTCAGGATAACTGAACAACCACCCAGCCGTCATTCTGCTATAGGCCGGGTGGGAAGTGGTTAATCTTTCAATTAACAAATTATGGATTGGCACTACATAAAGTGCCCAAGTGCCCGATGGGTCAGTCCGCCCCTGCTCATTAAACATTCTACATTCAGTGAAAGTTCATGTACTGCAAAGTTTGCACTGCATGAACTTTCACTGAATGTAGAATGTTTAATGAGCTTGTTGCACAAATCACTTTATTACACTTTATTTATGATATCTATTTATTTAATCCATATTGAGCACTATATTTGATTGGGTGCTTCTGCCTGGCACACATGCACAATCGCACATGATGATGACTTTTAAGTCATCATCATGTGCGATTGTGCGTGTGTGCCAGGCCTAAATAGAAGCAGCCAAACAAATATAGTGCTCAATATGGAATAAATAAATGGATATCATAAATAAAGTGTAATTAAGTGATTTGTGCAGTGCAACAGCAGGTACTACTTTTAAGTAGACTGCGGATGCGACTACAGGAGATGACCAGAGACTGAGAATGCGACATACTACAGGACATGATCAAGTAGCCAGTTTTAAAATTTAAACTTTCAGCAATGCACAGCTATACAGGGGGGTTAACACCATTGTCAGGGAGGGTTTAGCGAAACAGTGAGTCTATAGGCAGTGTAAATATAGGCAGAAAGACCTACCTCGCCAGCCGGGCTCACCTCCCGCTTTTGGCGGTATGGGGCGGAGCTTTCGGCGGTAGGGGCAGGGCTTTTGGTGGTATGGGCGGGGATTTTCGTGGTCCAGGGCAGGGCTCTCAGAAGTCCAGGAGAGGTGATCTCAGCGCTCCGAGCACATACAGACTACATGGGACGAGGCGGGGCAGGGTCAGAGTGTAAGTCGAGCTCCCTGCCCCACCCCTCCCTGCTGACAGAGCCTCCCTCAGCCTAAGCCAAGTCCAACAGCCCGGACCGGCTAGCGGCTATCTGATAGAACACCGGCGCAGCGCTCCAGCAGGCTGACTGCGGTGCGGGGAGTTATATTAGTCCGGGAGGAAGGGTGGGGTTTTTTTCATGCGGGGGGGAGCTTTTTTGCCACCCCCCATGCCACTTGCTATGGCTGCCATAACTTATATACGCCACAGCTCCCTCCCTCTCTCTCTCTTTCTCTCTCTCTCTCTTTTTCTCTCTCTCTCTTTCTTTCTCTTTCTCTCTCTCTCTCTCTCTCTCTCTCTCTCTCCTCTCTGTCTCTCACTACATCTATCAATCCACAGTTGTGTGCTCAAAAGTTTCCATACCCTTGGCCTATAGTAGCATCGCATACTAGCACATTATGAAATGTTTACCTTAGAATGGTGACCGGGTGCTGCTGCAGGGGCTGACATATTCCCTTAGGTTTTTATCCATGTTCGCAGGCTCCAGCGCTGTAAGTGGCCAGAGCCGCGATGACAATACTCCCGAGCCCTCCTTTCCAGCAAGGAGCGCTGAAGTTCCGTCACGGTACGCCGGACCTTCAGAGTGCATGTGCCGCTGATGTCAGCGACTGAATGCAGGGTGAATGTCTCCTAAACCGTGAGGTTTAAGAGATATTCATTTTACCTACAGGTAAGCTTTATTATAGGCTTACCTGTAGGTAAAAATCAGCAAGAGGGGCAATCAAACAATAAAAAGCAGTTGTATACCCTTATTTTTAATTTGTGCCTACAGGTAAGCCTATAATAAGGCTTACCTGAAGGTAAAATGAATATCTCCTAAACCTGCTTGGTTTAAGAGATATTCACTTTGCATGCAGCCGCTGACATCAGCGGCGCATGAGCTCTGAATTCCCGGCTGGAGGTCCAGCAGAAGCTGCGGACCTTGCCGGGAAGAAGACTCCCGCACGCATATGCGGGTGTGATGTCATCGCGGCTCCGGCCACTAACAACACCGGAGCCACTAACCCGAAAGAAATGCCGAGGGCAAAATGTCAGCTCCCTAGGTGTGGACTGGGCTGCGATACAGGGGCCTCGTTCTAAGGTAAGTATTTCATAATGAGCTAGTAGCTCATTATGCCTTTGTCTTACAGGGTCTTTTTTTTTTTTTTTACATGTGCGGGTATACAACTGCTTTAAGGTCAGGAGACTGTGATGGCCACTCCAGAACCTTTGCTTTTTTCTGCTGTAATCATTGGAGGGACAGCTGGGTCACTGTCTTCCTAGAAAGTCCAAGATGCGCAACTTTTGTGTAGAAGAATGAAAAATGGCTGCCAGTATTTTCTGATAACAATCAAGAGATCCCCAAATTTTACACTTCTTAATAAGTGATCGAATAGTACTGACTGGCATATTCAAGGCTTTGGATATCATTTTATATCCTTTTTCCATTCTTCTAAAGTTACATCACACAGTTATTTTCTGCTCCCCGTGGCTTGGTATCTAGCCTGCTCAGTGTATCCATGTGAGAGCTATGAACTCATTGACTATTTATACACAGACACTAATTGCAATTTTAAATCCACAGATGTGGGAAATGGACCTTTAGTTGCCACTGTAACTTGTGTGCGTCACCTTGTGTGTTTGTACCAGCTAATGCTTAATGTACACAGGACATTTTGAAACCTCTCCTGAACTATTTAACTTGACAGATAGTAACCAACATTTAAAAACGTCCATTTTGCCGCATTTACATGCTGCGTTTAGTCGCATTTAGCCTCGTTTTTGTTTAGGAACGTTTTATTCAAATGGTCAAAATTGTATCTCCATCAAAAACACCTGTAAACGAAACGTGGCTAAACACTAGTTATTGCGTTTACAAGCTGTTACATACATGTCCATGTATGCGATGGACTATTAGTCCATATGTACTTCTTTTCTATCAACAAAGTGAATTTACATATTAATAGAGCTTTCTATCTCCCCTATGCTCTATTCGCCCCTCCCCATGAGAGCTGTCATCATGTTTTTGCTGTGACCCTCGAGCCAGGGTTCTTTTCCCTTAGATGTGCCTTCCCGGCAAGGTGGGGGGGGAGGGCCGCCTGTATAGCCGGCTCCTCCTCCCCCCCTTCCCCATTGGATACCCAGGCTGGTCCTGGCTACCACGTTGGGGATTCTCTTTCCCTTGCCGGCGGCGTTTGGGGACATCCCCGGACGCTTCCGCCCACTGCGCATGCACGGGTCCCCGCGCGTGCCACATGATGTGGACGCGTCACGCGATTGCGACGGCGATGACGTCAATTGACAGAGTCCCGACTCGCCCCGAACGCCGGGGGGGGCCACACGAGGCTGCCGTTTGGCTGCCATGTCTCCCAGCACGGTCTCCATGGATCGGTCCTATCAGGAGGGGGAGGCGTTCGCACCTGTTACCAATCAACCCTTGTTGGATACACGCCCAAAACTAAGGGTACATATACCCTCCCATACATACCACACTGAGAATCTTTCCGTCTGGTTGGTGGCTTTCTCTGCAGCTTCACTCTGTAAGTACACTCTATGACAATGTGTTCTCGCACTGTTGCTGTCCTATATAGAATGCTTGGTTTACTACAATGACCATACATATACTTCAAATGTTTTAGTGTATACAATATTTTCCTACTTTATATACTTTCAGACTTGCTAAACGCAACTTGGACGGGTGCCTACTGAGCCCGGTTCAAGGCTGTGGCCAATCCCGGGTTAGGTCACAATTGAGTGCAAGTACATAGGGCAACACAGTGCGGTTTTACATTCATCTTCACCTTGTTTATTAGGTAACTTATCCAAGTTCACTTGGTCTCTCCCATATTTGGACACTCTCTCACTATTTTTCTCTATTTCCATTCACTTTATCACTTGTTTTGGTCTCGCATGACACTCCCTGTGTGTTCACATTCTATACACGTTTGCTGCCCACACTAAGGACTCACTGTTCTCTGTTATTTCACACTCTTTGTCACCATTCTAATATCTTACCTTAAAGCGTCACTCTCCACCAGCAGTATAAATTAGCCTTTGCACACTTCTTGGGTATACGTTTGAGTTTTCTTTTAAACTTAATTATTTTCATACTTTATGCATGCACCCATATATGTCTTCTATATTAAAATATAATTTCTTTATATATATATATGGATATATATATATATATATATGTATGTGTGTTTATATACACATATATATACACCTAACACAATAAGGCTACAGCCTGTGGATTGGGTGTACACATAGATTTATGGTATTTTCCAACTAAGCAAATACTTCCTAGACTCAACGTTGGAGTGCATATAATGCATGTGATTCCAAATTGTGTTTTCCTTCCTGGATTGTTGCTGCAGGTGTCCTCTCCCGCCTGACCGGCCGTGGAGTCCGGGCCTATAGATGGGGGGCGCTCTATAGTGTGACCTCTCGTAAGCCACATCTTTGGGATCTTCCCCTGGGATTGGAGGCTGCAGCAGTGATGTCATAGGACCTCTGGGGGAAAGTGAACAGGCAATTTTTTGATTTTAAGGGGACCTCCTTATAGAAAGCTTCTCGTCCTAGGACACTCATCATTGGGTAATTATGTCATGTTAATATATGGTATACCTGTTTTAAAACTCACGCAATCAAATTTTGATATATGTACCTTTGTTGTATATTTTTAGCAGACTGATCTTTGAAGAAGACCTGGAACATATAGGTCGAAACACGTCAGATCTACTTTTCTGATACTGTCAATACATATACAATGTTGCTATGAAAACATGCCTGCATTATATGTGCTGAGTGTCATGAGATTTGTAAACACTCTGTATTGGAGCTCATTTTTTAACCAGTGTGTTGAAGCTATTTTTGTACAATAAAATTTAATCATTTTTACATACATTGGCATAATATTTTCCTTTTGCTGCCTAAAAACCCCATTTGGGGAAATCTTTTCCTTTTTTGTTTTACATTTCAAATGCCTCTGAACATCCATCCTGAATGCATTTTTTTTTGTTTTCCCCCCAAAAAAATTCTAAACTCAACTGCCTAGAAACGACTATAGACAACCCTGTGTACATGTACTGATAAGATAACATAGAGGAGAGATCAGGGATCCTGTGTACATGTACCAATAAGATAACTTGATAATTTGAAAAAAAAGTTTTTATTGTTGTAAAAGTCTTGTCAAGATGTAATTGGGTGATACTAAAGTAGTAATGCTGCATTATTTTGTTTACAGATATTATGATTGCAAAGCTGCAGTTATTAAACAACTAGAGAAGCAGGGCACTCGATGTAAGGTGCAGTTAAATAACTGGCAAGTTGGGCGGCACAGTGGTGTAGTGGTAGCAAGAAGGGTCGCTGGTTCGAATCCCGACCACGACACTACCTGCCTGGAGTTTGCATGTTCTCCCTGTGTCTGCGTGGGTTTCCTCCAGGTACTCCAGTTTCCTCCCACACTCCAGAGACATGCTGGTAGGTTAATTGGATCCTGTCTAAATTGGCCCTAGTATGTATGAATGTGAGTTAGGGACCTTAGATTGTAAGCTCCTTGAGGGTGTAGGGACTGATGTGAATGTATAATGTATATGTAAAGCGCTGCGTAAATTGACAGCGCTATATAAGTACCTGAAATAAATAAATAAATAAGGGATCTTCTACTTGAAGCTCATGTCAGAGATGGCATCTGATGCTCAGGAGGAGACTGAGGTGCACAGGCCCAGCAAGCGGCTGAAAGCTGGTGAGTAAAATGAAAGATATTATATCATTAACATTTCTATTTCTCAAGCTCATTATTCAAATAATGACTATACGTGAGAGATTCACATTTTGCTTTATTTCCCTGTTGTTCAGGTCCATCATCCGCATGGCAAGTTCCCTCACCCCTGGGCCCAAGTCGGGCACTTGCTCTTTCTGGTGAGTACCTAAAACCGATAAATAAGCACATTTATTTAACAGTTTTTGTTTTACAACAGTAGTATGCTACTATGCTGATAGTATTCAGGCCCAGTTCTCTGCTTAAATGACAAATCGCTCAGAATAAGAACTATTAACCCCCTTACCTGGGACTCTACAGTCTGCTGGTTAGGCAGATATACTACATTTTGGTTCTTCTGCAGTTTACAACCCTTATAACAATACTGCTGTCTTTTAAGTAGCTGTTGTCATCATTTTCAGTGATTTCCCCCAATAACTAGGTTGTTCTTACAGGGATGCTCATGTGGAATTTCTGTTGATTGCAGCTGCCATACTAGCAGACTGTAGGTCTTGTCCATAAGTCTCACTTTTTGCTTTGTTTCCCTGTTGCCCAGGTCCATCATCTACATGCCAAGGTTCCTCTCTCCCGGGCCCAAGTCGAGCACCTGCTCATTCTGGTAAGTACCTAAAACCAATAGAAATGTTTTGCACTGTTGAATATTTAACAATTTTTGTTGTACAACAAAACGTGGTATGCTACTATGCTGATAGTATTCAGGGCCAGTTCTCTGCTGAAATGACAAACCACTCAGAATAGGAACTATTATCCCCCTTACCTGGTACTCTACAGTCTGCTGGTTAGCTTTGAAGGCAGATATACTACATTTGGGTTCTTCTGAAGTTTGCAACCCTGATGATACTGCTGTCTATTTAGTGGCTGAGAGTGTCAGTAGATGTTCTTTAAATATACTAAGGCAGTCATTTGCAAATACAGTGGAACCTCGGATTATGAGCATAATTCGTTCTAGGAGAATGCTCCTAATCCAAAGTACTCGCATATCAAAGTGAGTTTCCCCATAGAAGTTAATGGAAACGAAAATAATTTGTTCCGCATTGACTTCAATGGCATGCATTACCGCATGTGGCCAGAGGCGGGGGGTGCCGGAGAGCCTCGGAAACAGCCGAAAAGGCCCGAGGACAGCTCGTCTGACCTCGGCAAACCACAGAAAGGCTCAGCCATTTGGCTCCGCTTGGCTCCGGCGCCCCCCCCACCTCAGGCCAAACGTGGTACTGCACACTGCTTTGGCCTGAATCCTGCTCGTTTTGCGAGACAACACTCGCAAACTGGTTTGGATTTTTCAAAATACAGTGCTCGAATTGCGAAACGCTCACTAACCGCGTTACTCGCAATCCGAGGTTCCACTGTAGATGAATTCAACCTTCAACTAATATGAAAAAAAATGCATGGAGTGGCCCCAATTCTCCTCCTTTGGTGTCCACAACTGTTGCTTCTAATTCATCATTTTCAGTGATTGCCCCCAATAACTAGGTGTTTCTTACAGGGATGCTCATGTGGAATTTCTGTTGATTGCAGCTGCCATACTAGCAGACAGTATGTCTTTTAAATAAGTCTCACTTTTTGCTTTGTTTCCCTGTTGCCCAGGTCCATCGTCTGCATGCCAAGGTTCCTCTCCCCCGGGCCCAAGTCGAGCACCTGCCGATTCTGGTAAGTACCTAAAACCAATAGAAATGTTTTGCACTGTTGAATATTTTTTTAACAATTTTTGTTGTACAACAAAATGTAGTATGCTACTATGCTGATAGTATTCAGGGCCAGTTCTATGTTGAAATGACAAACCACTCAGAATAGGAACTATTATCCCCTTACCTGGTACTCTACAGTCTGCTGGTTAGCTTTGAAGGCAGATATACTACATTTGGGTTCTTCTGAAGTTTGCAACCCTGATGATACTGCTGTCTATTTAGTGGCTGAGAGTGTCAGTAGACTGTTCTCCTTTAAAAAAATACTAAGCATGTCTTTTGTGAATGGATGGAATAAATCTTCAACTAATATGGAAAAAAGTGCATGGAGTGGCCCCAATCCACTTCTCTGGTTTCCACCACTGTTGCCCCCAAGTCATCCTTCTCAGTGATTGTCCCCCAATAACTAGGTGGTTGCTTGGATTGCAATGGGGCTCAAGAAATTAAAACTGGAGTATGCAGAGGGAGGAATCTCATTAACCTATTTATTTTAAGGGTTAAACTTCATAGGTAGAATGAAGTAAGATAAAAAAAAAAAGCTAGGCTTTAAAAACACTGTACACTTTCTTTTTTTTTCTTCATTAATATTAAACCAAAAAAGTACATTTTTAGGTGTATATCCCAAAAAGTTTACTCTATCTACAATATTAGCTTTTCATTTTTTCTTAACAGAGAGCCTTTATCGTTTGAAATCATTGGCAGGGTAAAGCAGTGGCTCATTCCTCCTCAGAGTAAGTAATAAAGCTGTTGATTTGCATATCATCAACATCTACACCTTCTACGCTAGAATAAACATTAAAAAAGGCCATAAACAACTATCAAAATTTAGACACACCTAATGCATATACCTCACCGCACAATTGAATAAAAAGTCCCTATGAACTCTTTTTGTTTTTTGTGTAATTGAGAATTATCTGTTATATATCTGTAACACTTTTTAAATCATCTGATGTTATTAGCATCCAGCCAAATGATACTTAAACTTTGCTATGTTCCAATGTATGTCTATTTTCCAGCTATAAAAAAAAAACATTTGCAGCAAGAACATCTGCATCATCCCTGGCCCAAAGAACCTCACAAGCATCTTCTAATGAGTACCTACTACAAAGAAAAAATGTATGCAATAGAGAACATGGATTTCACATTTACATACCGTAATTTTCCTGCTCTAGTATGCTGAATGCTGATAGTGTGTAGACACTGTTCCCTAGTAAAAGACCAACCCATGTTGAAAGGATTTACCCCTTCCCCTGGGACTCAGCGGGCTCCTGTTTTGCTGGGAACTTGGGAAGGCAGATTTTCTACATCGGTGTGGGCCTACAGTAGCTGCTTGCGTCCATACCCATGTTTCATTATTCATTTTTAATGGATAACCCCTTGTAAATAGTTTTCTAACGTATGTCATTAAAAAAAGAAAATGACATTACTATCATAAGAAGAAGACTTTAAATCTAGTGTCCAACATTACCTTGACTCTTTTCATCTTTGTTTAACAAAGAGCCGTAGGTCAGAAAGCTGGGCAGAAAAGAGGCAGACCATCATTCCCCAGCGTAAGTAAACAACCATTTGAATCTGATAAAAAGAGAGAGGACACACACATCATCCTCTACACATTCCACATAGGCAATGTCAGAAACAAGCTGTTTGCAGGATCCATACACGCAGACAGTGTGTCATGGTTCTGCCCCAAAGCTTCCCCTTCACAGAGTTGGAATGACAGTTGAGTGAGTCAATGGCTCACTATTTATGCTATCAATCTTCTACATGAAGAGGGACTGAGCAGAGAGAGTCTGTGCCACTGCTCTCTGTTCCAGCGCAGGATTGCGTACGTGAAGTTCTATCAATAAAGTACCAGGGTGGTGGTTAAGGGGGGGATTTCATTAAAGTGATTCTAAAGTCTGTTTAAAAAAAAATAACAAACATGTTATACTTACCTGCTCTATTGCAGTGGATATGCACAGGGCAGTCTGAATCCTCCTCTTCTCAGGTCCCTCTACTGTGCTCCTGATCCCTCCCTCCTGTTGAGTTCCCCCACAGTAAGCAACTTGCTATGGGGGCACCCGAGCCGAGCTGTGGCTCCCTGTGTCCATTCAGACATGGAGCTGCCATTTGGCCCTGCCAACTCTCTCACCTGATTGTCTAACTGATTTTGACAGCCACGGGAGCCAATGGCGCTGTTGCTGTGTCTCAGCCAATCAGTAGGGAGAGTCCCGGACGGTCTAGGGACATGTGGACATCGCTGAACAGAGATGGGGCTCAGATAAGTATTAGGGGGGTTTCTACACACAGAAGGCTTTTTATCTTAATGCATAGAATGCACCTTCTGCCTTTACCACTCATTGTGGTAAATTACCACTCATGTTTTTTGCCCCTATACATAGGATGCATTCAGTGAACAAAAAATGTAGGCTGCAGAACCACTATTAATGCAATTATAGAAAATATTACAGCAAGATGTAAATGTTAATGTGATATTAAAATGTGTCACTGTATTCTTCAAGCTTACCTTGACTCCATTGTTCTGTCTTTAATAGAAAGCCGGATGCCTCATTTTGATAGCACAGATAAAGACCGGGCCACTATTTTGGAACGTTAGTACTCCAGCTAGCAATAAAAACTAGCAGGAAATGCCATTATCATCCCATCATTCCACACTGGATTTACCTAAAAAAAAAAAACAAAAAAAACACAACCCCTTCCATTATTCAAATGCACACATCACTCATATACCTATCAATCACTTGTCTAAGGAATGTTGTGTGATTTTTTTTCAAAAACATATTGAAAATTATCTGAAGTCACTATCCATGCACAGTACACTTACATTTTGTTGTTTGTTAATGGTTTTCAGATGCTACAACAGCGTCAGCGGCAGAGAAAATCTCTCCAGCAAAGACAACAGAAGCCTATTCTAGTAGGTACCTATGAAAAAGTAAAAATGATAGATAGCAGTCAATCAACATGTAATCCACAATAACAGTTTTATTAGTATTCTGAATGATGAAAGTCTGAAGACCCTTTTTCCAATGTAATATGAAAAAAGTTTTGAAACGAATATTCCCTTTACCTTGAACTCACTAGGCTATTGTCTTGCTCAGAAGGCAGAATTCCTACATCTGCCTTCATCTGCATTTTAGGCGCCTGATGACTATCCTGCCCTCAATTCAGTGCTTGAAAGTGTCAGCAATGCAGACTCTTCTCAGACAATGAATGGCTCACTGTGCATGGAAAGTAGTTCAGATTTTGCAAAGGTCAACTAAAGCTGGATACACACTATATAATATTCTTTAGATTTTTTTCCTTTAGATTTAGAAACCATATAATATGAGGTCCAACCTAAACACTTTCAATGTGTATGCAATCTGGCAGGCACTAGCACTACATAGTTAAAGGTAAATCTAAAGGAAATCAAACAACAAAAGTTGTATAGTTTGTAGTATCCAGATTTAGTCTGGAAGTGTCGTGCTATGTTCCACAGCCTACTCACAAAAAAGTGCTTTGGTTATATGTTTGCAAGGAAATTTTAACATCTTCATTCATTTCTGCAACTCCAACTTTTAACACAGTAGTCAAAAGCCACCCTGGTCTAGATTTTTCTTTTTCCTTGCAGAGTCATCTAAAATTCACTCTTTGGGGAATATATGCTTTCAATATGAAATGGAGACTAAAGATCTTACATTTATTTATTCTGGGGAAATTAATCATGTAACACACTTCAGAGAGTGCCCCATAGGAAGCTATCTCCTATGTTGGTGCTTGTGTGGTCTGGGTCCAGAGCCACGTTGCCTGCAATTATACCAGCAGACAGCGGTGCACGTTTTCACCTCACCTTCTGTTGTTATAGAGTTTGATAGCAGCGGGAGCCAGCTATTGATCATCCCTGTGAAGAGGGACAGAGTGTAGAGCCACTGCTTTCTGGTACAGCGCTGGACCATAATGGATCTCATGTAAGTATTAATGGGTGGATGAGCGCAGGGGGGGCGGGCACAACAGAAAGCCACTGACTGCCATTCACCAGCTCTTTGCTCAGGGAGCTGTGAGAACCGAGCGATCGGCAGTGTTCAATCGCTTGGTTCTCAGTGTTAGAGGCACTGGGGCAGAGATGCAGCATCCACCTAGGTAAGTATAAATCTGAAAAAACAAAATATACTTCTCTTTTAAAGATTTTCTGAGGTGTTTCAATAAGTTGAAAAAGCATTAAATTTCATTGTTCTAATTATACTTACTTTTTTATTTCAATTCATGTTTTCCAGATCCATCAGTTGCATCCACACAAGACATACCCCTTCAAATAGGAGAAGATGAGCATTCTGGCGGTGAGTAACTGACATGAACTCAAAAGATATGTATGAATACTGTTAAACATAACACTAATCAAGCTTTTAATGTTTAAGTATTTCATAAGTGTATGTTACCATAAGAATAAAATGTAATGCTTTTAGTATATAATCAATTTTATTTATATTTATGTAATCATTTACAATGCCTAATTCCTCTCTTTCAGATGATGAAAACAGACCCAATGCTCCTGGCTTTACACCCCCCCTATTCCAATCCTCGGAAGGCAGTGGTTGTGAGGGAGAAGATGTACTGCTGCAGGCATTGCTGGTACCCAGTCCAGCAGCTTGTTTTTCCCATGGGGAGGAGAATGTATTGGGAGGTGATGAACGGCAAGGGCATACTAGAATTCCAAGTTCACCAGGTGCCTGTCCCCAGGCTTGCATGCCACCATCTTCCCCAGTACAGTCTGCAGCAAGTCAGGGTGTGGATGTAGCACCAACAGAATATTTGCTGCAGACTGTACTGGGTGAAGTAAGGCAATTAAATAGAAATATGCAAGGCTTACTCCGTCAACAGGCAGATTTTTTTCAAATGTTGTTCGTGAGATTAGAGGAAGACTGGCATCGGGAACTGGCCAAAATGCGTTTCGATTTGCTGCAGGCAATCTCGCGCCATAATGCACCATATGAAACCACAGCAGAATCGCCAGGTATGGAGGAAAGTGCACCAAATTCTGACCCTACCAATTGAATGTTGCAGCAAACTTCGATGTGTTGTGCATTCAGAGATGGTATTCTGCATATCTTTGGTGTAAATGAGTGGTTATTTGCGTTACTTGTGTTACTGCGTTATTTGTGTTACTGTTTAGTGATTCAAAGTCACTTAAATCCCCTTTCTGCCCCATTCTGATGCTCAGTTTAAACTTCAGAAAGTCATCTTCATCACATCTAGATGCCTAAATGCATTGAGTTGGCACACAGTTGAACAAGAGTACCTAATAAAGTGGCCATTGGGAAAATTATGCACATCCTAATTTATTGTTTACAATGTTAAACTTTTGACGTTTTTAAGCATGTTGCTTTTACTCTTTATACGTTTTTTGTATTTTTGTAATTTTTTTACATTTGTATTGTGAAAACTTTATTAAAAAAAAAATGGAAATGCAAACTGGATAAACTTTTGCTTAATAACTACCAGTGAACTTTCACCCTTTCCTGAACCAGGCCCATTTTCAGCTTTCAGCGCTCTTATACTTTGAATGACAATTGCGCGGTCATGCTACACTGTACACATATGAGATTTTTATCATTTTGTTCACACAAAGCTTCCTTTTGGTGGTAATTTTTTTGCAATCAAATGAAAAAAGACAGAAAATTGTGAAAAGAAGAACATTTTTCATAGTTTGTTGAAATTTTGCAAACAAGTAATTTTTCTTCTTCACTGATGGGATGGGTGCTGATGAGGTAGCACTGATTGCCACTGATTGGTGGCACTGATGAGAAAGCACTGATAGGTGGCACTGGTGAGCACTCATGAGGCAGCACTGATAGGTACTGGTAGGCAACACTGATGGGCAGCACTGATAAGGCTGCAATGATAGTCGGCATTGATGAGCACTGATAGGTGGCACAGATGGGCACTGATAAGCAGCACTGATAAGTGACACTGATGAGGAGAAACTGATGGGCACTGAATAGCAGCACTGTTGGGACTGCACTGATAATCAAGACCCTGATAATCAGTGCTTTGATTATCAGTGCCAATGTCCCCTTAACACATGGTGGTTATCGGTTCTCTTCTTCTCACAATAACTGGCTTGTGCTTACATCCATGATCAGCTGTCATTGGACACAGCTGTTCATGTGGCGTGTGGGCAGCGCGAGTGTGGGAGGATGTCCATGTTTGCCCTCCCGGCACTGTAAGCCCGCACTGTAGCCATCTTTCGGCTATAACATGGGCAGCAAATAGTTAAAGAAAATAAACTTTTTTTTTAAATGGAACTCATTTCCACCACCTCTGCCTCTGGCCCTTTATGACCTTTAAGACCCTTCCACTGTTATTAAAGTTTGAGAACACCCACTATTTTTTGCTATTGCTTGTATTTCTTTCTATCAATCTTTGTCTATTCTATGCTCAAAAATGGATTCAAAAATAAGTTTAACACAAATTCCCCAGAAGAAAAAAAAAATTCACGCAGTTTCTCATTAGATATATGATAAAATGTGTATTCATTTAATACTTACCAAAGTCTAGAAATCCTCCTATATGAGTTTTTCTTCTTCTTCTATATCCTCTTCAAGTTCAAACTGTAGCATTACTTTCACTATACTGGGAAAGAGAGAGCGATAGTTTGTTAGCTACATCAAGGGATATGGTTGAGAGAAAGCGAGAATAAGAAAAGAGAGTGTTACATACATGGTGGACACGGTGTATAGGGAGGGAAAGAGCTGGATACACAAGAGGAAATGGAATACAGAAAGAGATAAAAGAAGAAAATGGTAAGAAACAAAAAGTGATATATATATATATATATATATATATATATATATATATATATATATATATATATATCAATGATTGACAAGACAGTAAATGGGCAATTAAAAAGACAATCACTTTTTTCAGGGGAATCCCCAGGGGTAAGCATTTCCAGTCTTGCCATGCAGTGTGGTCTTCAGGAGTGCCCGAATCTGTGGCCAGCTAATGTAATATGGTTGGTTTCAATATTATGGCAGCACGTAGCAGCATGCTGTCATCACAACGCCATAGGTCCAGTTGAAGGCGACACAAAGAATTTTTTGCTGATGTAGTGGGAGCAGTGGGAGACAGGATTTAACAGCCCATGCCTGAACTCCTTATGTCCGTGTTATTTTAAATTTATGTTTAAAAAATAATTATTAAGCAGCAGCACCACCACCGCAAAATTGTCATGCAGATCTAAAATTATAAGTGAGACCCCACATCTCTTAAAACAATATCTGTGCAGGTGCACCAGAGTAATAGTACTGCAGGTTTAATAGCATATGTGAGAACCCTCACCTTCTTCAACAACCCATTCAGTTTAAACTTGAACTAAAATATAAACCATTTGTGTCTACTGTAAAGTTCAGGGGTGTAGCCGCATTGGTTATTTATTGTTTGGAATCACATACGGAACACATAACTAACAAACAGAAGTACATCTTTACATTTTCATGCATATGAAAATAAGCTTACAATGGCAAATGCTTTCAACTCTGAAATACTGATCAAAAGCACACTTTGATTCAGTACAATAGAAGCATAACAAATAGGTTCACTTCACAGGGCTTTAGGTAAATTTTGGTAAGTATTCCACATTGTCCTGCAGGCATGCAGCACACAGACAGGTGTCTCCTATATCTCCTATTTATCCACCCCTCTGCACTACTATTGTCCAGCCTTCAGTGCTGCTTCCTGGAGTTTGTGTTTTAGGTCCAGAGTCCCCGTATTCAGGGGTGGAGGTTCTTTCCCACCCTGAAATCTCTCCGAACCTCCAAAATTCCAGGTCCCAAATAGACAACTGTTAAATCAGAGAAAACTATACAACAGTCTTCTCCTTTTTATCATTCATTATCCTGGAACCTTCTCACACTACATGGGTGAGACCCCTGAAAAAAACCAAACTGCAATGAACTTTTACCCTATGGGAACCACTTTGCTGTCCAATAAACTTCATTCCTTAACAAATCCTCAGCATCATAAACAGTATATATAGAAGAGTTGTGCTGGAGCTGGAGAAAGTCCAAAGAAGGGCAAAGAAACTAATAAGGGGACTGGAGGACCTCAACTACATAGAACGACTGCAAACGCTAGATTTATTCCCATTGGAGAAGCAACGCTTGAGAGCTGACATGATAACGATCTACAAATACCTCAATGGGGATCCCAGCATAGGAAAAAAAAAGTCTCAGAGACTGTAAGAGGACACGGGGTCATACAATGAGACTCGAGGAGAAGCGGTTTAACCTTAAACTGTGCAGGGGTTTTTTCACTATCAGGGCAATAAGGATGTGGAACACTTCCAAAAACAGTGGTGGTTGCAGTTGGGAGGGATACTTTTAAAAGACTCTTGGGTATATATCTTAAAGAACACAACATACAGGGATATGGGAAATAATTATAAACAAACGTACACCTACAAAGGTTGAACTAGATGGACTATTGTCTTTATTCAGCCTAATATGTAAATATTTAAAACTAAAAATTTTTTTTTTTTGTGTCACAACACTGCATTGTTTAGACAGTAGAGGTGTTATAACGCTTTATGTTAATCGTTCAAAAACATGTAAGGAAACATAATCTAAAATGGACTTCTGCGCTACTAAAGTGAATGTAGTGTGGAATGCCGCAAAAATCAAAAAAGTGTACACCACTCACTAACTGAAATAAAATACCACAATCAATAATTGTGCCTGTGATTTTGCGCAAACCTAAATACTTAATCAAGCATTAATATAAATATAAATAAAATCAAGTAATTCAAATAGTCCATAAAGTGAAAATCTGTGACTGTAGTGCAAATCAATACGGTGAGTGAAATGAGTGAATACTCTATACAGTGATTAAACAAGACAAAAAGTGTCAGAGTGCGTTGATAGTAGATCTCGTGACTTTCGTGGTATTGGATACCCACTAGGGGCTCCCAGAACTCTCACCTTGCTGACATAAATAAAATGCCTTTATGTATCCATTCAGGGCTGCGCTTGTTCCAGTCCCAGCGGTGTAGTTGTTCTGGTGTGTCTTATGGGGGGATGGCGTTCTCTCCGGTGAATGAACTCCACATAAGGGGGTAATCAGAAAGGAGGATACTCCAATAGGGTAATAACGTTAAAGCCGAAGTTTTTATTTAAAAATAACTGCTTACAATTAGGTAACGTTGGATCAGCAATTCAAACAGTGTGTTTACAATCCCCGCTACGTCACTTCCGGTCCGCGCTGTTGTGTATCCGGTTACGTCCGTTACGTCCTACGCGTTACGTCATATCACATGACTTCCTCAGGGCCTGTTTGAATTGCTGATCCAACGTTACCTAATTGTAAGCAGTTATTTTTAAATAAAAACTTCGGCTTTAACGTTATTACCCTATTGGAGTATCCTCCTTTCTGATTACCCCCTTATGTGGAGTTCATTCACCGGAGAGAACGCCATCCCCCCATAAGACACACCAGAACAACTACACCGCTGGGACTGGAACAAGCGCAGCCCTGAATGGATACATAAAGGCATTATATTTATGTCAGCAAGGTGAGAGTTCTGGGAGCCCCTAGTGGGTATCCAATACCACGAAAGTCACGAGATCTACTATCAACGCACTCTGACACTTTTTGTCTTGTTTAATCACTGTATAGAGTATTCACTCATTTCACTCACCGTATTGATTTGCACTACAGTCACAGATTTTCACTTTATGGACTATTTGAATTACTTGGTTTTATTTATATTTATATTTATGCTTGATTAAGTATTTAGGTTTGCGCAAAATCACAGGCACAATTATTGATTGTGGTATTTTATGTAAGGAAACATAATAGGAAAAATATAACATAACACATGGAACAAAAATAACAAAAACTTTTTTTGGACTTTCATTCAGTATCATAGCTGAGAACTGGATATTCCAGCTTGGGCAAATTGACTTTTAGGAACGCAAGTTTTTCCATTAGCTGGGGGGCCAGTTGTGAACGTTGGGGGCACAATATGTTTCCAGTCACAGAAAAAACCCTTTCACTTTGAACAGTGGTAGATGGGCATGACAGAAGTTTCTGGGCTACTTGGGAGAGAGCTGGCCAAATATCTCTTTTGTCATCCCAGAATTCTACAGGATTTGCGGTGGGGGGCAAAATGGGCTCTGCAAGGTATGTAATTACCATGTCCTGCACACTTTTTTTGGGGGCGGGAAGTCTGTTGGGTCCCACTAAGCTGTCTATTGCCTGAACCAAAACAGAGGTTGCTATGGTGGACTGAGGAGTGGTTGCACTATTGCTACGGGTGCTGGACAGAGACACAGATTCATGTTCCTCCAGCTTTGCTTCTTCATCCTCTTCCCCGCGTCGAAGCCTTGAGATTTTGTGATGTTTCTCTCTGACCCTGTCTACCAGTTTATCTCACCAGAAGGTCAGGGAATTGGATCTCAGGGCCATCTTGCCCTTTATCCGTGGGTCACAAAGAGTGCCCAACATTACTTCGGGGCATGAGTCTGTGAGCTCTTTCAGCCGCCTACTTAGTTCAACCTTACACCTCCTGAGCAGGGCCATTACTTCTGGTACATGTCCCCCAGGCAACACCTCCTTATATGACAGAAAAGCATCTATGTTATTAACCAGATATGACATGAGTGGTACTACTTCAGATATGCTGGCACTTTCTTGGCTCAGTTGTTCCGTGACAGCCTTAAAAGGCTTGAGTACTGCCACAAGCTGAGCAATCATTGCCCAATCCTCCCTAGCAAGTGGTCTGCTAATACCAATGTAATGTTCATTTGACATGGCATGAAGGGCCTTCTGCTTTTCTAGTATGCATTCCAACATATCCAAAGTTGAATTCCATCTCGTGACAACATCGATTTTGAGGCAGTGCTCGTTCAGCCCTGCTTTTTTTTTGCTCCCTTCTGAGGATATGGCTATCTTTTACACTACGATGAAAGTGTGCCGCAATCTTGCGACATGAGTCAAGTAGTGTGGCCAGCTTTACAGTTGTGTTTTCCTCAGAAAGCGCATCTTTCACAATGAGATTAAACAAATGGGCTGAGCAGCGTACACCCACATATTTACCATCCCGCACAGCTTTAAGCATATTTACACCACCATCTGTAACGACAAAGCCCATCTTTGCCTGAGTACCTTCCTGCTCTCCCAACCACTGTGCCACCATCCTCTTCAGTGATTGCAGAATGTTGTGGGCAGTGTGTTGCTCATCCATGACCTCAGCATGGAGAAGGAAGAAACGGTGCCCTTGCTTGGCTAAGGTGGCTGAGCCACTTGCCCCAGAACATACTATGTCTTGCGGCACCTTAGGTTGCCACCAATGTGCTGTCAGGGACAAAAAGGCATGCTGGCCACTTGGAGCACTCCATAAATCTGTAGTGAAGTGCACTGACTGCCCAGCAGCCTTTGCCAGCTCCTCCTTCAACACTCCAACACATGAGCTGTAAAGGGATGGCACTATAGTGCGGCTAAAAGTTGTACGAGAAGGTACTTTGTACCCGGGGGCCAGAGCTTCCATGAGTTGTTTAAAGGGCTCCCCTTCAACCAAATTAAAAGGAGCCACTTCTATGAGCTGCGCTATTAACCGTGTTACTTTACAGGACTGCTGGCGGGACATGACTTTTGCATGAAAGGCACCAACTTGTTCAAGGGTCGCCTGTGTGTATGTGGAATGGCGGGTATGTGACATTTGACTTGATGATGCTGTGACAGAAGTGGTATGATAAATCTGTGCCTTTGCCTGGGTACTACTAATAGCAATAGTCAAAGCTGAACTTCCCCTAGTGGTGCATGGAGGAGAAGCCACACCATGTTCCTCCCTTAGTAGCACAGGTTTGTGGTGAGTGTGCATATGCTGGTTCATGCCTGCATTTGTAAGATGTCCTATCACTTGCCCGCGGCTCACCACCCGACAGCATAGTTTACATTTGGCTATGCGACCATCACCAATTGCTAGAAAGTAGTTCCATATCTTAGAACGGCAACTAGAAGAGCCACTGGACGCAGGTGCTGAAGATTTCTCTGCTGAGGTTTCAGCAGCCTGCTGTGCTGGGACAACTGGTTGCTTGATAATATCCACCCCTATGTTCCCTGCTGTGGTCTTGACAGGAGGGGGCCTAAAGATAGAGGGAATGGTGGCAATGTCAGGCTTTGGAGGCCTACCCTGAATGGTGGCACTGGTGGCAGAACTTTTACATACAAGGGCAGGAGACTCCAATATTGAAAGTGTAGAGGATTGAGAGTCCATTAGAGGTGACATTTGTGGTGGCGGTGATGAATACCGTAGGGGTGATTTACTGGTGAAATCTGCAAGTGGACGTTTATTACACTCATGTCTGTAGTCAGGCTGCCGAATGTCTACTTCCACTGATGTTGGGGGCACATTGCAGAGTTCCCTCATTATGAAATCTACCCTCAGAAAAAGCAGCGCTCATAGCAAATGTCGTGTTGATGGCAATAGAAGTAGAAGTATTAGTGTTGCTTGTTGTAGCAATGTCAGCATAATTCTCCAAATCTAACACCTCCATTTTTGGCTGTTTGTGTGGATTAAAACCACAAAAGCCCTATGCAGTCATTGCACGGCCTTTGCTGTAGAACTTAGACGTTGTTACAGTTATGGTGGAAGTAGTTGGAACACTGGTGGTTGTGTTTATGGGTATGGGGTTGCTAAACAGCCGGCGCTTAGTAGGTGGCTTAGGCCCCTTTCCCCTCTGGGGCGGTTTGCAGGCGTTATTGCGCTAAAAATACCACCTGCAAACCGCCCCTAAACACTGTTTGTTCAGTGTGAAAGCCCGAGGGTTTTCACACTGAAGCGGTGCGCTGGCAGGATGGTAAAAAAAGTCCTGCAAGCCGCATCTTTGGAGCGGTGAAGGAGCGGTGTATTCACCGCTCCTGCCCATTGAAATCAATGGGACAGCGCGGCTATACCGCGGTAATACCGCGGCTATAGCCGCGCTGTACGAGGGGTTTTAAAAATAGCGCTGATTAACCGCCGACGCCTCCTACCGCCCCAGTGTGAAAGGGGCCTTACTCTTCTTATTCTGCACACTGGCAGTATTAGCAGCTTCTCCAATTACACTGCTTGTTCTTTTTAGTTTATTAGGTGGGCTGCTCAACTGACTACTCGCACTGCTTTCTCTCCTCCTGTTAACAGCTCTGCTGGACATCTGTCCATGGTCAGAAAAAATAACAATACATGTCATATCTACTGCTGGACTGGTGGTGGTGCTGCTGCTGCTGCTTGTGCTGGTACCAAGAGCGCTTTTGCTCAATGTGTGAGCAGTTTGACTCTGAGAAGGCTCCATCATAAAAATACAGCCAGAGCCTGTCCTCCTCAATCAAACAACTGTGACACTGTCTGAAACAGTTACTCCACTTCATACACAGCTGTCTGATGATAGGTGAAGTGCTTGACTGACTACCTAGCCCCACCCTACTACCTTTATGACTGCAATAAGTGTGTATAAGACAAAGATGTAATGGAAAAAAAATAATCCTCCCACTATCTCCCTCCAAAACATCAATAACAATAATAATTGACAACTAGTATTGACTACTAGATTAAGACAGAGAGTCTATTCAAGGCAAATAGAAAGGTGCACCTCTCCACACCACAAGACACTCTCTCTATCTGTGGTAAACCCTGCCAGGAGGATTAGCTTTATATAGATCATAGCCCCACCCCAATGAGAAATGAAAAAAGCTGATTGGACAATTCCGATTGAACATTTTGTTTCGAATACGTTTCTTTTCTAATTCGTTTCGAATACGATTCGAATTCGATTCGAATCAAATTTGAAGCAAATTTCTGAAATGTAGGACATGTTCATGCAATTAAGCAATTCATACAATTATGAATTCTTCAATCAGGCATGCTGACAACTTCCTTGTTGCGATAACTATAAATTAAATAAGATGTGTGTGTTTTTGCACTGGTACACTGCAAGTCTGAGAAGTTGATGTGACAGATGTATATAACCATCTTCCAAAATTTCAAATTCGAATAGAAAAGATTAAAATATAATAGAAAAACAATAGAATGTAATAGAATAAAATAGAAAGAATATACAACCATATTCTGACATTCGAATTTTGAATAGAATAGAATAGAATAAATTTGAATTTACATTTATTATATATATTAAATATAAAATATTCGGAAATTCGAATGTCATAAGGAATTAACTTGAATAGGAAAGATTGGAATAGAAAATTATAGAAATGAATAGACTAAAAAATAATAGAAAAGAATAGAATAAAATATAATATATATTATATTTTATTCTATTCTGTTCTATTGTTTTTCTAGTCTATTCTTTTCTATTCAAATCTTTTCTATTCTAATTGATTCTATAAGACCTTCGCATTTCGGAAGATGGTTTTATATATATATATATATAAAATATAAATATATATATATTTATATATATATATATATATATATATATATATATATATATATATATATATATATATATATATATATATATATATATAATATAATATAATATTTTTTCTGTTTTAATAAACTATTGTTTTTCTATGCTATTCTTTTATATATATATATCTATATATATATATCTATATATAGATATATATATATCTATATATATATACCATCTTCCGAAATTCGAATTTCCTATAGAATGAATTCGAAATTTGAATAGAAAAGATTAGAATAAAAAAGAATAGCATAGAAAAACAATACTTTATTAGAACAGAAAAAATATTATATATATATATATATTTATTTATATATATATATATATATATATATATATATATATATATATATATATATATATATAACCATTTTCAGAAATTCGAAATTCATAACGTATAAAAGATAATTTGAATAGAAAAGACTGGAATAGTATAGAAAAAATAGCACAGAAAAATAGTTTAGAACAGAAAAAGTAATATATATATTATTTTTTCTGTTCTGATCGATTGTTCTGCTATTCCTTTCTATTCAATTAGAATCTTTTTCTATTTGAATTCAAATTCATTCTATATGAAATTCGAATTTTTAAAAATAGTTCTATATAATATGTTTTCTGTTCTGTTCTATTGTTTTTCTATGCAATTCTTTTTTATAATATTCTATTTTATTCTAATCTTTTCTATTCAAATTCGATTACATTCTATATGAAATTTGAATTTTGGAAAATGGTTATCTATCTATCTATCTATCTATCTATCTATCTATCTATCTATCTATCTATCTATCTATCTATCTATAGATAGATAGATAGATAGATAGATAGATAGATAGATAGATAGATAGATAGATAATATTTATATACATAGCCATCTTCTGAAATTTGAAATTCATATAGAATGAATTCAAATTCGAATAGAAAAGAATAGAATAGAATAGAATAGAAAAACAATAGAACAGAATAGAATAAAATATAATACATATACACATTATTTTACTCAATTCTGTTCTAATGTTTTTCTAGTCTATTTTCTTTTTCTAGTCTAATCTTTTCTATTCGAATTCGAATTCATTCTATATGAAATTCGAATTTCGTAAAGTGGTTTTATATATATATTAGATATTTATTTATATATAACCATCTATTGAAATCCGAAATTCATATAGAATGAATTCAAATTCGAATAGAAAAGATTAGAATAGAAAAAAAAAATAGAATAGAATAGAATAAAATATAATATATATACACATTATATTTTACTCAATTCTGTTCTATTGTTTTTTTAGTCTATTTTCTATTTCTAGTCTAATCTTTTCTATTCGAATTTGAATTCATTCTATATGAAATTCCAATTTCAAAAGATGTTTTTATATATATATATATAACCATTTTCCGAAATTCGAATTTCTTATAGAATGAAATTGAATTTGGATAAAATAGAAAATAATATCTTAGAAAAACAATAGATCCGATCAGAAAAAAAAAAAAAAAAAAAATATATATATATATATATATATATATATATATATATAGACTAGAAAAACAATAGAACAGAATAGAATAATATATTATATTTTATTCTATTCTGTTCTATTGTTATATTCTATTCTATTCAATTTTTTCTATTCAAATTTGAATTCATTCTATATGAATTTCAAATTTCAGAAAATAGCTACTGTATATATATAAATATTATATATATATATATATATATATATATATATATATATATATATATATATATATATATTTTTTTTTTTTCTGATCTGTTCTTTAATTGTTTTTCAATGATATTATTTTCTATTCTATTTAAATTAAATTTCATTCTATATGAAATTCGAATTTCGGAAAATGGCTTTATATATATATATATATATATATATATATATATATATATATATATATATATATATATATATATATAACCATCTTTTGAAATTCTAAATTCATATAGAATGAATTCAAATTCGAATAGAAAAGATTAGAATAGAAAAACAATAGAACAGAAAAGAATCTAATATATATATATATTATATTTTATTCTATTCTGTTCTATTGTTTTTCTAGTCTATTTTCTTTTCTATTCGAATTCGAACTCATTCTATATGAAATTCGAATTTCGGAAAATGGTTATATATTTATAAAATATTTATATATATAACCATCTTTTGAAATTCGAAATTCATATAGAATGAATTCAAATTCGAATAGAAAAGATTAGAATAGAAAAACAATAGAACAGAAAAGAATCTAATATATATATTATATTTTATTCTATTCTGTTATATTGTTTTTCTAGTCTTTTTTCTTTTCTATTCGAATACGAACTCATTCTATATGAAATTCGAATTTCGGAAAATGGTTATTTATTTATAAAATATTTATATATATAACTATCTTTTGAAATTCGAAATTCATATAGAATGAATTCAAATTCGAATAGAAAAGATTAGAATAGAAAAACAATAGAACAGAAAAGAATCTAATATATATATTATATTTTATTCTATTCTGTTCTATTGTTTTTCTAATCTATTTTCTTTTTTTTTCTTTTCATGAAATTCGAATGTCGGGACATGGTTTTTTTTTATATATATATATGTGTATATAATTTTTTTTTCCTGATCTGTTCTATTGTCTTTCTATGATATTCTTTTCTATTATTTTCTAATCTATTCTAATCTTTTATATTCAAATTCGATTTCATTCTATATGAAATTCGAATTTCAGAAAATGGTTTTATATATATATATATATATATATATATATATATATATATATAGATATATAATATATTTTATTTTTTTTTCTGATCTGATCTATTGTTTTTTTATGATATTTTTTCCTATTCTATTTAAATTCAATTTCATTTTATATGAAATTCGAATTTCGGAAAATGGTTTTATATATATATATATATATATATATATTAGATATTTATTTATATATAACCATCTATTGAAATTCGACATTCATATAGAATGAATTCGAATAGAAAAGATTAGAATAGAAAAAAAAATAGAACAGAATAGAATAAAATATAATATATATACACATTTTTAATTATTTAATTTAATTATTTTACTCAATTCTGTTCTATTGTTTTTCTAGCCTATTTTCTATTTCTAGTCTAATCTTTTCTATTCAAATTCGAATTCATTCTATATGAAAAAATGTTGAATTTCGGAAAATATTTATATATATAACCATCTTTTGAAATTTGAAATTCATATAGAATGAATTCAAATTTGAATAGAAAAGATTAGAATAGAAAAACAATAGAACAGAAAAGAATCTAATATATATATTATATTTTATTCTATTCTGTTCTATTGTTTTTCTAATCTATCTTCTTTTCTTTTCTTTTCAAATTCATTCTATATGAAATTCGAATGTCGGGACATGGTTATATATATATAAATAACCATTTTCTGAAATTTGAATTTCATATAGAATTAATTAAAATTTGAATAGAAAAGATTAGAATAGAAAAAAGAATGAATAAAATATATATATTATATTTTATTCTATTCTGTTCTATTGTTTTTCTAGTCTATTTTCTGTTTCTATTCTATATATATCTATTCTGTATAATATTTATGTATATAACCATCTTCTGAAATAAGAAATTCATATAGAATGAATTCAAATTCAAATAGAAAAGATTAGAATAGAAAAACAATAGGACAGAATAGAATAAACTATATATATTGTTCTATTGTTTTTCTTGTATATTTTCTATTTCTATTCTAATCTTTTCTATTCAAATTCAATTTCATTCTATATGAAATTTGAATTTCGGAAAATGGTTTTACTGAAGATAAAAATCTTCTGAAATTCTAAATTCATATAGAATGAATTCAAATTCCATTAGATAAGATTAGAATAGAGTAGAAAAGAATAGAATTATATATATATAAAAATATATATTATATAATCATCTTCCGAAATTGCAATTTAGTATAGAATGATTTCATATTAGAATAGAATATAAAATAATAGAAAAAAATAGAATAGAAAAGCAACAGAACTGCATAGAATAAAATATAATATATATTATTTTAGTTTCCATTGTTTTGATATTTGTTATTTTCCAATCTATTTTCGAATTCAAATTTATACTATTCGAAATTCGAATTTCAGAAGATGGTCATATTCTGTTGTATTTTATTATATTCTATTAAATTCTATTCTATTCTTTACTATTCTTTTATTTTTATTCTATTGTTTTATTATTTTATATTCTATTTTATTGTATTCTTTTTTTGGAATCAATTTATATATTTTCTAATTTGATTCTAATTTGTTTTCGAATTCGAGTCGGATAGATTTCGAATTTGTTTTAATTTGTTTTTAATTCGGTATTTCGGATGCATCCGAATGTCCGAATAATGAAAATTTCGTCCGAATTTCGATTCGGAATTAAACGAAATGCACATGTCCAAAATAGAGTATCTGTGAAGGGTTGTAGTGTTGTGGCACCAGCATCAGTGCCTAAGGCCCAATTTTTCAGCCCCTGTTTAACAGGGGCGTGTAATTACAATTTTTGATGCAATACTTTGCAGCAGGGCTCGTTTCTGCATTCCAACTAGAGTATCTGTGAGGGGTTGCAGTGTTGTGGCACCAGCACCAGTGCCTAAGGCCCAATTTTTCAGCCCCTTTTCAACAGGGGCATGTAATTACAATTCTTGATCTAATATTTCACAGCAGGGCCAGTTTCTGCACCCACCAAGAGCGAGTGAGGACTTACAGTGTTGTGGCACTAGCACCACCACCACCACCAAAGGCCCAATTTTTCTGCTCCTGTTCAACAGGGGCATGTCATTACAATTTTTGATCTAATATTTCACAGCAGGGCCCTGTGAGGGCTTACAGTGTTGTGGCCACAACAACACCTAAGGCCCAAATTTCTGCTGAGTATATAGGGCAGGCCCCTACTTTCAAACATCCAACTTACAAACGACTCCTACTTGCAAATGGAAGGAGACAACAGGAAGTGAGATGAAATCTACCCCTAGGAAGGGAAATTCTCTCCTGTAAGAGTTAATATGGGAAAAATGTTTCTCCTTTCCACTGATGCTTTATCACCAATCCTTGTTTCACAAAAAAACCCAAATTTTCAAAAAACATTTGTCATTGGGACAAAAAATTAGGTGAAATCTTCTGAAGAGGAGGAAAGACAGCAAAACAAATGTCACATGGGTGATAACCCTTCCCTATGTTTTCCAAAAAGCTTAAAATAGATTTTTTGGCTGGAGCTAAACACGTTAAAAATGTACCAGTTCAAAATTACAAACAGATTCTACTTAACAACAAACCTACAGCCCCTGTCTTGTTTGCACCGCCTGTATACTGCTGTTCAGAGTATATAGGGCCTGGTGGCCCCACGCCTTTCCTTTTTCTTTAATTTAGGTGCGGGGTTCCCCTTAATATCCATACAAGACCAAAAGGGCCTGGTAATGGACTGGGGGGTACCCATGCTGTTTGTCTCACTGATTTTCATCCATATTGCCAGGACCCGACATTCCATTAAAGCCGCTTTTAAATGACTTTTCCTTTAAAAATGACATTTTGTGCAGGGACTGTTCTAAGCACGGGAAACACGTGCCACTTTACTATAGACATCCCCCAGGTACGATATTTAAAGGAATATTTCACTTTTTTTTTTTTAACTTTAAGCATCATTAAAATCTCTGCTCCCGAAAAAAACAGCAGTTTTTAAAAGTTTTTTTTGCATTGATACATGTCCCCTGGGGCAGGACCCGGGTCCCCAAACCCTTTTTAGGACAATACAATGCAAATCAGCCTGAGCACTTTTGATTTCGAACGTTCGAGTCCCATAGACGTCAATGAGGTTCTAACGTTTGTGCAAATTTTCGGTCCGTTTGCAGGTTCTGGTGCGAACCGAACCGGGGGGGGGTGTTCAGCTCATCCCTCACAGGCAGTGGAGGGAACAGAGACATAGTCAGACATGAGATGACATCTTCTTACCCCAGACCAAGGAACTGTAAGTAAAACACATTAAGATTTTGCAGGCAGCCTACTTTATCCACCAGGTGACAAGTCATAGCTATTATCCCATATCTCATACTCAAGATACTAACGTCTCTCCCACAAAATACTTCTCTTACCTTGACTATACCATCCCCGGATTCCCAATATCAGCTTTTTTGCCTATTGTGCACAGTAGGGAAGGCAACTTTGTGCTTCTTGGTGTCAAAACCCTTAAACTTTGCCCATACTAATTACCAATCCTTCTCAGAAGGACTTATTACTGGCACTGTCGGCACAAAGAATTTATTACTGGCGGGAAAATGTATTTTTTATTTTCTTTTTTTCACTTTTCAAAATCTTGTGGCATCAAAAATCTGCAAAATACTCGTCATGCCTCTTATCAAATACCTAGGAGTATCTACTTTTCAAAAAGGGGTCATTTGGGGGGTGCTTTGTACTATATTGGAATTTCAGGGCCTTCCAAACTGTGATAGGTAGTCAGTAAGTAAAATGAAGAAGTTAATTCCTTCAAAAGCCCGAAGGTGGTCATTGGATTTCAGACTCCTGTACGTGGCTAGGCTCCCAAAAAGTCTCTCACATGTGTTATCCCCATACTCAGAAGAAGTAGCAAACTGTGTTTTGAGGTGTAATTCCATATATATCCATGGCATGTGTGAGAAATATCTCATTACCATTTGCTGCACAGTCAAATACATGTACGTCACGGTGTTCAAGCAGTTATACTGGGGCCATGGCTGCAGCTGTCAGCCATAACCCGGTATAGTGTTTTTTAGCCAGTGCTACAGTGTAAAAGTAATCCTAGAGGTAATTAGCTGATGGATTGCTTTTACAAGTGGCAGAAGGGGTTTCCTGTCCCTCCCACCACTTTCCAGTGTCTTTTGTTGTTTTCTGGTCTCTTCTATCCCACCGGAAAGCCCTGAATTCGATCTAGCAGTTCCGGCTGGTAACAATAGAGGTGACCGAGGACAAGAATGTCCCCAATCATCTCTATGATCTATGAGACCGGAAGCTACGAACATTTCCTCACTTCCAGTTAGGGAAAATGTAAACAGAGCCATTTTTTCCTGGAAAGCATGAGATCAATGTTTTCCTTTTTATCTCATGCTTTCAATGGTAGAGGGAAGATTTAGGTCTCCATAAAGAGGACCTGACATACTTTATTGCTATCACAATGGATGCTTACATTTCTTATGGTAGCAAAAAAGTGATAAAAAAAAAATAAATGAAAGGGAGAGTACAAACCTAATAAAAGAAATAATAATAATAATGAAAAAAATTATTATTTTTTTTTTTAATAATGCACAGAGGTGAACAAATAAGTAGGTCATATGTAAGTAGTGTTTGCACCAAACATGTGAGGTATCGCCACAAACAGGATAGCAAGAGCAATGATTCTAGCTCCAGACCTCCTTTGTAACCTGTAAACATTTTTAAAGTGTAGCTTATGGAAATTTGTATGTATTGTAGTTTGTTGCCATTCCACAAGTGTGTTCAAGTGTGACATGTTAGGTATCTGTTTACTCGGCATCTTTATATATTACACACAGTAACGACATAACATTAACTCAAAACAACAACTTTTTTTTATCTTTTTTATTTTTTTATTTTTTTTTTTTATACTTTTTTATTTTTATTTATTATTATTTTTTTTTTGTTTTACTTTTTTTAAAACGTTTTTGTAACTTTTCAGAGCAATAATTCCAGCTCTTGATTTTAAGGTCTCTCAAAATGTGCCAGTTTCCTGACTACCTAACATCTTTCAAGACCCTTCTTGTACAGAATTGCATAGACTGTGTTGTACTGTGTCCTAGACTAATACTCCACTAGTGTGTGGTAGTGACAGAAGCAGTCCTTAATGCAGAGACCAGGTTGGCCAGGACAGGAGGGACACAAAAAAACTGGCATCAAATCTACAGTGCAAATAAAAAGTTGACACACCCTTGTTAAAATGTCAGGTTTGTGTGATGTAAAAAATGAGACAAAGATAAATGATTTCAGAACTTTTTTCACCTTTAATGTGACCTATAAATTGTACAACTCAATTGAAAAACAAACTGAAATATTTTAGGGGGGTAATAAAAATAAAAAACGAAAATAATGTGGTTGCATAAGTGTGCACACCCTCTTATAACTGGGGATGTGGCTGTGCTCAGAATTAAGCAATCAAGTTCAAACTCATATTTAACCACTTCAGCCCCGGAAGGATTTGCCCCCTTAATGACCAGAGCATTTTTGCTATACGGCACTGCGTCGCTTTGACTGAACATTGCGCGGTTGTGTGACGAAGAAAAACATCCAAGCCCCGCTACATTTTGCAAAAAACACATCTGAAGTCTTCCAAAAGCATGTGGGAAAATGTGTTCTGGTCTGATGAAACTAAGGTTGAACTTTTTGGCCATAATTCCAAAAGATATGTTTGGCGCGAAAACAACACTGTACATCACCAAAAGAACACCATACCCACAGTAAAGCATTGTGGTGGCAGCATCATGCTTTGTGGCTGTTTTTCTTCAACTGGAACGGAGCCTCAGTCAAGGTAGAGGGAATTATAAACAGTTCCAAATACCAGTCAATATTGGAACAGAATGTTAAGGCTTCTGCTAGAAAGCTGAACATGAAGATGAACTTCATCTTTCAGCATGAAAACGACCCAAAGCATGTATCCAAAACAACAAAGGAATGGTTTCACCAGAGGAAGATTAAAGTTTTGGAATGGCCCAGCCAGAGCCCAGACTTAAATCTGAATGAAAATCTGTGGGTAATCTGAAGAGGGCTGTGCACAGGAGATGCCCTTGCAATCTGACAGATTTGGAGTGTTTTTGCAAAGAAGACAGTGCAAATATTGGCAATTCAAGATTTGCCATGCTGATAGACACATACCCAAAGAGGTTGAGTGCTGTAATAAAATCAAAAGGTGCTCCAACAAAGTATTAGTTTAAGGGTGTGCACACTTATGCGACCATATTATTTTAGCTTTTTATTTTTACTTCCTTACACCTAAAATATTTCAGTTTGTTGTTCAACTGAGTTGTACAGATTATAGGTCACATTAAAGGTGGAAAAAGTTCTGAATTTATTTATCTTTGTCTCATTTGTTTACATCACAAAAACCTGACATCTTGACAAGGGTGTGTAGACTTTTTATCACCACTGTAATTCCCCATCTGCTACAGACCTTATATCTTTTTTAGGATGATTTTTGGGTCAGGGTACCAGGGAAGACATCAGGAAAATGCCTCTCATGCAGCTGGCTAACTGCATCTGGATATGGGCCACAGTACCTTCTGGATACAAAGTGGCTGTAACGATTGCTTCCTGAAATTTTAGGAAGGATCCACTTCTTCCTGTTGCGTCGTAAATCACAAAAGCACTATATACAGCCAATTGAAATAAATGCAGACACTTTTTTGTGCCAGTGTCTAGCTCTGCGGGCAGCTAGATATGGCTTCATTATTTGGTTGTTTAAGTCTATGCCTCCTATATTTAGATTATAGTCATGGACACAGAGAGGCTTTTTTTAACAACACCAGATGCTGTGCAAATTTGGACATTTGTGTCTGCGTGAATGGAAGACAGAAACAAAACATATCAGTTGTCCACATACAAATGGTACACTTTATGGGGGGCATAAAGTGTACCATTTATGGGGGGTACAAATCCCATTAGTATCTTGCCACTGCTCCCAATGTAGTTTGGGCATTTGAGGGGCTCCACATGACTGTCTTTTCCCCCATAAATTTTAAAACAATATGTAAAGCTTGTTGTCCTCTCACAGAGCTTATACATTTTGACCCCGTATATGGCACGCTTGCTGGGGAGATACTGCTTAATTGCAAGCCTGCCAGTAAAATGTATGAGGGGCTATGATTTTGTGGAACCAATCATAGTTAGAGTCAATCCAAGAACGGCAGAGGGTACTGTTGTTGAAATACATGAAACTAATTATATGATCACATCTGCACCTGGCCATTGCAGCAACAACATGTGCATATGATGAATCGGGGGTGTGGACCAATATGACTGCAATTCATTCTTTTTTGTTAGGCTCATGTTAGGGGTTAGGCCCAAAGTTTTAAACTCAGAAATCGTGATAGGTTTCCACTCAAATGGTCTGGCAAGGAATGAATTTGGGTTGACGGCGAAGTATTGTAGGCCATAAAGACTGGATTTGTCCACAATCAAATTATACAATTCTTCTATGAAAAACAGCTAAAATTGTTAATTTTGCTGTTACCACCTGAATTCGGAACTGGCCTATGAATTGGGGGATAATGAGTACTGCTGAATCTTGGGGCTGCCAATCAGGATTTGGAAGCACCTCTGGAAGTCTACTATGGGCTCTAATTCTTGGTGGCTGCGGGACTCTACTACTGCTGGTCACCTCACTAGCTTGGACTGCACTGCTGGTGTTCGCTACATCACCATGAGATACAGGATGTACTAGGCTGTGGGCACATGTCAGATCACCAAAAAGTAGTGCAGCACTACTACTGGGCCTCTGCTGCATATGAGAAAAATCGTGTGTGTATATAGGACCTCAGCAACCTGGGGATGGGTACGCCTGATTTTTCCGAGGCCTTTGCTCTATCACCTGAGGTAACCTTTAGGGTGCCGCTGCTTTCTACAGGTTCATATTCTGAGGCAGATAGTGTCAGTGAGTCTTCCCCTTTGCTTTCATCTGACATGCTCAGAATTCTGTAGGCCTCTTTACTAGAGTACCTTCTTTGGGGACATTTTGAGCACTAAATTTACAGGTACCTAGTGCAACTATGAAAAAAAAGAAGCCCCTGGCTTTCAGGGACTACTTGAACCACTAGAAATAAAATGTACCTGCTTGTGCAAGCAAAGATCAGGTATGATCTTGCTAATACTTCAGTTCTGTGTACAATGTGTCAGAAATGATACTGACATTGAACTGGATGGGAGGCGCTAAACGCAAGTGCTGATGGCGAATAGGGCTGACCCTGCTAACACTGTATTTTTGGGGACACTCGTATAGTTCTGATCCTGATCAAAGATACTGATCCGTTTAAACACTATACTAGTAATAGCAAAAATACTGATCCGTTTAAACACTATACTAGTAATAGCAGTTATAGTGTGTCTGTGATAGTGTTGAGGGCAATCAAAGGGTTAAATGTGGATGGTGAGAGTGTGGATAGCAATCTGACGCTATCTAGGAAGGACACTAAATGATACTGATGCTATCTGAGGTCACTAGTGACACTAATACAGTGATCAGTAAAAAAATTCTGTACACTATACTAATCACTAGTGACAGGACAGTGAAAGGATTAACTGAAGGGTGATCAAAGGGTTAAATGTGTCGACCTAGGTGTTTGGAAGTGTAGACGTGGTTTTTCTATTCACACAGGTCTGGCTTTCTTCTCTCTCTAGACCAGTGGTTCTCAACCTTACTAGTGCCGTGACCCCTTGATAAAATTTCCCAAGTTGTGGGGACCCCTAACAGTAAAATTATTTTCAGAGCGTGGGTTGTCAGCACCCAAGGCAAGAAAAGTAATTTGCGCCCCTAACCCACGGACATTTAGCGCTCCCTGAGTCCCTTCCACTCGTACAGTATTAAACCCCTTATGGTACATTTTAGGATGTACCACTCTTTCTCTTTGTTCTCCTTTCTTTCCCTTTTACCTCTCTCTCTCCCATTTTCTTGTTTGTTTTCCCCATCCCTCTCTCTAGCTGTCTTTCTTGTTCTTTCTCTTATACTTTCTCACCCTTTTTCTTTGTTCCTCCCCCTTCCATGTATTCTCTATTTTTATTCCTTCTCTTACTCCTTGGTGGGGGGAGTTGGGATGAGTGGCAGTGTTGGGGGGGAGTTGGGATGTGTGTCAATGCTGAGGGGAGTTCTGATCAGCCAACTTAGGTGCTCTTGATCAAGGTCATCTGCTGATCTGAGAACTGTAGTGGGGACTTTTAATGGCCACTCTAATCACAGGTAGTGTTACTGTGTCTCTGGCTTCACTGTGTCGCCAGCTCTGTGGTGTCTCGTAGCAGTGACACCTATGCGGTAATCAGGAGATAGGGTCTCCTCAAGCCCCTCCCATATCCCAATCCTCACCAGTCAGCTGACCTCCAGTCTCTGCCCCCCACCCATGCCGTGAACTGAATGGGCGGCTGCGAAGAGGTTGAGTGGGTGGCCGCGGGCTCCAGGAACAGCCCTGCTGGGTGGCCACAGGCTTTAGGGACAGCCCTGCTGGGTGGCCACAGGCTCCAGGGACAGCCCTGCTGGGCGGCCGCGAAAAGACTGGGTGAGCGGCGCGGGCTTCAGGAACAGCCCAGGATTCGGTGACCCCTGGCAAATCGTCATTTGATTCCCGAGGGGGTCCCGACCCCTAGGTTGAGAACCACTGCTCTAAACGAAAAGGGTTCAGAGAAAGAGGAAACAAAAATCATTGTCTGGGGCCTGCTGCCACACTTGTGCTGTAGTGAATCACAGTGCAGATACCAAAAGAACTGAATCATGTGCCTTTACGTGATCCATCCCAGCCACGGCGCCTGGTCCGCTAGTGGTTAAAAAACAAATGTCTACAAGGTATGCTCTGTCAACATAGATGTGATTAAAATCTCTGATCATGCCCCAGTGTTGGAATTCAACATGAATATTATATTTTACATATATTTCCTTACTATGCCTAAGAGAAGCCAGACTCCCATGGTTTTTGAAAAGACTGAAAGTTTCACACTTCTGGGAGGACAGGATGTGGCCTCCCAGGTTGGAATGTAGCCTGGTTAGCTCCCATTGCGCATGACAATGCTGGCTCTGATCTGTCTATGGGAATTTCCTGATTAACTGATATCCACACAGGCTTCAAAGGCAGCTAAACTGACAGGGATGATGGATGAGGTGAGATACAGGAAATCAAGGGCCCAGGTGTTTGTAGAATTTGACATCGGTCGGATGATGGCAATTCATGGACCAACACTGCCCCCCAGAGTACCGTTATGGCAAGACGGTCCATATGATAGCCTGTTGAGGGAACGCCCCAGAGACACTGCGATTCGTCCAAAGGCAAAGTTGGGCAGGCAAAAGGGGGGGTCTGGATGAGGTATGTTTGTTAAAAAGAAATGTTTGCTAGAGAAACAGTCTCTTCAAGACCTGAGGACCAGCCGAGGAGGATGTGCTAAGAATCAATCTTGTATTGTGTTATGATTGTAGGCCTTGTAATATTGCAATTTCTTGTAGTATCTTTATGTTAGTTTTCCTAATTATGCTGTTTTAATACATTCCTATTTTTATTGGGAAATAAATGTAACTTGTTTACTAAGCAGAGGTGTTTGTTATATCATTGTGCTTATCAGACTCATACAGATTAGCTACTATAGGCATTAGACAAATTAATACACAGATATAATATTAATAATTATATCATTTACTTCACCCAGTAATGTTTGATATTAGAGTTGGGGCTATCTTACCAAGGTTATAGCACTGGACCCTTAATGAATCACTCCTAGGAAATACTCCAAACTTAGGAAGGTTGAATGCTTATTGGGGCAAAACTGTTCATAAAAAAACTTTGGACCTAGAGAGGATGGCTGAGTTACAGGGTCTGAGAACTTTACTAGATGACAAATTCCTACTTAGATTAAAAGCATAGCAAACAAAGATTCATTGGTAATTTTAGAACTATGGGAATAAAGCAGGCAGGTCCTTATCTTGACCCTTAGGTGAGACTCGCCTATGTACCTTTACCCAACAAATTGAAAATTAACAGGGCCTTTAAGTTTATACATCTAATGTAATTGCTGCATGCGCTAGACAGACAACTCCAGAAAGGGTGAGAAGTGACTTTTGGCAAACCCCATAAGGTGTTGGGCCCAGACGTATTCACCCACTTGTATTATGAAAAATGTCAACATCTTATACAGTGGGGCAAAAAAGTATTTAGTCAGCCACCAATTGTGCAAGTTCTCCCACTTAAAAAGATGAGAGAAGCCTGTAATTGTCATCATAGGTATACCTCAACTATGAGAGACAAAATGTGGAAACAAATCCAGACAATCACATTGTCTGATTTTTGAAGAATTTATTTGCAAATTATAGTGGAAAAAAGTATTTGGTCACCTACAAACAAGCAATATTTCTGGCTCTCACAGATCTGTATCTTCTTCTTTAAGAGGCTCCTCTGTCCTCCACTCATTACCTGTATTAATGGCACCTTTTTGAACTTGTTATCAGTATAAAAAACACCTGTCCACAACCTTAAACAGTCACACTCCAAACTCCACTATAGTGAAGACTAAGGATGAGCTCGGCATGGCGCTGCGCTAATCACAGGCAGTGAGACATTTCCCGATCTCTGCAGCCGCACATTGGGAAAATATCTCACTGCCTGTGATTAGCACAGGGCCGTGCCGACTTCCTGGCGGCCTCGGCACGTGGAGTGTGCGAACACGCCGGAGCTCATCCTTAGTGAAGACCAAAGAGCTGTCGAAGGACACCAGAAACAAAATTGCAGACCTGCACCAGGCTGGGAAGACTTAATCTGCAATAGGCAAGCAACTTGGTGTGAAGAAATCAACTGTGGGAGCAATAATTAGAAAATGGAAGACATACAAGACCACTGATAATTTCCCTCGATCTGGGGCTCCACGCAAGATCTCACCCCGTGGGGTCAAAATGATCACAAGAACAGTGAGCAAAAATCCCAGAACCACACGGGGGGACCTAGTGAATGACCTGCAGAAAGCTGGGACCAACGTAACAAAGGCTACCATCAGTAACACACTACGCCGCCATGGACTCAGATCCTGCAGTGCCAGACGTGTCCCCCTGCTTAAGCCAGTACATGTCCGGGCCTGTCTGAGGTTTGCTAGAGAGCATTTGGATGAGGAAGAGGATTGGGAGAATGTCATATGGTCAGATGAAACCAAAGTAGAACTATTTGGTAGAAACACAACTCGTCGTGTTTGGAGGAGAGAGAATGCTGAGTTGCAACCAAAGAACACCATACCTACTGTGAAGCATGGGGATGGCAACATCATGCTTTGAGGCTGTTTCTCTGCAAAGGGAACAGGACGACTGATCCGTGTACATGAAAGAATGAATGGGCCATGTATCGTGAGAGTGCAAACCTCCTCCCATCAGCAAGGGCATTGAAGATGAAACGTGGCTGGGTCTTTCAGCATGACAATGACGCCAAACACACCTCCCGGGATATGAAGGAGTGGCGTCGTAAGAAGCATATTAAGGTCCTGGAGTGGCCTAGCCAGTCTCCAGATCTCAACCCCGTAGAAAACCTTTGGAGGGAGTTAAAAGTCCGTGTTGCCCAGTGACAGCCCCGAAACATCACTGCTCTAGAGGAGATCTGCATGGAGGAATGGGCCAACATACCAGCAACAGTGTGTGACAACCTTGTGAAGACTTACAGAAAATATTTGACCTCTGTCATTGCCAACAAAGGATATATAACAAAGTATTGAGATGAAATTTTGATATTGACCAAATACTTATTTTCCACCATAATTTGCAAATAAATTCTTTCAAAAATCAGACAATGTGATTGTCTGGATTTGTTTCGACATTTTGTCTCTCATAGTTGAGGTATCCCTATGATGACAATTGCAGGACTCTCTCATCTTTTTAAATGGGAGAACTTGCACAATTGGTGGCTGACTAAATACTTTTTTGCCCCACTGTAACTCCTTTTTAGATATCCAGCAATTCCCCTCGACTCCTTGCAATGGCCACATCTCAGTCATACCTCATACAAGGAAGCAAAAGGCCCACCAGCTATAGGCAAATTATATTGCTAAATGTAGACCTTAAATTATTTACAAAGATCCTGGCTAGCCATTTACTCTCTTTCATACAGCATGATATGATTCATGGGCTAAGTTGGGTTGGCACCTAATAGAGACGCTATAGACAACACCACTAAAGCCTTTAATATTATTCACATATCACATGGTTGAAAAGTTCAGTCCCTGTTACTATCAGCAGACACCAAAAAGGCAATTGAGTGGGTGAAATGGGCATTCGAGAAGGTGACACTGCAAAATGTAGGACATGTCATAACATAATGTTATCTATCTCTCCCTATCTGCCCAAGTCAGATGTAACACCTCTTTTTCTGAACAGTTCCTTAGGACTAACAGAACACAACAAGGATGCCTCTTTTCTTCCCTAATCTTACTCTTTCTGTGTACCATTTGATCAAATCCTAATATCCAAGGTATATATTGAAAAATACAGCAGAAAGTCGCAGGTTTTTCAGATTACCTTTTTTTCTTACCAATCCGTGTGTGCTGTGTGAGATATGTTTAGGGATTTATACACACAATCGAACATTCCGACAACAAAATCCATGGATTTTCTCCGCCAGATGTTTGCTTAAACTTGTCTTGCATACACACGGTCACACAAATCTTGTCGGAAATTCTGAACGTCAAGAACGTGGTGACGTACAACATGTACGACGAGCCAAGAAAAATTAAGTTCAATAGCCAGTGCGGCTCTTCTGCTTGATTCCGAGCATGCGGGGAACTTTGTGCGTCGGAATTGTGTACATACGATCGGAATTTATGACAACAGATTTTGTTGTCGGAAAATTTGAGATCCAGATCTCAAATTTTGTGTGACGGAAATTCGGATGGAAAATGTCCGATGGAGTCTGCACACGCTCCCATCGAACATTTTCCATTGGAAAATCCAACCGTGTGTACGAGGCATTAGTGAAACCTACTTACCCAATGTACTGGCAGGATTTATTACCTACAGAGAACTTTCCAACTTCAAGGTTTAACTGCAAAAATCTAAGACCTGAGACTTTAAACGTACATATTCCCAAGTTTGACAATGGCCATCACAGACAGCTTCCTGTTTAAGTGGGCCCAAGACAGTATTAAAGTACTGACTACTTTAATCTGCCTTAACAAGGAAACAGTGGCTTCTGGAATGTTTTGGGAAGCCTTAAGGGCCACTTGCCTACAGGGCTCTTACACCCCCTACCTGCCCAAGCCATTTTTCAGCTTTCAGCGCTGTCGCACTTTGAATGACAATTGCGCAGTCATGCTATACTGTACCCAAACACATTTTTTATCATTTTCTTCACACAAGTAGAGCTTTCTTTCAGTGGTATTTAATCACTGCTGTTTTTTTTTTATTTTTTACTAAAAAAAAAAAAAAAAGACCCAAAATTTTTTAAAAAATATTTTTGTTACTTAGTTTCTGTCAGTAAATTTTGTAACTAAGTCATTTTTTCTTCTTCGCTGATGTGTGCTGATGAGGCAGCACTGATGGGCCCTGATAGGCTGAACTGGTGGGCATTGATTAGATGGCACTGATTAGGAGGCACTAATATGCCGCACTTATGGACACTGATAGGTGGCACTGATATGTGGCACTGATGAGCACTAATGGGCACTGTTAGGTGGCACTGATGGGCACTAATAAGTGCTACTGGTGGGCACTAATAGGCAGCACTGATAGGCAGCACTGGTGGGCACTGATAGGTGGCACGGATAGGCGGTACTGATGGGCACTGATTGGCATTTATGGGTGGCACTGATAGGCGACACTGATGGGCATTGATCAACAGCAGTGATGGGCATTGATGGGCAGTACTGATAGCCAGCACTGATAGCCAGCATTGACTGGCATTGCTAATGGGCATTGATTTGTGGCACTTGTGGGCAGTGGTGGGCACTGATTGCTGCCACTGGTGGACACTGATGGGCACTGATTGGTGACACTGTTTGATCTATATTGTAATCAGGGCACTGATGATCAGTGCCCTGATTACATGCCTAGATGTACACACCCTGTCAGTGTGAGGCGAGGAACGCTGATTACAAGCATCTCCGTGTTTACATGTGACTGGCTGTGATTGGACACAGCCGATCACATGGTTAAAGAGTCGCGGACACGGCTCTTTACAGAGATTGGGGTTGCACCGAGTCCTAGCAACATAGCGCAGCTGCGATCGCCGTGCTGTGCGCCTCCGCAGGCATGCGAGAGTGGCCATTCTGGGACCATTCCCATTCTGGGAACGAGAGCCACACCGCCCGCCATCATTTGATGGGGGCGGGCAGCAACTAGTTAAGGGGCCAATTCCATAAAACCATTTCCTCTATAAAGACCGAGACTAGATCCTGGGAAAATTTTGTGTTACAGGAGGTTAAAAATGCTGAGGTTGCATTTGTTGATCTCCCTTCCAAATGCACTGAAAGAGCGTGGATGGATGCTCAGTGATTAGCTAAGCAAATGTCATTTAGGAGAGCTTAGCACAAGAGTTTTTTTCTGCAAAGAGGTTCTTTGAGGAAGGGGAAAATACAGGGCACATATGCTAGCTATGTTATCAAAATCACATGAAGGCTCATCTTTCATCCCTGCAACCACCACAGATTCTGAAATGATTCAGCTACCACAGCTGAAATGTAGATCTTGACGCAGTCCTCTGCGTCAAGATCTATATTTCAGCTCCCCACAGTATTTATGGGGTTCATCCATTACCTTGGAACCATTTGTATTAATTATGCACAGTTGTAACCAACTGTTTACAAACTATTTTGTGTACAAACCAATTTTAACAACGTCTTTTTCTTAATAAATTGTTATTTTAATTATAAGTTTGGCCTAATCCTAGATAGTCCTGTTCTAATTAAAAAACTGATTTTAACTTGTAAAGAAATAGGTTTGGTCCTTAAGTGGCTAGACAGCAGTTTTACAAATACCTACAATTGCACCATGCCATGCAGGCCCAAGCGTGCCACTCTAATCTACCATTATTCAGAGTCAATGCAAAATAAACAAACATATGCTGTTCATGGTGTATTCACAGAATCATTCAAAAATGACAGTGCTTTGTTTGCTGTTGGTCAGCTAAGATTTGATTCTTCTAAGCAGTAAATTTCATTTAATATACACATCAGTCTTTAGGAGTGACCACTGGAACTGACAAAAAAATTCGGATAGCTTTACTGTTTTCTTATTTTTTAATTACAAAAAGTGTAACTTTTCAAAAAAACTGGGTTTGTAAGACCGCTGCGCAAATACAGTGTGACATAAAGTATTGCAACAATCTCCATTTTATTCTCTAGGGTCTCTGCTGAAAAAAATGTTTGGGGTTTCTAAGTAATATTCTAGCAAAAAACTGATTTTAATTTTTGATTGTAAAGTGTCAGAAATAGGCTTGGTCCTTAAGTAGCCAGACAGCAGTTTTACAAATACCTACAATTGCGCCATGCCATGCAGGCCCAAGCGTGCTACTCTAATCCAACATTATCTGATCATCCATTGTTGCAGAAGGTATTCACTGAGCCCAGCAAGAAAGGTATGTTCTCCCAAATTTATTCCACTCTAAATTTAGCCATGCAAGATGCAACCACTCTACCGTGTAGGAGGGGATAGGAACGAGATCTGGGGGACAATAGCTGAGAATTGTGAGAGCTGTGCTTGCAAATTGATCAGGACGTAAGGGAATCCAGTTACTTTCATTCAAGATGAACTCAAAATTGTGCACTTTGTTCTCTTCTATGGAGTCTATCTCTGTTACTAATCTTCTTGAGGGATAGAAATGATGTGCATTATAATTGGCCAATCGGTCAGTGGTTTTTCTGTCAGTATGGAAAGGGTAACCCCCTGTGTAGTTAACTTTTTATGTTTATGGTTTTAGTTTACTCTGTTATTTCTACGCCAAAGTACCTTATATTTGTGTTATGCATATGATGAACCTCACATACACCAAAAATTCTGAGTTAACATAATATTCTGGTCATCTAATTTGTTTGCACGTGTGAATAATGCAATATTTATTTATTTGTATTTCTTGGGAAAAAAAAAATAATTCTTGTTATTTTTATTCTTATGGTTTATTGTATTGTATTCCTGATGACTTTTGGCACAATAAACACTTTTCTGATTAAAAAAAAAAAAATGTGTAAATATCTGAATGTCCTTAACCTTTGCCACTGGTTCACTTTTAGTTAACTGAAACAAAAGAAGAACCTTTTCAATCAGCAAAGCTTTCTTTCGAAGTTAAATCTGTAAAAAAAAATACTTTCTGGTTGTTAAAAAAAACCCTCAATAATTCAAACATTTTTTTCTTTTATTCAGAGTCAATGCAAAATAAACAAACATATACTGTTCATGGTGTATTCACAGAATCGTCCAAAAACAACAGTGCTTTGTTTGCTGTTGGTCAGCTAAGATTTGATTCTTCTAAGCAGTAAATTTCATTTAATACACATCAGTCTTTAGGAGTGACCACTGGAACTGACAAAAAAGTTGGCAGATCTCCAGTCACACTTTCCCAACTTATATTGTTCAGTTTGTCTGAAGGTCTAATAGCTTTTCAGGGAGATTATTAGCTCTCCAGGGTTTTTAACTGACCTTGGTGAGCAGCCATCAGCATTATTTCTAATGGAGAATTACTGTGTCCTGGACACAGGGATCACAGGTCATCAGCTAATTCACTCTAGTCATTCTTTGAAATACACACAGAAAGTAATCTCCAAGTTAGGGCAGAGACAGGTCAAACTCTAAATGTCTCTATACCTTTTATAACCCAAAAGAATACCTATGAGCTTTCTCTTATTGATTTATATATTGCGTTAATAGGAAAGCTTCATACTTACGGCATGCGACTTTAATATAGAATCAAGTTATACTTATTGTGTCAGTTTGGCCAACTGGGAGACATTTTACTGACAGTATTTATTTAATGTCTCTGAGGTCAGCCTGAAAACTCTGGGTAAGATATATGTATTTAAGAAAATAAAGTGTAAACCTAGAGACTGATAAAAAGCTGAAGCCTGCTTCTGATTGGAACATTGTTCCTAATTTTCTCTTTTTATGTTGAGAGTATTGTAAATGAATCAACATAAACAGACAGGCAAAGAGATGTGTAATAAAATGCCCAGAGTAGCAGAGAATACTAAAAGGAATACAGGAAGCCCTCAGATAAAAATACTGTTTTATAACCAGGGTATTAATAACCTGCATTTATGTGCCAATTAGGATTTAACTTACTGCATTTTAGACCCATACTTCACTTACTTCATCTGCTTATATAGTAGCCTTCCCTTTTCTTTGAAAAATACATTACCCATGTTTGCAAATATAGATTTTAATGTAACATATTTTTTTTGTTTATTATATGGAATTATCTATTTTTGTATCTATATTTTCTCTGTGAAATAATACTGCTAAAATAAAAGTTTCTCTGAACATTACAGCCTTTTTCCACATGAAAACTTCAGCTTGTTATTACAAGCTTGCATTGACATTTGTCTGAATTTCCTAAGCATTATGCGATGGAACCTATAAAGCTTTTTAAAATTGGTTTTCCCTTCAACAAAAATATAGAAATTAACTAAAAAACTAATTTATTTTCTTTTAAATTGAAAATAATAAGATTATAAACATAGTGGGGTTGATTTACTAAAAGAAAATAGACTGTTACCTTTGCAAGGGAATATTCCTCAGAGCTTAGTGAATGAGGTGAAGCTCTGCTAACTTCCGCCATTAACCTCCCTGGCGGTATGATTCTGTCTGGAATTTTGTGCTGAAAGCGGTACAATTATTTTGCATGGAAATTTGATGCTATGTACCCTGTTTCCCCGAAAATAAGACCTAGCGTGACTGTCGGTGATGGCTGCAATATAAGACCTACCCCCCAAATAAGCCCTAGTTGAAGTCCTTGTAGGTCTTATTTTCAGGGTAGGGCTTATTTTCAGGGAAACAGGGAAGGCCTTTTTTGGGGGGTAGGGCTTATATTGCAGCCATCACTGACAATCACGCTAGGTCTTATTTTTGGGGAAACAGGGTATTATAGGCCTGCAATTCTTAATAATTACTTACTTAAACCTGACCAAACAAGACTCTAGTAGACATCCCAGATGTGATAAAGTTTGAAACACAAAATCATGATTTAAAATTTTTAAATAATATAATGTTATTCAATAATGTAATACAAACTAAAGAAATTTGTCAGACAAAGAAAATTCAATAAACATCCTGAGTGTGATACATTTTGAAGCAAGGTACAGCACACAGTCTGACGTCACAATCTGGACAATAGAACCTGTTTTCTTTTTGGATTTTTTTTCCCTTGTCATCTCTGTTTGAACAGCAAACCACGCACATCCTGGTAGGTGCTGCCTTTTTTGCGGTTGGCGGTATATAGTCCATAAAGTGACGACCTGTTAGGCGTTCTGGGTTGGCAACATCAACAGTACGTCGTCTAGGTCTGTTCGCATCTACTGATGGCATCTGGTGTTTGACAAAAATCTGCTCAGCCACCTTCCAGATAACATCTGAATGAACAAGAGGCCTGTCACTCCCTGCTCGGTACAAGATGCACGCATTCCAAAGGCATTGTTCCAAAAGATGCCTGAAAATCTTTTTGTAATATTTTTTCTGCTGTTTCCGCATAGTCGGATAAAAGGTCATTGCCTGATCTGCTCGGTCGACACCTCCCATAGTGCAATTATAGTCTATTGCGACTTGCGGCTTCAGCACATCTTTCCCACCTTTTGTGTGGAACGTGGCAGTGGAGGTATTGTGCACAGTGCTCATGAGACACACGTCCTTCTTGTCTCGCCAACGTATTGCCATCATCTTACCCTTCTGCCAGGCAACCATTTCTCCAGTTTTTAGTTTTTTCTTGCCAAACATAGATGGCATGTCACGTCTGTTAGGTCTAACTGTACCATAGACATCAGTCTTTTTTTGGATCAAAACCTCAAACAGTTCCGGCGACGTATAGAAATTGTCCATGGTCACACAATATCCCTGGTTCAGTAGTGTAAGGACAGATGATGTGGCCATCCCATAGTTGCTGTACCTGGGGTTGAACTTCGTGCCTTTACCGGTGTAAATGACCGAGTTCCATATGTACCCAGTGGATGACTCGCAGAGCATGTATGATTTGATGCCAAACTGGATCCAGCTTAGGCGTCCCTTGTAGGCCATCAAACTCTCATCTACGCTGACGTCCCTTTCTGGCACGTTGTTCCCAATAATTTGGCATACCTCCCAGAATTTTTTTAGCTTGGGTGCAGGGTGCGTGGCCTCATCAAACTCTTCATTGTTAGTGAAGTGGAAATATTTCATGATGAGGGAAAAACGGTATTCGGACATCACAGTACCAAAAAACGGAGTGGCCAGTAACTTGTTGGTGGTCCAGCACCATTTCTGACGCGGTTTCCCCTCCACCCCCTGACGAAAAATGAGTCAGAGAAATAGCCAGATGTCCTCTTTAGTCACCGGTTCCCACCTTCTGCTTCGGGAAAACCTGGCATGCGGCCTAGCGGATTGCTGCTCTTGGTAGCGATTTGTCTCTGTGACAATTCTTTCAATTACCTTCTCTGTGAGAAATAATTGCAGGTATGCCAGAGGGTTGTCACACTCAACTTCGACCTTCATCCCAGGTGATCCAGTGAAGGGAAATTTTGGGGGCGCCACCTGGTCCGTATCTCACTCAATAGGGCACCAAGTGCGCACATCGCTGATGTCAGGTGCAGGATCATCACCGCTGTCACCGCTGTCACTTGTCAGATCAGTGTCAGACGTCAAATCTCCCCACGACTCACTATCGCTCAGTTCTGGGAGCAACTCCGTGTCGCTGTCACTGTCATTCAACTGCTCCAAAGGCGATTTTGTAGCGAAATGGCTTCCATCTTCTCAATATTTTATTGGAGGCAAGGGGCACTGTATCAGTGAGATCTGAGATGATACAATGTAATCCTCTCAGATTACACTGTATCACCTCTTTTTATATGTGTGTTTTGTGTTTGAACATTTGAACTTTTTGAATTTACCGCCCAGTTCCGCTCCCGTGCGCCGCTGCTGCTCGCAGGGAACGGAACCAGGAAGTGAGATGCGGTGATCACGCTGGCGATCACAGCGGAGCACAGCCAAGGATAGTGGAGGGCATCGCTGGAACCCAGGAGAAGGTAAGGGCTCCGCTGGATGCTCTACAATGTTACTCCGAGCGTGACTCGGGGTTACCGCTCCTGACAGAAAAAGTCAGACCCGAGTCACGCTCAGGATTACCGCCAGGGAGGTTAAACATGCAAACAAAAAAAGAAGCAGAAAATTTACTTGCAAAATGCAACTTCCTTTGGAAAATGAACAGCCTATTTGCCTTTTGCAAATCAACCCTAAAGTTTGCATTGTAGCTCCAAAGATAAGGTTCTGATCCACATACAGTATATAATCCTAAAGTCATATACTAAGGTAATCTAAATAAAAAAAAGTGGGTGCTTAGGGATAAACAGAGGCTTGCACAAAAGGTGACAGATAATCCTTGTATATTAAATTTGCCAAAAAGAGTGCAACACATGTGAAAAAAATAAATTCTATAATGATTGAACCAATTAAAGTGGATGTAAACCCACTGCCATCCTTTTCAATCTAATAACACAGGGTATATCTGTAAGGATATACATGCCTCCTGCATGTATCCTTATCCTTTTTTACTCACCCCCCTCAGCTGTCCTGAGCCCCGCAATATTGCCGAATTTGGGGGCATGTGTGTTTTCCGGTGCTCGGTGGGTGGAGTCGTGACATCAGAGGACTCCTCCGCCCAACTTTACACATCCCTGGCCAGCCAGCATTGCGAGGACGAGCTTCGCGCCTGTGGAGAGAAAAGTGCACACAGGAGTGACAGAGCGCGTTCTCTGAAGAAGCAGAGCGCGCTCATGTTACTCCTGCGCATGTGCACAACAATAAACAAGAGAAGGATTATCAAGAGCTGCGCCAAAGAGGCAGAGAGGCAGAAGAAAGGAGTGGGAGGGAATTAAAAAATAATGCATGTCTCTTAGGCTAGTGCACACGATATGTAAATCACCTGTCACTCACAGCAAGGGGGAGGATTTGACAAAGTTTTTCTCTGTTTGTCAAGTTTTATCTCACTGAACAATAAAAGAGGATTGCTCAGAGCTGGATTAACTCTTTGTGGCAAGATTGGGCTCAAATGATAGGAAATCTTATACTCTACATTATGACATAAAAAAAATTATAATTTTTGGGTTTACATCCACTTTAATGTGCATCACTATCGGTGCTTACAAAATATCAACATGTATTACCAAATTGTATTGCAAAATAAATCATAAAGTGCAAAGTGCTCTTCCACCACTATTTAGCAATCAAAAGTCCCATGAAAGATTCCATAAATAGTGAAAGCTTTTGTGCTGAGTACTGACTCTCAACATGAACATTCATTTACTGTGCAAAAAGATATAGTGCTGGTATTCCTCCACACTTATGCAGTCACCAGAAACTTGATATATATCATCATTAGGGATGAGCTTCGAGTTTGAGTCGAACTCATGTTTGACTCGAACATTGGCTGTTCGCAAGTTCGCCGAACAGCGAACAATTTGGGGTGTTCGCGGCAAATTCAAATGCCGCAGAACACCCTTTAAAAGTCTATGGGAGAAATCAAAAGTGCTAATTTTAAAGGCTTATATGCAAGTTATTGTCATAAAAAGTGTTTGGGGACCCAGGTCCTGCCCCAGGGGACATGGATCAATGCAAAAAAAAGTTTTAAAAACGGCCGTTTTTTCAGGAGCAGTGATTTTAATAATGCTTAAAGTCAAATTGTAATATCCCTTTAAATTTCGTACCTGGGGGGTGTTTATAGTATGCCTGTAAAGGGGCGCATGTTTCCCGTGTTTAGAACAGTCTGACAGCAAAATGACATTTCGAAGGAAAAATTCCATTTAAAACTAACCGCGGCTATTGCATTGCTGACAATACACATAGAAGTTCATTGATAAAAACGGCATGGGAATTCAACACAGGGAAACCCCGAACCAAAATTTTTAAAAAAATGACGTGGGAGTCCCCCTAAATTCCATACCAGGCCCTTCAGGTCTGGTATGGATATTAAGGGGAACCCCGGCCAAAATTTAAAAAAAAATGATGTGGGGTTCCCCCTAAATTCCATACCAGACCCTTCAGGTCTGGTATGGATTTTAAGGGGAACCCCGTGCCAAAAAAAAAAAATGGCGTGGGGTCCCCCCAAAAATCCATGCCAGACCCTTATCCGAGCACGCAACCTGGCAGGCTGCAGGAAAAGATGGGGGACGAGAGTGCGCCCCCCCTCCTGAACCGTACCAGGCCACATGCCCTCAACATTGGGAGGATGCTTTGGGGTAGCCCCCCAAAACACCTTGTCCCCATGTTGATGAGGACAAGGGCCTCATCCCCACAACCCTTTACAGGCATACTATAGACACCCCCCAGGTATGAAATTTAAAGGGATATTACACTTTTATTGTTTGACTTTATTCATTATTAAAATCACTGCTCCTGAAAAAACAGCCGTTTTAAAACTTTTTTTTGCATTGATCCATGTCCCCTGGGGAAGGACCCGGGTCCCCAAACACTTTTTATGACAATAACTTGCATATAAGTCTTTAAAATTAGCACTTTTGATTATTCATGTTCGTGTCCTCTTAGACTTTAACGGTGTTCGCGTGTTCGAGCGAACTTTTTTCCTGTTCGCATGTTCTGGTGCGAACCGAACAGGGGATTGTTCGGCTCATCCCTAATCATCATATAATGTCAGCCATTAAAAACACATGAAATCCTCCCATTGACATCCACTTCCAGATGGTCTCCATCCAGGAAAGACCCTGTGCCGAAAAAAACTCACGACATGGAGCCAAAGGAAACAGACTAATATAGTGTAGTATTTATTGTTATAAATGATAAAAATCCATGTGAAAGAGTATAACAAACAAATGTGGCCAAACATACTAAGATGGTCAACACACTGACAAATGGGAAAGGCGGTGTGATGTCAGCATGTATGGCTCCGCTCAATGCGTTTCGTGCACTTAGACCAGGCCAGAAATTAACTGTGCTATTTTACTGTGGATAATCAGGCAGCCATTTTACTGAAGATGGGAATTAGTTGCACCGTGGTAATATAGATGATCAAGCAGCCATTTTCTTGTGGATAGAAAATAGTGACAAGTTACCACTGCATTCTCCTGCTGACAGCTGTTCTGTCATTAGCAGTCTGTTCCATCGTTGTTCACTGCCACAGCACTTATATTCATTGGCGCTCTGTTAGCGTCTTCTGGTTTTAAACTGCTGATTAAATGTTGATCACTTATTTCTATACGGATCGCTCTTAGAAGTTTTTATTTATGTCATTTACTGCTCCTGGGGATTTCTACTCCTTCGCCTGGCATCTCCACACGGACCTCCTCCCCCTCCGAGGGACTTAGCCTAATTGAGAAGGAACAGAAAATATCCAGCGGTAATTCGATCTAATACTTCTGATCTGAGGAGATTTCTACAGATTCCAGTTAGCCCAGCAGTCTGCCACGGACCCATCTAAGCTGTTTCGGACCCCCTATAATCAAGGGGTCAATAGGATCTGGTAAGCGCAACCTCTTTTCATATTTACTGCACGGATTTAAGTTTTATACCAGCATCCCCAGAAGAGATTTATTTGCTACCTTCCGCTACCTGCTACTTTCACCTTTTCATATTTAAGGACATTTCATTTGATTATTCGTTACCCCATGATTTTTTGCGCTGCACTTATTCATTTTACTGTAGATGAACCCAATATATCACATAAAAAAACCCCAAAATACTGGATGATCAAAGGGAATGACTAGGAAAACATGATAATAAAAAAAACATTGTATTAAGGGCCATTATAACATCAACAAAAGGGTTTAAAATCTAAAAATGATATAAAAAGTTTTTATATAAAATAAACTTATTAGAGAAAAAAGCAGGCTACTTTTAATGAGACTGTAGATTAGACAATAAAACCTTTTTACAAAATATACAATACAAACACAGGAAATCATTCATAAATACAGTACTCCAACATTCTAATCAGAGAGCAATATTCAGTGTGATCACTTCTGTGCCACCTCAAAAACAAAATTGTACTATCCTAATGTGAAAACAAGAGTTATATCTGAAAAAAAGTTATGTGTGGAAAAAACATATGCATTCCTGCGTGAAAATGACAAAATGTATATACAACTATGCGGCGCACCTTCTATAGTGAAATCAAAAATAAATACAAATGGCACAGTGATTAATATGTGACAATAAACATCTACATTACTGTGCATCCAAATGACACAAAATTATATATGACCAGTCTGTATGCTTATAATATCTCTGTGTCTTCCACATTTCATTATAAATACATAAAATAACACTAATAAAATAACACAATAGGTCCTACAAATGAAATCATCCACTGCGTGCTCAGATATTATAAGTATCCACACCATCATGCAAAGTGTATCCCATCACCTTCACTCAAATGTATACGTGTATAAGCGGCTCTTCAATAACATAGTTACATAGTTGGTAAGGTTGAAAAAAGACACAAGTCCATCAAGTCCAACCTGTGTGTGTGCACTTTTATGTCAATATTACATTGTATATCCCTGTATGTTGTGGTCATTTAGGTGCCCATCTAATAGTTCTTTGAAATTATCTATGCTCCCTGCTGAAACCACAGTTTGTGGAAGAGAATTCTACAACCTTACTGCTCTTACCGTAAAGAACCCTCTATGCTGTTTCCGGGTTAAATCGATTTTCCTCTAATTTTAGTAAATGGTCACGAGTCTTTTCAAATACCCTTTCGCAGAAAAGTTTTATCCCTATTGTGGGGTCACCAGTACGGTATTTGTACATTGAAATCATATCCCCTCTCAAGCGTCTGTTTTCCAGAGAGAATAAGTTCAGTGCTTATAATCTTTCCTCATAACTAAGATCCTCCAGTCCCTTTACTAGCATTGTTGCCCTTCTCTGTACCCTCTCCATTTCCAGCACATTCTTCTTTAGGACTGGAGCCCAGAACTGGACGACATACTCTATGTGCGGCCGGATCAGTCTTGTAGAGTGGGAGAATTATCGTTTTATCTCAGGAGTTAATTCCCTCTTTAATGCATGCCAAAATTCTATTGGCTTTGCTTGCAGCAGCCTGGCATTGCATGACGTTGCTGAGTCTGTCATCTACTAGGACACTCAGGTCCTTTTTCATCCTAGATTCCCCCAGAGGTTCTCCCCCTAGTGATTAGATTGCATTCATGTTTTTGCCACCTAAATGCATTATTTTACATTTTCCCACATTAAACCTCATTTGCCATGTAGTTGCCCACCTTATTAATTTGTTCAGATCTTCTTGCAAGGTTTTCACATCTTACGGAGAAGCCATTGCCCTGCTTAGCTTAGTATCTCCCACAAATACTGGGATTGAGCTGTTTAGCCCATCCTCCAGGTCATTTATAAATAAATTAAATAGGACTGGTCCCAGGACAGAACCCTGAGGGACCCCACTTTCCACATTGGACTATTCTGATTACTCCCCATTTATCACTACCCTCTGAACTCGCCCTTGTAGCCAGTTTTCAATCCAGGTACTTACCCTTTGGTCCATTCCGACAGACCTTAACTTGTATCGTAAACATTTGTGGGGAACTGTATCAAATGCCTTTGCAAAATCCAGATATACTACACCTCCGGGCCTTCCTTGATCTAGATGGCAGTTCACCTCCTCGCAAGAACAATTTTTCATGAATCCATGCTGATAAATGCTAATGATACAGTTTTCATTACTAAAATCTTGTATATAGTCCCTTATCATCCCTTCAAAGAGCTTGCATACAAATGATGTTAGGCTAACTGGTCTGTAGTTCCCAGGGATATATATTGGTCCTTTTTTATAGATTGGTGCTACATTGGCTTTTCTCCAATCAGCTGGTACCATACCAGTCAGTAGACTGTTCGTAAAAATTAGGAACAACGGTCTGGCAATTACTTGACTGAGTTCCTTAACCACTTCCTGCCCGGCCCATAGCAGAATGACAGCCAGGCGGTGGTTCAGTTATCCTGACTGGGTGACATATGACGTCCTGCAGGATAACAGCTGCCGCGCGCCCGTGGGGGCACTCACCGCGGTGATTGGTGGTGCGGTATGTCAGTCTGACACACGGCTACACCGGTCTCGGTAAAGAGCCTCCAGCGGAGGCTCTTTACCACGTGATCAGCCATGTCCAATCACAGCTGATCATGATGTAAACAGGAAGAGTAATTAATTGGCTTTTCCACACTCGCGCCTGACAGACACGAGTAGAGGAGAGCCGATCCGCGGCTCTCCTAACAGGGGGAGTCTGTGCTGATTGTTTATCAGTGCAGCCCCCCTCGGATGCCCACACTGGACTACCAGGGAAGCCACCAGGACCACCAGGGAAGCTCCTAACATGTGGATGGCCAGGTACATCCCCCATGGCCATCCACATGTGAAAATCAATTCCCAACATATGCCAATCAGTGCCCACAAATGGGCACTGACTGGCACCTCTATGGCACAATAAAAATCAGTGATGCCCAGCAATGCCACCCATCAGTGTCATCAGTGCCACCCATCAGTGTCCATCAGTGCCACCTATCAGTGCCCATCCTTGCCCATCAGTGCCCACTTATCAGTGCCACCCATAAGTACCCATCAGTGCCACCCATAAGTACCTATCAGTGCCACCTACGAGTGCCCATCAGTGCCGCCTATAAGTGCCCATCAGTGCCGCCTATGAGTGCCCATCAGTGCCACATAGCAGTGCCACCTATCAGTGCCCATCAGTGCCACCTATCAGTGTCCATCATCAGTGCCCATCAGTGCCACCTCATTAGTGCCACCTCATAGGTGTCTTATCAGTGCCCATCAGTGCAGCCATATCAGTGCCCATCATTGAAGAAGAAAACATACTTATTTAAAAAAAAATTTAACAGAAACAAAGAAAAACTTTTTTTTTCAAAATTTTCGGTCTTTTTTATTTGTTGCGCAAAAAATAAAAATCGCAGAGGTGATCAAATACCACCAAAAGAAAGCTCTATTTGTGGGAACAAGATGCTAAAAAATGTGTTTGGGTTTTGTAGCATGACCGCGCAATTGTCTTTTAATTTGCGACAGCGCTAAAAGTTGAAAATTGGCTTGGGCAGGAAGGTGTATAAGTGCCTGGTATTGAAGTGGTTAAGGACCCTCGGGTGCAAGCCATCTGGTCCCGGTGACTTATTTATGTTAAGTTTTTCTAGTGTGTTTCTGATTTTATCCTCTGTTAACCATGGTGGTGCTTCCTGTGACATGTCATGAGGATGAACATTGCAGTTTTGGTTACTGAAGCCCCCCGTTTCCCTCCTGAAGACTGAGGAGAAGAATACATTCAAAACATTTGCCATCTCACCATCCTTTCTAACCAGAATCCCTTCATCATTCTTTGTGGGACCAATATGATCTGTCCTCCCTCTTTTACTATTTTGGTACTCAGCCTTGTATTTTTTGAAGGCCTTCTCCTTTGCTTTTATATGAATTTTGAACGTAGGTATTAAGCCACCCAGGGCTTTTATTAGCTCTTTTACATGTATTACCCTTTGGGATGCACTGGCTAATACCCTTATTTAATATTCTCCTAAAGCACACCTATTTTTCCTCCGTGTTCTTTGTTCCTAAGATTTTATCCCATTGTTTCTTGTTGGTGCATTTGCCATCTGACCCATGAAATTGTCCTGAAAGACATTTAGGAAATGGCGAGCCTTAGATGAATGTGCGGTTCCTTCCACCCAGTCTGTCTGGGTAATTAAAATCCCCCATTATAATGACACTTCCCATCCTTGCCGCCATTCCAAACTGTGACAGGAGGTCCATCTGCCCCTCCTCCCTCAGGTTAGGGGGCCTATAGCATACTCCTAGTATTACTTTCTCCTTGGTTTCCTCCCTTTGTAACTCTACCCATAAGGATTCTTACCTCTTCCCTCTTCCCTTGCTCCATTAATGATGTCATCCCTTACATTTACCTGTATATCATTTTTTCTATACAGGCATACTCCTCCCTCTTTTTTACCCTCCCTGTCCCTGTGATATAGGGAATACCCTTGAATGGTTGCCAGCCAATCATGAGAGCTATTGAACCAGGTCTCTGAAATTCTCAGGAAATCTAATTCCTCCTCATATAGTAGCAGCCCTAGTTCTCCCATCTTGTCTGCCAGACTCCTGGCATTAGTGAACATGCCTCATAGTTTTGTCTGGACGCATATTATCTCCTTATTGGGTGTTCTGAGGTTGCAAATAGGACTCGTTACCATACTTACCATGGGTTTAGTTGTTTTAGTCAACCTACCAATAATGCCCCCAATACAAACCACTGAAATACGTTCCACACTGGCTATCTCTATGTCTGGACCATCCCCACCATTGCCTAGTTTAAAAGCCCCTCTAACTTTTTGGCTATCTTCACTCCCAACAGATCTGAACCCTCCTCATTTAGGTGCAGTAACATCTAATAAGGCAATAGACGTGATAGTGAATGGCAAAAGCATCTTGTGAGCTTTATTCTTAAGGGAGTGGAATTGGCACACATCGTTTGGTGAAGAATTTTGGTGGATCAACGAGGTTTTGTTTCACTATTTTTTCATCACTTTAAGTTGGACTGTATTACCATATTGATTTGCATATTTTTTTTCTGTTTGTTTGATTTGCATATGTTGCATATATATTTTTTGGATATGCCATATGGACACTTTTTATTATGTATGGGTGTTTTATGTTGATCATTTCACAATGCTAATATTTAGGAGGTTTGTAGATTAATTAGTGCGCTACTGTGGAATTGTTTGTCTCTTTTTTACATTGACATTTGTTTCACCTCATTTGCAAGCATCCTATCACACCCTATCACATCCTCCTCAAGATACACAAGAATTTATAAGACCCACCAGGTAGACCAATTGTATCAGGGGTGAATTACCATACATCAAGAATATCTGAATACATCAACGTACACCTGCATCCATTGGTCTAAAAGCTTCCATAATATTGGAAGGATACCAGGGATGTTTAGGCTACCCTGGGTGGCTTCTGGTCATGTGCAATATAAAATCTCTTTACATGATTATCGAACATTCAAGGGGGTTGGAGGCTGTGAAAAAAGCAATCGTTGAAGCAGAATTTAATCAGGAGAAGACCAGATTCTTATTGGATGCCATCAAATTAGTTCTGAAGAACAACAATGGTTCAAGGGATCACACTATAGGCAGATACGTGGATCAGCGATAGGTTGCCAGTTTGCACCATTATATGCAAGTCTGTTTATGGTTGCCTGGGAGCACCTGTTCATTAATAGTGCCCTGACCTTGTCCTTTGGAAACGATACATTGATGACTGCCTCTTTATATGGGATGGGATTCAAACTTTGCTGCATGAATTTATTAAACAGCTTGATAACCCAGAGTGGAACTTAGAATTCACTACTACATATAGAAAAGACATATTTTTTTTTGGGATCTTACTATCAAAGTCAGTGAAGGTAGGGTGGAGACTGCTGTCTACCAGACAGAAACTGACTGGAATGTTTTGTTCCTATTGACAGCTGTCTCCACTGTCCATGGATTAAGGGAAGCCAAAAAGCCAGTTCCTAAGATATAGAAGGAACTGTTCAAATGTAATAGGTTCTAGGAAGCAGTCATAAGGTTTAAAACCGGAAGTTGTCAAGAAAGCATATATGGAGGTGCTGAAGGTTGATAGAAAAACTCTAGTAGAGAGAGGGAAGGAGGACAAGAAAGAATAGACCCCCATCTGCGTGTGCCCTTATTGTGAATATAAGGGAATGATTTTTTAGATAATTTTTTTGGTGAATGTGTAAGGGTACAATATACCTGATACCCATTCACATGGGGGGCCAGGATCTGGGGGCTTCCAGATTCCGATAAGACCCCTGCCCGCGGACCCCCACAACCACCGGGCAAGGGTTGTGGGGAAAAGGTGTTTTGGGGGGCGCTCTCTCATCCCCCCTTTTCTTATGTCCTGCCAGGTTGCGTGCTCGGATAAGGGTCTGCTATGTATTTTGGGGGGACCCCTACGCCATTTTTTAAAAAATTTTGGTGCAGGGTTTCCCTTAAAATCCATACCAGACCTGATGGGCCTGATATAGATTTTGGGGGAACCCCACGTCTTTTTTTATTATTTGGCGCAGGGTTCCCCTTAACATCCATACCAGACCTGAAGCGCCTGGTATGGATTTTGGGGGGATACCACGCAGTTTTTAAAAAAAAATTTGGTTCGGAGTTCCCCTAATATTCATACTATACCCACAGGGCCTGGTAATGGACTGGGGGGAACCCAGGCTGTTTTTTCATTGATTTTTATGTATATTGCCAGGACCCGACAATTCATTACATGAATGAGCAGTTTTAAATGACTTTTTTTTCCTTTAGAAATGTAATTTTGCTGTGGTATTGTTCTAAGCATGGGGAAAATGTGCTACTTTACAGGCCGACTAAGGACACCCCTCAGGCACGATATTTAAATGAATATTTCATTTTTTTTTTTTTTGACTTTAAGCATTATTAAAATCACTGCGTCCATTATTGAAACTTTTTTTTGCATCGATACATTTCCCTTGGGGCAGGACCCGAAGCCCCAAACACTTTTTATGACAATAACTTGCAAATAAGCCTTTAAAATGAGCACTTTTGTTTTTTTATGTTAGTGTCCCATACACTTTAACTGTGTTCCGTGGCTATCAAATTTGCCGCGAACACCACATAATGTTCGCGTCAAACTTACGTTCGATTCGAACATCGGGCTCATTCCTATTAGACAGGACAATTTGGTTGGTTAGCAGGCTGATCGGTAAATTGAGCTTGGAATTTCTTTGGTTTTGTTTTGCATGTGTTGCCCTTCCATGTGCTCTTCTTTGCAAAGGCCAGTTATAGTTGGGGGCAGTGGCCATTTGTTTGTGTGGAGGAAGAGATCTGCAACACAGGATCTTGTTTGTGAGTCACACTGAATGTGAAAGAGCTGTGGCTGCCTGTCTTGATCAGACAAATCAAGAGAGATATGTTTTAGACTAGGGTTGCACCAATACCCCTTTTTTTAAGACCGAGTACAAATACCAATACTTTTTTTCAAGTACTCACCGAACAGATTTTTTAATGTCTTAATGTTTAATGGCTTTGATGTTTAATGGCACTAATATGCAGCACTAATGATGCGTGGACTGTGTCAGTAGTTTTTTTTATTATTTTTTTATTTTTTTTACAATTTTTTTTTCAAATGTATTCTTTTTATTATTTTGTACAATTTTTTTGTTATTTTATTTTTTACAATAATTTGTTTTTTTTTTGGGGGGGGAGGGGGGAGTGGACAGTGTAAGTGTGTTTTTTATTTATTGTTTTTATTATTTTTACAATTTAACCTTTTAAATATTTTGAGACAGAGAAAGGGACTAAGGATAGTGATTCCTCAGTCCCTTTCTCTGTAGCCTCAGTTGCACTGAAAATGAATGGACAGGAGACAGTTTACGATGCTAAGTTATGAATGGACAGAGTCACTGCCTCTGTTCACTCAGAAAAGGAAGGAGCCGGTCAATGACATATATACCAGCTCCTTCCTCCGCTTTCCATCCTGACAGATCGAGGACAGAGGGGCGGAGGAGCACAGAGGGGGGACAGGAGCATAAAGGGGGACAGGAGCACAGAGGGGGACAGGAGAACAGAGGGAGGCCAGAGGAGCACGAAGGGGGACAGGAGAATGAAGGGGGACTGGAGGAGCACAGAGGAGGACATGGAGGAGACTGGAGGAGGATACAGGGGACAGTCGGGATGATTGTTGCGGTGGGGGGGTTACAATCACTGATCTCCCTGTATAGATTTCAATAAAGCAGCTGACAGCCACGGGAAGGGAAAGGAGGAGAAGTGGCTGTCAGGCTTTTTATTGAAATCTATACAGGGAGATTGGTGATTGTAACTCCCCCACCACCGCACCGATCACCCCTGACTGCTCAGGTATTGGATCAAGCATCGGAGCATTTGCCCAAGTATGAGTAAGTACTACAAATGCTCGGTATCAGCACCGATACTAGTATCGGTGTAACCCTGTTTTAAACCTTGTAACAACAATCTGAGTCTGTGATTCAGAGATTTCTAAAAGAGCTGATCTGTGAGGTGGACAGAGCAAAAATCTTCCCTGTTGTAAGCAGGAGTTCGAAAAGAGCTTATTTGTCAGGTGGACAGAGCAAAACAAACATTTATCCATTCAACAGTAGTACTGGTTTGATTTAGGAGTTTCTCTTTAGAAGCATAGGTGTGCGCAGCCTATTGCATTAGGATATGCACCCCAAAGCTCAAACACACATGCATGTGTGTACTGTATGTATACAGTATCTCTCAAAAGTGAATACACCCCTCACATTTTTGTAAATATTTTATTATATCTTTTCATGTGACAACACTGAAGAAATTACACTTTGCTACAATGTAAATAATGTGAGTGTACAACTTGTATGACTACTTGTAAATTTGCTTGTAAATTTGCTGTCCCCTCTAAATAACTCAACACAAAGCCATTAATGTCTTAACCGCTGGCAACAAAAGTGAGTATCCCCCTAAGTGAAAATGTCCAAATTGGGCCCAAAGTGTCAATATTTTGTGTGGCCACCATTATTTTCCAGAACTGCCTTAACCCTCTTGGGCAAGGAGTTGACCAGAGCATCACAGGTTGCCACTGGAGTCCTCTCCTTCCTCCTTCATGACGACATCACGGAGCTGGTGGAGACCTTGCACTTCTCCACCTTCCATTTGAGGATGCCCCACAGACAGGGCCGGACTGGCCTACTGGGATACCGCGACATTTCCCTGCCCTGGGGCCGCTTTGAGCTGAGCTGTGGCCGCAGCGCTCCCCTTCCTCATCCTCCCCCTCCTCTGATCTACTTGTCACACACAGCAGGAGACCGCTGTGTCACGGGGCTTAGTCTGAAATGTTTGGCCGTGCTGTGACAAAAGTTCCGCCCTCCTCCTAGACCAGCTCATGTGATAGATGCAGTGTTCTGTCTATCACACAAGCTGGTCTAGGAGGAGGGCAGGACTTTTGTCACAGCGCAGCAAAACATTTCAGACTGAGCTCTGTGACACAGCGGGGGGAAGCCCGCTATGCATAATCCAGGCACTGACTGGTGAGGCTGCATAGACGGGCATAGTCAGTGTAGTGAGCCTACATTGATGGGCACAATGAGGCTGCATTGATGGGAACAGTAACGCTGCATTGATGGGCACAGTGACGCTGCACTGATGGGCATGGTGAGGCTGCAATAATGGACACAGTAAGGCTGCATGGATGGGCAAGGTAAGGCTGCAATGATGGGCATGGTTAGGCTGCAATGATGGGCACACTGAAGAAATTACACTTTGCTACAATGAAAAGTAGTGAGTGTACAGCTTGTTTATCAGTGTAAATTTGCTGTCCCCTCAAAATAACTCAACATGCAGCCATTATTGTCTAAACCGCTGGCAACAAAAGCGAGTATCCCCCTAAGTGAAAAATGTCCAAATTGGACCCAAAGTGTCAATATTTTCTGTGGCCACCATTATTTTTTTCCAGCACTGTCTGAACCCTCCTGGGCATGGAGTTCACCAGAGCTTCACAGGTTGCCACTGGAGTCCTCTTCCACTCCTCCATGATGACATCACGGAGCTGATGGATGTTAGAAACCTTGCACTCCTCCATCTTTGATTTGATTATGCCCCACAGATGCTCAATAGGGTTTAGGTCTGGAGACATGCTTGGCCAGTCCATCACCTTTACCCTCAGCTCCTTTAGCAATGCACTGGTCACCTTGGAGGTGTATTTGGGGTCATTATCATTTTGGAATCCTGCCCTGCGGCTCAGTCTCCGAAGGAAGGGGATCATATTCTGCTTCAGTATGTCACAGTACATGTTGGCATTCATGGTTCCCTCAATGAACTGTAGCTCTCCAGTGCCAGCAGCACTCATGCAGCTCCAGACCATGACACTCCCACCATCATGCTTGACTGTAGGCAAGACACACTTGTCTTTGTACTCCACGCCTGGTTGCCACCACACACGCTTGAAACCATATGAACCAAATACATTTATCTTGGTCTCATCAGACCACGGGACATGGTTCCAGCAATCCATGTCCTTAGTCTGCTTGTCTTCAGCAAACTGTTTGCAGGCTTTCTTGTGCATCATCTTTAGAAGAGGCTTCCTTCTGGGGTGACAGCAATGCAGACCAATTTGATGCAGTGTGCAGTGTATGGTCTGAGCACTGACAGGCTGACACCCCACCCCTTGAACCCCTGCAGCAATGCTGGCAGCACTCATACGTCTATTTCCCAAAGACAACCTCTGGATAACACGCTGAGCACATGCACTCAATTACTTTGGTTGACCATGGCGAGGTCTGTTCTGAGTGGACCTGTCCTGTTAAACTGCTGTATGGTCTTGGCTACCATTGTGCAGCTCAGTTTCAGGGTCTTGGCAATCTTCTTATAGCCTAGGCCATCTTTATATAGAGCAACATTTTTTTTTTCAGATCCTCAGAGAGTTCTTTGGCATGAAATGCCATGTTGAACTTCCAGTGACCAGTATTAGAGAGTGAGAGTGATAACACAAAATTTAACACACCTGCTCCTCATTCACAGCTGAGACCTTGTAACAATAACGAGTCACATGACACCGGGGAGGAAAAATGGCTAATTGGGCCCAATTTGGACATTTTCACTTAGGTGTGTACTCACTTTTGTTGCCAGCTGTTTAGGCATTAATGGCTGTGTGTTGAGTTATTTTGAGGGGACAGCAAATTTACACTGTTATACAAGCTGTACACTCACTACGTTACATTGTAGCAAAGTATCATTTCTTCAGTGTTGCCACAAGAAAAGATATAATAAAATATTTACAAAAATGTGAGGGGTGTACTCAATTGTGTGAGATAAATATATAGTAGCAAAGCATCCCCGAGAGAGCCAGGAAAAGTCATGTTAGGGGTTTTTACATCTCCCAGGCTCCTATCATACACATTCAGGGATCTCTGATCCATGGTCCAGTTCGGATCTCGGTCCTCTCCCCCAGGCCAATTTAAACTCACCTGAGACAGACAGCCAGTGCTCTTGGCCTGGGATCCTCAGACAACTTCTGTCTAGGAGAGCAAAAGGTTGGTAAAAGCTATTAAGCTGTGTATGTGGAAGCTGACAAACTGTAGGCTTTCTCGGCCTGATAGTTAGGACCTGTAAATATAGTTAGTGCCGAGACACGGCTAGGTTTTTGTTTGGTTATTTTTGTTGCTATTTGTTTTTCTGGAACCCTGAATAGCACCTGTATATAGACTGATATATAGCACAAATAAACACTGCACTGTTTGTCACTACCTCACTGCATTTGATATCTGTGCCTGAAAGACTGCTAATTCCAGAGAGCTTAGTACTTGCTACCTGCACCCCAGGTTACATATGGTGGAGAATGTGGGCAACAGTAGTAAGTTACTACTTAAAGGGCCAGTACCTAAAGTGACTAAACATGGAAGAAATCCTCAAACAAATGGTGTTATTCAACGCTGCACAACAGCAAATTACGCTATTATATTGGAGCAATCGCAGAGGCTGTTTGAACAGCTAGCCACTGAGGCAAAAGCAGATAGGAAAACCCTCACTAAGGTTGTGGAGACGCTAGCACTGTGGTCACCTGCTAAAATTGATGATGTTGGAGACAAGCCCTCAGTCATCCACGTGGGTCGATTTCTTTCCAAGATGACTGCAGATGATGATCCAGAGGCCTTTCTGCTAAAGTTTGAATGCACCGCTGAGAGGGAAGGTTGTCCTAAAACTCAGTGGGCAGGACTGGTCACCCCTTGCTTTCTAGAGATTCGCAGGAGGCCTACTATGATCTGGAGTCGGCAGAAGCAGGAGACTATGAAAATGTCAAGTAGGAAATCTTGGCGCGACTCTGTGTCACCTTGGCAGTTCGAGCACAGCGGGTCCACAGCTGGTTCTTCCAGTGAAAAGAGGACCCCAGGATCGCAGCTGTTCAGATGGTGCAGAAAGAGCTACAGCTGGAGTCCCTGTCTAGGCCACAAATGGTGGAGAGTGTGGTCATTGATCGATTCCTGAGGTCACTACCAGTTCCCCTGCAGAAGTGGGTGAGTCAACGAGACCCCAAGTCGGCAAAAAAACCTGGTGGAGCTCGTGGAGAGATACTTTGCTGCAGAGAGCCTGGTCACCACCCCTACAGCCGCACAGACTTTCCACTCAAAGCCACAGTCTCCCCAGGCAACCGGAAGACTGTTCCAGGGGAAGTGGGTGGTAAGCATGGCAAGGAGATAGGGGGAGGATTTTTGGTGCCAGTGCTGAAGTTTGGCATCCCAAACAAGGGAAGACACTGCCGGTCAGCAAATCAAATTGGGGTAACATCACGTGTTTCCGTTGCCAGGAACTGGGACATGGTG